>CP125836.1:35104844-36304844 GCA_030408175.1 Trifolium repens
CGGCCATCGTTGGCGCACATCCTCTTCACAACGTATTCTCATTCTATTCCTGAACTCTCCTGAGTTCCTTTTTCTCTTACAATAACATCCTCTCTTACTCAAAAGAGTTGGTCACCCTGACCATTCCTAAACACTCCGAACATCACCACTCTCGTCGAGGTACCTACCTTCAAAATAACTCTTAGGGCATTCCTCACATTACTATTGTCTAACCATCCTTGTTGACAACATCCGAATCCCTTATACTTACTCACTACCGATTTCCATCATACCACGTCTCTCTTCATTGTAACCACTACAATGAACCAAAGCTCTACAAGCTTCCATCAACTTGCCATTAGACAATTTCTTATCCTTCTTATTTCCAAAATTAGGTGTGAGACAAATCCCTTCGCCAATCTTCAATTGGCATAAGCCACATCTTTATGGGCTTCACTCTAAATCCTCATTCTTTTCTAGACCCATAAACAGATCCACAAACCATTTCATCTCCATCACTCTTTCTCCTCTTTGAAGATGAATCATCAAGTGAAAGACAACCAAACAATGGAACATTTTCTCTACGAGTTCGGCTAGAAACACCACTAGCCACACTTATTGTTAACACATTCTTTCCATGACTAACCTCCCTTTACGACTAACTCATCGATGTCATAACCTCTACAAAACTCCAATCAGGCCTGTATCATCAATCTACTACTTTGCAACTTTCTAGTTCAACAACTGTCTAGAGTTGGTTCCCAAACCACCATGACCAATAACTTGTTAATTCAAAACAACATATTTAATTCGCCGCACACAATCCAAATACTCTCTCATTCCACATAATTTTGAATCACCACAAGCATACCCTTCTCCGTTCGACCAATCTCAAATCTTCATAACCATCTAAAGCTATAGTATTCTCCAATACGAATAAACAACTTCACACATACGTTCACGCTACCCAACCTGACACATCCATACACTAACTGGATTTATTCATCTCTAACTTCCCTTACGGTGTCAACTAATGTACGTGTCGTAATCAAACGCTCCAAATAATTAATTCCTCAAGTTCTGGCCAATCCTATTCCTACATCTAGTCACTCATCGTTTCTTATGGATAGCTATCTCTAAACTCGTCCTTATAAGGTCACTGCAATTCACCTACCAATCGACTCGTCTTACTCATCCATCAAGCCATTAAACATTCAACAAAATGTCCCTCCAATTATCACTCTCATTGTCTTAGTACTCTTACTAACGAACTCTTTTCTACTCATACACGACATTTCTAGAAAATCTCCGACAATTATCGTCCATAACTTGAATTATTTAAAACTTGCCAACCTCAACTCTTATGGTATCATAAATTCAAGCTGCTACTTAGTTCTTCAACCCTCTAGGTCGATCGAAATGGTTAACTTAAATGCGCATTCACACAGGATCTCTACTCAACTCTTGACTAATACCCTCAAACTGCTAAACCAATTTACTTCCTCTTATGGTTTACTTGCCAATAGTTAACAATTCTAGCTTACACTGCTACAATTATCTGGACATTTCCATATTAAACACCTCTATTATCACCTATCAGTGATATGCAACTCACTTTCAAAGGTTGAACTCCTCGTTCTTTACCTAAATATCTCTCCACATCCATCTTTATTTAACAATCGATTACCTATCGTTGTATCTCACACCGACATCTATACTTACTATCTCCCGAACTATGTATAGATTGTCACTTATCAACGTGATACTTGGTCTCCTACCTTCAATCATCACAAGATTCATCCTTACTAATCTTAGTTTCGAATCTAATTATCTCACACACTTGAATTAAACACTTATGGTACCCATCGTTCGCATAAATGCCGTATAATACCACCAGGTTTCCTCACTCTAGACGTACAACGCCCTTTAATTCCAATTCAAGTTGCCTCAATTATTATCCAATCATTGTAATTAAATCCAACTGACATCTCTGCATGTTCCACCATATCTACAGTGGTTGCATCCTCTTGACAACTGAACGACTTCATCAAGTCTCGTCTGAACTCACCAGACGGACATCCAATATCATCTTCAGAAGGTCGTCCCAATCTGATCCTTACTTAAAATCCTTTATCAATTGACGTTCACTCGTCCATAACCAGCACCTCTGAGTGGCAACATCTAACGCCACTTCCCATCCATTATATTACTTTCAAGAATCACTTGTAGTTCTTGTTCGCTCAAGTCCGTCATCTTTGGACTGCCGCATCTAAGGAATTTAGAGACACTTGTCGACTAAATTCGACCAAGGCTTGGGGGTTTCACAATTCCACTTACTGAAGCCTCACTCCCTGCATTACTTCAGTAAGACACAAACCAGTGTCTAGGCATATCCCATGCTAAACACAAAATAACCTACCACATAACCAATAACACAACAAAAACAACCGCTAGAACTAACACAACTCTAGCTATGTTCTAACTGACTCTGGACTAACGACTCAAGTGCACACTTTCCCTTTGAAGATTTAAAGCCGGGCTCTGATACCACAATGTTACACCCCGAATTTTCAAAGACCAAAAAGGGCATTTAATTTTTTTTTATACACATCAGAGTTACGCCTAAAAGATTTTAAATGACCCGGCATTCAAATATACAAAAGAACTCATTACCATAAGGTGCTTCGACAAGCAAAGTGTATTCCTGAATAATTACAATCCAAGTCAAAGTATTCAAAGTACTCCAAGCACTACAACCCAAAACAAACCAAGCTAGAAACCTATGCCTAAACAAAAGGCACGATGTACAACCACACCGGCGCAGAGTCTAATTCTAAACTATAGCTCCAACACGAGCTCACTGAGGCCCTGAGCAGCTGCCGCCCTCGCGACCTACAACATCATCTGGGGTGGGAGGAGCCCGCAAATGAATATTGAAAGGGTCACCACAAAATAAAAGTATATATATATATATGACCGGTGCGAAAGATGTACACATAACAAATTTCCACATACACGAGAAAACTCTTTAACACAAAAGCAATTCCCACCAACGGGCTTATATAAACCAATGCACACATAGCCTATCAATGCAGACTCTACATGATCGTGACACCAATCACTGGCTGCCACATGCATGAATTCCGGAATTTAACCTCTCCACAGAGAGTCGTGATCTTCTAATCACTAATAATCAATACAATCTCGACGATCTTCTAACCGAAGGATTAGGATGGATCTTCTAATCGCACCCCGTGATCTTCTAATCACAATATTGAACTCAATCAAATCCCGCAGGACGAAAGGTGGATCTGCTAATCGCACCAAGTGGTCTTCGAACCACACTATGAATGCATGAGCATACGATCTTCAAATCTATGCTAATGCAATCAATTATATATATTCCTACAATCATATATAACGTACCACATGCTCATACATATATTCTCACAAATCATATGTAAATAACGCATGTATCATAAACACTTTCTCATCAACGAGAATACATAATACAAACATGCCCAAAGCATTCAAAACACGTCACAGAAAATAACCAAGCATGTTATTAACCAGTGAAAAGACGGAAAATAAATGGTGCCCTTACCTCAGCAAGCATTCCAACACGCACAACTTACATTACGCGAGCAATAACCGTCCCTCTCGACGAAAACTCCAATTCGGCTAATCCTCTTAACCTTTTACAAAACATAACTTATCTAAGTTAATACCACATTCTAATTGGTTACTCAAATAAGTCCTAGACCGGCTACTAATGGATCAAGACTTATGGTTGTTCCCTCACAACTAACTAGGCTCAAATCCACTATTCACGCTACCAAAAATTTAAGCAGCGTAATGTCAATAAAATACTCCCACTGTATTCTATCGAAACGAAACTAAAACTCGAAAATCTAGAGGGGTCTAAGGTACTTTATGAAACTCTCGGATAGTGATTTCGAGTCCCCCTTATAGCGATTAAAAATTCCCAAAGTTAATTGCACTATTTCTTGCTACACGAAAATATTTTCGTTTTCAAAATAAACTAAGAAACACTTTGATTCCTAACTCCAAGGCAATCAATTTTCACATACTAAAACCATTTGAAAACAACCCAAAAACTCTTTGAAAATTTTCACAAAAATAAAAGTTTACTTGCGCCACAAGTTACAAGTTTTTCCTTTCAAATAAAATCACCATAACTCATTCAATTCTAATCCGATCGAGACGTGCCATACGCCGAAATCTTCGTATCGAAAAGACGGATCGAATGGTTAGGTTTATAGGACACGAAAACAATTTTAAAATGACCATAATACCCCTGTGGAATACGGCCAGAATTGGAATTATTCCAAAACCATTGTTTTTCAAAATCAAACATAGTTTAAAACACTTAAACTATCACTAGTTTTCCTCAATGATCAAGTATACATACTAAATCATTTTGAATCCAAGAATAACATTTTTTTTCTCAAAACCTTGCAAATCTTTTCTTTCAAAGACCATGATCATTCATCACACTAAATGATCATTTACTTATCATTTTAGGACTTGAAAAATTTGAAATCCTCATGGCTACACAACAAGCATGCCACGTCCATTTTTCTAAAACCAAGGCTAGCTCTCAAAATTTTCCATTCCAAAATCCTAGTAATACTTTACTAGTACCCAAAATCAATTAATTGAATCAACAAAACATTTTTCATATATCCATTTCTCTAAAAGGTTCAAAAACCACATCAATTTCACAATCACTAAACAACTACTCATGTTCTTGATCAATAGAAATTTTTATCAAAACCCTAGCCCAAAAATACATGAGATTCCCATCCACTCATGGAACTCAAAACTACCAAGCCTAAACATGCTTACAAAACCCTCATGAACAACTTTCATGAAATAAAAGCTAGCAAAAACAACATTTCTCACCAAACCCTCATATGAACATAAACCCAAAATCCTACAAACTCTACAAGTTTGAATACATACAAGATAGGAATAGAGGGGTTACCTTAAGAAAGAGATTCTCTACAACTTTCCACTAAGCTTCCAAGCTTGAAATGGAGTGAAATGGTGAGGAAATGAAAATTTGGTGAAGAAAGAAAGGAAGTAATGGAGTTCACGTGAAAGAGAGAAAGAAGAAGAGAGGATTTGTGATTTTCTTAAGTCCACAAGTAACCAAACCTCCTTACTATGCTAAAACTCTTGCTAACTCATGGCCATTGGATCAAAAGATAAAATGACAAGACAAAATCCTAGCCATTGGATCAAACCAATCCAAACCCACTTGAGATAAAACTCAACACCTCTTAGAAAAACTCACACGTTCAGCTCTCGCGCGCCGCGACGAACGAAACTCACCAAAACAGAAAACTATAGAAAGAATGTCTACCGTTTAACAATTCCAAAACTTATCGCCGAATCTTTTTCCGCGACTGTAATTTTCTTCCACACCTTGGAAAATTAATCTCAGAACATAACCTCACTCACGCAGATATATAAAACTCCCATCCGAAATCTCACTTAAAACAGACGCAGTAAAATTTTACAACGACGGGTAAATTTCCTACTCGTTTATCCAAAAACAAGAATAATCCAAAACTCGTTAAACTGAATATACAGTAACCTTCGTATTAACCAAAGAGGATTACAGGACAAAAGTCTGTGTCTTTACAACGCACGAGCACAAAACAGGCTCCATTACAGCAAAAACCTATAATTGCGATGATACTCACAAAACCGCTTCATCAAAAACCCTAAAAACTTAGCCGACACTAAAGTTCCTTAGGAAAATTGTACAGTGAAATCTTGGGTCTTACATTACTACCCTCCAAAAAGAAGTTTCGTCCTCGAAACTAAAGGTAAGAGTAACAACTCAACCAGTTATTACCATCACCAACTCAACAAAATCCCTCGGATTAGGTGTAGCCACACAGACGCTAACACCGGGTGAAGTCACACAGATACTCTCACCAACACACTGGCACAACCGTGCTTCAACCGCCACTCTCAACGAGTTCACCACTAAAAAATTAACCTCACAACAGAGGTTCACAACCTCGAGTTCCTCAAATGTTCAAAGGTCCACACAATTTTTTTTCCAAAATCACTTATTTTGCCTCCGCGACATAGCCTAAACCACTAGGTTCACGCGAAGCAGTGACTGGCTACCATCCAAAAGAAACACCGAAACTTTCTGCGCACCACCAAAGCTAGCAAAGCTAGTCAATTCCATTCAACACGATTCCGTCTACTATCAACAATAAATTAAGGACGGCCAGTCCCTCAATTTGTCAATAGATAGTCGACAATCATGATGGTGGTTTAGACCCTCTTTACCCAACTTAAGTGATACTTCATTCCACTTGTGCTCAAGGTCCTCCGAGGCACAATGGTCCAACACTTCCTTCGAGGTTTTCCCACACGTTTCCCTCGATCTCTTACGAATACAAGATTAAAGTCGTAAGACACAACGCTCAACACATGTCGCATAAGCTCTCATGCTTCCACTCTTGAAGTATCCGTTTAGTATCATCCAATAGTAGTACAGTGCCACCACGGCAATTACCACCAAAACTATTTCATTCCAAACAAGTTGTCTTCTCTTCTAGAAGATTTTCCCACCTTACCACTATCCATCAGTCCGCGACTCAATGAATATGCCGAACCGTCTGCTCACATACGAATCTATTTCCAATCACGACTTAAATAATACCACCCCCACCTCCGGTTGGTAATTACACTCCTCATAGTCTTGGCACTTGCAAACTAAACCATCTACTTCTCTTGGACTCCCTTATCCAAATCTCCAATTCCTCAGAATCGGTTCCTTATACGTTAATATTACTTCCAAAATGGCACTTAGACGCATCTCGCGTGCCTTAAACAAACGTTTATCCTCGTCGACGGCCATCGTCGGCGCACATCCTCTTCACAACGTATTCTCATTCTATTCCTGAACTCTCCTGAGTTCCTTTTTCTCTTACAATAACATCCTCTCTTACTCAAAAGAGTTGGTCACCCTTACCATTCCTAAACACTCCGAACATCACCACTCTCGTCGAGGTACCTACCTTCAAAATAACTCTTAGGGCATTCCTCACATTACTATTGTCTAACTATCCTTGTTGACAACATCCGAATCCCTTATACTTACTCACTACCGATTTCCATCATACCACGTCTATCTTCATTGTAACCACTACAATGAACCAAAGCTCTACAAGCTTCCATCAACTTGCCATTAGACAATTTCTTATCCTTCTTATTTCCAAAATTAGGTGTGAGACAAATCCCTTCGCCAATCTTTAATTGGCATAAGCCACATCTTCATGGGCTTCTCTCTAAATCCTCATTCTTTTCTAGACCCAGAAACAGATCCACAAACCATTTCATCTCCATCACTCTTTCTCCTCTTTGAAGATGAATCATCAAGTGAAAGACAACCAAACAATGGAACATTTTCTCTACGAGTTCGGCTAGAAACACCACTAGCCACACTTATTGTTAACACATTCTTTCCATGACTAACATCCCTTTACGACTAACTCATCGATGTCATAACCTCTACAAAACTCCAATCAGGCCTGTATCATCAATCTACTACTTTGCAACTTTCTAGTTCAACAACTGTCTAGAGTTGGTTCCCAAACCACCATGACCAATAACTTGTTAAATCAAAACAACATCTTTAATTCGCCGCACACAATCCAAATACTCTCTCATTCCATATAATTTTGAATCACCACAAGCATACCCTTCTCCGTTCGACCAATCTCAAATCTTCATAACCATCTAAAGCTATAGTATTCTCCAATACGAATAAACAACTTCACACATACGTTCAAGCTACCCAACCTGACACATCCATACACTAACTGGATTTATTCATCTCTAACTTCCCTTACAGTGTCAACTAATGTACGTGTCGTAATCAAACGCTCCAAATAATTAATTCCTCAAGTTCTGGCCAATCCTATTCCTACATCTAGTCACTCATCGTTTCTTATGGATAGCTATCTCTAAACTCGTCCTTATATGGTCACTGCAATTCACCTACCAATCGACTCGTCTTACTCATCCATCAAGCCATTAAACATTCAACAAAATGTCCCTCCAATTATCACTCTCATTGTCTTAGTACTCTTACTAACGAACTCTTTTCTACTCATACACGACATTTCTAGAAAATCTCCAACAATTATCGTCCATAACTTGAATTATTTAAAACTTGCCAACCTCAACTCTTATGGTATAATAAATTCAAGCTGCTACTTAGTTCTTCAACCCTCTAGGTCGATCGAAATGGTTAACTTAAATGCGCATTCACACAGGATCTCTACTCAACTTTTGACTAATACCCTCAAACTGCTAAACCAATTTACTTCCTCTTATGGTTTACTTGCCAATAGTTAACAATTCTAGCTTACACTGCTACAATTATCTGAACATTTCCATATTAAACACCTCTATTATCACCTATCAGTGATATGCAACTCACTTTCAAAGGTTGAACTCCTCGTTCTTTACCTAAATATCTCTCCACATCCATCTTTATTTAACAATCGATTACCTATCGTTGTATCTCACACCGACATCTATACTTACTATCTCCCGAACTATGTATAGATTGTCACTTATCAACGTGATACTTGGTCTCCTACCTTCAATCATCACAAGATTCATCCTTACTAATCTTAGTTTCGAATCTAATTATCTCACACACTTGAATTAAACACTTATGGTACCCATCGTTCGCATAAATGCTGTATAATACCACCAGGTTTCCTCACTCTGGACGTACAACGCCCTTTAATTCCAATTCAAGTTGCCTCAATTATTATCCAATCATTGTAATTAAATCCAACTGACATCTCTGCATGTTCCACCATATCTACAGTGGTTGCATCCTCTTGACAACTGAACGACTTCATCAAGTCTCGTCTGAACTCACCAGACGGACATCCAATATCATCTTCAGAAGGTCGTCCCAATCTGATCCTTACTTAAAATCCTTTATCAATTGACGTTCACTCGTCCATAACCAGCACCTCTGAGTGGCAACATCTAACGCCACTTCCCATCCATTATATTACTTTCAAGAATCACTTGTAGTTCTTGTTCGCTCAAGTCCGTCATCTTCGGACTGCCGCATCTAAGGAATTTAGAGACACTTGTCGACTAAATTCGACCAAGGCTTGGGGGTTTCACAATTCCACTTACTGAAGCCTCACTCCTTGCATTACTTCAGTAAGACACAAACCAGTGTCTAGGCATATCCCATGCTAAACACAAAATAACCTACCACATAACCCATAACACAACAAAAACAACCGCTAGAACTAACACAACTCTAGCTATGTTCTAACTGACTCTGGACTAACGACTCAAGTGCACACTTTCCCTTTGAAGATTTAAAGCCGGGCTCTGATACCACAATGTTACACCCCGAATTTTCAAAGACCAAAAAGGGCATTTAATTTTTTTTTTATACACATCAGAGTTACGCCTAAAAGATTTTAAATGAGCCGGCATTCAAATATACAAAAGAACTCATTACCATAAGGTGCTTCGACAAGCAAAGTGTATTCCTGAATAATTACAATCCAAGTCAAAGTATTCAAAGTACTCCAAGCACTACAACCCAAAACAAACCAAGCTAGAAACCTATGCCTAAACAAAAGGCACGATGTACAACCACACCGGCGCAGAGTCTAATTCTAAACTATAGCTCCAACACGAGCTCACTGAGGCCCTGAGTAGCCGCCGCTCTCGCGACCTACAACATCATCTGGGGTGGGAGGAGCCCGCAAATGAATATTGAAAGGGTCACCACAAAATAAAAGTATATATATATATAACCGGTGCGAAAGATGTACACATAACAAATTTCCACATACACGAGAAAACTCTTTAACACAAAAGCAATTCCCACCAACGGGCTTATATAAACCAATGCACACATAGCCTATCAATGCAGATTCTACATGATCGTGACACCAATCACTGGCTGCCACATGCATGAATTCCGGAATTTAACCTCTCCACAGAGAGTCGTGATCTTTTAATCACTAATAATCAATACAATCTCGACGATCTTCTAACCGAAGGATTAGGATGAATCTTCTAATTGCACCCCATGATCTTCTAATCACAATATTGAACTCAATCAAATCCCGCAGGACGAAAGGTGGATCTGCTAATCGCACCAAGTGGTCTTCGAACCACACTATGAATGCATGAGCATACGATCTTCAAATCTATGCTAATGCAATCAATTATATATATTCCTACAATCATATATAACGTACCACATGCTCATACATATATTCTCACAAATCATATGTAAATAACGCATGTATCATAAACACTTTCTCACCAACGAGAATACATAATACAAACATGCCCAAAGCATTCAAAACACGTCACAGAAAATAACCAAGCATGTTATTAACCAGTGAAAAGACGGAAAATAAATGGTGCCCTTACCTCAGCAAGCATTCCAACACGCACAACTTACATTACGCGAGCAATAACCGTCCCTCTCGACGAAAACTCCAATTCGGCTAATCCTCTTAACCTTTTACAAAACATAACTTATCTAAGTTAATACCACATTCTAATTGGTTACTCAAATAAGTCCTAGATCGGCTACTAATGGATCAAGACTTATGGTTGTTCCCTCACAACTAACTAGGCTCAAATCCACTATTCACGCTACCAAAAATTTAAGCAGCGTAATGTCAATAAAATACTCCCACTGTATTCTATCGAAACGAAACTAAAACTCGAAAATCTAGAGGGGTCTAAGGTACTTTATGAAACTCTCGGATAGTGATTTCGAGTCCCCCTTATAGCGATTAAAAATTCCCAAATTTAATTGCACTATTTCTTGCTACACGAAAATATTTTCGTTTTCAAAATAAACTAAGAAACACTTTGATTCCTAACTCCAAGGCAATCAATTTTCACATACTAAAACCATTTGAAAACAACCCAAAAACTCTTTGAAAATTTTCACAAAAGTAAAAGTTTACTTGCGCCACAAGTTACAAGTTTTTTCTTTCAAATAAAATCACCATAACTCATTCAATTCTAATCCGATCGAGACGTGCCATACGCCGAAATCTTCGTATCGAAAAGACGGATCGAATGGTTAGGTTTCTAGGACACGAAAACAATTTTAAAATGACCATAATACCCCTGTGGAATACGGCCAGAATTGGAATTATTCCAAAACCATTGTTTTTCAAAATCAAACATAGTTTAAAACACTTAAACTATCACTAGTTTTCCTCAATGATCAAGTATACATACTAAATCATTTTGAATCCAAGAATAACATTTTTTTTCTCAAAACTTTGCAAATCTTTTCTTTCAAAGACCATGATCATTCATCACACTAAATGATCATTTACTTATCATTTTAGGACTTGAAAAATTTGAAATCCTCATGGCTACACAACAAGCATGCCACGGCCATTTTTCTAAAACCAAGGCTAGCTCTCAAATTTTTCCATTCCAAAATCCTAGTAATACTTTACTAGTACCCAAAATCAATTAATTGAATCAACAAAACATTTTTCATATATCCATTTCTCTAAAAGGTTCAAAAACCACATCAATTTCACAATCACTAAACAACTACTCATGTTCTTGATCAATAGAAATTTTTATCAAAACCCTAGCCCAAAAATACATGAGATTCCCATCCACTCATGGAACTCAAAACTACCAAGCCTAAACATGCTTACAAAACCCTCATGAACAACTTTCATGAAATAAAAGCTAGCAAAAACAACATTTCTCACCAAACCCTCATATGAACATAAACCCAAAATCCTACAAACTCTACAAGTTTGAATACATACAAGATAGGAATAGAGGGGTTACCTTAAGAAAGAGATTCTCTACAACTTTCCACTAAGCTTCCAAGCTTGAAATGGAGTGAAATGGTGAGGAAATGAAAATTTGGTGAAGAAAGAAAGGAAGTAATGGAGTTCACGTGAAAGAGAGAAAGAAGAAGAGAGGATTTGTGATTTTCTTAAGTCCACAAGTAACCAAACCTCCTTACTATGCTAAAACTCTTGCTAACTCATGGCCATTGGATCAAAAGATAAAATGCCAAGACAAAATCCTAGCCATTGGATCAAACCAATCCAAACCCACTTGAGATAAAACTCAACACCTCTTAGAAAAACTCACACGTTCAGCTCTCGCGCGCCGCGACGAACGAAACTCACCAAAACAGAAAACTATAGAAAGAATGTCTACCGTTTAACAATTCCAAAACTTATCGCCGAATCTTTTTCCGCGACTGCAATTTTCTTCCACACCTTGGAAAATTAATCTCAGAACATAACCTCACTCACGCAGATATATAAAACTCCCATCCGAAATCTCACTTAAAACAGACGCAGTAAAATTTTACAACGACGGGTAAATTTCCTACTCGTTTATCCAAAAACAAGAATAATCCAAAACTCGTTAAACTGAATATACAGTAACCTTCGTATTAACCAAAGAGGATTACAGGACAAAAGTCTGTGTCTTTACAACGCACGAGCACAAAACAGGCTCCATTACAGCAAAAACCTATAATTGCGATGATACTCACAAAATCGCTTCATCAAAAACCCTAAAAACTTAGCCGACACTAAAGTTCCTTAGGAAAATTGTACAGTGAAATCTTGGGTCTTACATTACTACCCTCCAAAAAGAAGTTTCGTCCTCGAAACAAAAGGTAAGAGTAACAACTCAACTAGTTATTACCATCACCAACTCAACAAAATCCCTCGGATTAGGTGTAGCCACACAGACGCTAACACCGGGTGAAGTCACACAGATACTCTCACCAACACACTGGCACAACCGTGCTTCAACCGCCACTCTCAACGAGTTCACCACTCAAAAATTAACCTCACAACAGAGGTTCACAACCTCGAGTTCCTCAAATGTACAAAGGTCCACACAATTTTTTTTTTCCAAAATCACTTATTTTGCCTCCGCGACATAGCCTAAACCACTAGGTTCACGCGAAGCAGTGACTGGCTACCCTCCAAAAGAAACACCGAAACTTTCTGCGCACCACCAAAGCTAGCAAAGCTAGTCAATTCCATTCAACACAATTCCGTCTACTATCAACAATAAATTAAGGACGGCCAGTCCCTCAATTTGTCAATAGATAGTCGACAATCATGATGGTGGTTTAGACCCTCTTTACCCAACTTAAGTGATACTTCATTCCACTTGTGCTCAAGGTCCTCCGAGGCACAATGGTCCAACACTTCCTTCGAGGTTTTCCCACACGTTTCCCTCGATCTCTTACGAATACAAGATTAAAGTCGTAAGACACAACGCTCAACACATGTCGCATAAGCTCTCATGCTTCCACTCTTGAAGTATCCGTGGAGTATCATCCAATAGTAGTACAGTGCCACCACGACAATTACCACCAAAACTATTTCATTCCAAACAAGTTGTCTTCTCTTCTAGAAGATTTTCCCACCTTACCACTATCCATCAGTCCGCGACTCAATGAATATGCCGAACCGTCTGCTCACATACGAATCTATTTCCAATCACGACTTAAATAATACCACCCCCACCTCCGGTTGGTAATTACACTCCTCATAGTCTTGGCACTTGCCAAACTAAACCATCTACTTCTCTTGGACTCCCTTATCCAAATCTCCAATTTGTCAGAATCGGTTCCTTATACGTTAACATTACTTACAAAATGGCACTTAGACGCATCTCGCGTGCCTTAAACAAACGTTTATCCTCGTCGACGGCCATCGTCGGCGCACATCCTCTTCACAACGTATTCTCATTCTATTCCTGAACTCTCCTGAGTTCCTTTTTCTCTTACAATAACATCCTCTCTTACTCAAAAGAGTTGGTCACCCTGACCATTCCTAAACACTCCGAACATCACCACTCTCGTCGAGGTACCTACCTTCAAAATAACTCTTAGGGCATTCCTCACATTACTATTGTCTAACCATCCTTGTTGACAACATCCGAATCCCTTATACTTACTCACTACCGATTTCCATCATACCACGTCTCTCTTCATTGTAACCACTACAATGAACCAAAGCTCTACAAGCTTCCATCAACTTGCCATTAGACAATTTCTTATCCTTCTTATTTCCAAAATTAGGTGTGAGACAAATCCCTTCGCCAATCTTCAATTGGCATAAGCCACATCTTCATGGGCTTCTCTCTAAATCCTCATTCTTTTCTAGACCCAGAAACAGATCCACAAACCATTTCATCTCCATCACTCTTTCTCCTCTTTGAAGATGAATCATCAAGTGAAAGACAACCAAACAATGGAACATTTTCTCTACGAGTTCGGCTAGAAACACCACTAGCCACACTTATTGTTAACACATTCTTTCCATGACTAACATCCCTTTACGACTAACTCATCGATGTCATAACCTCTACAAAACTTCAATCAGGCCTGTATCATCAATCTACTACTTTGCAACTTTCTAGTTCAACAACTGTCTAGAGTTGGTTCCCAAACCACCATGACCAATAACTTGTTAAATCAAAACAACATCTTTAATTCGCCGTACACAATCCAAATACTCTCTCATTCCATATAATTTTGAATCACCACAAGCATACCCTTCTCCGTTCGACCAATCTCAAATCTTCATAACCATCTAAAGCTATAGTATTCTCCAATACGAATAAACAACTTCACACATACGTTCAAGCTACCCAACCTGACACATCCATACACTAACTGGATTTATTCATCTCTAACTTCCCTTACAGTGTCAACTAATGTACGTGTCGTAATCAAACGCTCCAAATAATTAATTCCTCAAGTTCTGGCCAATCCTATTCCTACATCTAGTCACTCATCGTTTCTTATGGATAGCTATCTCTAAACTCGTCCTTATAAGGTCACTGCAATTCACCTACCAATCGACTCGTCTTACTCATCCATCAAGCCATTAAACATTCAACAAAATGTCCCTCCAATTATCACTCTCATTGTCTTAGTACTCTTACTAACGAACTCTTTTCTACTCATACACGACATTTCTAGAAAATCTCCAACAATTATCGTCCATAACTTGAATTATTTAAAACTTGCCAACCTCAACTCTTATGGTATCATAAATTCAAGCTGCTACTTAGTTCTTCAACCCTCTAGGTCGATCGAAATGGTTAACTTAAATGCGCATTCACACAGGATCTCTACTCAACTTTTGACTAATACCCTCAAACTGCTAAACCAGTTTACTTCCTCTTATGGTTTACTTGCCAATAGTTAACAATTCTAGCTTACACTGCTACAATTATCTGGACATTTCCATATTAAACACCTCTATTATCACCTATCCGTGATATGCAACTCACTTTCAAAAGTTGAACTCCTCGTTCTTTACCTAAATATCTCTCCACATCCATCTTTATTTAACAATCGATTACCTATCGTTGTATCTCACACCGACATCTATACTTACTATCTCTCGAACTATGTATAGATTGTCACTTATCAACGTGATACTTGGTCTCCTACCTTCAATCATCACAAGATTCATCCATACTAATCTTAGTTTCGAATCTAATTATCTCACACACTTGAATTAAACACTTATGGTACCCATCGTTCGCATAAATGCCGTATAATACCACCAGGTTTCCTCACTCTGGACGTACAACGCCCTTTAATTCCAATTCAAGTTGCCTCAATTATTATCCAATCATTGTAATTAAATCCAACTGACATCTCTGCATGTTCCACCATATCTACAGTGGTTGCATCCTCTTGACAACTGAACGACTTCATCAAGTCTCGTCTGAACTCACCAGACGGACATCCAATATCATCTTCAGAAGGTCGTCCCAATCTGATCCTTACTTAAAATCCTTTATCAATCGACGTTCACTCGTCCATAACCAGCACCTCTGAGTGGCAACATCTAACGCCACTTCCCATCCATTATATTACTTTCAAGAATCACTTGTAGTTCTTGTTCGCTCAAGTCCGTCATCTTCGGACTGCCGCATCTAAGGAATTTAGAGACACTTGTCGACTAAATTCGACCAAGGCTTGGGGGTTTCACAATTCCACTTACTGAAGCCTCACTCCTTGCATTACTTCAGTAAGACACAAACCAGTGTCTAGGCATATCCCATGCTAAACACAAAATAACCTACCACATAACCCATAACACAACAAAAACAACCGCTAGAACTAACACAACTCTAGCTATGTTCTAACTGACTCTGGACTAACGACTCAAGTGCACACTTTCCCTTTGAAGATTTAAAGCCGGGCTCTGATACCACAATGTTACACCCCGAATTTTCAAAGACCAAAAAGGGCATTTAATTTTTATTATACACATCAGAGTTACGCCTAAAAGATTTTAAATGAGCCGGCATTCAAATATACAAAAGAACTCATTACCATAAGGTGCTTCGACAAGCAAAGTGTATTCCTGAATAATTACAATCCAAGTCAAAGTATTCAAAGTACTCCAAGCACTACAACCCAAAACAAACCAAGCTAGAAACCTATGCCTAAACAAAAGGCACGATGTACAACCACACCGGCGCAGAGTCTAATTCTAAACTATAGCTCCAACACGAGCTCACTGAGGCCCTGAGCAGCCGCCACCCTCGCGACCTACAACATCATCTGGGGTGGGAGGAGCCCGCAAATGAATATTGAAAGGGTCACCACAAAATAAAAGTATATATATATATAACCGGTGCGAAAGATGTACACATAACAAATTTCCACATACACGAGAAAACTCTTTAACACAAAAGCAATTCCCACCAACGGGCTTATATAAACCAATGCACACATAGTCTATCAATGCAGACTCTACATGATCGTGACACCAATCACTGGGTGCCACATGCATGAATTCCAGAATTTAACCTCTCCACAGAGAGTCGTGATCTTCTAATCACTAATAATCAATACAATCTCGACGATCTTCTAACCGAAGGATTAGGATGGATCTTCTAATCGCACCCCATGATCTTCTAAGCACAATATTGAACTCAATCAAATCCCGCAGGACGAAAGGTGGATCTGCTAATCGCACCAAGTGGTCTTCGAACCACACTATGAATGCATGAGCATACGATCTTCAAATCTATGCTAATGCAATCAATTATATATATTCCTACAATCATATATAACGTACCACATGCTCATACATATATTCTCACAAATCATATGTAAATAACGCATGTATCATAAACACTTTCTCATCAACGAGAATACATAATACAAACATGCCCAAAGCATTCAAAACACGTCACAGAAAATAACCAAGCATGTTATTAACCAGTGAAAAGACGGAAAATAAATGGTGCCCTTACCTCAGCAAGCATTCCAACACGCACAACTTACATTACGCGAGCAATAACCGTCCCTCTCGACGAAAACTCCAATTCGGCTAATCCTCTTAACCTTTTACAAAACATAACTTATCTAAGTTAATACCACATTCTAATTGGTTACTCAAATAAGTCCTAGATCGGCTACTAATGGATCAAGACTTATGGTTGTTCCCTCACAACTAACTAGGCTCAAATCCACTATTCACGCTACCAAAAATTTAAGCAGCGTAATGTCAATAAAATACTCCCACTGTATTCTATCAAAATGAAACTAAAACTCGAAAATCTAGAGGGGTCTAAGGTACTTTATGAAACTCTCGGATAGTGATTTCGAGTCCCCCTTATAGCGATTAAAAATTCCCAAAGTTAATTGCACTATTTCTTGCTACACGAAAATATTTTCGTTTTCAAAATAAACTAAGAAACACTTTGATTCCTAACTCCAAGGAAATCAATTTTCACATACTAAAACCATTTGAAAACAACCCAAAAACTCTTTGAAAATTTTCACAAAAATAAAAGTTTACTTGCGCCACAAGTTACAAGTTTTTCCTTTCAAATAAAATCACCATAACTCATTCAATTCTAATCCGATCGAGATGTGCCATACGCCGAAATCTTCGTATCGAAAAGACGGATCGAATAGTTAGGTTTCTAGGACACGAAAACAATTTTAAAATGACCATAATACCCCTATGGAATACGGCCAGAATTGGAATTATTCCAAAACCATTGTTTTTCAAAATCAAACATAGTTTAAAACACTTAAACTATCACTAGTTTTCCTCAATGATCAAGTATACATACTGAATCATTTTGAATCCAAGAATAACATTTTTTTTCTCAAAACTTTGCAAATCTTTTCTTTCAAAGACCATGATCATTCATCACACTAAATGATCATTTACTTATCATTTTAGGACTTGAAAAATTTGAAATCCTCATGGCTACACAACAAGCATGCCACGGCCATTTTTCTAAAACCAAGGCTAGCTCTCAAATTTTTCCATTCCAAAATCCTAGTAATACTTTACTAGTACCCAAAATCAATTAATTGAATCAACAAAACATTTTTCATATATCCATTTCTCTAAAAGGTTCAAAAACCACATCAATTTCACAATCACTAAACAACTACTCATGTTCTTGATCAATAGAAATTTTTATCAAAACCCTAGCCCAAAAATACATGAGATTCCCATCCACTCATGGAACTCAAAACTACCAAGCCTAAACATGTTTACAAAACCCTCATGAACAACTTTCATGAAATAAAAGCTAGCAAAAACAACATTTCTCACCAAACCCTCATATGAACATAAACCCAAAATCCTACAAACTCTACAAGTTTGAATACATACAAGATATGAATAGAGGGGTTACCTTAAGAAAGAGATTCTCTACAACTTTCCACTAAGCTTCCAAGCTTGAAAAGGAGTGAAATGGTGAGGAAATGAAAATTTGGTGAAGAAAGAAAGGAAGTAATGGAGTTAACGTGAAAGAGAGAAAGAAGAAGAGAGGATTTGTGATTTTCTTAAGTCCACAAGTAACCAAACCTCCTTACTATGCTAAAACTCTTGCTAACTCATGGCCATTGGATCAAAAGATAAAATGCCAAGACAAAATCCTAGCCATTGGATCAAACCAATCCAAACCCACTTGAGATAAAACTCAACACGTCTTAGAAAAACTCACACGTTCAGCTCTCGCGCGCCGCGACGAACGAAACTCACCAAAACAGAAAACTATAGAAAGAATGTCTACCGTTTAAAATTCCAAAACTTATCGCCGAATCTTTTTCCGCGACTGTAATTTTCTTCCAGACCTTGGAAAATTAATCTCAAACATAACCTCACTCACGCAGATATATAAAACTCCCATCCGAAATCTCACTTAAAACAGACGCAGTAAAATTTTACAACGACGGGTAAATTTCCTACTCGTTTATCCAAAAACAAGAATAATCCAAAACTCGTTAAACTGAATATACAGTAACCTTCGTATTAACCAAAGAGGATTACAGGACAAAAGTCTGTGTCTTTACAACGCACGAGCACAAAACAGGCTCCATTACAGCAAAAACCTATAATTGCGATGATACTCACAAAACCGCTTCATCAAAAACCCTAAAAACTTAGCCGACACTAAAGTTCCTTAGGAAAATTGTAAACTGAAACAATCATGAAACATTTTAAAACGCAAAACTTGGTCATTCTTCATCTTATTTGTCTAACTTCGTTGAAATCAAATGATATATTTTTAATTTGATTTGAGATTTTAATTTTTTCTTACTTTTTATGTCAATTTATTATTTTTTTAATTTTATGTTTAACCGCTTCAAACCGCCCAATAACCCGCTTAAACCGCAAGCCCGAACCCGTGGAAACCGCTCTTCATTTTCGGGTCAATTGAGCCTTACTTTTTGACTCTGCGGTTTAGACCGGGTGACGACTTTGAGCCCGAACCCACCCATACCCGCCCATTACCCACCCCTTTCTTGGTGACTTCAACATAAGCTAAACAGTATATACTCTGTGTTGGATCCCAATATTCATGTTGCAGGGGTCACACCAAATATTTTATACCAGATTTTATTGGATTCATTTTGACTAATTAAGAAAGTCAAATTATTGTTTTCACTATATATAAAAAGTCAAATCCAAGTCCAACTAAAATTGGTAACCATTTAGAGAGAGAAAATAACTATATTAATATTTGTAATTGCATGAATGATCATTTTATAATATTAAGAATGTAAAAATGTCTAGAAATTATAGCTCAACTGACAAAATATTGCCAAAATTGTTAGGCCGGATACTATGACCGGAGTTCGAACCCCGGCTCTCTCACTTGTGTGTGTGAGTTTATTATAATGACTTTGTCATTTCGTCTATTTACTAAAAAAATAAATAAAATGGCTTTGACTACCAAATCTTATTCAAAAGTGTGTATTTCCTCCGGTCACTATTACAAGCAAAAACATTTTTTTATCTTTATTGGAAAATTAATGTATATGATCTATAATATACATTAGATATATTGATTTTTCAATAAACCTAAAAAGTAGCTTTTTACTTATAATAGTGACCGGAGGGAGTATGCAAGTGGCAAGAGACGAATCAAAACGGTAAAGGTTAATAATTTAGATAACATAATTAAGAAATTAATTTTAAATGATTTTGATTATTATTTTAGGTCAGACAGTACGGATCAGTGAAAACATCATATATTTATAGTTGAAGAATTTTTGATTGAGTCTAACTCAACCTCATAAAATCAATTACTCCCGTACAAAGGTGAAAACTGCCACATGCAGGTTTTATCTTCTCAAACTATGTGAGACTTTTAACAAACTTTCTCATGTTTAAGATTGAACATCTATAATGTAATCGAGTAGTCCAATAGCAGTGTGTAAGCGGATCGAAAAAATTCAATTGAACCGACGATCCAAACCAATTCAAACCGAAAAAAACCAATTTTTATGGTTTGGATCAAAAACTGAACCAAACCAATTGAAAACCAATGTGGTTTGGTTCGGTTCTCAGATTGAATTTTCAAGAAACCGATGAAAACCGAACCAAACCAATAGATATAAATATATTGTTTAGTTAATATTTTTTTATAGGCGAGTGCACATTAAAAAACTAAAATTAGACCAACTTGAACTACTTTTAAAAAAATTATAGTCACACAAAAAACTTTAATTTAGAAACACGCTCTCAAACAGACTTTCTCATTTCAAGCCGCAAACAACGTTGTGTTTGAGTAGTGGTTGAAATATTATACCATATAAAAATAACGACGAGAAAGAGAAGTTAAAGAGCACATCGTCTGCAAATAAACAAATAATTTCTCTTACCATCGATTGTTGGACATCAGTACAAAATATGAATTACATCGTTGTAACTTGTCATTACATTGATGAGGGGTGGATGTTGAATAAAAAATGTTGAGTTTAAATTTGATTTTGGATCACAAGCGAAAACAATTGGTAAGAATTTAGAGACATGCTTGAAAGAATGATGGATTTAAAAAGTTTGTTGTGTAACCATTGATAATGCAAGTGTTAATAATGTTGCATTCACATATCTAATTAGAGGAATGAGATATATCGAGAAAAAATTAATAACATAAAATACATTGGGAAAAACTGATTAAAGTATCCGAACCAAACCGATTAGTTTGGTTTGGATTCATTTTTGAAAAACACCAAAAACCGAACCAAACTAAACCAATTGAGAGTTCATTGGTTCAAATATTGAATTCACCAAAAACCGATGCAAACCGGTCCAATTACACCCCTAACAGTGACCTAAGTGTAAATGATCCAATGAATCTCTATTGAGCACTAAGGTCATCTTAGAATTTTGAATTAAATTCATCTCAACCTCACTCTTTACGATTTTAAATATAAACAAAAGTAAAAATACATTTATCTCAAATTTAGATCAAATAAGTTTTGACTTTAGATAATATTTAAGACAAGATGAAATATAAAATTGACTTGATATCTACCTCAATTTTTTGTTATGTAGTCTAATAGATTAAAATTGTACCATCATTTAAGATACATAAGTGAGAATTCTTAAGTATAAACTCCAATACAAATATATATAATGCGGTATCTCTATCACTAAACTATGCTCATAGAAATTGAAGATAATAGAATTAATTGAAAATGAAAATATTACTATGTATCTCTAATTTTCTTTATAGAAAATAGTCTATTTTTTAAATTCATTAAACAACTAATGTATCTCATCAATATTATAAATTGGATATATTGAATATTTAATTAATTTAAAAAATGAATTGATTTTTATAAAAATGATCGGCGGTTTACAAGTCTTAGCTCAACCAGCAAAAATTTACTGAAATTGTTAGGTCGGGCACTATGACTGGGGTTCGAACTTTAGCTCTTTCACTTATATATGTGTGGGTTTATAATGACTTTGTCATTTTATCTATTAAAAAAAAATAGGCTGAAATAATATTGTAAAAAATAAAAAATAAAAAATGAAAAGAAGAATACGACATAGTAATAGTAAGAGTCATTTTTAGGGCTCTGACTCTCAAGAGAAAAGATGGTGTTGACACTCGGAATATTTTTGCACGCCTGCACGCCGGTTGGGTCCTACTTGTTGACACATGTTTCCGAATTATCACTATCTTATTTTACTCTTCTATTTTTTATTATGTACTCCCTCCGTTTCTTTTTAATTGTCTTTTTAGAATGATAACACCAAATTAAGGAAGTGTATTTTTGCACGTTATCTTCCTATTATACCCTCGTTTTAATCCACCAATAAATTCCTATTTTTTTGCCCACACTTTTTCTTTCCAATAAATTTAATATATTATGTAAAAAAACAAAATTTAATATGTTATGTACCAACAATTTTTTTTTAAAAAAAGATTTAGTTTTCCAAATATATAGCATTAATTGGTTTTATGGAAAGCAATTGACAAAGGGTATAATTGACAAATCATATCCATAAAATACAAAAAGGACAATTAAATAGAAACACTAAATATGATAATAAAAGACAATTAAAAAGAAACGGAGGGAGTACAATTTTACTTCTTCTACTTGGAGTAATTAAAGTGTGAGTGTGTGACTTTATTTGTATAGTGACAAAAATGTGGAATGAGTTAACTTTATAAAATTAATTTTAATTAAAACTGAATAAGATACGTTTACTTCTTAATGACTAAGATATATAGAAATTTGTGTACCAAAAAAATATATCTATAGAAATTTAGTTATACTAAGAGTTTGTTATGCAATAGAAATTTCCTTTCTTCGTAAATAGTTTTTCTTGTTAACTTTTTCTTTTTTCTTTCTCTCGCTTCCTTACAAAAAAAAAATTATTTTTTTCTTGAATTTTTTTTAAAAAATATTATTTTGAAATTTTTTAAATAAGAAATTAGTTTAAATAGTTTTCATAAAATGCCATTTTAAATATTTTATCATTTTTTTACAACTTTTTTATATATGTAATAAAATTTCAAAAAGCATATGAAATAAAAAGCTATTTTAAATATCTAATACAAATATATATATATATTATTAAATATATAACATGAATATCTATATAATTAAATATCCAAATTACCCTTTTAATTTACAGCAAATGACATGGCAATACACACTCATTTTCCTTTTAATATTTTTAAATTTTATTTCAATTAATTTATTTAATTAAGAAAAAGAAAAAAGGGAATTTTCAATTTTTTTATTAAAAGGAAAATGAGTGTGTATTGCCACGTCAGCAAGTTTATGACACGTGTACTCATCACCCCAGTCAGCAACTGCCACGTCAATAAAATGATGATATGACATCAAAAATTCCTGTTTAAAGGCTCTTTTAAAAAATTTTAAATTTTACAGGGACTAAAATAAAAAAAAAAAATTAACAGGGGCTCTTTTCAAAATGAGTGACAATTGCAGGGGCTAAAACACTATTTAAGCCTAAAAATTATTTTAAAATTACAAAGTATTTTTTTTAAAGTTTAAATAAACAGGCCCTAAATCAGTGACTTTTTTATCACTTACAAAATATTCTAGTTTTCCTTTTAAAGTAGGAAATAAAATAGGACGAAGATATATTTTTATACAGAATATTCACCCTAAAATTATAGATTTCATCACTCACGCAAATCTAAACCCAACCTAATTTCTTTTGTAATGAGAAAATAATTTTAAAACAAATGACCAATCTCGGGGCCGTTAACAAAGCCCTCAATATAAGCATGTTAGAAATCCTCGCATACCCCAAGCACATGGTAAGTGCACTGTACTTGGTCATAACACATAGGCTCTGGACATACACCGACTTCTCCCTTTCGATCCTTCGTCTTCATAACCCTAAGATGGAAGGGAGCTACCTACACCTAGCCATGGCGAGCAGCACCATTAACTAACTAAAAGAAGAGAACTAAGCTAATAACACAGGAAAATAAACTAAGAATTTTATTGATACTTGGAATTGTTAGAAGAGAATGAAGTCTTATTTATAGTAGAAGAGACAAGAATTTCGCCCCTCTCGATATTCATTAGAGTTTTATTACAGATAATGGACATCAATTTAAAAAGGAAAGCAAAAGACAAATATTGTTGATTCTTTCTGCAGATCTACCACAACCATGTATGGGCTCATTCGGATGGTGGTAATGATATGTTATAAAAAAAGTCATTTGCAACATGTTTCGTGAATTTTTTTATAAAAGTAAGGACAAAAATTAAAAATAAAATTATTAGAGGGACCAATGTTTAGAAGAAAGATTTAGAGGGACAAATATTTTTCATTGATAATTATAAAAACACGACAAACGTTTCTCCTCAATTCATAAAAAAAATGTGCGACATAGATTTGTCATAGATAATAATTTTTAAAAAACACATGACCAAATATTTGTCACAAAGAAATATAAAACACATAACACATATTTATCATTGACACATAAAAATACGGGAAAAATGATTGTTACTAATCCATATAAAAAATATAGGAAAAATTTATCACAAATAAATATGACGAATATATAGGACATATATCTGTTATTAATAAATAAAATAAAAATTGGACAAATATTTATCATTAATAAAAAAACTATTAATGATTTTTTTAAAAAATTCGTTATCCGTCCCAAGGATCGACTAATTCGATGAAACCAATCCCGTCATCCACTTGCGGGGGGCCCTTTTAAAGTTAGAGTTTTTTTACTCTGTATGAATCAAACCTATTTAAATTGACACTAGAGGAAATCAAATCTGAGACCTTGGAAGGAGCAAACTTCAAATGCTCAAATCAACACCACTAGACCAACCCAAGTGGGTTAACTATTCATGATTATAATCATTCCTTTATTTAACTTTTTTTTTTGACAGAATTCCTTTATTTAACTTAAAACTATATTTCTTTAAACAAGCAAAGTTAATTGGTAATTAGTAATTACTAGTTGTTAGATTAAGATTGTTTTTTTTTTCAAAATTTGAACACTGAATCTTTCACTCTTTTAACCTTGAGCTTAAACTAGTTGAATTATCCAACCCATACCATCTTAAAACTACTATCTTCGTCCCAAAATAAAAGAATTAGTTTGACTACTGCACCTATGCCAACGCACGGTTTTGATTACTAATTTCTTTAATTCTTTATTAGTAAAAATTATAAAAATTGGATATTTTAAAAATACTCATCAAAACAAATCAAACAAGATCTTATATACTTATATTTATATTTATATATTATTAAAAAAGTATAGTCAAAGAATGATAAATGAATAGTCTCATTTAATCAAAAAATATCTATTAAAATGGGACGGAGGTAGTATCTAGTTGTTCGATGATAAATCATCATATATAGTCATAGTTTGACACTTACCTAGTATTTTTTATGGCAACTTATCAAGCTGTCTTTTAAAATCTTTTAAAATCTTAGTACATTACATTTGGACCTTCAATTTAAGATTTACATCTCTTGAATCTTTTTTTTTAAACAAGAGTGCAAATGTATCACATGATAGATATGGCATTTCAACAATATTGTGTACACCCCGTAATTATTCCATATTATTTGCAAGACTCAAATAATTAATAATTTCTATAGTCTTTTTTATAAGAAATAAAAGTGACAATATTTTGTCACTTTTATAAGAAGCTTTAATCAATTGTGAAATGTATTAGATGTTTAATTTTACTTGTGCTTTTATTTATTATAAAATAGAATATTAAATAAGTTAGTGAAATTAAGAGTAATTAAATAGAGGTATTGATGAAATAAACTTAAATTTATAAGAATATTAAATAAAAATAACTATAATGTATTTTCTCAGTCTTAGTGATTTATGTGTTTTGTTGAAAAAGGACCGGAGGGAGTGGATAAAGATGAAAATACTTGGGTGATTAGACCAACACCCTAGGAAACAACATAAAATATCGACAACATCTGCCTCATTAAAACCTTACCAATAAAACCTCAAAGTGATACAAATCGAAGGAAAAAAGAGTGCAAAACAAAATAACAAAAGAGAGTAAAATCAACGTTAAAGGACCAGATGTGCGACATCAGCGTGCTCTGTATTCGCGTTTCTTGGAAGATTTATTTTCGTGTGAGATCTCTGAAAGATTTGTTTGAAGAATTAATTCATGCAAAGTTGTGTGCGAAGACGCATGTGTTTCCAGAATCCGCAGAAGGTGGTTTATGTATTACTTGTTCCTTAAGATTTTAATAAAATATTAAGGAAAAAAGATTTGCTTTTAAAATATATCTTGTAAAGATTGCTGCAGAAAGTATAAAAGATATGTTTCAAATAGTATATCTTTGTGCTTCAAGTAGATTGTTAACGAAAATATATTTATGGACAACATATATATTTATGGAAGAAATATTTGGTGCAAATATATTTGTGGAAAATATATTTTTCCTCTAGAAGATTTCTTGGAGTTAAAGCATTGTGAAGCCCGGATTGTTCAACAAGCCCAAGCTGCTAAATGGTTATATATAGAAGACTCAAGACCTAGTTTTATTTACCGAAATCAATATCATAGAAAAGAATCTTTTAGAGTTCCGTGTCTTTGTTAAGTCTTGTGCTTTATTTTGTATACCTCTCTGGTTGCTGCCATTGATTATCAAAGCACGAAGATGATTTGTTTAGTTGAGTTGTAATTGTGATATACTCTTAAGGTTTTAAGCACAAAGTTAGGTTGTTTATTTGAGTGTGTCTCCTCTAATTGTTATCATTTGTAAACACTGATTGTGTTGATTGAGAGGAAGTGAGTGGGTCTCATATCTATGACTTCCTAGGTAGAAATTGGCACGAGTAGTGATTAGGTGCGAAGTCGTAAACTGAGGTTTTTGTTGATGGCTTCAAACTAATACTATTATAGTGAATTTTCTTCCTAGCTTGGTCACCACATAGGGAAAATTATTTCTAACTTTGCCTTCCCTGCCTTTTGTGTGACTTTAGGCAAAACATCCATAAAGAGCTTGGTTAAGTGGTATGCCTTGCTGGTTGCATCATAATACCTTCCCTTTCTTTCGACTTGCTACTGGATTATTATAATATAAGACAGACAGGTTTGCAAAAGAGAAAATATAAAAATATGAATAAATTTTGGAGGAAAAAGATGAGAGAGATATAGACAAAGTCACCTAACTTTCCCTCAATTTCCTAGAGTAGACAAAGTTAGACAATATTGGTTCTCCCTTTCTACTGTCATTTATATTTATCTTGTTATTCTATTTTATGTTGGTACGATGTTGGACTATTAGACTAAACATCTTGTTCGTGTCCTGGTATTGAAATATCATATACGACATTTGTTACTAGCGTGCCAGAATTTTAATTTAACCTCAACACACATGTGATGTTAGCCATGATTAACTTGAAAGAGAAATTAATTAGACCAACGATTTTGTTGCATCCACAAAATCAAAGAAGATTACTAAAATAATTTAGGAGTCAGAGGGGCTGACACTTAACATAAAAAAAAAATTAGAATTTGAATTTGTGAATTAATGAATACATGCTCTCTTTTAACCCATTTTGACATTTTGTTTTCAAAGCTAACTCACCCTCTTATGAAGTTAATCACTTTTTGCATGGAAGAAATTTATTTTCAAATCTAATAAAATTTCTACACTTCCAAATAATTCAAAAAATATTAGTGATAAAAAAGAATAAGATTTTTTTTTATAGGAGAAAGAATGAGATCTTTAAAATTTACTTCTTAATTAACTACATTTCACTGTTACATATTTTAAAATTAATTATTATACTAAACTACTTTACACCTTATGAAAATCATAACACTACAAGAAAAACGACATATACCAACTGATACCTTTAGCTACAGTCCTAAAAGTCGTAGGTGTAGGTATCAAATCCGTTGGTATAGGAGCCCGGGGTTATTTGGCCCAATTTTTTTCATCTCGTTTCACTTTTCATCTCGCCAAATAAAAAAGAAAGAACGAATCCACATCTCTCTTGTTCATCGCTTCCATTATTTGCATCTCATTTTTCACGTTTCAAAAGAACGAATCCACTTTTCAGGATCCTAGATCTTCATGATTCACCAGTTTCCTCTCTTGTTCAATTTTGCATCTCACTTTGTCACGTTTCAAATTTTCATCTTCAACCCTAAGCCCTAAATAATCTTCTCCAACTTCAATTTATAATGTTACTTCAGTGGCTTGAACTCCTCCATCAACCCATATGCTTCCTCTCGTTTTCAATTTCGCGAGCAAAGTTACCTGATGCGCCCTCCTTCAGTCACACGACCTCCTCATATTCCCCCTTCTCCGCCATTCTCACCGACCAACCTCCATCAACTTCAGTGTTGATTCATCAACCTTGAAGGTAAGTACTTTTGATCTTTCACTCATATTATTAACTGTATTTATTAAAGGGTTAGTCTTAATCCTTCAGTCACACGAGCATGCCACAGTTGAAGGTCTTGTTGCTTTTCTTGAAGGGTTAGTCTTAATCTTTCTTACTTTGTTCTTTTTACTTAAAAATTGAAAAGCCCCAATTTTATTTTGAAAGCCCTAACCCTCTTCTTTCTCCCTAATCCGAAAATTACATTATTTATATAATTTGTTGCTTTTTGACTATTGTGTTGTTGAAATAGGTTTTTGGTTTGGCTATTCATCTGTTCCTTCAATGTTGTGAGACAGAATGTAGGTTATTTCCTCTCCCTATCTCATTTATTAATGGTGTTGGGATCTAGGATTTTGCTTTCAACAATAACTTTTAGTGATTCAGGTGAACAGTTTTTGAGGCTCTACTGCTTTGTCTCTCTGTTTCGGGCTGGTCTTGTTTCTCCCGGTTTTCCTGCTACAGGTCGGGTGGATGTTAGCTTTGGAGTTATTTGATTTTAATTCCTTTATGTTGTTAAGTTGTTTGTCCACTGTGTGGTTTTCCTCTCTATAGGTGTGTTGTACAAGTATGTGCGTGTTGTTTGTTTTGTACTCCTTCAGATTGTACTTTGTAATCTCAACTAGGCATGGCTTATGCTTTCAGTTGAGTTTGTGATTGCTATTAATAAAATTTTGCTGTTAAAAAAGATAATGTAGGTTCTTTCAAGGATTCATCATATTTTTCAATGCAACCTCAAACTAATATAAAAAGGAAAGGGCCAGCGCAAATTCGGTGGATCAAGAACAGGTTTGCTTTTTTTTGTTGGTTAGTTTCTTTCTCTCATTTATCATATTTATTTTATCATGTAGATTAATTCTATCTTACTGTTTTGTGAGTTAAGGTTACAATTCCATTGACATTAACAAGTTTACACTCTTCCTAATTTCAAACCGTTTTTCTTTATTTTATTTTTATTCAATTGTTTATTGTATAATGTCTGATTTGTTGAAGGTCGATTGAAGAAAATGACAACTTCATTTGAGGAAAGTACAAGAGATTGAGCGAGTTTAAACTTTCAGTTTTCTCTTTGCAGTTTACAATTCCACTTGAACCCGTCTCTGGTAAGTTAATTACCACTTTCTTAAATGCTTTGCATTCATGTTATAGTTTGAGTCTGATCATAGTTCTGATTTTTTATTATGATTTTCAGTGTAATATTTTTGCATTTTTATCCTGGTCTCATGTAAAATATTGAATGTGGTTTGTTTTGAAGCTACTCGAATGAACTAAAATAACCTCATATGTTTGATTATATATTTTAGGACATTGTAAGTAATTTCATGTTTGAAGTTCTTATATGATGGTTTGTTTAGTTTATTATCAAGATATGATTTACTTAAAATGGCTATCTGAAACTATGCAGAAGCAATTTTATTTTTTGTGGAGTTCCCGGTTGGAGTTGGTTTTCCTTATAACAACATTGCTTTTGATCTCACCATTTTAGAGGATCATTTTGTGGGTGAGTTTTCTTTTCACAAGATAAAATCATCCAATTTAGTTGATTTCGTTAAAGTCTCCATATTTAACAAACTACTTGAATCAGCTGAGGATGCATACAAATTATGGATGAATTGGCTACAAAGGTTCCCACAGTTTAAAGGGATTTTTCATAGCAAGAGAAAGCTATGTTAGTAAGGGTAAGTGTTTAATTTAAATTAGGCTGTTTTTCGGAATAAATTAGCTTGTTTTTTGGAGTTGTTTATGCTTTGTGTAGTATTTAAACTTCAGATTGAAGGCGTGCTGGTACTAATAGGCGACACAACACCTAAACAAGTGGTTACATTGAATCTCTTTTATTTTCCTTATGATTGCTTTATTGTACATCTAGCCTGTTTAGGACATTGATGCCAAAAACTTTGGATATTCCATGTGTTTTAGATGACTGCTGCTATATACAACGTTGTTAGGAAATTTGACTTGTTTAGGTTGGATGAGTATTTAAAGAAACTATTCTTGGAAGGTAGATTATTTTTGAGCTTAAGTGTGTCTCTGTCAATGTTTTATGTGTGTCCAATTAACTATTTTATTTTTATCTTTGAAGGTAATGAGTGTCTGCCTCTTATATCTGGTGGTGAAATTGCTTCAACCTTTGACAACCCTGAGTCGGTTAAGCTTGGATAAATGTGACCTTATTGCCAAGATTCTAATTGGTGGCTACTATTATCTAGTTTGATTTTGATGTAATTGTAAGTTGCATCAGTTTGTTGCTTGATAGTTAGGGAGGTCTTGCACATGTATGTTTTGTTGGGTGCTATAATTTTTAGATTTGTAATTTTTGAAGTAGATTAGAAATAATAAGTGATTGTAATATTACAGTTTAAATTTTTGGAAGAGATTTGGGTAGATGAGTTGCTTTAGTAGCTTAATGTATTTTGTTAGTTTGACATGTTTGTAAGACTTATTATTTTTTTAATATGATTGAAATTATATTTTATTTTGTCTCATAATTATAGTGGTGTATACAAAACATATTTAAACTTTTATTATTAAAAAAATATATTTGAGTGAAATAGAAAATTTTAGTCCAATAATTGGACTAAAAGTATGCTGTATTATAAAAAAAAAAAATATGAAGCCTATACCAACGGCATAGTGCAGTGGGTAAAATAATTTAAATAGATGTCATTGACCGTGGGTATAGCTCAAACATTTTGTCCAACGGTTGGAATTTTCATAGCTATAGGCTATTGTGACGGAAATGTTCTGTGGGTATAGCATAGATAAAGTCTACGGAACAAACTGTCCGTCGATATAGGTTTTTTGTTCTATACCAACGGTTTTTTGACTTTTACCTACGGAATTTTGCCATTGGTATATGTCGAATTTCTTGTAGTGTAAACAAGAATAAAAATAAAATTCCAACACTTACAAATAATTCAAATATTATTGGTGATAAAAGAAGAGAATTTTTTTTTGACAGGTGAAAGAATGAGATCTTTATACTTCTTAACTACATTACACGGTTAACTATTTCAAAATTATTTTTTATACTAAATTATTTATATCTTATTAACATCATAAACTAGAATTAAAAAATATATACAAAAATTGAAAATTCGGTTAAAAATTATTATTTCAATTTTAGATTATTTTTATATAATTTTAGAGAATATCAAACATCAAAAGATTTTTAGACATATCAACTAGGTTGCCACACCCAAACATCCTCACCGACTACCATATTCTCATAATAATACAATATATAAAAAAGAAAAAATTACAAGAGAAATGAAAGTTGGTGGTCTTATAAACACTAACTCTGTAAAACTACACAAAACGTAGGTCACCCCAAACGGGTAATGCAAACATTTGAACAATAACAATTCTCCAATATCTAGTTAAGGCTTAATAAAGGTACCTATAATGGCTGGTGAATGAACCAGCCTCCCATACGTAAAGAGTCTAAGAACCAAAAACTCCTGCAACAACAACAAATAATGTTTCTTTCGAGGCAGTCAGACCAGTGTCAATCCAGAGAAAACAATCATACGCACATAACAACCAAATAGAGCATTTTGCAATGACAGAACAAAACGTGGCGTAACATTGATCCCTAACAGAAAGACCCAGTGACAACGACAACAAAGCAACATCGTTTGGAAACTATTTAAACGCAACTGGCATGGTGGAGATCGACGGCAGAAAGGTTTATAGCAACCTCCATGGGGTGAAACAGTGGCACAGAGGAGGACATCGTTGCACCATCACGTACCATCTCGTCTACATCATGAACGATTTAGAAAGAAAGAGGTACAACAACGGAAGAAAGAAGTGAAGGTTAAAAAAAAGGTTTGGCTCGCAGTTGAATTTCACGATATTGTAAGTCACAATTTCAAGGATTTAAATGGATGAAAGAAAAAAATAAATAAAAGGTAAGATATTTTTTTCTTCTAAAAAGGGGTGCAACATCAATCCTTAAAAAATATTAGATAAAACAAAATACAGAAGAAGGATATGAGGAGGGGGGGGGGGGGGGGGGGGGACACAAGCCAAAACCCCATTAATTAATAAATTTATAATAAGGAAGCCCTACTTAAACCAATGAAAACAAGCATATCCGCACAATGGTTTTCTTCCCTAAAAATGTGTGTGACAATAAAGTGTATGAACTTAGTAATATGTAAGACGTTAAGCCAATAAATCATGATTTTCCAAGGCATGACAGGGTTCGTGAAGGCTTTGGTAACAAGCTTAAAGTCAGACTCTAGCCAAATATCATAAGACCAGTTTTTAGAGGCTGCAATTTCAATTGCCAACATAGTCCAAGTAAGCTCAACAAGGAAGGCATTACCTGCACCAATATTAAAAGCAAAACTACAAAGATGGTCATCTTTATAATTCCTAAAATCACTCCACAAATGGCCGTACCTGGAAGACCTACCGAGACTCCATCCGTATTGCATTTGATTTTGGCAAGAGCTGGAGGATGCCAAATAAATTTCTTGATGTAAGGAGCATTTGGAGGATGCACGTTGATATTAAAAACCTTCAAAATTGAGAAATCAAGAATATATTTAGACGAAGCTTTCGATGTAATATTACCAGGGAAATTAACATCCGAGACAATAGAAGAAATAGATGACCTCCAATAGATAAACTTGTTGTTGAACCTTGTAATACCCGAGGCTGAAGAGGGCGGGGAGTGGTCGCCGGTGCACGAGACATGACAATGTGCGGCTCCTGGTAGCTTCTACGAAAAAACCGAATTCACATCGAAATGAGAGGGATCCTGAGGTTGTGCAGGTTTGAGACTGCATGGTTGAAGGAAGGCTTATAAGGATTGATGTGTACTACCTATACCAACAAGATGCATCTTCTTTTCGGTAGCTCGTTCCATAAAAACTCCACAGTTAATTAGCCTGCTTGACTTTGAAGTAGTCTTTGGATGGGTGACCTTCTGGGAAGTTTTTCGAAAAGCGTGCTAGTGAGGATAAAGCTCGCTGAAAAGACTCGTGTTGGTTTGTGGGTTTAGTCGGTCATCCTAAAGAGCAATTTGGGGCGTTACAAATAGCCTAATTGGTAGTGTGAATGACTTGAACATGTATTTATCTCCATGGTACATGGTCCACATAAGGCAAAAACTACACTAGTGAAGAAGGTGGAAAAGATCATGAGATGGCAGTCGAGACTACCTATATTGGTAAGGTCCGGGCTGTTACAAACTTGCTTGGTTATACGAGGAAACCAAATAGCATTAACCGAATTAGTGATAGCATACAAAATAACTACCTTACACTATGGAGACCAAGAATGATTAAGTAGCAACTAAAAATAGGTAAGATTGAGTTTTACAATAAGTTGAAATCTTTTAAAAATCTCCTTTTTATTAATATTATTTTATTTGTTCCTCTAAAATAATAATAATAATAATAATAATAATAATAATAATAATAATAATATAATAATAATAATTAGGTAAGATTTAGTTTTACTGTAACACCCAAACCCGTATTTAATAAAATACTACCTTAATAAAATATTCTTCAAAATACGCAACGGAAATAAAATTTGATTTATAAAATGAATGGTTCGAGTATTACATTGTATACATAAAAGCTTACTAATAACTTAATTAGTAAAACAAGTATTGTACAAAATAAGTTTATAAGAAAATACATCTTTAAATACATTGGAAATAAGAAGCAAGACTCTAAATATACATTATAGAAATAATCCCATCCCCGGGTCACATCAGAGCGGAGCTTCACTGACAACTCGATCACAAACATAACCTGAGAATCTGAACCCCCAAAGGTTCAGCACATACACAAAACAGAGGGTTAGATAATATAACCATAAAAGAAACTAAGTATAAGAACACACTTAATACTTAGGACATAGCATGGTCATGTCTCACAATTCATTCCATAAACAAATACCAATCTCATATCATTCATATTTCATAATCATAAAATATAATGCATCATAATAACATCACATCCTCAATCAATTAACAAGTATGTACATCATCATCAATTATCATTCATTATCACACATCTCATAATACGCTCAATCATAAGTATCACATCATTCAACCATTCACAATTATGATGGAAACAATGACAATTACCAAATACCAATTAGAGTGCACAATTACCCTAATGCAAACTAATGTCACAAATCTCATGTCATGTCACCCTAGACATAACTAAATGCATGTGGTACCCGCATCAAATTAATGAACACCCTCCAAGTAATCGCAACCCTTGGAGTCTCAATGTTCTGAACACCCCCAAGTAACCGCAGCCCTTGGAGTCTCAATGTTCTGGATAATATCCATCGCTCAAAATGAACACCCCCCAAGTAATCGCAACCCTTGGAATCTCAATGTTCTGAACACCCTCCAAGTAACCGCAGCCCTTGGAGTCTCAATGTTCTGGATATATATATATTCATCGCTCAAGTCAGTTTTAAGTCATGGGGGACTCTTCTCAAGTTGACTCATGAATGCATGAATGTACACATACCACATAATGATGATAACACTATACATTTACTCATGAATAATAGGCCACTCATCCCTATTATTCCTTCTCAATTCGCATCAAATTCACATCATCATATAATCATTAAGGTATACATTCAAGCAAGATACAACAACACACTCATCATCATAAAACATGAACATCATAATTCATCATCATTAATTAACTTCTAGTCATCACACATCATTAGCTAATCAACATACATTATTAACTAATCCTCATGCATCATTAATCATCATACTTAATCTATATAAGTAATATCATAACTTAATTCATTAATCTTAACTCAATTAAGTACACAAGTTATTATTATCAATCACTAAATAATAACCTTCACCATAATCAATCATCATGTAATCAAGTCATATATACATATACATATACTCTTCATTCAAACATATTCACATATCATCATAATTTTTTTGAAATGTGAGCGAATTTTGATTTATACTTGTTAACCTTTTATCTTTCTGCACACCGTTCACACATTTATCATAAAATTCACTCACATTACAACAAGGGGGTTAAATTTAATCTTTAAATTTGTATTTATCATTATAGTAAATTACACTCCCCTCCTTTGAAAGAAACTTGAATTACATTATCCTTCTCTCCTATATTAAAATATACACTTTAGTCCATTTCAATATAAATAATTATTTTTATTATCACAATTAACTTTAAACCACTATTTTATGTCAAAAACATTAAGTTATCAATTAAAAAATTAATTTTTCATTCTTTGAAAATTAAATTTATCCCAGATTTGATATATATTAGTTTTTTAATCGAGTTTAGTAATTTATCCCAGATTTGTATTTTATTTTCTATAGTTTCATAATTTATAAAAATATTTAACATTATATGTTAATGATGTGCGTAAAAAATAATAAAAATGCTTGCAAGGGTGGGGAGTGTAATTTTCTTTAATTTATTTTGTATAAGAGGAAAGGGAAGGGAAGTCTATATTTTAACATAAGAAATGAGATTAGTGTAATTAAAGCATCTCTCAAGAATGGGAAACGTAATTTACTCTTATTATTATCACTATATTTTTTTTTTTTGAATCAAAAGCAAGGTGGTAGCAAAGAACTAACCACCCCAAAATGCATTAGATAAAAGAGTTTGAATACAATAGCAAATGGAGGGGGCCAAACCAAACTCCATTAAGAAGAGCAATATCTAAAACTAGGAATCCCTAGCTTATTGTTATTAATGCTATTACAAAGAAACAAAGGGGGTTGGTGCCAATAAGTAATAGAGGTAAGACCCAATCCATGATTAGCCAAAAGATCTACTACTTGATTGCCTTCTCTATATATATGTGTAACCATGAAGTTCATTTGATTGATCCTAGTCAAAACATTTCTCCATCTATTCCTTAGCCTCCAAGAAATCAATTTATCAGGATTAGAGAAAGCTGTCACAACTAAAGAAGAATCAGTTTCCAACCAGAGATTGTGCCAATTGTGATGAAAAGCAAGCTCAATAGCTCTCATTGCTCCACTTATCTCTGCAAAAAAAGATGAAGCAATACCAAGGGGTTCTGCAAAAGCATGAATGAAATCTGCAGCATGATTCCTGAAAATTCCTCCACAAGAAGCATTGCCCGGATTACCATTTGAAGCTCCATCTATATTGCACTTAGTCCATTTCAAGAGAGGTGGCTGCCAAAGAACCTCTTTGAGAATAGGCGCCCTTGGATGGTGTAATTATCACTATAGTTAGAGCATCCATATAATGGAGCTATCCATTTCTTGGTATTTAACTAAATCTCACATGTACGCATTATTTATTTACTACGTCCATCCCTAAAAGTAAGCCTCTCTTTTACCAACATACTCCTAAATAAAATGCATCTTTTTTTTACAACCTGTAATAAATACTTTAGATAAAACAAAAACACATTCTCTATCTTGAAGAATAAAATTGTAAAAATAGTACCAATTGTCAACAAATTTAATACCAAAATACACTTTTTTAATCTTCGTAATTTCCTGAATGAGGTCTTAAAATTAGGGATGGGGGTAATATATTTTTTTAATATTGGTGCTTACTAAGCATTCAACTAATTTAGTACCTCTTAAAAAGTTTTAAACGGATCCAACAAATAACTATATAAGATACTAATAACTCTACATCATTATTAATTAAAGGTACTGAATTTTTTTTTGTTCCAATAAGAATATCTGGTGCGAATACTTAAAAAATAAGTATTACTATTAAGAAACAATACTCTTTTTTTAAAGCAAAAAATATTTAAAAAATAAGTACTACCATTCAACCCTTAATTAAAAGTACTTATTTATCATCATAAGTTCTATCCTTATTTTCACATGTGTAGTGTCGTGTCATTCAACCCTTTTTAAGTAGTCGACCTTGTAAGTTGTAGGAGCTTCCTCACCTCTGAACCGAATTAGAAAATGCTCGAGTGTTTTACATATATGATATTATGACATGCATATACTTTTTTCATTTGTTGTCATGCAGTGGGCCCAAAAGAAGAAAAAAATTCGTTGTCATGTATGCATACTATTACTAAGTAACCCTTATTTTTTTCATTAAAATAAAAAAGTAAACCCTTATTTTATTTTTACATTTATTAACCCTATTTTATTATTATTACTATTAAAATATTAATTATTTTTTTCTTAAAACTCAATATCTACTTGAAGAATTGGCTAAATTGGAGGATCAATCTCACTAATAAAATTCCAATTGAATCTGGAGAAAAATTTTGGATGAATTTTTAGTTGATTAGAAGGAGAGAACCTCATAAAGATAAAATCATGGAATTTGTCTGTTTATGTTAGGACTTAAGTATGTGAGGAGAGTTAAACCCAAAAAAATATAATCTAATAGATGGGAGAACCTCATGGCTTAAGTATCATATTGATCACTTTGATATACGAGTATTCCTAACATTGTTATACCTTTTAAAAACCAACGTCCAACAGATTTCGTTCTATCAACACTAACACAATGATAGCTCTTTTCTTTTCGGAAGCTTCACACGCCTATCAAAATTAGGTGGAACACCTTAATCCGGCCTATAGATGGTCCTTTTCTTGATCCAACTCTCAATGAAAGTATCAATTGTTAGGACTTAGACACACGAGGAGAATTCAACCCAAAAAACTAGTTCAATAGAGTACCACATTGATCGAACACTTTAATGCTATCGATGTGAGACTCCTAATAGTTTATAGTATAGAAATAATGAATCTCATTAATTTCTTTGCCAACATTACAACCAAGTTGTTTGGGCCCAGTGACAAGGAACTCCTTCAAAGGACGTATCCGGTGAATATCGGGTTCGATTCTCAGGGGAAATAATGATTGGCCAATGCGCATGCCTCTACACATAAGCCGGATTAGTCGTCTACCTTTGATGGGTCGGAAACTGGTGCGAAAGGAAAAAATGCCAACATTACAATGTTGATAGAGAATTTTGTTTTCCCTTTTTCAATAACCCAAATAATATATAATAAAAAACACAAGGTGTGCCAAAAAAGGCACATATAAAAAGAAGAGCAGCAAAAATGTCTTAAAAAAGCAAAAATTCAAAAACTAAGTACAGCCCATGCAAGCAGAAGAGTTAATCACATTGATTTAAATCAAAATCGAAGCTTTTTTTAATAGGCTTTCAACCACCACCATGACAACACTTTAAATTTATATAACAAAAACTCTTTGGTCAACGTTTTTCCTTGAAAAATTCAATTATTTCTTTCCTTTCAAACTAGCTAACATAAAATCACCCAAACCAAATTAAAAACTTGGCCAACATTCTTACTAAACAAATAAGACTGATGAAGTTTTGGAGCATGGATAACAACATTGTTAGGAGAGACCAAATAGGTGAAGTAGCAATAAATGTCACAAGGAAGGAGGGTTTGAATTGTGACCTTTTTTAAATTTGTTTTAGCACTTGTTAGTTACTCAAGAAAATATTGCTTTTTAAATGTTAGTATGCCAAGATCAGAAAATTCTCGATTTATATTTAATTAGTGAGTTAACAATTAATATGTGTGTGTGATTTGTGAGTGACAATTATATGAAATAAAGGTTAGAAAGATCACACAAGAATTTTATACTGGTTAACCCAAGGTGGGCTACTCTTGTCCTCACAGCCTGTGAGATTTTTTCACTATGGTGTTTAGAGAAAATTTCTCTAATCCACACGTTCTTCTTTGAATGATCTTGCTCGATCTTACAACCTGTATATTCAATAGCCTCAACAGGCTTACACTTTGCTTTCCTTTACTTGGAAAGACTTTTACAATTTCACTCAATCTAACTTAAAAGGAAGACTTGAAAAGGTTTAATGAGTATGATGATTTGTTTGGGATCAAACAGATATTTCAAACTGTGTTTGAGATATATGATGAAAAGCAAACTCAAAAGTTTATGATCCAAGGATATAATGAAAAGAGCTTGGAGCTTGCTTTGATTGAAGAGTTTATGACTAGTTTGTGTTTAGGCTTTTTGCAAAATGCTTGATAATTTCTATAGTTAACTCTTCAAAGTTTCTAATGAAGCTTTTCTCCTTATATAGAGTTTTGTTGAAGCTTTGCACCCAATTTTGAAATTCAAATTCGTGGGACAGTTGTTCTTGTACTTCTGAAATTCGTACAGACCATTTTCGTTGCGTCTAGAGCACTCTGGAGGCAGGCTATGAGTGTGTTACTCATCCAGACCATTTGGGTCGTTTTAGCCTTTGTGGATGACAGCTTGAGATGAGTTGTAAGGGTTGATAGTTGTTAGATATTTATATATTCTTGTACCCTTTAAGCACAACAATCTCTATTCCTTCTTAGAAGATTTTTGAGAGCTTTGTCTAGACCATTCTGATGATTGTTTTACTTGATTCTTCAATTATTCAAAGAGGCTTAAAATGCTTGGGCCTTTTGTCATGAAGTCCATTTGTGATTCTTTCTTTGTTTGGCATATTTGAAACATTTATGCATTGATAAAATAATGCCTTTTATTGTTGAAACAAAGAGAATAAAAATCATGTAGTCCATTAATCACTTTTGTCATGACTAGCTTTTGATTCCTTCATGAAAGTGGCACTTTGTCACGTTTTGCTCCTTTAGGATTTAATAATTTTTGCATTCAAAACTATGTCTTTGCATGAGCATGTGTTATGTGTCCAGAGCATTACCATTGATTATCCGGACCATTCTCGTTGAAACTATTCTCACAAAACACATTAGTAGACAACAAGATTAGAATCATTTAATTAAATTAATATGTTTGTTATCTTTAAAACATCAAATAAGGATTTTATTCTCAACAATAGGCCGTAAACGTCATACCAAATAGCACCAAAAAACTCACATTCAAAAAACAAATGTTGAGCAATTTCCAGTTTTCCACACCCTCTTAGGCATGTCATCGCTGTTGGAACAAAAGAGGTTCTGGCATGACTCAATTAAGTTTTGATGATAACAAAGGTATTAATATACAATAGGGTATACTAATTATCTACTCTACTGTGCAGATATATAAGCTAAAATTTTATATTTTCTATAAGTACACTGGAGGCTCTGAAATGAGAAGCAAATTCTGACCAGAACATGCTCATCAGAAGATGCTATGTCAAAGTCTTGTCAGAAGCTACATATCAGAGGATACATCATCAGAAGCTGTGTTTAATTACATCAGATTCTGATACTTGCAGTGAAGGCCGTTTTGTCAGAAGAACATTCTCTGCTTCAATGATTAATTCTTCGTCATTCTCTGACAACTCAAAAGCTGGAAAATCAATCTTATCCACAGAATAGTAACGTTAGTACTATTGTACGAACTTATTACCAGATTTGGAAAAATCTTCATTCTCAAGTTTGTTCGTACACAAAGGTTACCGGATATGGTTCGAAATTGTACTATTACCAGCTTGCGAAATCTCCTGCAACGAATTCAAATTCAAGGCACTCCACCCCTCACTATAAATAGGAGTGGTAGTGAAGTTTTGTACACAGAACAATTGAGCAATTTGAAAGAGCTGTTACTCTGCAAAAATCATTCTGTGAACAAAACAACTTGAATACAACTTGAACTCATTTGAAAATACAAGACTCAAGCTTCAGCTTCTGATTCATACAGTTGTTGAACCTTAGATTTCTTTTATTAGGATTCTAAGATAAGTCTTGTAATTGAGTTGTATTTTACTTATTCTTTTGAACATTGATTTGTATATCAGTGTTCACAAACTCTGTTTTTCTTGTAAAGTTGTTTGAAGTCTCTTGCTTTTGTGCTTGAGCAAAGGAAGTCTCTTGTAAGTGTTACTTGAGCATTGGAAGTCTCTTGCCTGCGTGCTTGAGCAATTGTAATCTTGTTTGATTATAGTGAACTCCCTTGGAAGTGCAAGGGGACTGGACGTACTCTCGGTTTGTGAGAGGAACCAGTATAAAACTTTGTCTCTATCTCTCTCCCTTTCTCTCATACTTTTAAGTTGTTGTTTAATTGTGTTTTGTTTTCTAAACTGCTGCAAACTCTAACAAGTTTTTTATAACTTATCTGAATTGTTCAAACTACCAAAAACACAATTCAACCTCCCCCTTCTTGTGTTTTTCACACCTTCAATTGGCATCAAGTGCCCGGTTCTGTTTTTATCACCTAACAGTGAGACAGTTTCTTGTTGAAAAACACTATGACTGAAGGATCTCCAAGTGGTAACATGAAAGCAGTTTCTCATGACTATGATGTTGAAGATAAGACAAACAACAAGGCACCAAAGTTCAATGGAGATGCCTCTACTTTTTCCTGGTGGAAAGATAGAATCTACAGTCATCTTACTGGTTTAGATGATGAGCTTTGGGACTTGGTTGAAGAAGGGGTAACTTTTAAAGGACTTGATGAAAAGGGAAAGTTATCTGTTTTTTTTTTTTGACACAGGAAAGTTATCTGTTGAAGAAAGAAAGAAGTTCACTCCTACAGACAAGAAGGCTTACAAGAAACACCACAAGGTCAAGGATCTTCTTATTGGTTGCATAACTCATGATGAATATCTCAAGATCACAGACAAATCCACTGCCAAAAGTATTTATGACTCCTTATGCTCCACATATGAAGGGAACAAACAGGTTCAAGAGGCAAAGGCCACTCTTTTGATCCAACAGTATGAACTCTTTAGAATGAAGGATGATGAAAATATTGAATCTATGTATTCTAGGTTCAAAATTCTAGTGGCTGGTCTCCAAGTTCTAAAGAGAAGCTATACAACTTCTGATCATGTAAGAAAGATTCTGAGAAGCTTACCTTCAAGGTGGAGGCCTAAGGTAACAGCTATTCAGGAAGCTAAATATTTGGACACACTTGGCTTGGAGGAATTGATAAGTTCACTCATGAGTCATGAGATTGAACTATCTTCTGATGAGCCTCAGAAGAAACTAAAATCTGTGGCTTTGCCATCTATTTCAGTTTCATCTAAGGCTCTGAAAGCCAAAGTTGCAGAATCTGAAGCAGAAGAATCTTTCATAGATGACCAAGAAGATGAAACAGATGATGATGTGTTTGCACTCTTGTCCAAGAAGTTTCAAAAGTGGTCAGTAAGGAAAGGCAGAAATTTCCCAAGCAGAGGATTTGGATCAAGGAACAAAACTAGCAAAGAAAAGAAGGATGACACAAAAAATTGTTTCAATTGTCATAAGCCTGGACACTTCATGACTGATTGTCCTGAACTCAACTCAAAGGGTAAAGGAAGAAAAAGTACAATCAAGAACAAAGCCAAGAAGAGTCTGATGGCAACATGGGAAGACATAAATGAGCTATCTGAGGATGAAGACTCTGAGGAAGCAAATCTGGCACTCATGGCCACTGCCACTGGTGAATCAGACAATGAAAATGATTCAGAGTCTGACACAGAAGATGTTGATGAGGTAATCTCTAAAATGACTAGTACTCAGATGGCTAAAACTTTGAAAGATGTTATGGTTAAGTACATGGAAAAGTTGAGTGAGCTAGATTTTTGTAAACAAAAATTGAAGCTACTCAATGAAAATCTCAACCAGACTCAAGCAAACTATCAAAAATCTCTTAAAACAATTAAAGTGCTTGAGACTGGATGCAGAACATGTCAAAAACCTCATGATGAGTATGAACTATCTCTTCAAGAGTTTTTATACCATAACATTGACAAAACTAGGATGTCTTCTATTATTCATGGTGGGCTTAACAATTATCATAAAAGGCAAGGACTTGGTTCTCTTACATCTTCTGGTGTAGGAAAATCAAACAATATTGTCTGTCTAAGCAAGTCACCATCAGAAGCTTATTCTAACTTCACCAAGGGTAGAGCAGAGCCTCTGAATGTGTCTGATACTCTTGTGAGCTTGGAACCACAAGATAAGGCATCAGAAGATAACTCATCTTCTGAACCTAAGTCTTCTAAAACCCAGGTTCCCCTCACATCAGTATTCATGTCTACTCAAGTTAAAGCTATCAGAGTACCAAAGCCTGTTGATAAGCGGGGCACCAGTACTTCTAAAGCAAACTTGGTAACTGGCTCTTTGACACATTCAAAAGGAAAGTCTCAGAGACAACATAAGCCTAAACTATTTTCCAAAGGCTCAGTTGACTCTAGATCCTCTGAATACTCTAAGAAGAAGAATAAGATTCATAGGACTAACCAAAATGGACCCATCAGAGTATGGGTACCAAAATCTGAAATAGTGTATGCTGCAGGTATGCACCCAAAGAAGAAAAGAAAGCTCATGGTATCTGGAATCTGGCTGCTCACGTCACATGACAGGAGACAAGCTCTTATTCCACACCCTGAATCAGCAAGAGGGAGGAACAGTAGGGTTTGGTGGCAACCAGAAGGGAAAGATCATTGGTATAGGTACAGTTGGTAATTCTTGTTTGTCAATTTCTGATGTTTGGTTAGTAGATGGACTACATCATAATTTACTTAGCATAAGTCAATTGTGTGATAGTAATTATGATGTTATGTTTAATAAGGATTCATGTACTGTAATCAGAAACTCTGACCAATCTGTTGTTTTTAAGGGTAATAGAAAAGGCAATGTTTATAAAGTCAACTTTTTTGATTTAAAGGAACAACAAGTGCTTTGTCTTTTGACACTGAGTGATGAAAAATGGATCTGGCACAAAAGATTGGGTCATGCTAACTGGAGGTTAATCTCTAAGCTTAGTAAGGACAATCTCGTCAGAGGACTTCCAAAAATTAAATATCACTCAGACTCACTTTGTGGTTCTTGTCAAAAAGGGAAAATTGTCAAAAGTTCCTTTAAGAACAAGAACATTGTCTCTTCTACCAAACCCTTAGAACTCTTACACATTGATCTTTTTGGACCAGTTAGTACTGCTTCAATCAATGGTAAGAAATATGGATTAGTCATTGTGGATGATTATAGTAGATGAACTTGGGTTAAGTTTCTGAGAACTAAAGATGACACATATGAGGTGTTTAGCATCTTCTGTACCCAAATTCAAAATGAAAAGGATTCCAAGATTTTGAAAGTGAGAAGTGATCATGGTGGTGAATTTGAAAATGAACCTTTTGAAAAATTTTGTGAAGAACATGGAATTCTCCATGAATTCTCTTCTCCTAGAACTCCACAACAAATTGGAGTTGTAGAGAGAAAGAATAGGTCTTTACAAGAAATGGCACGCACCATGATGCATGAAAATAATTTGGCAAAATTCTTTTGGGCAGAAGCTGTTAACACTGCTTGTTACATTCAAAATAGAATTTATATAAGACCTATTTTGAATAAAACAACATATGAACTCTTTAAGGGAAGAAAACCCAATATTTCTTATTTTCATCAATTTGGCTGTACATGTTACATTCTAAATAATAAAGTCCATCTTAAGAAATTTGACTCTAAAGCCTGTAAGGGTATCTTCATTGGATACTCTGAACGCTCTAAGTCATACAGAGTGTATAATTCTGAAACTAACACAGTGGAAGAATCAATGCACGTAAAGTTTGATGATAAAGAGTCTGATGATAAAAAGTCAGAGCCTGTTAAAGATTTGTCAGGTTCTGATGAATCAGAAGATGAAACTCCAGAGTATGACAACTACATAGAACCTGTAGAAGACTCTGAAACTCAAGAAGCTACACCTTCTGATGCTGTTCAAGAGCATCAAACTAATGATGAAAACTCAGAAACTACTGATATTCCAAGAAATACATTCAAATACAAATCATCACATCCTGAAGAGCTCATCCTTGGAAACAAGAACAGTCCAAGAAAACCAAGGTCAAACTTCAGAGATGAAGAATCATTGTTTGGATTAGTATCTTTGATTGAACCAAAGACAACGAATGAAGCTCTCTCAGATGATGCTTGGATAGTTGCTATGGAAGAAGAGTTAAATCAATTCAAGAGAAATGATGTATGGGATCTGGTACCCAAACCCAAGCATAAGAACATTATTGGAACAAAATGGGTATACAGAAACAAATTGAATGACCTAGGTGAAGTAACAAGAAATAAAGCAAGACTTGTTGCACAAGGATACAGTCAACAAGAAGGAATTGACTTCACTGAAACCTATGCTCCAGTAGCTAGACTGGAAGCAATCAGGTTACTTTTATCTTATGCAGTTAACAATGATATCACTCTTTATCAAATGGATGTTAAAAGTGCATTTCTTAATGGTGTTATTTCTGAAGAAGTATATGTAAAACAACCTCTTGGATTTGAGGATTTGGCAAATCCAGATCATGTGTTTAGACTAAAGAAATCACTCTATGGACTCAAACAAGCTCCTAGAGCTTGGTATGAGAGACTGAGTACTTTCTTTGTCAACAATGGTTTTGAAAAAGGACAAGTTGACAATACACTAGTTAGAAAAACACTAAAGAAAGACATTTTTATCATTCAAATTTATGTTGATGATATCATATTTGGATCAACTAATGCCACTTTGTGCAAGAATTTTTCTAAGCTCATGCAGGATGAATTTGAGATGAGCATGATGGGAGAATTGAAGTTCTTTCTTGGAATTCAGATAAATCAAACAAAGAAAGGAACATTCATTCATCAATCAAAATATATAAAAGATCTTCTGAAGAAATTCAATTTGGAAGACTGTAAACCCATGAACACTCCAATGCATCCTACATCAAGCTTAAGCAAAGAAGAATCTGAAGGCAAAGTTGATCAGAAGCTCTATCGAGGTATGATTGGATCTCTTCTCTATCTAACTGCATCAAGACCTGATATTTGATTCAGCGTATGTTTGTGTGCAAGATTTCAATCAGATCCTAGAGAATCTCATTTCACTGCTGTGAAGAGAATCTTTAGGTATCTGAAAGCTACTTGTATCATTGGATTACTGTATCAGAAATCCAATGACTACAAGCTGATTGGATTCTGTGATGCTGACTATGCTGGTGATAAAATTGAAAGAAAATCCATCAGTGGAAACTGTCAGTTCATTGGTGAGAATTTGATTTCATGGGCAAGTAAAAGGCAAACCACCATAGCTATGTCAACAGCAGAAGCTGAATACATATCAGCAGCAAAATGTTGTACACAACTACTTTGGATGAAATATCAAATAGAAGATTATCAAATAAGCAGTAGCAATATTCCTTTATATTGTGACAATACTGCAGCCATCCACCTTTCCAAAAATCCCATTTTACACTCAAGAGCTAAGCATATTGAGATTAAACATCATTTCATCAGAGACTATGTTCAAAAGGGTGTAATTGATCTTAAGTTCACTGAAACAGAAAATCAATGGGCTGATATCTTTACAAAACCCTTGGCTGTTGAACGTTTTGATTTTATCAAAAAGAATCTGAATATGATGGAAATCCCTGAATAGCTAAGACTCTGGTGAAAAATTGATTTTTGTAAGAATCTAATAGCTATCAGAAGCTGAGGTCATCAGAACCTTCTGTTTCAGAAGTTGTGATGAAACCATCTTCTGATGTACTATCAGACTCTGAAAAGGAGATGGCTATGGCGCGTAAGTAAAAATCTTTTGTAAAAACGGTTCGTTTATCTCTTAACTTACGTGTCAGTTATTTAATAAACTTTTAATACACGTGTTCTGATGCAAGTGGAAAGAGAAGTTGGTTTATGATGATCAGCGTTCTAATTCCTATTTGTAGTAGGTAAAAGACTCTGCTACCCCTATGTGTCTGTACTTTTTTTTTGCGCGAAACTTTCTATTTAAACACACAACTGTTCACATTCACACTTTTTTGCACTCTCACAACCCACACTTTTGCTCTTCTAAAACTCAAGCAATATTTCTTTCTCTCTCTCAATATTAGCAAAACCCTAACCCTCAAACTCCATCAATGGCTTCAATCAGTTCTTGTATAATCTACATTGAAAAATCAATTCCTCACAAGTTTGCAAAAGATCAACGTCCATATAAGTTTGATGACCTAACCTTCGCCATAGAAAGTCCTGTAGACTTTGAGAGTCTAAGGGTAAATTGATTTCCAGAAGTTAAAACTCGTTTTGAAAGGCAAAATATGATGTACTACTTTGATATGTTGAATGGACCAACATATGGTGAGGTTATTAAGGAATTTTGGATGAAGGCGTTTGTTATCACCAAAGCTAAGTATCTTGAAAGAATGGTTGAGATGGCTAAGGAAAAACCTGAGTTAATTGGAAAAACTCCTGCCGAGATGGGTTTAAAACCGTTTGTATCAACAGAAATTGAATCTTATGTTGCTGGATTTAGAATTGCATTTAGAGAAGATCACGTCAATGAGGCTCTGAAACTATCAGATGGTGGATTAGTTTTCAAATCTACAGACTCTGTTATAGAAGATGTTGATGATTTCATATTCAAACCTAAGGAAAATCCTGGAGACAAGACTGAATAGAAAGACCTAAGCAAGGTTATCTACAGAATCCTTATCAACAATATCATTACCAAACTTGGTGGTACTAATTAGATCTCTACGATTCAGAAGCTATTTACATTTCATGTTGGTAAAGGAAACTTTGTTGACATTGGTAAACTAATCTTCAATCATCTTGCTGAATCTATAACTGCTAGCAAACCTATCATTCGTCATGGGAGATTACTTAGTCACATGTTTGCTCAGTGTGGACTAATGGATGCAATCAAACCTTTCTTCCCTGGGTATGGTACTTATCTGATTAGTTCTAAAATCATCAATAGTACTACTCTGAGGTATCTACATCTGTTGAAGGGCAAAAAGGTTGTTCATCCTACACACCCTCTGTTACTCAGAGAATCTGAAGAAAACATTGATGAATGTAGGCTCATCCATGTGAGTGATAGAGATGCTAGAAGAATAGCAGAAGCTCATGCTGGTTTTTTGAAAAGTTTAGGAGCTGATGTTGGTACTGGAGAATCTAAGGATCTGACAGTAAGACAAGCAAGAATTTTGGCTCAACCAACCAAAATAATTGCAAAAAGAAAACCTGTTAAGAGTTCTGCAGTTGCTGAAAGCAAAAAGGTTGCTAAAACTAAGAAGAATACTGGACCTAGGACCACAAGGAAGAGAAAATTGGTGTTGCCTGAAGTAACTGGTGAAGATAAGGAAGAAGCTTTGAAGAATGATGCTATTGCACAAGTTGAGGCTCTGGAGCAGAAGGAAGAGACTCTGAAGGATGGTTATGACTGTGGAATTGACCCTAAGGTATTTGATGACATGTACTCCAAACTTCCTCCAAGAAATATTCCTAACGATGTGCTGGCTCAACAGACTCTATATGGATCAGCTGATGGTAAGTTTGCTACTTATATTGGTAATAAATCAGCTTTTAGAGACTATTTCAGAAGACTCCAACATCCTTCTGAAATCCCAGTTAAACGTGCTTTTGAAAGAATTTTTAAAGGAGTTTATTCTAAGAAAGATCTCACTCTTTCTAAGAATGAACCATCATCAGAGCAGTTTAACCCTCTTCAAACTAACCCATCAGAATCCTAAACTAATTCTATATGTAATGATGTAGCACAAGCTACTACAAGTACTGCACCAGTCATTCAATTTGTGAATGAAAATTCTGATCGTACACCCTCCCCACTTCCTGAAAAATCCCTCACAAACAAGGCTATCTCAATTCTGGATCCTACACCAGACTCTGAAGATATGCAACCAGAAAACGATCAAGAAAAACCACCAACACCAAATCCAGAGAATGATCAACACAAACCACAAACACCACCCCCAGAAAATAACCAAAACAATCCTCCATCACCTCCACCAAACTCTGAACACACAATGCCTACCTCAGATTCTCACAAATCCCCTGAACCAAATGAGACTATCATTCCAAACTCTGAAGCCTCTCATAAAAATACCTCTCCAGTAATCAATGTTGAAAAATCCCCACAACATGTGGCGGACAACACTGTTACTGATGTCCTACCAAACAACCAACAACCACCTCCAAATCACATCATCAACCCTGATAATCTGATGGAAGAACTGTCAAATGATTGCATCTTTGTCCCTCCTTTCTTGCCCTCTAGGATCCTAAATGAACCAATGGATGAAACCAAAGAGGATATCACTAATATGCTAAAAGCTGTTAACAAGAATATTAGGAGACTCCAGAATGCTATTCCTACTAGATCTATTGAGTCAGCAAAAATTGATAAGGAATGTGAGCTGATGGAAGTTGGACTGCAAAACATGTTAAGGGCAATCAGAGTTTCTTACAAAAAGGATTTGGAATATCGTAATGAGATGGCTAGAATCAAGGCAGAACAAGAAAAGAGAGAAGCTGAAGAGCGTGAAAGGAAGAGATTGGAAGAAGAAAGGCTTGAGAAAGAGAGGGTAGAGGCTCTGGCTAGAGAACAAGCAAGGTTAGCAGAAGAAGCAAGACTTGCTGCTGAACAGGCAAGGCTTGAAAATATGGCAAGAAATGCACCAGAGTTTGCCCTTCTGATGAGAGATGATCAAGAAAAACTGAAGGAAAAAGTTGATGTACACGCTGACCTTTTAGCTTCCATTCTTGAGACTCTCAAAAGCATCAATGAAAGACTACCCCCTCTTCCTCCACCTCAACCTTAGGAATCTATGCACTTGTTATTCATATTTTTTTGTAACTTATGTTCAGAATCTGTTGGTTATCATATTTTGTAAACTTATTTATTTTGATAAATATTCAAGTACTTGTTTTATCTTGATTATTTTTGCTATATATTTGGTTATCTATATTCATGCATGCAAATATTTTTGAGACAAATATCAAAACACAAGATTCCAAAAACAAATTAAAGAGTTTTATTCCAAAAATAATTGTTGATTACATAAGTTCTTATCCAACTTTTCACTTGGATTCTACATCAGAAACAGCTTGTTCTGATTCTAGATGATGAGAATCAGAAGGTGAGGACGGGTATTCTTCCCTAGGAGGAACATATGTACTCAGGAATTCTTTCCAGTCAGAATCCCATTCAGATTCTGACTCAGAAGATGACTCCTTTTGTTTGGTCTTGGATCTTGTTTGATAATTGGCTCTGATAGAAGCAGAAGTTGATGCTTTCATTTTCTGAGGATTCTTCTTAGACTCCGAGTCTTGTTGAATCTTCATCTTCTTCTTCTTCTTCTTCTTCTCCTGTGACTTTTTACTCTCGATCACTCTTCTATCCTTCTCCATTGTTGTTTTTCAACCTGAAATGGAAGTGTTGAGTGAAATGACAAAGCTTTTTGGGTCTTTATATAGGATTTCAAAACAGACATGTTTATGGATTTACGACAAGTCATTTATTTGATGTAGTTGTAACCACTTTCTTGAACCTTGACTGAACTTAGGGGGAGCTTGCAAAACTCATAAACCTAAGAGAAGCATGATGTAATTAATCAACAACCATTGTAAATTAATACTTGGTTTGTCATCAATCAAAAAGGGGGAGATTGTTGGAACAAAAGAGGTTCTGACATGACTCAATTAAGTTTTGATGATAACAAAGGTATTAATATACAATAGGGTATACTAATTATCTACTCTAGTGTGCAGATATATAAGCTAAAATTTTATATTTTCTATAAGTACACTGGAGGCTCTGAAATGGGAAGCAAATTCTGACCAGAACATGCTCATCAGAAGATGCTATGTCAAAGTCTTGTCATAATCTACATATCAGAGGATACATCATCAGAAGCTGCGTTTAATTACATCAGATTCTGATACTTGCAGTGAAGGCCGTTTTGTCAGAAGAACATTCTCTGCTTCAATGATTAATTCTTTGTCATTCTCTGATGACTCAAAAGCTGGAAAATCAATCTTATCCACAGAATAGTAACGTTAGTACTATTGTACGAACTTATTACCAGATTTGGACAAATCTTCATTCTCAAGTTTGTTCGTACACAAAGGTTACCAGATATGGTTCGAAATTGTACTATTACCAGCTGGCGAAATCTCTTACAACGAATTCAAATTCAAGGCGCTCCACCCCTCACTATAAATAGGAGTGGTAGTGAAGTTTTGTACACAGAACAATTGAGCAATTTGAAAGAGCTGTTACTCTGCAAAAATCATTCTGTGAACAAAACAACTTGAATACAACTTGAACTCATTTGAAAATCCAAGACTCAAGCTTCAGCTTCTGATTCATACAGTTGTTGAACCTTAGATTTCTTTTATTAGGATTCTAAGATAAGTCTTGTAATTGAGTTGTATTTTACTTATTCTTTTGAACATTGATTTGTATATCAGTGTTCACAAACTCTGTTTTTCTTGTAAAGTTGTTTGAAGTCTCTTGCTTTTGTGCTTGAGCAAAGGAAGTCTCTTGTAAGTGTTACTTGAGCATTGGAAGTCTCTTGCCTGCGTGCTTGAGCAATTGTAATCTTGTTTGATTATAGTGAATTCCCTTGGAAGTGCAAGGGGACTGGATGTACTCTCGGTTTGTGAGAGGAACCAGTATAAAACTCTGTCTCTATCTCTCTCCCTTTCTCTCATACTTTTAAGTTGCTGTTTAATTGTGTTTTGTTTTCTAAACCGCTGCAAACTCTGACAAGTTTTTTATAACTTATCTGAATTTTTCAAACTACCAAAAACACAATTCAACCCCCCTTCTTGTGTTTTTCACACCTTCAATCGCGAGTCAGCATTAATAATATCATGACACAATAAATTGTACTTAATTAGCAACCGATTATATAACAAACGTCATACAAAGAGAGAGGCTTTACTAGGCATCCTCTGGTTCACCACCAGTTCCGCTAGAATATGACAAGTCAGCGAATAATACACCCCATAAACCGAGTAACCATAAGTAAGATCCAGATTCCACCGCCAACGATCGGACACGTTTACATGTAAAACAATATTAACAAGCAAAAGCCAACACTCCTTAACCATCCCCTCTTCCCAAGCAAAGAGTCTCCCCACCACCACCAACCCTCCTTATGTACACCCTAACCAAACCTCGTCATCTCATCCACCGAAAATAACATGTTAAACATCTTAAGAGGCTATCTCTCCAACAAATTGTCCTGCCAAAATAAAGTATTCTCTTATTTTTCACTACTCTTCTAATATTGTCATCCACCCACCTGTCCATAAATAACCCCATCCCCTCTCTTGCACTAGCCAAATTCTTCCATGAAATAGGCTTCTTAACTCCACCACCACAAGAATATCTCAATTTATTAACAGATTTAAATAATATATATTGGCAGTTTTTAGCCTTCGATAACTTAATGTCAGTTTAAGCCCTCAGTAAGTGAGAAAAGACCCCCGAAAGTTTAAAATATTTTTTAGTAGAGTTTTGAACTTTGTGGCGGCCCAAACCGCCAATTCATTCTTCTCCTTAATAAAAGAAAAGAAAAGAAAAAGTGTGTGTTTTGTGGCCGCCCAATCTAGGTTAGTAATAAGGTTGTTATACATATAAAAGATTTTAGGTTTAATACCACGAGGATGTACTATGGTTACAGGTTAAACATTTATCTTTGACTCATTGATTATGTCTTCCTCCCTCTTTTTTCAGAAACATGCCCTTTTTCCATAAAATCTACACACTTTCCGGAATAGTAAACGGGGACTTGAGGGATTGAGCTTCCATGGAGTCACACTCAAGTTTGGGCTCGACCTTAAAATTTGCATAAAAATTGAGAAGAAAAATCATAACACAGTCGCTATTATATGGCTACTACCCTTGCTCATTATGTCATTGGATTCGTCACTAGTGCTAGACTTAGTTGAAAAACCCAAAAAGTGTTGAGTCTATCACTATAGCGAATGGACCCCCGAGGCTAACAATACGGTAGAGAATCAGTGCCCTAGAGGAAGAACCAATGAAGGAACCTTCCTCTCTTTCACTTAATCTTTTCAAAACAACCATGGTAACAAATGACAAAGACCGAAGGGATTGAATAAATAGAAATATAGTAGAAAATAAGTGACAACAAAAATAAGAATAAAGGAGAAATACCATAGTTATATATGTTTGAATCTAGCACTTAGGCGAGAAGATAAAGGGAGTAGTTGTTTGACAAAAAATCAAGAACATAAGAAATGACTTACAGGATAAAATCAAGAAAATATTTAAAAGAGAAATAAAAAGCTTCAATATCCTTCGGATATTAAACTAGTGCAATAATGAATTTCAATGAGTAAAGAAACGTCCCCTAACACCATACGCGTGCAGAAGCAAGAAGTCCAATAGATTTGTTGTGAATTCAACGATAAACTCACACCAATAATAAACTGATGTGTGGGGCAAGTGTAACAAGCAACCAAATATAAGGACGATAGAGATGATGATGCAATAATTCAAAGCAATAACGGCGGCAGATAAAGAACACAATCAATTTGTTTACCCAGTTCGGTGTTAATTAACCTACGTCCGGGGGAGAGAGCAACTCTCTGTTCCACTATGATCAAAGAGAAACTTTACACAAGAAATTCCCAATTGGGTTACAAGAATTAATCCTAATTCTACCCAAAATCCCGAATCTCTTCCCGTGACCAAGAGACTCAATTATACCTAGTCTACCCAAGGTGTACCACAAAGATAGTTTGCCAACCCTAGAGTTGTACCAAGAGAAAACTCCTTTTCCTCTCTAAGACCCTAGCCCTTGTGTGGTGGCAAACCCTAATCCTTGCCTCTACATCTTTGCTCTCTTAATTTTTCTATGAATAAACAACCTTTATTTATAGAAAAATATATGCCTATTATTTTAAAACAAATCTGTTATAAAATAAAACCAAATCTCATATTGTTTCTAAATATATCCAATTTAAAAACAGCAAAAGATATATTCTGAGATTTCAAGGCATATTCCAACAATTCTCTACCTTGCCTTTAAATCGCTGGTGATCCAATCAACCACCATCTTGCTCTCTCCATCTTGAATCTTCTATCCAAGATCACCGGCCAAGTCCAAGTCCCACTTGAACCTCGACCTCTTCCACTTGCTTCCAACAACCATTGCTAGAACCACAAGTATTACCTCCTCTTCATCCCTCGGAATGCCTTCCGCCCTCATGAAGATCTTGGCTCCCACTACCATAGGATTTTTGGTAGCACCCACAAGATTCACTGCTACCTCTTCGACCCCCGGAGTTTTCAGTTCCATACTCTCGAAGAAACGCTTGTATCCCAACTATCACCGGAATTTTAGATAGTCCTACAAGCTCCACCTTACCCTCTTCAGCCCCCGAATTGAACCTGTCCGTCTTCCTGAAGAATTGCTTGCCTCCGACTATCCATGGTTTTCTACAAGCCTCACCACCCTTCGACCCCCGGAATGCCTTCCGTACTCTCGAAGTCTTGCTTGGCTCCAAACCAACCTTAGAAATTTTAGGTGGTTCCACAAGCTGCAACATTAAACTCTCCTTGTATCCAACTACCTCCAGCAGTCTCACAAGTTACCAAGTCTGATCGCGGTTGCTTTCAATTGCCTCCCTGAAGATCTTACAGGTTTTGCACTTCTTCAGCCACAATTGAAACAAATCCTACAAGGTCTTCATAGTCATACCACTTTGGTGCAACAATTCCACTCTCCTCCCTACCTCCCATTAGATAGCCAAGAGCTATTGTTGAATGTTTGTCTTCCTCTAGTCCCACTAGTAACAAACTCCACCTCAAACCGAGATTCCTCCACCAAAGTCACAAACCAGTATTTGCACTATGAACTCCACCTTGCAATTTGCAAAACCATTCAAACCGTGTTTCTTCCTTCAACGTCTCAACACTTGTTTTGAATTAATACCGCCCTTATCTTCACCTTCCACAACCCGTAATCGTTACTCCCGATGAACTTCTCAATATCCCCTTCAAACCCATGGTATTTGAATCGATTGATCCCCTTGCCCCACGGTGGGCGCCAATTGTTGTGAATTCGACGATAAACTCACACCAATAATAAACTAATGTGTGGGACAAGTGTAATAAGCAACCAAATATAAGGACGATAGAGATGATGATGCAATAATTCAAAGCAATAATGGCAGAAGATAAAGAACACAATCAATTTGTTTACCCAGTTTGGTGTTAATTAACCTAGAAAAAGCAACCTCTATTTGCTCTCTTAATTTTTCTATGAATAAACAACCTCTATTTATAGAAAAATATATGCCTATTATTTTAAAACAAATCTGTTATAAAATAAAACTAAATCTCATATTGTTTCTAAATATATCCAATTTAAAAACAAACCGAATCCAAATTAGATATCTTTCCAAAAACTAATTTTTTCACAAGATATATTCTGAGATTTCAAGGCATATTCCAACAAGATTGGAGGGGGTGAGCGATCAAGATGCATATTTTCATCCCGAGGGAGGGATACACTCACCCTAAAAACAATTCAAGGATGTGTCCTTAAGCCACTCGCCCTTCAGTAAAGCCTAAGGCTTGGGGGGCTGTGTACTGTCATAATACTTTAAGGCCCAAATAGGAATCACTTGGGTTGTACAATGGAAATCTTAATATGAAAGTCGACCCATTAAGCCTCCCTCGGCCCTAAATAGATAAGAATGAGGCGAGCATGTCATGATCTCTGCTAACAACTTCTAGGTGAGTGGTACCTGAATCCCGCAATGAAAAGAGAACTTCCAGGATATGGATGTGGCTTACCGAAATTGATGAAAATACCTATTAATTGCTCCCACCCGGGGGTATATATACTAAGCTTTAGGTTTAGTTCAAGGCACTCACTTTTTACAAATCACTGAAAATACTAAGACCTAGGCTCATAGCATCTTATGAATAGGTATTCGTGAAAATAACCCAAGTAGGAACACATATTATACGTTCAATTGAAAATATTAGATAAAGAGAAATGATATTTCTTGCGAAATACTGTTTCACTATGCTTTCACGAGTGCACTATAAAATCATTTTCAGTGACTCTTTAGTGCATTCTACATTAACACATGCATTTTAAATTGGTTGCACTTTCTATCCAACTGACACATGTCTCCTTCTCTCCTGTGTATTTTTTAAAATTTTTTGATAGTTTTCTCTAACCTAGTCAAACAAACACCATTTAAGTTCAACAAACACCATTTTCCCTCCTTTTTTCATGTCATTTCTACTTCGTTTTATCTCTTGGTTCCCTTCCATTTCGATAACTTCTTCGTTAGTTTTTTTTTCCTGTTTCCCTTCCATTTTCTCCATAAGTTTACAATAAGAGAGTTTTGTTTTCTTTTTTCTGGAGTTTTGGTTAGTAGTTGTGTTGGAGAGCAAGTTCTGGGTAAGGAAAATGGTTCTTTAGTTTTGGTGGCCAAAATAATTAAATAAGTGGAGTTCAACTTTGTGAATGATTTGCCAAAAAGAAAAAGTGAAATGAAAAAAGCAAACATTTATAAACATGTAGCAAGTAAGTGAGCCATTTGTGATCTCTCGCGAGATATTGGTTCACTACATATAGCATAGCTCTTAGATAAAGTATCAAATAAATTTGTAATTTTATAATAAATTAGAATAGTTGATCCACTTGATAAGAACTTTTAGTTGAACGGTTAAATCATTGAAATTTTATTTTATTTTTATCTAAGAAATTTAATGATTATAATGTGTTATTTAGTGAGTGTTAGTGTTTTCAAAATGCAAGGTTGTGTTTATTTTAGGGTTGGCTTCATTTGTTAAAATAAGCCTTTGGACCAGATGTGGTGACTGATGTGCACACATGTGGTACCTGAACTGAATGCCCTAAAAACGCGCTTCCAAATATTTGCGTGTGATCTTTGAAAAAGATTTGTTTTGAAATAAACATATCCACGCTAGCTTGCGCGCCAAGGAACGAGCTGAAAGATTGAAAAAGATTCAGAAAAGATTTAAAAGCTGGTTTGTTACTAGAAGATTGAAAAAGATTCAAAAAGATTTAAAACAAACATATCTTTTATTAAAAGATTAAGTTTGTTTTTTGAAGAATACAACAAACAGCTACCATATCTCGTTCTATATAAAGAGGACTGAAGACATAGTTTTACTCACTGAAATCAATATTCATAATACTAGTCATTAGGATTTTCAGTCTTTGTCCCTATAGTTTCTTGTTTACATTGAGACTTGAACTTAGGGTTGTATTTAGCTCTTAAGCTTTTAAGCACAGAGCTGTTCCTTTTCTTGATTCTAGTTTGAACAAGATTTGGACTTTGAATCACTCAAAGCTTTGAAGCACGAGTTAGTTCTTTAGGTTAGGAGTGCGTCTCCATCACTGAGTTTGTAAAAATCCTTATGAGGAGCAAGGTCCTTGTGAGGAGCAAGGTAGGATAGCTGGGAAGTGACTGGGGGAAATCATATCTTGTGGAGGAGCAAGGTAGAGTTGCACAAGGTAGTGTCTAAGCGAGAGGTTGTAAACAGGGAGTTTAAACTTTGAATTAGAGCTATCATAGTGGATTCATTCCTGGATTGGTATCCTCCAGACGTAAGTGCGTTGCACTGAACTGGGTTAACAAACTCATTGTGTTCTTTATCTTCTGCACTTTATTTTCCTTGTTCATCAAGTTATCGTATGTTTATGATGTTGGCACATTAGGCAACACATCGTATACCTAAACCCTAACGTGCACCACATCACACTGCACATCTGTAACTTGCTACCGGAATTTCAGTGAGGTATGTTGATCCTTATTCAAAAATAAAACATTAACCATTTTAGGATTAATAACGCTTCGTATAGTATAATATGGCTTTGTAAGAAATGTGGCAAGTAGGTCCTAATCGAATTCGAACTCTATTAGTGCCTCTAAAGAGAGGTAAATATAAATATCATTATAAGTGTTCTTTGAATTTTAAAATCATTTCCGACTTAGACTAGAACATTATTCTCTCGTTCTAAATTTATCTTATAAAAAAATAATGAGCTTTTTTTTTATGTATGTGATTCATCGATATTTTTATTAGTTAGGGTTCGAAATAAAAAAATGAAAGCAAATGCTAAATGGAGATGCTCACTCTATGAGTGATGGCTTGGGGTTTATGTTTAATCCTGAGAAGGGTGGATGAGAGCATCGTTGGAGCTTCTACTCGGAAGAGGAAAGGAGCAAATGATGCGACAGTAGGTGAGGTGCTGGGGCTAAACACGGTTGTGGCTATGGCGAGAAACTTACCTATCAGTAAGATAATATTCCAATTAGATGTGCAGGCGATAGTGAATGTTGTGAAATCAAAGAAAGTTCCAATATCAAACAGGGGTTTCATTGTTCGGAGATGTATAGAGTTTCTGAAAGAAAACCCAAATGCTTCCTTATCTTGAGTTAGAAGAACAAGCAACCAAAATGGTCATGACCGAAAGATTATCTTCTTCCTCCATGACTCTTTTTAACCCCCCCGAAATATTCCAATTTTACCCTTGAACAAAAACTTCGGAACGTGTTTACTGAAGTTTTCCTAGTTCAAATTCGTCAAAAATTTCAGAAAATACATAATGAAGTTCGTATTCAAGCCAAAAACAATTCGGAAAACGCATTGCAAAGATTAAAACTAGGGGCAAAAAAGAAAATTCAAGGGGGAAAAAGAGGTGTTGGGGGGGAGAGAATTTTTCCTCATGACCTGACTAAGTAGGCTGCAATTGACCCCAATAGGGATTGGAATGATAATATGCCTTTTTGTATCTTGAACCATATAAATAGAGATATGGGTGTAACCGTGGTTTTAAATTGCGGTCTATGTGAACTTTTATATCTAATACAATATAAGAAAGTTGTTGTCCCTGGAAAAGACAAAAATAACCTTGCTTCAAATGCTGCCACTTGGCATAAATGAGGGCATTTGGTGTCAAAAAATTATTTAACTGAACTAAATTGAAAGTCGAACCGAGCCATTTTTAAAATAATTGAGCCGGTTGATTTATTTTGTGAGACAAACACCACCTTTTTGCGGAGCCCAAGGTGAGCCACAATTTGAAACAAATTCTTTTAGTTTCTTTTCAATTGTAGTAAAGTCTAGCTTAGTATTATTCACTTTATTGAAAGAAACAAACCGACACATTTTTTTTTTCTCTCTCTCTATTATACATCAAGTTCCCTTTACTCTTTCAAATTCACATCATTTTTCAATTCTATCATCTGCATTTCATTATATACTCCCATTTTCTCACTTCATGCTTTTCAAAATCACTTGCTCTCTTTTTTCTCTTCCCATCTTTAACAAGAATTCTCTAATAAATTGATATGCATCTCTGTCTAATTACAAGAAGAATGCGGGTATGAAGATCAAATGTAAGATCAAGAATTCTTCTTCATTATATTTTTCTTTCATAATATGTTTACCAATGATTTTTTTTCTTGAACTTCATCACAACCAAATATATATCATAAGATCAAGCTCAAGTATGAAAATCAAACTCATTTTTGCTATATATCACAACTATTTTTTTGTCATAGTATTCTTTATCTCTATTGGGTTGTAACAAAACTTACTATTTCTAAGGGGGAGAAAAGTTAACAATTACTTTTGTTTAAATTTGTTGCAGGAGAAAACAATTGTTGCAGAAAAATACATTATTAAATATCTTGCAAAACATATGTTGCAAAAAAATACATTATTAAATATTTTGGTGTTTTTACTTTTTTTTTTCAGATCTGAAAAAATATACAAGTAGTTGAAAAGAAAAGATGAAGGTTGTCAATGAATGTTAAAGCAAGAAATTATGTTACAAAGCAAATACATATATCAAAATCCAACATTGATCTAAAATATCAGAGAAGACAATGAAAATAAAAAAAAATGAAGGTTGCAACAAATAAAAGTGTTGAAAATATTCTCTACATCTACTCCAGAAATAAATATAAACTAAATACACAAAAAAAAAATTATAGATATTAACTCCAAACTCTGATTATTTGTTTTTGTTGTTGCATGTGTGCGGGAAGTGGCGGAGAAGAAGACAACACAAAAAGAAAGCTGTGTTTTTTTTAGCGTGGTGGCTTTTTGTTCCGGCGCGGTGGCTATTTGTTCCGGCACGGTGGCCACTAACAAAGGTGGTCCGATCTAGAATTTTTTTTTGTGGGTTTTGTAAAGGAGATGAAGGAGATTATTTATGTGGTGATGATGTTTCAAAAGATTGTCTATGGAGATCAAGATCTAGATGATAAAGTGGTTGTTAGTAAAAAAGTAGAATTTTTTGGTGAAGCAATGGAACATGTCGTGGGGTGGACTATTAGAAGAAGAAGAGATGGTTGAAGAAGGCGAGGTTATGGTGAAATATTGAAGAAATATGTTGAAAAAAAAAAGGAAAAAAGAAAGGAAGGAGCGGCTTTGACCATGAATTGAGTGAAAGAAGAAGTGAAAAAAAATCTAGGGTTTGGGATAATATAAAATCTATACTAATATATAAAGGGGATACAAATTTTTGGGATGACTTTTTTATTATTCCAATTTTACCCTTAAAAAATAACTTCCACATAAAAATAGATTTTCAGTTTTTTTTAGTAAATAATTTTTTTTTCTTCTTAATAATTAAAACAACTTCCACATAAAAGTATGTTTTCAGTTTTTTTATAGTAAAAAAATATATATTAAAAGGAGGTTACGCAGTTATCAATTAACAAAGTCTAATAAAAAAGGAGATTAAGTAGTTATTTATATTTGCACAATACAGAATATCGATCACACACGAAAAAAAAGAAAGAATATCGATTACACAAACGGGCACTGGCGGCTAGTGAGTAATAAAGATTTTAGTTGGGTCATAAATTTTGGGCTTGGGCTGAAATATGACTCTTTTCTCACCAAACAATGGACTTAACTGTAATTATTTTTTACAAAATCAATTTTATTAATTAATATATAGGTAAACATTTGTTTTAGTATATTTAAGTAAATAAAACATATTGTACCAAAAAAAAAAGTAAATAAAACATACTATTACATACGGGAAATATTATAAGTGATACAATTTTAAAATATAAATAATAACGCACTAATACGGGAAACATTTAACTATAATGTATTAAATTAATTACACATTGGACAAAATATATTATCACATACGAAAAAAATAAGTGATACAATTTTAAAAGTAACTATCCTATAAGTAATAATGCACTAATATGGGAAAAATTTAACTATAATGTACTAAATAAATTATACACTGAACAAAATTTACTATCACATACGGAAAAAATCATAAGTGATACAATTTTAAAAATAACTATCGTATAAGTAATAATGCACTAATACGGGAAACATTTAACTATAATGTACTAAATAAATTATACACTGGATAAAATTTACTATCACGTATGGGAAAAATTATAAGTCATACAATTTTAAAAATAATTATCATATAAATAATAATGCACTAATAAGGAAAATATTTAGCTATATTGTATTAAATAAATTATGCACTGGACAAAATATACTATCACATACGAAAAAAATATTAATAAAATGTATAGGTTACATATAATTTTTTCATCAAGTTGTAACTTTAAAAATTGGTAATTAAAAACAAAAAAAAAAACGCGTAACGTTACGACCCGTCCGATAGGACGGGTTATCTACTAGTTGCATTAAATTGAAGTTAATATAATGAAAATTGCAGTTGTGATACTATTGTAGATATTTCAAAAACATTTATATCGTAATTGCAGTTGAGGACTGCAACTTAAAATCATGGGTGTAACCTAATTTTGTTTCTTTATGGAATTTTTCTTGTCTAAAATAAATAAATAAATATTGCATTATGAAATATGGTTTAAAATTTAAACTTCCAAAACACAATTATTCCGGTGCATACTGAACTATGATAGTATAATAATTATAAGGAAATTTACTCTTTAGACACATGATAGCATGATCCATAACTATAATAAACAATATAAGTTATTCATATACGCGAAGCGAATGAAGGGAAGCTCGAAGAGCTTACGCTTACTCTCAGCCTCTTTGATTGGTAGGCGGGCGGGCTAAGCCCCCTACTTAAGATTCCATACTTAAAGAAAAGCTAATATGCCACATAGTATGTTGAAAAGTTGGGACTTCAAAATCATATATGCAGTATTCTGTCATCCAGACACATACCCTGCATAGTTCAATGAATATTGCTTAATTGTCTTATTTAGGCCTAACTTGTATTCCTTCAAGAAAGAAATTTTCCATCTTTCCACAACCCTGTTTCTGGACAACACTCATCCGTACTTGTTTATCTTCAAGACTTGAATTGAAGAATTTTCCCATTTCAATCTCGAACCACCCATCAGTTCTCACACAAGGACGTTTCAATCCTACTAATCTAGGCTTCGGCAACCGCAAGCATTTGCATACTGTTTGCCTTCCACGACGACCACTGTGGTAACGACGATGGTGGTGATGACCTGTTTCTGGGTAACTGAAGTATGGATCCAAACAAACAGATTTATTGATGTAACTACCATCTTCAACACCAACTGATAACTCCGCAGGTTGATTCTTAAATCCATCATAACCATTCATTTTGAACACGAGATAAGCCGCATAATTAGTATTTGGGGACAAGGAAGGAGTGTTAATAGTCCCCCGAATCTCAAACCGCAAAACATTATAAAGCTCAGTAACTTCAGGGAACCTGTCAAAATTGGTGCGAAAAGTTGCAAGTGATTCATTTCATAGCATCAAATATGGAGCATTTATAAATTTAATTAAATTTTTTCAAGCGTAATTGATTATGATAAACTTCTTCGTTAACAAGTTATATAATAATGAAATAATGTGTAATCTACTAATTGTTAGTTGGTTCATCGTTAACAAGTTATATAATAATGAAATAATGTGTAATCTACTAATTGTTAGTTGGTTCAGTGGTGATTAACGCTGAATTTGATAGGGAGGACCACGGTTCGATTGCCGCAACTGCGATCGGGAGGGGGCTGGAACCACTTGATGCCACCCGAACCAGATTGAACCGGTGGTTAAAGCAAAAAAATAAGGTGTAATCTTATTTTTTTTATACTCTCTAATAAAAATATAATCTTGATCATAAGAATTTGAAGTAATATAGTATAATTGACACTAGAAAAATAAAATAGAAACCTAAGAGCAAATTAATAACCTGGAATCAAGCATAGAATTCGCCTTTTTCTTACGACGTGCACCACCATTTTTGTATTCAATGGTGAGTGATTTAGCAGGAAGCATGTAACTTATTTTTCCACTCTTTCTACCCAATTGAAAGATCTACATTTCAACATATCCAAAACTTATTAGCATTCGGAATTAAACAACAATCAATTCAATGATAAATAAGAATACCTTTTTACCATTGTCGATGACGATAGGGCGATCAGAAAGAGCGATAAACAGAGCCTTTTTAGTAGGAGCGTTGGCAAGAGAAGGAGATTGTGGGATGATAGAGTTGAGGAAATTGGAATCGGAAGGGAGAAAGTAATTCCAGACATCGTCGGATTCGGAGGCAGAATGGAGAGTTTTAGAAACGAGGGAAAGGCTACAAGCATCAATGGGAGTCGTATGAGAGAGTATTACGGCAATACATGCTTCTGGTAATTCTTCAAATTCTCCCAATCTTTTGCTTTTTTTTGCCATTCTTTTGCCTTTTATTTTTCCTAGGAAGAATAAATGTGAATATTGGTCTTATGGATTATTGTGTATTTATGCTAGTTTTATTAGGGTTTAGATTTATTTTTACAAACATTAGGGTTTGGATTTTAAAAATGAATAAAGTGAGTAAATTAAGGATAGTTTGTTGACAAAGAGAAAATTAAGGGTTGACAAAGTTCTAGTCTCAATATTCTTAATGCGGTCAAAAAAAGTCTCAATATTCTTAAGTTAAAATTAATTTAATGTCTTCTATTTCAACTCTTTTCACTTTTGGTCCACCAAATTAATTTGTAGTTAATTTTAATGACGTGACAAACTCACTTATGACATGGCGGATGGCGTGACACATTATTATTTTATTTCAATAAATTTTATTAAAAAATATTTATTAAATAATAAAATAAGTGTTGTTTAAGAAAATTATTAATAAATTAAAATATATAAATCCCTAATATTTATTTGGGTAAAATATATTTTTAGTCCCTATTTTTATAGCAAATTTTGGTTTTCTTCCTTGTAAAATATGTTTTTAGTCCCTATTTTTATAGCGAGTTTTGCCACATTACCATAATTGACAAATTAAAGTTGAGGTGGGGGACAAGAGTAAAAAAATATTAAAAAAGGGTGACAAAAAAAACATTGTGTTTTATAATAAAGAGATCAAAACTTCAAAAAATTAAAAATTTGGGGTCAAAACTGCATTTAATTCTTTTTTTAATGAGAAGTGTTGTTATTATTTTCTCATGGGATGGTTGTTATTTTTTACTAAACCCTTTGTTTTTACTAAATTAAACCTTTTTTAATAAACCTATAATGTTGTTATTTTAATAAATTCATAATGTACCTACAAGATTTATTTTTATTTATTATTTAATTGTTAATGTTACTCATTTGATACTCTAAAATGAATTGCTCGATATATATGTTTTGTGTCTATAAAATTATCAATTTAATTTTGTTGTTAATCTCTATAAATCTTCTATTCAGAAAAATAAATAAGGAGATATATACATATAATTAATCAATATGACAAATGAGAGTAGTTGTTTGTTTCCATTGTCAGCAAACACCAAAATCTATTATGTATGTCTTATGAGATAGTGATGAAGCAATGTAATTTTGGTCCCAATCATCAAGACAGATTATTGGGCAAAATTCTTTAACTAGTGTCTTGGCTTGAATGGAAATCTTGGCAATGAAGATATTCAAAATACGCTTTGTAAGTTGGGTGACCATTTTAGACGTTTCTATTGATGTTTTGCGGAAGGATCGCAGTGAATTGGTGTTAATTAATCTTCGTCAACATTGGCTCCATGAAATAGCTAGCCAAGTGCAAATGGTTATCGAAGGTATTTCTAATCGTTCTACCACCATATCTTATCGTAAACTCTCTTAGAAAATGTTGAACGTCAGGGTTGGTTTGCCATTATTCAAACATTGTTTCAGAGAGACCAACTCATGTGCCGGACTTATTAGCAACAAAAAAAAAAGAGAGAGAAAAGATTGGATGCTCCTTTTCTCTCTAGTTTTAATTACTGGTAATTGTAATATTTTACATACATGCACATTTAGTGTTGAATTGTAAAGGTGTTAACACGCATACACCGCAAGTGTAAGCATGAAATTGTATAAAATAGGAGACAGTAGCTATGTGTGCCTTTCAAATATCTGAGCTGGTAATAGACTATATCAACTTGAAGACTACAAAGCCTAGACAGACACCAGATGCAAATCTAAAAAATGTCCAATATAATAGTGGTGAATTTTTCGATACACATTTTTTTTAATATGTACCGTTCACCTATAATAGTATTCTACTAGTCAGTCACACTTCATTTTTAATAAGGTAAAAAGTATTTCGGAGAGATATAGTCGAGCCGAATACCAAGTACAATATTGTTGCAATATATTGTTTGATTAAAGCATATATGGTTTAAAGTTTTAAACATCCAAAACACAATTATCCCAGTGCAGGTATGCTAAACAATGATAATATAATAATTGTAATAAACAATATAAGTTATTTAAATGAGCAATATATATGACAAACAATATTTTGGCTCGAACAATATTTTATTTACTGATTCAATATATTACTAATTTTTTCCTAGTGCTCTGCTAGGGTTTGTTTTACTTCTCCAAGTGGGAAGCTTGTGACTTTTCAATACATTTATTCACCAATACCAATTTTTACGATTCATCTTGCAACATCCAGTGTTTTACTATGGCAACTCCTAATCTTGAAGGCTTATCTCTTCACGAAGAGGAGGAGGAAGGTTTTGTTTTTGACTTTGATGAAGAAGGGGAGGAACAAGTTAATCTCCAATGGTGCTTGGTGGGACGGTTTCTATGTGAGAGACCTATCCATTTCAACTCTATGAAAGTGAGGATGGCGGAGCTTTGGAGGCCGGTGAGGGGAGTTAATATTAAGGAAGCAAAATCGGGGCTATTCTTGTTTTCTTTTGCCCATCCACTTGACATGGAAGCAGTTCTCAATGGTGGTCCATGGAGTTTTGACAATAACACGCTGATAATGGAAAGAGTCCAAATTGGGATGCAAATTGAAAATATTCCCCTATTTCATACAGATTTCTGGGTACAAGTCCACAATCTTCCGATGGGTCTCATGAAGGAAACAGTCGGTGTGAAGTTAGCAAATTATATTGGGAGTTTCTTGGAGTATGATAAGAACAACAACACGTGCTTCTGGCGTCAACATATGAGAATACGTGTCAAAGTTGATGTTCGCCAACCCCTCAAAAAAGACACGAAGGTGAAAGATAAAACTGGGGGATGGTGTACAGTTAACTTCAAGTATGAGAAGTTGGGAGTGTTTTGTTTTGTATGTGGAATTATGGGGCATGCCGAGAACAAGTGTGAAGTTCGATTCTCCATGGAAAATGATGATGGGAGAAGAGATTGGTCAGGAGAAATTCGCGCAGATCCTCAGAGAATGGAAGGGAGGCAGACATCTCGGTGGTTGAGGGACGATAGAGGTGGAGGAGAAGGAGGTAGCGGTGGTGATAGGAGGAGCCGAGGAGGTATCACGACGGGGGTGGCCAACATGGGACCCGTGCATGCTGACGTGTCATCTGCCACACATGATCAACCAACTCAGCCTAACAATGCATTAATTATCACCAATACTACCCCTAATGGAAATCACGACCAACCAATCAATGTCATTAACCTGCCATTAATTCACTCTGAAACCGACCAAATCATTCAAACCAGCAGGCAGCCTTTAACCCTCACTGAAACCGAAATCATTCCACAATTAATTACTACCCAGCCAATCATTAAAGCTGCACCTGTTTTGTCTACTAATTATCACAACTTATTGCCCATGCCTAACAATCAATCAAATCCGCCCCTTTTTACCAGCAACCCAATTAATTCACCATCATTGCTCCATAATTACCCTATATTCAACAGCCAGCCTAATCTCTCTCTTCCAATAAAAATTCCTAACCGCAAACAATTAATTAGCCAAAAAACCAAAAAAGCTAAACAAAATACCCGACTTGAAATTAACCCGACCCAAACCCAAACTAATCATAATTCTATTGAACCGACCCTGAACCAAAACCGAACCAACCCAGTAACCCGAACCCAGCAACTGAACTGTGAGAATGGAGGTGACACTGACATGGAAGTTCAAACGGAGAAAAAACGTAGGAGGGAGGTGGAAGAAAATTTGGAGAAGAATGATCACATAGAAATCCAGCATTTTTTATCGGCAGGTCCTGGCAGCCAGGACTGCCGGGAGCAATGAAAATCCTCAGTTGGAATTGCCGGGGACTGAGCACCCCGAGTGCAATTCCTAACCTTCGTAATGTTGCTCAGGGGTACCAACCAGATATTTTGTTCTTATCGGAAACTCTCTCTAAAGCTCGGAAGATGGAAAATATTCGTGTTATGTTGAAGTTTGATGCTTGTTTGTCCATTGATGTCGAAGGTAGAAGCGGAGGCCTCTCAGTTATGTGGAAGGAGAATATGAAGTGTAGAATCATGAATTACTCAAGACACTTCATCAATATTATTGTATCTGATGGAGACAAGGGTGATTGGCGGTTAACATGTTACTACGGTTATCCCGAAAGAAGTAGAAGAAGACAGGCCTGGGATTTGTTGCGTGAACTTAGAGACATGTCAACGCTACCTTGGTGCATCATAGGTGACTTCAATGATCTTCTCTCTCAAGCTGACAAACAGGGACGCCACCCCCATCCAAATTGGCTTTGTGAAGGTTTTCGATGTGCAATTAGTGATTGTGATCTTACAGATATCCATCTTGACGGTTATCCATTTACTTGGATTAAAAGCGGAGGCACACCACATGTTATAGAAGAAAGACTTGACAGAGCTTTTGCAAACACTGAATGGCTTATGTTGTACCCAGAAGTCAGACTCCAAAATCTTCTAACATCACACTCCGACCACAGTCCCATCATTCTTCACACTTCTGTTATCTCTCGAAGTAGAAACACATACTCCTTCAGGTTTGAGAACAGTTGGCTGCAGGAAGAATATATTGACAATGTAGTGGAGGAGGGTTGGAATGGAGCTAATGACCTTGATGTTCTCAACCGAGTAGCCCATTGTGCCGACGTGTTACAAGGTTGGGGTCGGAGGAAAAGAAAGCGGTTCAAACAAGAGGTGATAGAATGTAGTGATGAGCTAGAACGACTGAGGGGTAGATATGACCCAGAAAATTCACGGCGCTACAAAGAAATACAAGAGAAGCATGCGAGGTTGTTAGTACAAGAAGAATCTTATTGGAGGCAGCGGGCTAAAATGCACTGGCTCCAGCAAGGGGACCTTAATACGCGGTTCTTTCATACTTCAGCCTCAGTAAGATCGAAAGCTAAGAAGATTGGAAAGTTTATCAGAAGGGACAATACTGCTGCGACGAATCAGAAGGAGATTTGTGAAGAAGCCAAAACTTACTTTGACGAGCTCTTCCGAACTAACCAAAGTATTCATGAGCCGATCTTATTTCTTATTACGCCAAAAATCTCCCAGGAAGACAATGATCGACTTTTGGTCCCTATTACAAAAGAAGAAATTCATGAAGCTTTGTTTCAAATGCATCCAGATAAAGCTCCGGGCCCTGACGGTTTCAACCCAGCTTTCTATCAACACTTTTGGAGTATGTGTGGAGATGATATCTATATGGCAGCTAAGGATTGGTTGGAGAGAGGGTTTTTTCCATCTTCCCTAAATGAAACAAACATATGTCTTGTGCCGAAATGTGAAAACCCTACTTCCATGAAAGAGTTGCGGCCAATTTCTCTCTGTAATGTTCTATACAAAATGATTTCCAAAGTTTTGGCCAACAGATTGAAAGTTTGCCTTGATAAATGCATGGCTGAAGAACAATCGGCGTTTGTGGAGGGAAGATCTATGTTAGACAATGCACTGATTGCTATTGAAGTAGTGCATGCACTTAAACGGAAGAACAACGGAACAAGAGGAGATTTGGCGCTCAAAATCGACATCAGTAAAGCTTACGATAAAGTTGATTGGGGCTTCATGAGAGGTATGCTTGAGAGGTTGGGATTTGCCGAAAAGTGGATACACTGGATGATGTTGTGTGTGAGTTCTGTAAATTATTCGGTATTGGTGAATTTTGAGAAAGTCGGCCCAATTGTACCTGGCAGAGGACTACGACAAGGAGATCCACTGTCTCCTTACCTTTTCATTTTGGTAACAGAAGGTCTTTCTACTCTCATAAGAACTTCTGTGGCTCGAGGCGACATCCATGGAGTTAAAGTTTGTAGAGGGGCACCTCCGGTGTCCCATCTTTTGTTTGCTGATGATTGCTTCTTGTTTTGCAGGTCAACTTTAGATGAGACTAGAAAACTGATGGATATTCTCAAAATTTATGAGGAAGCTTCGGGGCAAGAGATTAATATGTCAAAGTCCGAAGTCTTTTTTAGTAGGAATCTTAGCATGGCGGCTCAGGAGGACCTCTCTAATATCATGGGTGTCAAGCATGTGTTAGGAATAAGCAACTACTTAGGACTTCCTTCCATGGTGGGGAGGAGCAAGAAGAGTACCTTTGCATATGTAAAAGACCGAATTTGGAAGCGTATCAATTCTTGGAGAGGTAGAACTCTTTCAAAAGCCGGGAAAGAGGTAATGATTAAATCCGTTTTGCAATCTATTCCTTCATATGTCATGAGCGTGTATCTCATACCGGAGGCAACTATAAAGGAGATTGAAAGGATGTTCAATTCCTTTTGGTGGGGAGGAGGGTCCAACAATGGTGGAATTAAATGGCTTGCATGGGATCAGATGACATTTCCAAGAGAATATGGTGGTTTAGGTTTCCGGAATTTACATCTTTTTAACATGGCAATGGTTGCTAAGCAAGGTTGGAATTTTATAAAGAAGCCGAATTCTCTTGTGGCAAAAGTGTATAAAGCGAGGTACTTTCCTAACTCATCTTTCATTGCATCTCATTTAGGCAATAATCCGAGTTATGCATGGCGAAGTATATGGAAGTCCCGTCAAGTTCTTATGAGGGGCTGTAGATGGAGTATCGGTGATGGTACATAGATTCATGTAATGTACGAGCCATGGTTACGGAAGGAAGATGGGAAGTGGATACAATCACCTCAAGCCCAAGGTGTGTCTAACTTATATGTTAATCAACTTTGGCTTCCGAATCGTAAAGCATGGGATAGTAACAAAATTCAATTGATGTTTTCTTCACATGTTGCTAATTCCATATTAACGGTTCCCTTGTTTGCTGATGTTGAAGAAGATCAATTGGTGTGGGATGATGATAAGTTTGGTAACTATAGTGTTAAGTCGGGTTATAATTTGCTACTTCAAGAACCTTTGGAGAACTTGACTCTACAAGCTAATGAAGGGTGGAAGTGGCTTTGGAAGATCCAAGCACCTCCAAAAACCAAGCATCTGTTATGGAGACTATGCAAGGGGTGCTTACCTACAAGAGTAAGATTAAAGGAGAAGCAAGTAAATTGTCCGTTGAATTGTCCATTATGTGAAAGTGAAGAGGAGGATGATTGGCATGTTATTTATGGATGTGAGTATAGCAAGAGGGCTTGGCAAGCTGCTGGTGTGGAATATTTAATTTTACCATTACTGCAGCAAGGTATTTCAACCAAAGATTGTTTGTTAAAATTATGCAGAAACAATGATGTTGATGAAGCCGGGAAAGCTGCTACGCTCCTCTGGTTATTATGGCAAAATCGCAACAACTGGATATGGAATAATGAGAAGGAACTTGGACAACAACTCGGCATTAAAGCGATGCAGATGTGGCATGATTGGAAGGCTGTACAGCGTGTGTATGCAGTGGAAAACCGACAGGAACAGCAGCATATTCGGTCTTGGCAGACTCCTCCGCAAGGGATATTTAAATGTAATGTAGATGCAGGCCTTCATGTAGTGTCTCGGCGAACAAGCGCGGGCTGGTGTGTACGGGATTTCAGAGGCTATTATGTTCTAGGCGGCAGCTCTTGGATTCATGGGATTTGTTCCTCCAATGTAGGTGAAGCATTAGCTTTGCTTGGTGCTATGCAGGAGCTACAACAAAGAGGTTTCCATAATGTTATATTTGAAACAGATGCCCATAACATAGTGCATGCTATCCGTCATAGATATAATGGAGAGTCCAAATTTAGCTCTATTATCAATAAAATTAAATGTATGTTGTCTTCTAATTTAGGCTTTGAGGTAAAGCCCATTAGGCGTCAAGCGAATATGATCGCTCACTCTTTAGCTCGGGCGGCCTTTTCTTGGCCTTGTCGCCGTTTTTCTGATTTCATTCCTTCTTGTATTAACAGTTTATTGGTTAATAAAATGATATAAGTTTCTTATTGTCAAAAAAAATAAAAATGAGCAATATATATATCTAACATAATAAGTTGAAAAAGTAGAGACTTCAAATCTTTGCATATAAAGTATAACTCTGTAAATACTCTTAATTGTCTATAGGCCTAACTTCTATTCCTTCAAGAAAGAAATTTATGATTTTTGACACACCACTCTTTTCCTGGATAACACTCATCCGGACTTCCTTATCTTGGAGACTTGAATTGAAGAATTTTCCCATCTCAATCTCCAACCACCCATCGTTTCTCACAAAAGGGCGTTGCAATTTTGCTATTCTCTTGGGCAGCTTCTTCCTCTTAGGCAGCCTCGATACACCAGGACACTTGCATCTCAATGATCCTCTTCGTACTGGGGTATGAGTATGAGTATGAGCATGAGTATGATTATGATGGAGCTCGATGTTGCGATCCAAACAGACAGATTTAGTGATGCAAGGGCCACCTTCAACACCAACGGATAACATCGCAGGTTCTTTCTCAAATCCATGGGCACCACTCATCTTGAACAAGAGATAAGCCGCATACTCAGTATTTGGAGACAAGGAAAGAGTGTTAATGATCCCATGAATCTCAAGTCGTGAAACAAGACTAAGGTCCCGTTTGGCCCGGCTTATTTTCCTCTTTTTTTCTTCTCCTTAAAAATAGTAAAGAAGGAAAAAATTGTGTTTGACTTAATTTTTTTTTATTTTTTACTTCTTTACTTTATTTCTCTAATACTTTTAAGGAGAAATAGTGTCAAATATAATTTTATACTACTTTATTTCGTTTAAGCTAAAATAAAAAGTAAAAAATAAGCCGGGCCAAACGGGGCCTAAGCTTAGCAACTTTAGGGAACCTGTCAAAATTTGTATAAAACTAGCATAGATAAGAATATAGGAAAAAGAAAAAGTTAAAAAATTTCAAAAACAAAATAAAATTACAATGACTATATTACATCCTCCGTTCCTGCTTAAGGGTCGCATTTGACCTTCACATTTGAATACTTATACCTTTAGTTATCTATTATAAAAAATCATGAAAGATTACGATGAAAGTTTATATTTTGAAAACATTACGGTCAAACTACTAAATTTAAAAAATAAGTGAGAAAAATAACGGAGGGAGTATAGGTTATGATATATTACTATTTACTTGTAATTGAAAGTATGTTTGATAGAAAGATTATTATTATTCTTTTAGAAACTTAAGAGCTAGAGTATTAACCTGGACTTAGGCACAGCAATCCACTTTTTCTTACGACTTGCAGTGCTTTCACAATCAATGGTGAGTGATCTAGCAGAAAGCATGTAACATATTTTTCCACTCTTTTTATCCAATTGAAAGCTCTACATTTAACCGCATCCAAAAAAATATCAATAACTTTTTCTTACTTATTAGCATTATGAACTAAACGTCTTAAAATATCAATAACTTTGTACACAACAATCAAATCAATGATAGAGACAAGACAATTAGTAGTTACAAAGAAGAATACCTTTTTACCATCGTCGATGATTATAAGGCGATCAGAGATAGCGCGAAACAGAGCCTTCTTGGAAGGAAGGTTATCAAGGGAAGGAAACCGCGAGATGATAGAGTCGATGAAATTGGAATCGGAAGGGAGAAAGTGATTCCATACGGCGTTGGAATTGGAGGCAGAGTGGAATATCTTCAAAACAAGGGAGAGCCTACAAGTGTCAATGGGAGTTGTATGAGACAGTATTGTGGCGATACATGGTTCTGGTAAGCCTTCAAATTCTCCCATTCTTTTCTTTTTTTTGCCATTGTTTTGCTGTCAAGTTTTTCCAACAAAAATGTGAATATTGGTCTTGGAGTATTTATACTAGTTTTATTAGGGTTTATTTTTGTACCAACATTAGGGTTTAGAAAATTAAGGGCCGTTTAACTTATTTTTGAATTTACAAATAAATAAATTTTTATATATTATTATAAGTTTATCAAAGATAATTTATGAAAAAAAAGTTTATAATGATACAATTTTTGTCATCAAGAACTTATGATTTAACATAAAAGTTTATTTATTTGCACAAACCATTTTTCAAAAGCTCAAAAATAAATTAATTCAGATGAAACTTAATTAGCATACCTATATATATATACTAGTAGGTAACCCGTCCGTAACGTTACGCGTTTTTGTTTGTTTTTAGTTACCAATTTTTAAAGTTACAACTTGATGAAAAAATTATATATAGCTTATACATTTTTTTTAGTATTTTTCCGTATGTGATAGTATATTTTGTCCAGTGCATATTTATTTAGTACAATATAGCTAAATATTTACCGTATTAGTGCATTATTATTTATATGATAATTATTTTTTAAATTGTATGACTTATAATTTTTTTGTATGTGATAGTAAATATTATCCAGTGTATAATTTATTTAATACATTATAGTTAAATGTTTCCCGTATTAGTGCATTATTACTTATAGGATAGTTATTTTTAAAATTGTATCACTTATGATTTTTTCCGTATGTGATAGTAAATTTTGTTCAGTGTATAATTTATTTAGTACATTATAGTTAAATTTTTCCCATATTAGTGCATTATCACTACGTGGAATCCAGCCAGCGGCGGCGGTTCCAAAAGGCATTTAGCGGCGGTTCAAACCGCCGCTAAATGCCATATGTGGCGGTTGGAAAGCGTCGTTATATGCGGCGTCGCTAGGTCAATCAGCGGCGGTTCGAGTGAACCGTCGGAATAACCGCCGCTAGGTCGTTAGCGTCGGTTCAGTTGCTTTTTGCGGCGGTTAGGAACCTTCGCTAATTGTACTTGTTTTCACATGTTTTTCTACACTTTTAGCGTCGGTTGGAACCGCCGCTATTCATTTTTAAAAAAAAAAAAAGAAACGCTTTTTTTTTGTTTCCCCCTAATTTTTTTTTGTTTGCCACAATTTTTTTTAAACTTTATTTTTGGTTTCCCAAAATTTTTTAAACGCTTTTTTTTCTCCCACAATTTTTATAAAATATAAGTCAAAAAATAATAAGTAAAAATACACTCAAACAATCACATTAGATCAAATTGTTCAAGTCAATTACATTAGATCAAATATATAGTAACACTAGTTTTGTAACCTAAGAATAACAATCTAATGTGTCTGCCAATACATAATCATGAATCATCTCATCAAACAAGGACAAAAGAACATTGATAAGCGCACCTAGGATCTCTGGTAGCTTTGTATAGTCAATATGTGCTCTCTGTTAACTCAGGCCACAACATGTAACTCTTTTGCCCATGCTGATATAATGAAGAGAAAAAAATGTACAGAAATCATAAATATTAGAGATAATAAAGCATAAGCTTTCTCCTAAAAGAAATTGTAAGTTACTTTTCTATTGGAAAAAAAAAATGCATTAGATTTGGCAAAATGAAAATGCATTAGAAATTGTAAGTTACTTTTCTAACTTTAAAAAATTATGCCCCTTGTTCCTGTATTACAAAAGAAGTTACTTTTCTAACTAAATATACCTGAACAGTGAGACTAGCAAGATTAAATCACTCGGGAGTAAAACCATATCTTCTCCAGACACTCAAGAAGGCAGCATCAGTACAAATTGCAGGATTGATATCTCCAGCTAAAGGCTTGCAAAAATACTTGTTATAATTAACCTTAACTATGATATAATTATATACATATCAACTAAAAACACTAAATTATATTAAAAACAAGAAAACTAAAACCTGAAGGCCAGGCCAAAATGCATGCAGACTGTTAAATAATGGCCATACTAAAGCAGCAAAGTCCATATTAACTTCTACATACCTAGAAGCATAAATCCAAGTCCAAGTTTCAAACTTGAAATACATTATAAAATAAACATACTTAGACAACTCACAACAAGTCAAGTATATATATATATAGGGTAGCACGCATCATCACAAGTACTCCTCATCTCCAAATAATAGATAAGCCTGAAAGATTATGTATGGAAAACAAAATCAGACAATGTAATATTAATTAACAAATCTAGTACAAAAAGGGACATTTGCATAAGAAAAGTAATACTACAAGTCATCATACTAAATTCATTCCATGGAAGCTTCATCATACTAAATTCCATCTACTCACCTTCAATAAATACTCATAAAAGGAGTCAATACTAGTTCCTGTCCCCGCATCCTACAGAAAGGCAAAGAATGCGAGGTAGTTACTAATAAGCGCTCAAAAGAGATGGAATGTAGTACTACAGAGGCCTGAAAATAAATATCCTACTGCCTAAAGGGTGGAAACTAGAAAATAAAACATTCCAATCAATTAAGCACTTAAACGGGAATCACCACATCCCAAAGGGACTCAACACATGAATTGACATACAAAGAAGCAACCATAAAACTAACGGGGTCCATTGCAATTTCAAAACATGAATTATCACAATCTGCATGAACATTATGTAAAAGGTATACAAATTTCATCAATCCGAAGAAACCGAACAGATAGCATACCATACTACCAATAAATATAGCTAGAATGTAATATCCCACTTTAATTATTAGGAGTATTAATAATTAGAGATGTAAATGAGGTAAATTTTGTCAATTTGTTGTGGGAAATACTAGAGTATTTTGGCATAACTATTAGAAAGAAGACTAAAGGAGTAGTGAGACCCACATTACTATAAAGAAGCAAGTCAAGCCTTTTCCCTGTACTCATTTTCTCTTTCACGCCTCATTACTCTTTCACTTCTCCACCTTTCTCTCTCACGTGAAAGAGAACAAGAACAACAACACCATCTCACAAACCCATTTTTCTATCTCTTTCATTTCCCTCAAATTCTTCAAGGCATGTGTGATACTTCTTGACCCATTAACAATAGACATCACAAGAAACAAGAATCAGTTCTTAAACCCCCTATTTTCTACTGTTGGCCGTGTCTCTCACTTTCTTGAAAGAAATCCAATTTCTTCAAAATATTGGTATGGATTGCATGCATGTGAATTACTTGTCCCTGTAAGCTACCACAGTCGATTGGAGTCTTGGTTGTCCAGAGAACTGAGGTAAGAAAACTAATCTCCATGAACCCATTTGAAATTCCCTTTTTGATTCAATCCCTCAATCCTAAACCCATACTTGAATTTTGTGTTGCATGTGTTTATCCCCTAAAATACGAGTTTGGTGGCACTGGAATGATTCTGGGTGCAATGGAAAAGTGAGATTTTGGCAAGACAGAACCCTTGTTCTTCATTTCTGTCGAGCTCGCTCGGCGAGCAGAAGTACTCGCTGCAGCGAGTTTTGCAGTAGCTGCTGCCAGTGTCTTTTGCTTCTGTGATCAACTTTCAACTTTGGGTAAGTTGTTCCTGACCTTCCTTTTTCTCTTCTCAGTGTTGAAGATGATTACTCCAATTCCATAACCTCAGTAAACACTTAAACATTCTTTAATTCATTCCTTTCCATGTTGTCCAAGAACACAAGTTTTGGAGTTTCAAGTGAGTCCTGGACAGAGAGCCTTGTGCTGTAGCAGAGCTGGTAAACAAGTTAAAGCTTCATTATCAGGTGGGTTCTTTAGGATAGTGTAGATAGTCTCCCAAAAATTATGATTTGTTGCATGTTAACATAGGATTAGGAATAAATGTTGTGTGAGGAGAATTAAATCCCAAATTCACCTCCATTCTGTTTTATATTCTGTAATTTATTGTTGCTGCACTGGCTTAAATGAGAATTGTAGGTGTTTCTTTGAAAATTATGATTTCTGACAAAACAGGGTAATTTCTGCATGAACTTGCCGTAGCGAGTAGTCAGCGAGTATTCATGGCGAGCTGGGTTTTGGGCTGATGATACTCGCCATAGCGAGTTGATTTAGGTCAGGACCTATAATCTCGCCGTGGCGAGCTGGTGACTCGCCACAGCGAGCTTGTACAGAACTTGTCTACATTTTCTACTTTTCTGACGAACTTCACACACTCGTTTTATATACTCATCAAAGCCAGATAGTTTGCAGTAATATAATTTTTATAATGTCGAACAGAGTGTTAATCACATATAATTGTTAGGGCATAACTTAGAATATTAATAGGTTGTATGCTCCCCGGGTTTTTGGGAATTATGGTAGTAAGAACTAAATTAGTATCAGTCAATCATGAGCGATCTGTTATGTCGCGCTATGGACTCCCAATGGGACAATCCATTAGGATATGATATTTGTGAGCTTCTTGCCGTGACCGAATCGGTTGACGGATATGGCAGGCCTCTGAGACCTGCTCACCTCAGAGTGTCCTCGTGATTAAAATGAATTAGAGTTTATTAATCTGTGATACACCTTTATATTATGCTATCATGTTATATTAGTTAAGTTAGAATGTTACGACTGATTTTAGGATTCCCCGGTGTAGTCACCTCTAGGAGGGTAGTAGGACTCACTGAGGCTTAGTAGTCTCACCCCACTCCAAACAATTTTTTTTTTAGGTAAACAGGATATTCGGAGCAAGGACCAGATAGGAGGCTGGCAGTTGGAGCTGAGCTTGGATTGTCCGCCTTGAAGATTTTATTTTCTTCGTCTTGCTACTAGTTTATTATCTTGTTTACTCAGAATACTAGCTTTTACCGCTGTATTTTATTCGTCTTCCCTTGTGTATTTGAAGCCCTTGTATCTTGTTAATTTATTCAGTAAATTCTAATTGTACTCAGATCCATATTATGTATGTCTTGACTAAATATTCTAGATATTTTAGTTGGGGCGTTATATAGAAACTAAAAAAATATCTCTCTTAAATACATGTCATTATATATTAAACCAACCTTACTTGTGTGACCAAATGAGGGAACACAGATGAGCTTGTCAGTCACACTTTCCTATCAGCAGTCATCAGTGCAACCCCAAAGTGTGGAAGATTTGCCAAAAGCCGGCTAATCTAAGAAAAAGAATCACAATATGTTAACAAATAGACAGCATGATTACCGTTACATGGAAGCGATGTGACTAAGTGTAAAATAGACAACATGGTATAGTATTTAATAAGATTTATAGCAGATTTGATAACACCCTTTACAGCAGCCAATAACTCTTCGTGTCCATCTTCTGACCCAACTAAACCAACAAAACAAAAACTCAATGAACAATGATACTTAAACTACACACCCAAAAGTTGTCACAGCGTGGCGGCGGTGGAATGAATGTTGCAATAACGGTCGGGATAGACAAAGCGGCGGCGGTTAACTAGCTAGTGCCTCAACTTGCCTGTTGCTATATGCATATTTTCTCCAACTAAAGTGAATCAGTTTAATGAAACTATAATTAATCAAAACACTCATTATAATTATATTATAATGCTCTAACATAAGAGTACTTGCTGAAATCCTTAGTTTAAGTTATGTATAACTTTATCTAATGTCCAGTTAATAGTTATAGCTAGATATAAATCTATTTATAAGATACAATTACACAAAGTGATAAGAAAACAAAAATAAAACTATAAACCCTTCAATTATGGGATGTTACATTTTCTTACAGTTTTCCTCAGGCATCGAATGCATCAGAATCATATAAGGTCTAGCAAACTGAAACCAAAGCAGACATGAAAACTGTGCACTATAAAGAATTCAGATAAGATAAACCTACCAAAAAGAATATAGTCAAGGCTTTTGTTGGTCACATATTCATAAACAAGTATCTTTTCTCCTCCTTCCATGCAAAATCATAGAAGCCTAGCTAAATTCCTATGTTGAAGCTGGGCAACCAGCTCAACTTCATTCTTAAATTGTTCTCCGCCTTGTCCCGAGTTTTTAGAGAGACTCTTTGTAACACCCCGTTTTCATAACGCAAAAAGGGCATTATTTTTTTTCTTTTTCAACAAACGCTCAGAGTGCGCAAAACATTTTTAATTGAGCCGACATTAAATATTACAAACGAACCATATATATATCACACCATATATATATTGTATTCGAAAAAGCTAAGTGTAAACCTGAATATTTACAATCCATAAGTCTATGTGCTTACAAGCACTAACTAACCAAAAGAAGTTAGAAAGTCCTATGCTAAACAAAAAGCACAGTGCACAAACGCACCGGCGCATAGTCTAACTAAAACTACCACTCCCGCTCCAACACGAGCTCACTAAGGCCTAGAGCTGCCAACACCATCCTCTCGACCTACATCGTCATCTGGGGTGGGATGAGCCCGCAAATGAAAGAAAGGGTCACCACAAAATAAAAGTATATATATATAACCGGTGCAAGAGATTGTACACATAACAAATATTTCCACAAAGCACAAGAGAAAGCTCTTAAAACATTCAACAAATCCCGCCAACGGGCTTATATATATAGTGCACAACAAGCCTAATGCAGACTTCTACAATGGGTGTGGTACTACCAGAGCTACCACATGCAAATGAATTCCGGAATTACTAATCATAACCAATAAAACCGCAAAGGGTTAAGGTGGATCCACTCACGCAATCACACCCCGTGGTCCACTCACGCAACCACTTATTGTACTCAAAAAGATCCCGTAGGATTTTGGGTGGGTCCACTCACGCAACCAACACCCCGTAGTCCACTCACGCAACTACGCACAATGAATGCATGAGCATACGATTCCCTACATATGCTAATGCCCCACATACATACCTCTCAAGCATATGTAACTAAATCATAGCAATTCATACATATATTTTCAAAATCATATGTAAATTGCACAAGTAATGTAAACACGTTCTCATCACGAGAATACATAACACATACATGCCAAGCACACCAACACACATCACTAAAAATAACCAAACATGTTGTATCTCAGTGAAAAGACAGAAATAAAGTGGAGCCCTTACCTCGGCAAGCTTCTGTCAACAACACACGCTCAAAACAACACAACGCGCTTCCTAAAACAAGCAGCGTAACAATCAATACATTGTTCTCTAACCAATCGTATTGAAACTACACCAAAACCCCAAAAACCTAAAGGTTCCTAAGGAAAAACCACTCTTTCGGATACCATACCAAAAACTATCGTATTGATCAACCACCATTAGTTATTTGTACTATTTTTAGGACCCAAAACAATAGTCAAAAGTCTTAAATAATTTGAATTGCAAAATGGCTATTTTCTTGCGTTATAAGTTACGTACTTTCCGAGTACCCGAAAAACTCGTTTCCAATCCCCACCACTTCCATAAATTAATAAAAAGGGATTAGAATGTTAAAAACCAAGTTTAGAAATCAAAATCCAAAATCTCAACTCCCAGAGCTCGCCCTGGCGAGTTGGTGGCGAGTGAAGGCAGAGAGTACTGGTCTTACTCGCTCTGGAGCTCGCCCTGGCGAGTTGTCAGGACCTGTGACACTCGCCCTGGCGAGTAACCACTCGCTCAGCGAGTTTCAACTGTCATGACAGCAAAAGACAGCAACTCACACCACCTTTTTCCACCCAAGCCTAGTTTGATTCTATTAGTTCCCAACACTTTTTCAAGGCATAAAAGCAAACCATTTCCATAAGCAAGCAACACATTTCCGAAAGCATGTTGGTTGCTTCGAGTGCAAGTTATTTGATCTTCATTTCCAAAATCAAAACCAAATCCAAGCACAAGTTTTATTACGGGCCTTAACCGTCCGGTAATCATTTTCAAACATGTTTTCAAGGTAAAAAGCGACACCACATGTCACAATAGTTTTAAACCATTTTGACCCCAAAACACTACCCAAAAACTCTTAGAAAATATTTTCATAAACCACAAAATATTTTTCATCGGATTTTCTAAAACATAACCATACAACGCATTTCCCTTTTGCTCAAAGGTCCAAAGACAACTTTTCTTTTCAAAACCTTACAACTTAACTACATGTTATTGATCAATACATAACCAAACCAAAACCCTAACTTTTCTCATGAGATTTTTCACCAACTCATGGAAAACAAAAACAACAAAGCCTAGCATGCTTACTAAACTCTCATGAACAACTTTCATGAAACAAGAACTAGCAAGAACAACCTTTCTCACCAAACCCTCTTAAGAACATAAACCCAAAAACTTCACAACTCTAAAAATCTACCAACCTAGGAGATGAGAAGAGAGGGTTACCTTAAGGAAGTGATTCTCTACAACTTTCCACTAAGCTTCCAAGCTTGAAATGGAGTGAAATGGTGAGAAATGGAAAATTTAGTGAAGGTTAGGGTATGAGAAAGTGATGGCACGATGGAAGAAGAAGAGAGTGAGTTGTGATGAAATTTTTCTAAGTCTTACAAAGTCATAAACCTCCTTACTATTATAAGCTCTTGATAGCCAAACCACCATTGGATCAAAGTCAAAAGTCCAAGCTTAACCCTAGCCATTGGATCACTTTACTTTATGAGAAAGTCACAAGATTTAAACAACTCTCCCATAACAAGTCTCGTACTCAGCTCTCGCGCGACGCGACGAACGAAAACCACAAAAACATAAAACCTACGGAAAGAACGTCTAACGTTTAACATTTCCAAAACTTATCGCCGAATCTTTTTCCGCGATTGTAATTTTCTTCCATACCTTGGAAAATTATTCTCAGAATATATCTTAACTCGTGCAGATATATAAAACTCCCATCCGAAACCTCACTTAAAACAGACGCAGTAAAATTTTCCATCCGCGGGTAAAATCCTACTCGTTTTTCCAAAAACAAGAATAATCCAAAACTCGTTATTCTGAATCCACAAATAACTTCTTATACAAGAAACAAGATCACAAGACAAAAGTCTGTACATTTACAGTGCACGAGCACAAAACAGACTCAATTACAGCAAACTCCTATAATTACACGATGTTTCATCACACGAACACATCGAAACCCTAATATTCCTTAAACCAACTATACAATGAAATCTTGGGTCTTACAATACTACCCCCCTAAAAGAAGTTTCGTCCTCGAAACTTAGACATCGTCGAACAAACTGGGGTATAACTCTTTCATCTTACTCTCGAGCTCCCAGGTGGTATCTCCTGTAGCTTCGTTCCATATTACCTTTACCAAAGGTATCTCTTTCGTTCTCAAACGCTTCATCTTCTTATCCGCAATCTTGATCGGCGAAACTTCAAATGACAAGTTATCCCTCAGCTGGATGTCATCTGGTGTGATCACATGTGATGGATCCGGTGTATACTTCCGCAATTGCGACACATGGAACACGTCATGAATCAAAGATAGTACCGGTGGCAACGCGATCCGGTATGCTACCTTCCCAATCCGCTCCGTAATCTGATAAGGTCCTATAAACTTCGGAGTCAACTTCTTCGCTTTCAAAGCCCTTCCAACACCCGTTGTTGGAGTAACACGGAGGAATACGTGGTCTCCCTCCTCAAACTCTAAAGGCCTCCGACGCCTATCCGCATAACTCTTTTGTCGATCTTGAGCAACCTTCATCATTGCCCTTATCTTTCGGACCTTGTCCGTCGTCTGTTGTACCATTTCCGGTCCTACTATCAAACTTTCCCCATCTTGGTACCAACACAAAGGAGTCTGACACCTCCTCCCATACAAAGCCTCATATGGTGCCATTCCGATAGTCGAATGGTAACTATTGTTGTACGTGAACTCTATCAACGGCAACACGTCGTCCCAACTCCCACGATCATCCAGCACACATGCTCTCAATAAATCCTCTAGTGACTGATTTGTTCTCTCAGTTTGCCCATCGGTCTGGGGATGATAGGCAGAACTCAACCTCAGTTTCGTCCCCAACGCCTCATGCAAAGTCTTCCAAAAATGTGAAGTGAACTTTGGATCTCTATCCGACACTATACTTGACGGAATCCCATGTAACCTCACAATCTCAGCAATATACACATCGGTCAACCTTGCCGCCGTATCCGTAATCCTTACCGGTAGAAAATGAGCGGACTTCGTCAAACGATCCACTATCACCCAAATGGAATCATGCTTCCTCCTGGTCTTGGGTAAACCAGTGATGAAATCCATAGAAATGCTATCCCATTTCCACTCGGGGATATCTAAAGACTGCAGCATCCCTGCTGGTCTCTGATGTTCAATCTTCGCCTTCTGACAAGTCAAACACGACGCCACAAACTCGGCCACATCCCTCTTCATACCCGGCCACCAGAAATCTTGCCTCAGGTCCTGATACATTTTCGTTGCCCCGGGATGCATACTAAGCTTACTCTTGTGTGCCTCCCCTAGAATGGTGTTTCTCAAGTTCATCGCATCGGGCACACACACCCTACCATTACATCTCAAGATGTTGTCTGATCCCACCTTGAAATCTCGGTTGGTTCCTCGAACAATCAAAGCTCTTTTCTCCATGAGAAACTCGTCACCTTGACAATTAGCAATGTCCTCTAACAAACCGTTTGAGATGGTAATCATACCCAGTCTCATATTCCCTAAAGCAAACTCTACTTCTAGGTGCAAGTCACGAAACTCTCTCAACAACTCCTGTTGACTAGCCATTTGTGCCGAACAAACCGACACACTCTTCCTACTCAAAGCATCGGCTACCACATTAGCCTTTCCCGGATGGTATTCCAACGTAAAGTCGAAATCTTTCAAAGTTTCCATCCACCTCCGTTGCCTCATATTAAGCTCTTTCTGATCGAACAGATACTTAAGACTTTTATGGTCACTAAACACGACAAAAGTGCAACCATAAAGATGATGTCTCCAAATCTTCAATGCGAAAACAACAGCCGCAAGCTCTAGATCGTGCGTAGGATAATTCTTTTCATGCACTTTCAACTGCCGTGATGCATAAGCCACTGCTCTCTTGTGCTGCATCAACACACAACCCAAACCCTGATGAGACGCATCACAATAAACCTCATAAGGTTCATCTGACTGAGGTAACACCAACACCGGTGAAGTCGTCAACCGCTCCTTCAACAATTGAAAACTAAGTTCACACTGCTCAGTCCACGCAAACGGTTGATCTTTTCTCGTAAGCTGTGTCATCGGTGCCACAATCTTAGCAAAACCTTCAATGAACCTTCGGTAATAACCGGCCAAGCCCACAAAACTCCTCACATCAGTCACCGTCTGCGGTTGCTTCCATGCAAGTACTGTGTCAATCTTGGCTGGATCCACGGCTATTCCCTCTTTTGATATAACATGGCCAAGGAAATTCACCTCTTCCAACCAAAAATCACACTTCGACGGATTCGCATACAACTTTCTTTCCCGCAACACTTGCAAAACCATACGAAGATGCTCTTCATGCTCCTCTTCGCTCTTCGAATACACGAGAATATCATCAATGAACACAACCACGAACTTGTCCAAAAACGAATGGAATATCCGATTCATGTAAGCCATGAAGATCGCAGGTGCATTCGTCACTCCAAACGGCATCACCAAGTACTCATAATGCCCATACCGCGTCCTAAACGCCGTTTTCTGAATATCCTCATCTCGTACTCTTATCTGGTGATAACCAGATTTCAAGTCAATCTTTGAAAACACTGAGGCTCCCCTCAACTGATCCATCAAATCATCAATCCGTGGCAATGGATATCGGTTCTTGATAGTCACCTTATTAAGCTTCCGATAATCCACGCATAGACGAGATTTCCCATCCTTCTTCTTAACCAATAAGACCGGTGCTCCCCAAGGCGACACACTAGGCCTTATGAAACCCTTCTCTAACAAGTCCTCGATCTGACCTTTCAACTCTACCAACTCGGCTGGAGCCATCCGATAAGCTGATTCCGAAATCGGACCCGTACCCGGTTGTAAATCAATAAAGAATTCCACCTCTCTACACGGAGGAAAAGCTGGAATCTCCGACGGAAACACGTCTTGGAAATTTTGAACTACTCGAATTTCCTCAATTCGGATCTCCGACGTCACTCCTAAGCTAGCAAGTGACACTATCTCCGGCTCTCCATTACACATAATCATTGTAAGCTGATTGGCCGACAGGTATCTCCGCACACCTGGCTCGGGAAAGAAAACCAATTTCCGAGCACAATCTAGTATAACATAATGATAAGATAGCCAATCCATCCCGAGGATGATCTCGAGAGATGTAAGCGGTAAACACACCAAGTTGACCAGAAACTCCCTATTCTGAATTACTACAAAACAATGCAAACATGCAGTATTCACTACCAAATCCTTAGCAGGGGTCAAAACATTCAAATCAAATGGAAGAACAGAAACATTCAAACTCAACCGATTTGCACAAGCCAAAGAAATGAATGAGTGGGTTGCCCCCGTGTCAATCAAAGCAGTTAAAGAATTACCTGCAATGTGACAGCTCTCGTGAATGGCATTGCTAGCCTGCCCACTCACTTCTGTGCCCATACAGTAAGCACGTGCCTTTGCCGCAGGTCTGGTACCTTGTGAGCCTTGTGCCACATTAGCCGACGGCCCGGCCTTCGGGGCTTTGCAATCTCTAGCAAAGTGTCCCGGCTTCTTGCAATTAAAACAAACATGCCCCTGATTCCGGCATTCATTCGCATAGTGGCCCACTTCACCACACTTAAAACAGCCCTGCTTCCCGGTATTCTGACTGTCCTGATTCACCGATCGACCCTGTCCCTTGTTATACTGTGGACGGTCATATGGCTTACTGCCTTGTTTTCCACGGTTCTGACTTTGATTCGGACCACCAGAACGACTTGGTCCCCCAGCACTAAAACCACCCTGACGGTTCACCCTTTTGTTTCTCATATCTTCAACCTCTTGGCACTTTTCAACCAAGACTTGAAATTGCCGAATACCCAATGGCACAACCGCATCCTGCAGTTCGTACCTCAGCCCATCTTGGAAGCGACGACACATATAGACCTCATCTATCCCATCCCTAAAGAAGCGGAAGAAACGGGATAATGATTCAAACTTCTTGGAATATGCCTCCACATTCATACTCCCCTGTCGTAGTCTCAGAAACTCCTCACCATACCTTTCCCTTGCAGTCTCAGGGAAATACTTAGCCAGGAACCTCCTCTTGAAGTTCTCCCAGTTAATCTCCTCATATGCAATTTCCATAATCAGACGGGTGTTCCTCCACCAAAATTCAGAACCCCCAAGCAGCTGATAGGTAGCTAGAACTACCTTCTCCCCCTCCGGACAATGAATTGCCCCAAATATCCTTTCCATAGCATGGAGCCATAGATCCGCTGTTTCTGGACCTCCCTCCCCATTAAACTTTGGAGGGGCCTGCTGATTAAAACTTGCGAGAACCCTAGACCCAGCGGCCAGGATCTCCCTGTCGCGCTTTTCAAGGTCTCTCTGCGCCTTAGCATGAGTTTGCGCAGTTACCGCTGCTGCCATTGTATTCATGGCATAAGCCATCTGATGGATGTCCACCTCATCATCATCTCTAGCAGGTGCCCTTCTTGGAGGCATCGTTTCCTGCACATACCAATTCTCTTCGATTAGATCCTTATCCAAACATTTCTGAATTCCAACAGAAAACCTCACTCAACGGATTACTAACCCATAACCCGACACAGAACAAACACTAGAACTAACCCCACACTAGTTACGTTCTAACCGACTCTGAACTAACGACTCAAGTATACACTTTCCCTTTGAAGATTTAAAGCCGGGCTCTGATACCACAAATGTAACACCCCGTTTTCATAACGCAAAAAGGGCATTATTTTTTTTCTTTTTCAACAAACGCTCAGAGTGCGCAAAACATTTTTAATTGAGCCGACATTAAATATTACAAACGAACCATATATATATCACACCATATATATATTGTATTCGAAAAAGCTAAGTGTAAACCTGAATATTTACAATCCATAAGTCTATGTGCTTACAAGCACTAACTAACCAAAAGAAGTTAGAAAGTCCTATGCTAAACAAAAAGCACAGTGCACAAACGCACCGGCGCATAGTCTAACTAAAACTACCACTCCCGCTCCAACACGAGCTCACTAAGGCCTAGAGCTGCCAACACCATCCTCTCGACCTACATCGTCATCTGGGGTGGGATGAGCCCGCAAATGAAAGAAAGGGTCACCACAAAATAAAAGTATATATATATAACCGGTGCAAGAGATTGTACACATAACAAATATTTCCACAAAGCACAAGAGAAAGCTCTTAAAACATTCAACAAATCCCGCCAACGGGCTTATATATATAGTGCACAACAAGCCTAATGCAGACTTCTACAATGGGTGTGGTACTACCAGAGCTACCACATGCAAATGAATTCCGGAATTACTAATCATAACCAATAAAACCGCAAAGGGTTAAGGTGGATCCACTCACGCAATCACACCCCGTGGTCCACTCACGCAACCACTTATTGTACTCAAAAAGATCCCGTAGGATTTTGGGTGGGTCCACTCACGCAACCAACACCCCGTAGTCCACTCACGCAACTACGCACAATGAATGCATGAGCATACGATTCCCTACATATGCTAATGCCCCACATACATACCTCTCAAGCATATGTAACTAAATCATAGCAATTCATACATATATTTTCAAAATCATATGTAAATTGCACAAGTAATGTAAACACGTTCTCATCACGAGAATACATAACACATACATGCCAAGCACACCAACACACATCACTAAAAATAACCAAACATGTTGTATCTCAGTGAAAAGACAGAAATAAAGTGGAGCCCTTACCTCGGCAAGCTTCTGTCAACAACACACGCTCAAAACAACACAACGCGCTTCCTAAAACAAGCAGCGTAACAATCAATACATTGTTCTCTAACCAATCGTATTGAAACTACACCAAAACCCCAAAAACCTAAAGGTTCCTAAGGAAAAACCACTCTTTCGGATACCATACCAAAAACTATCGTATTGATCAACCACCATTAGTTATTTGTACTATTTTTAGGACCCAAAACAATAGTCAAAAGTCTTAAATAATTTGAATTGCAAAATGGCTATTTTCTTGCGTTATAAGTTACGTACTTTCCGAGTACCCGAAAAACTCGTTTCCAATCCCCACCACTTCCATAAATTAATAAAAAGGGATTAGAATGTTAAAAACCAAGTTTAGAAATCAAAATCCAAAATCTCAACTCCCAGAGCTCGCCCTGGCGAGTTGGTGGCGAGTGAAGGCAGAGAGTACTGGTCTTACTCGCTCTGGAGCTCGCCCTGGCGAGTTGTCAGGACCTGTGACACTCGCCCTGGCGAGTAACCACTCGCTCAGCGAGTTTCAACTGTCATGACAGCAAAAGACAGCAACTCACACCACCTTTTTCCACCCAAGCCTAGTTTGATTCTATTAGTTCCCAACACTTTTTCAAGGCATAAAAGCAAACCATTTCCATAAGCAAGCAACACATTTCCGAAAGCATGTTGGTTGCTTCGAGTGCAAGTTATTTGATCTTCATTTCCAAAATCAAAACCAAATCCAAGCACAAGTTTTATTACGGGCCTTAACCGTCCGGTAATCATTTTCAAACATGTTTTCAAGGTAAAAAGCGACACCACATGTCACAATAGTTTTAAACCATTTTGACCCCAAAACACTACCCAAAAACTCTTAGAAAATATTTTCATAAACCACAAAATATTTTTCATCGGATTTTCTAAAACATAACCATACAACGCATTTCCCTTTTGCTCAAAGGTCCAAAGACAACTTTTCTTTTCAAAACCTTACAACTTAACTACATGTTATTGATCAATACATAACCAAACCAAAACCCTAACTTTTCTCATGAGATTTTTCACCAACTCATGGAAAACAAAAACAACAAAGCCTAGCATGCTTACTAAACTCTCATGAACAACTTTCATGAAACAAGAACTAGCAAGAACAACCTTTCTCACCAAACCCTCTTAAGAACATAAACCCAAAAACTTCACAACTCTAAAAATCTACCAACCTAGGAGATGAGAAGAGAGGGTTACCTTAAGGAAGTGATTCTCTACAACTTTCCACTAAGCTTCCAAGCTTGAAATGGAGTGAAATGGTGAGAAATGGAAAATTTAGTGAAGGTTAGGGTATGAGAAAGTGATGGCACGATGGAAGAAGAAGAGAGTGAGTTGTGATGAAATTTTTCTAAGTCTTACAAAGTCATAAACCTCCTTACTATTATAAGCTCTTGATAGCCAAACCACCATTGGATCAAAGTCAAAAGTCCAAGCTTAACCCTAGCCATTGGATCACTTTACTTTATGAGAAAGTCACAAGATTTAAACAACTCTCCCATAACAAGTCTCGTACTCAGCTCTCGCGCGACGCGACGAACGAAAACCACAAAAACATAAAACCTACGGAAAGAACGTCTAACGTTTAACATTTCCAAAACTTATCGCCGAATCTTTTTCCGCGATTGTAATTTTCTTCCATACCTTGGAAAATTATTCTCAGAATATATCTTAACTCGTGCAGATATATAAAACTCCCATCCGAAACCTCACTTAAAACAGACGCAGTAAAATTTTCCATCCGCGGGTAAAATCCTACTCGTTTTTCCAAAAACAAGAATAATCCAAAACTCGTTATTCTGAATCCACAAATAACTTCTTATACAAGAAACAAGATCACAAGACAAAAGTCTGTACAATTACAGTGCACGAGCACAAAACAGACTCAATTACAGCAAACTCCTATAATTACACGATGTTTCATCACACGAACACATCGAAACCCTAATATTCCTTAAACCAACTATACAATGAAATCTTGGGTCTTACACTCTTGACAGCTATTTCTTATCCACTTGGAAGCGAGCCCTGGATTTTCACAAAAATTAAATGGTATACAATACAACAACTGGTATAGTTTTTCCATGTTATGTATAAACGAAAGTATGTTAACTTCATACCTTGTAAACCTCGCCAAATCCACCTTCACCAAGCTTATTAGCTTCTGAGAATTTGTTAGTGGCTTCTTCAAGTGCACTCAAATCAAATCTCAAGGATTCCACGGTGTTAATATCAGTTTCAGCTAAGAAGTAAAAATTGTAGGTCTATAAGGTTAAATTATAATAGCAGATTATGCAAATATGAAATAAATTAAGACTTAAAGATCTTTTCAATTTTCAATTAACTCATTCCCTTACTTTTCGGTTCTTGTGCAGAGTCGCGCTTCTTCCATACTCTTTTACTTATGAAACAAACTACCACAATTACTTATGGAATGACAATTGCAACAATTGTCTCTGATTAGATCCCACTACTTCCTGCAAAATTCCAAAATGAAGTAATTTTAGTAGAATAGGTTGTAGATGTAACTAATTGCAATTCAAAAATATGTTTCAGTTAGGTATTGCAAAGGTTACTATTCCATCATATTCTACTGTCAATTAGTCTTGTTTCTCTTTATTTACTGCTAGTGAAATGCAAGATTACAACATTTTAAAGCATGAAACTTTTAACTAAGCCTAAGTTGGATTAGTCTCCAATTTACAGGAACTTATAAACTAAAGCCAGTTGTTCTTTATTTATGAAAAAGATCCAACATTAGAGAACATTGCAGAAAATTGAGACACAGTTATGTAAATGCTAAATTTAATTATACTAAACGTTAGTATTACTCACTTACGAAAAAAGTCCTATTTCGATGGACTTTTTGAATTTATCTACTGATATGATATAAGTAGTTGTGAAACAATTTAGGAGAGTTTATGGAAGCAACTTATAAAATGTCTATAAGCTGTTTTCAGCTAACTCTCATAAGCTCTCCAAGTTAGATTATGAAAACACCTTATATGAAAATAGTTTTACTTTATTTATCTTTTATGATAAACATTTTTATGTTGTAAGCGCTTAATAAAGTTGTTCGTTCAAATATAGCATAAAGGGTTGAATTAGAAGAAATAGCATCCCTGCATGCAGTAATTGCTGCAGACGTTATATCCTCTGAAAAATCCCTTATCAGCAAAACGAAAGGAAAGAAACGAAAAACGATCAGAAAGAAAAGGTAAAATTGAGTAATTACTCCATCAGCCCTACAACTTGTATATCTATAGCTGAAGTGTTTAATGTCAAAAGTACTTGTTAACCTTCATTGCTTAGAAACTACTTATTGCCTACCCTTCAAAGCTTCCTTCTTCAATTCAGCCTCTTAAAGACCAGCAAGTGAAGAGTTGATTGATTCATTTTCATCATTTTATTTTAATCCTCATTAGGGGAAAAAGATTGTTAGGAGTCTGCAACACGGTGACAATATGCTCTCCTGATTTTTTGTCAAAAATCTCACATTTATCATCATCAAAACTACCAGCCCAATCACTATCGGTATAGCCAACCAACTTGTTATTTTCTTCCTTCACATACTTGATTCCAAGCTTCTTGGTGCCTTGGAGATAGCGCAAAATCCTCTTCGCTGCTGCAAAATGAAGCTTACTTGGTTCATTCATAAATCTAGAAACCAAACTCACTGAATGTACTATGTCTGGCCTTGTATTTGTGAGATAAATCAAGGAACCAACAAGGCTTCTATAGACTTTTGGATCTGCTTTTTCTGCACCATCATTCAGCTGCAATTTTTCATTCAATGCCATGGGGGTTGAGACTGGTTTGCAACTCTCCAATCTGAATTTTTTAAGCATATCATGAATGTATTTTTCTTGCGTGATAAAAATCTTGCCTCTTGTTTGCTTCACTTGAATTCCAAGAAAGTACTTCATTAGTCCAAGATCTGTCATCTCATATTCTTTCATCATTGCTTCCTTGAATGATTGCACCATATTAGGATTTGTTCCTGCATAAATTAAATCATCTACATAGAGACAAACCATCAAGAAATTAGCACCATTCCTTTTCACATATAGAGATGGTTCAGATGGGCTTTTCACAAATTCATTTTGCAAGAAGTAAGCATCAATTTTGCTGTTCCACGCTCTCGGCGCTTGTTTTAAACCATAAAGAGCTTTGTGCAGCCTGTAGACTTTTCCTTCTTTTCCTTTTGCTTCAAAACCTTGAGGTTGCTTCACATAAACTTCTTCTTCTAGTTCTCCATTAAGAAAAGCTGATTTAACATCAAGCTGATAAACTTGCAATTCTAATTGAGCTGCCAAAGCAAGGACTGTTCTGATTGTCTCCATGCGTGCTACCGGAGCGAAAGTTTCATTAAAATCCACACCGGGCTGCTGTGAATACCCTTTCGCCACTAACCGCGCTTTATACTTTTGTACACTTCCATCTTCATTATACTTGGTCTTATAGACCCACTTCAAACCAATTGCATCTTTTCCCGTTGGAAGATCTACAAGCTGCCAAGTGCGATTTTTTTCAATGCTCCTCATTTCCTCATTCATGGCTTCCCTCCATACTTCTTCTTTTACTGCCTCTTCAAAATATTGTGGCTCGTGTGCAAAAAATGCAACATTACAAGATTCATAAATTTCTTCCAAAGAACGAAACTTTCTTGGCGGAGTTTCTGAATCAGAATCGTCTTCATGAGAATTACTCCTTGATGGACCAGCAACATCAAGAGGTGATTCCTTGAGTTCAATAGACACCATAGGTGTTTGCACAACATCTTCAACTTCCCATTTCCATGCGGCATTTTCATCAAAAATCACATCTCTTGAAATTACCAATTGACTAGTTGTTGGATTAATAAGACGATATCCTTTCGATTCATCACTATATCCAACAAAAATAAGCTTTTCACCTTTTTCATCAAATTTTTCTCTTTTTTGAGCAGGAACAAGAGAATATGCAATACATCCAAAGACTTTAAGTTGACTTACAACAGGTTTTCTTCCATGCCATGCCTCAAAAGGAGTTCTATCTCGGACTGCCTTTGTAGGGGATCGATTGAGGATGTAAACAGCACTACTAACAGCTTCAGCCCAAAAATTATTTGGAAGCTCTTTACCTTTTAACATGCTTCTAGCCATCTCAACAATTGTTCTATTTTTTCTTTCCGCCACGCCATTTTGTTGTGGTGTGTGTCTAATTGTGAGCTGCCTATGAATGCCTTGTTCTGTACAATAATTGAGAAAGGGCTTGTAGATAAATTCTCCTCCTCTGTCGGTTCTAAGAGTCTTCAACTTGTAGCCACTTTGATTTTCAACAAGAGCTTTAAAGTGCAAGAACTTGGTAAAAGCTTCTGATTTCTGATCAAGAAAATAAATCCAGATCATTCTTGTGTAGTCATCAACGAATAGCAGAAAATACCTTTTATTCCCAAGAGATGGAGTTCTAGTTGGTCCGCAAATATCTGCATGTACTAGTTCAAGAGGGGCTTGAGATCTCCATGCTGTTTTCGGAAACGGAAGACGATGCATTTTTCCATAGATGCAACCTTCACAAACTTCATTATCTATCTTGATTTCGGGAAGCCCAACAACCATATTCTTTTGTTTTAAGAGTTGCAAACCTTTGATGTTCAAGTGGCCATATCTCAAATGCCAAAGATAAGATTCATCCCAACTTTTACTGCTAAATGCAGCAGGCTGGAATGACTTCATGTTGAGGGGAAAAAGATTGTTAGGAGTCTGCAACACGGTGACAATATGCTCTCCTGATTTTTTGTCAAAAATCTCACATTTATCATCATCAAAAACCAGCCTATAACCTCTTTTCATGATCTGTCCTACACTTAGGAGATTTTGTGAAATATTAGGAGAATAATGGACATCATGAATGAATTGTTGATTACCATCACTAGTATGAACTGCTACAACTCCTTTTCCTTCTATTCTCACATGTTTTCCATCACCAAGTTCAACATGAGAAGAGTAGTTTTTATTTAGCTCTTCAAAAATATTTTGATTCCCTGTTACATGATTGCTACAACCACTGTCTAAAAACCATATCTCACCATAATTTTGATCATTAATCATAGTAGAGAATAATTTATTTGCATCTTCTTCTGCAGAAAAATTAATTCCCTTCATTCTTTCATCACCTTCTTTCTTCTTATGCCAACAATCTCTATCAGAATGGTTTGGTATTTTGCATCTAGTACATCTAAACCGACAATCTTTTGATTCATGTCCAGGTTTTTTGCAGATAAGACAATATGAATTAGAATTACCTTGTCTCCATTCTCCTCTGCCTCTGCCTCTGTTCCCAGAATTCCTTCCATGTCCTCTATTCGAAGATTGTCCACGAAATGAGTCCCTTCTTACTTCTTGTTGCAGGTTGGAACTCCGAATATTCATCTTTGCTTGAAAAACATTCTCCAATGGCTGATTGTTGTATCTATTCACTCTTTGTTCATGAGCTTCTAAGGAACCCATGAGTTCATATTGTGTGAGTTTTGTAAGATCCTTTGTTTCTTCAATAACAGCAACAACATGTTCAAATTTTTGAGGGAGGCTTCGCAATATTTTCTCAACCACTTTCTTTTCTGGAATTTCATCTCCACAGCTTTTAATTTGATTACCAATCTCAGTAACCCTAGAGAAGAAATCTTTGACTTGCTCACCTTCTTTCATTGCTAGATTTTCAAATTGACTCCACAAAGACTGCAACTTTATGGAAATCACTTTTGATGAGCCTTGAAACTCTGTCTTTAGAACTTCCCATGCATCTTTGGCCTTCTTAACACCAAATATTCTAGGATAAATGGCTTTACTCACACCTTGCTGTATAAATCTCAATGCTGTAGCATTTTTCTTCACATTCTCCTTGTATGCTTTTTCTTTATCATCAGTCCAGGAAGCGTCTTTTTGACTTGGGCGTTCTGCATACCCTTCTTCTACCACATCCCATAGATCTTGAGAGACAAAGATGGTTTCCATTTGAGAGTTCCAATAATCATAGTGTTCACCATTGAAAACTGGAATCTGATTTGTTGTGTAGGAGAAAATAGAGTTTGATGTTGCCATTTTTTTTTTTTTAAACCTACTGCTCTGGTACCAAAACTGTTGGAGACAGAGGAGATAATAATAAAATGGAACTTGAGAAACACAATTTTTAAAGTAATGTTTCTTTTCAATGCATTGCCTTATCAGTACATAGACCCTCTATTTATATTGGTGCATAGAAAATTCTAGTACATAAGTGAAAGCATCTAGCAGTATTAAATGAGCCACTCTAGAACTTGTAGGTACATAAATGAACTTCTTGATACAATAAGGAACCTAGGAATATGAAACATTGCAAATTATCATTTAACAAAAGAAAAGGTAAAATTGAGTAATTACTCCATCAGCCCTACAACTTGTATATCTATAGCTGAAGTGTTTAATGTCAAAAGTACTTGTTAACCTTCATTGCTTAGAAACTACTTATTGCCTACCCTTCAAAGCTTCCTTCTTCAATTCAGCCTCTTAAGGACCAGCAAGTGAAGAGTTGATTGATTCATTTTCATCATTTTATTTTAATCCTCATTAGGAACAACATGCTAACATTAACAGTGTTCTTACCTTAATTGCATAATACTTTCCATCAACACTAATTTGATAAAGAGCCTGCAATGAATACCAATCACTCAGGAAGTAAGCTCAGTGAAAAAAGAGGGCATAATTCCACAAAAACTTAACTCACCACTTTGCCATAGCTACCAGAACCAATTGTAAACTATCGCGTGTTACGATTTTCATCTTGAAAGAGTGACATTTCACAAAAAAGTTATGGCAAAAAAGATATCCAATACACTTGAGAAGTTTTGCCTTAGTACAAATAACCATGCAACTCAACAATAGGACTAACATACATGATTAAAAACTTACAAGTGATTGAAAGGACATGAAGAAGACCTGAGTGCAAAGAAAGCAACTACCCCATAACATTTGTCTAACCTTAACATGAAGTCAACTTAAAAATGATAAAAATGTTGTCAAAAACTATAGGCAACCTCCCTTTGACAAATTGTTCTCTCAAAATTATATATCAAATAAGTTTAACCCGTTTAGATAAGGCTTTAAAAACCAATGAGGAAGAAATAGTTTACCTTTATATCTAATGTAGAAAAATTCCTCGTCACTATAACGTCCACAGAGGACCTGAAAAAAATTACATTTTCTAAATTAAACATCCAATTTATGCAATAACTACACTACAAGAAAACAACAAATTACTGACGGCCAAAAGCCATCTAAAAGTGGGCAAATCCGTCACAAACTTTTAATTTATTGACGGCCAACTGACGGCCAAAATCCATCAATAAATAGCTCGCCGGTAAATTTAGTGACGGCCCAAACCGTCAGAAACGAAAAGGACGGAATTTATTGACGGCCTAAGCCGCCACAACACAACAACTGTCCTTTCAAACTTAAAGTTCACAGCTTTTTACTTACCGACGGCTAAGACCGCCACTAACTAATATAGTATTTTAAAAAAAAATTGAAATTTCTTATTTATTAATTAATAAAATAGAATTATTAAATAATTTTAAAAATATCCAAAGAAGTCTTTCTCCATATCTACTTCTCCAGATTCTTCTCCATAAGCCTCTTTTAGAAATCTCCATCAACACCCAAATGATTATTCTCCAGATTCCTTCTCGAACCAAAAAGTCTCTTCTCCAGATTCGTTCCTCAACCAAGAAGCCAACACACCAAAGAAGAAGAAGAGAAACAAGAAGAGCATTGAAACAAGCAAGATCTAAATCTTGAAAAGTTGAAAGTTTTGAAGCAAGTTCACCTTCAAATTCGATTTGTTGTGAAACTCTTGTTCTTCAAATTCAGTTTCGAATTTGATGTTGGAATTGAAGATATTTTTTTTTTTTAGGAATGATATTTGGATGTTGAAGGTGAATATGGGTGATTAGTTTGTTTGTGAAAAAAAGAGAAGTTATGGTGGTGATAAGAGAGTGAATAGGTACAACTGAGGCTACAGGCTCTGGTACATAACCCAACCAAGAACTAGAGCTAAAAAAAAAAAGAGTGAATAGGTGAATGAGTGTAGTCATGGGTAATGGCACGTGAATGTGTGTATTCAATTTTAGGACCCGACAACATCTCTTTCTTTTTTTTGAAATCCGTCACATGTTTATGATTGTGAAGGTTCAAGTCGCCACAAAGTTTGTCCCAAATTACTGACGGCCAAAGTCGTCTATAACGTGACAAGTACCAGCGGTTGAGGCCGCCAGCAAATATTTGACGGATTTTGCTTCAGAAAATATTATTTGTTTAGTATTTTGACGGCTTTTAATGAGTTATTGACGGCTTAGGCCGCCAGTAATTTATAGAGGGCTAAAACCGCCAGTAACTATAATTAAAATTCGTCAGTAAATTCAGGTTTTCTTGTAGTGCTATAAAATATATGCTTAAAGCCACCACAAACTGATCGCCACATACTGCTGGAAAATCAAAAGACTTGTCATCAAGCGTTTCAGGAAGAACCTAAGACAAACAAAGAATTGATCATCTCAAACTACCTGATAAAATTATAACAGCGTATGAACATATCATAAGCTAGATAAACTCATATAACAAACTGTAATAACTTTATTAAATGAAGATTGGAAGTGCATGGGATACCTTGTTTAGTCATTGTTTCTTTTGTTGTTCCATATCATATAAAAGCTGAGAACAGTTGCAGACAAAATTTAAATCCATTCGAAGAATCAACAATCTCATTCCTTTTACTTATATCAGCCAACTCTTGTAAATAACCTCGTAACCTCCAACTTGAGTGCATGAAATCTGAAAATGTCTTGTGCATATCACCTAACAAAACATCCTATTCATGCTTTGGGACAAATCAAAATCCACAACATCAGGCCCCTTATATGCACACCAAGTAGTGATGACATTGCAAATAACCACTTGACACATTGGCATTTCATCAAACAATTGGAGGGTAGGTGGTACAAACCTATATCAATGAGTAGTTTGATAATTGCATCATGATGATTGGCCATAAGTTGATTTTTTTCAATTTCATCATATGAATTGTGAATCTCTAATAATGCTATGATTGTGTGATGTTCAAATTTTAACAATTGTGTCAACTATGATCATTGGCTTTAAATTGAAAACAAAAAACAACTTCTAAAATCAAATTGAAGACAAATTGAAATCCTCAATACCATAAAAAAAAACCCTAAAATAAAACTGTAGAAGAATCCAAGAAACTAAGAGACTACATAAAAATCATAATCAAACCCTGCTCAAAATCATCATAATCAAACAAACCACAAATTAAGAAGAGAGAGAGAGGGAGAGAGAGAGAGAGAGAGAGAGTGAGAAACTGGTGAAACCTGTGTCGAGGATGACCTATGGCGGCGGCGACCAAAGCTATGGTGGTTACGATTGATGATGATGAGCTACGCGGCTGGGCTACTACGTACGATTGAGACTTGAGAGGAGTGAAGAGAAAGTGGTTTGTGCAAAGAAAGTGAGATAGTGTATCAAATTTGTTTAATTAAGTGAGGGAAATTAAAAAGTGAAAAGAAATTTCGCTGGAGCATACAGCCGCAGTTTGAACCGCCGTTAACAACTGCTGGTAATTTGAAAGCGGCGGCGGTTACTGTACAACCGCCCCTATTGGACTGTCGCTATTTGCTCTTTTCCTTGTAGTGTATTACTTATAGGATAGTTACTTTTAAAATTGTATCACATATTTTTTTTCGTATGTGATCATATATTTTGTCCAATATGTAATTTATTTAATACATTATAGTTAAATGTTTTCCGTATTAGTGTGTTATTATTTATATGATAGTTATTTTTAAAATTGTATTACTTATAAAATTTCTATAACGCCCCAACTAAAATATCTAGAATATTTAGTCAAGACATAAATAATTGAATCTGAGTACATTAAATTAAACAGGATAGTTAACTGAATTACAAATATTCTTCACAATAAGTGATAAACTTAAATAATACAGGGGAAGGAATGAGAGTCTAAGATACACAGATAAAACTAAAACAAGGAGAAGACTAAAGTCTTCTAATCCAATGATCCAAGCACAGCTCCAATCATCAGCTCCCACCTGGTCCTTGCCTCAATTCACATGTTTACCTAAAAAAATTGATTTGGAGTGGGGTGAGACTACTAAGCCTCAGTGAGTCCTACTACCCTCCTATAGGCGACTACGCCGGGGGAACCTAGATAGTGTAATAATCTAAGTTCAACTATTTTACATATTCATGTATTAATCATTAATAAAATAAAGTGTAACACAGAATTATTATATTGTCAAGTTACTCTTCAAAGGTCACCCGAGGCAAGCCTGTCTCAGGTGCCTGACTCTGCGTAATACCGAATATTGAGGTTCGGATTCCGCCGTTAGCTCGCATAATAAAATGATCAGAATTCAGAGGAATTCCTTAATCACGGCTTATAATTGCCATTTAATTTTCTCTTAAATAAGTTAAGCAGTTCTAACCAATATATCCCACCCAGGGTAACCTAAACATAGCATATTACTGATAAATATAAATATACATGTTAATATCTGACTATATAAACTATTTTACACTATTAAACATATTCATGAAATCCCAGTTGCATTCGGACATAAAATGAGTGTTGGATATTTTAAAAGGTAAAATATGCAGGTTTTGTCCTTGTTAAACTCGCTACGGCGAGTTCCTACTCGCTACGGCGAGTTTATGTGCTGACAGACCTGTAACACTCGCCCTGGCGAGTCAAAGACTCACCTAGCGAGCTAAACAGACGTCAACACTCGCTGTGGCGCATAGTTACTCGCTGCGGCGAGCTTGACAGTTCAGAGTCCTGTTTCTGCTAAAATGTGATTTTTCTTAAATACACCTACAGCCACCATGCAACTGGTTTGAACATGTTTTATAATATAAATTAGATTATACAGGAGCAAGAATTGGGATTTATTCTTGCTCTATCATTAATTTGATCCCTAGAACCTATGTTTGCATGCATAACATATTTTGGGGGACTAAGCTTTCTAAAATAATTTCTAAGGTTAAGAACCAAGAGAACCCACCTGTAAACGAGGCTTGAACTCTGAAGCTTGGTACTAGACTTGTGGCCCTAATGTTGTCCAGGCTTGGTTTCCAATGTATTGTTGTATTCCAACTCCAAAATTTTAACCCAAGGTATCCTCATAAACTCATAAGCACACGAAAGGCTAGGATCAAATACACTAAACATTGAAGGGTAAAGTGATAGGAACATAAAGGAGAGCATTAAGGTTTCTTACCAAGATTGCAATGGATGGGCAGAGGAGGACAATAGCAAGTAGCAGCAGCACTCTGCTGAACTCGCCACGGCGAGTGGATACTCGCGAAGCGAGTATAGCAGCAAGGCAGACACGATTCTGCTGCTTTCCCCAAAAATCCCACTTTTCTACAGCTCCTCTAACCTTCCAGTCATTACAAGGTTCATATAGGTAATACATAAACACACATGCAGCCATGAAATGGAGGATTGGGTTAGGATTTGAGGAATTGAATGAAAAGGGGAAAAATTCATGAGTTCAAGAGAAGTGGATTTCTTACCTTACATTCTGAACAAGTCACAACAGTTCTTGGGTTACTTAAGGCATGCAGTGGTTGTGATTCCATCACTTAATCCCAAAGCTTGAGTCCAAAGAGAACCATTGTACATGCATGCATCTCCTAGGGTTTGAAAGGGGAAAAAATGGCGTGAGTAATGGGGTGAGGGGATGAAAGTGTTTTGAGACTTAATAATAATGTTGTTAAACCTTCCTTTTATCCATGATACTAATTGCATGCAGAATTTTGTGAAATGATTCAAGGTTTGAAGTTTTGAGAGAGTGGGGTTGTTGATTGAAGAGAGAAGAAGGCTTGGAGGTGAGAAAGAGAGGAGCTAAGTTACTGATTCCTTTTTCTTGGCTTGAATGCTTATTTATAGAGATAATAGGAAGTGAATGGGGGTTTAAGAAGTAAATGAGGGGGCGTGGGAGAGGGTAGGAAGTGGAGGAGTTGATTCAATTTCCTCACTTATATCTTGGTAGAATTATAAATGTAATTGAGTTGGTCGCTTAATTTCCAATTAAGTTCCGAGATTACTAATTTAATTAATATTCTTCTATTAATTAAATTGTTGGGTTGTTACAATTTCCCATATGTAATAGTATGTTTTATTTACTTAAAAATACTAAAACAAATGTTTACCTATATATTAATTAATAAAATTGATTTTGTAGAAAATAATTAGAGTTAAGTCCCATTGTTTGGTGAGAAAAGACTCATATTGCAGCCCAAGCCCAAAATTTATTACCCAACTCAAATCTTTATTATTCATTTTATATTACCCTAAACCCAAGATTTTTTTCACTTCTTCTTTCATTCATTCACAGCCGCACCTTCCTTTCTTTTTTCCTTTCTTTTTTTAACATATTTCTTCAATATTTCATCATAACCTCAACTTCTTCAACCATCTCTTCTTCTTCTAATGGTCAACTCCACGACATTTTTCCATTGCTTCACCAAAAAACTTTACTTTTTTACAAACAACCACTTCATCATCTAGATCTTGACCTCCATAGACAATCTTTTGAAACATCATCACCACATAAAGAATCTCCTCCATCTCCTATACAAAACCCACAAAAAAATTCTAGATCGGACCACCTTTGTTAGTGGCCACCGTGCCGGAACAAACAGCCACCGTGCCGGGTCAAACAGCCACCACGCTAAAAAACACAGCTTTCGTTTTGAGTTGTCTTCTTCTTCGCGACTTCCCACACACCTGCAACAACAATACCAACAAATAATCAAAGTTTGGAGTTTATATCTATAATTTTTTTTGTGTACTTAGTTTGGATTTTTTTATATCTTTATATTGCGTAATTTTTTTTCTTCTTTCATCATTTTATGTCTAACAATAAAGCAATTTGTTTATTTTTTTTTTGGACTTTTTATATTTTGTGGATCTGTTAGTTTGATTTTTTTTATTTTACATATTTGAGATTTTTGGTAGAACAAATCATTTATTAATTTGCACATGTATATTTTTCCTTTTCAACCATGAATCTGTATTTTATTTTTTTTGCAAAAAAAATAGAACAAAAATTACAGAGAATAAAAAAATATTGAAAAATTGAAAGAATATTAAACTAAAGGATAGATATATTTGATTTGTTTTGATGTAGATTTTCCTTGTAAATCTAGATTTAATTTTGTTATAGAAAATTGCAACTTAATATGATTGTTATTTGTTATATGTGATGTAACTGCAAAGAAAATGAATTTTTTTACTTACATCCAATGTGACAATACTTCTTCTACTATCATATTTCCTTCAATGGTCATGAAACAAATTTTGAAATCTGCAAACACAAAAACAAATATTATTAGATATACAAACATGGAAACCGAATGAAAAAAAGAATAATTTATTAGAGTTGTTATCAATTATGATTAAATAAGATATAAAATATGAGAAATATCAGAATGAAGAAATGATAAAATGAGAGAGAAGTAGAGGAATGCAGAAATGTAGAAATGATAAAATGAGAGAGAAAAATCAAGTTATAAAGAAAAATTGATGAGATTTGATATTCAAATTTCAAAATTTGTAGTTTGGTGGGAAAATAAATAAATAGTTACTATCTGAATGTTTTAATAAAATTTTTGAAAGCATGTGATATGTGTAATCCAATGGATAATAAAAAATTTGAAGGCATCTGAATGTTTGAATATGAGCTTTTGTCCAATGTTTTGTTGTGAAGTTGGAAGAAGTGTTGGAGTATAGAGTTGTTCAAAGTTGCAGAAGTGAAAGTGACATATTGGTAGTCTTGATATGTGAGACAGAAAATTGATTTTAAAATAGACCAAATTTTGATCAATGGGGCCACTCTAAATGTTTTCAAACCGGCTTGGTTACTATCAAACCATGGCTCATGTGAAAGTGACACTTTATCTCACAATAAACTTTACATGGCTTGGTTTGGAGTCAAAATGGCTTGGTTACTTTATCACTTAGTTCAAATAAATAATTTTTGGACATCAAATATCCCTATTTGTGCCAAGTGGCAGCATTTGAGACATGGACATTTTCAACTTTTCCAAGGACAACAACTTTCTTATATTGTATTACATAAACACACACAAGACAGATTGTTATTATTATTTTCTTTTTACAAATACAAATATTAGGGCTTAGATTTTTTTTGTATTAATTTATGCCCCTCCCATTTTGGCATTTTGATTTTTTTTCTTCTATAATTTTTAGTTTTTTGCAATTTCAACCTTGTAATTTGAAGAATTATTGTTTTTAGTCTTTGTAGTATTTGGCATCAATTTACGGTGAAAATCAAAATTCCCTCAAATGGTAAAGAAAAAGTGTTATTAACCATTTATTTTAGTTAATATTTTTCTTAAAATTGTTGTGTTAGATATTAAAAAATATAGCCAAATCAGGAAAACTATTAACAATGCAAGTCAACAGGCCCGGTTTTGGGGGGGTGCAAACAGTGCTGCAGATCAGGGCCTCAAAATATTAAGGGCCTCACTTTTTTTTCAAGCCCAATATACTAAATATTGAATAGTTATAAGTTCCGCGAAAATTTATCACAAGTATTTGTTTGGTGTAGTGGTCTGCGTCCCTATCATAGAGTTTTTTGGCCAAGAGGACTCGAGTTCGAGTCACACTTGTGACAATTTTTTGATTTTATTTTAAAAAAGCATTAAAATTAAAGAAATGATGTGGAAAGGAATTGATCTCTCACTATAAATCCAATTAAAGTTCGTCTTGATAAATGACCATTTAAACAACTATTTAATTATATTAAATTATTTCCTTTTATAAAATAATGGGTTTTTTTATAAGTTAAATCACTCTACAAATTACAACTAACTTTACTACTTTATTTTTTTATTTAAAAAAAAACTACATTTTGTTATAAGTTTTTAATAATATTATTTTGAAAGTATACTTTGTTATTTTTATTAGAATTTGACTATTTTTTATATTATAATGTTATTTATATTTTAAATAACAATTAATCTTTTTCAAAAATTGCATTTTTCTTTTGTACAAAAATTGCATTTTTTTTACTAAAGGTGTATTTTTAATGATATTAGCTTAAAGGTGTATTTTGTTATAATAGATTTGAAAGTGATTATTTTATTACATTATTGATGTTGTTTACATTTTAGGGTTTGTTTGGTTCAACCGAGGAGGAGGGGAGGTGAGGGGAGGGGAGGGGAGGGATTTTTAAGGAGGGGAGGCGAGGTAAAACATAATTTATTATGTTGACAAAATTACCCTCACTTTTTTATTAAAATTCTAAATTATCCTTATTGAAATATTAAATTATAGGTTTTATTTTTTTTTTACAACAAAAAAAATTTAGGTTTTCTACTCATTAGATTTTTTTTGTATATATCCATTAGATTTTTTTTTTGACGTAATATATCCATTATAATTTAATGCTTATTTTGAGTTTATAAGGTTAAGGGTAAAAGAATAAATTACTTTTCTCCTTCCCTCCCCTCCCCTCGTTAAAAAGTTGAACCAAACATAAAAATTTAAAAAATTACCTCACCTCCCCTCCCCTCCCCTCCAAAACTCCCGAACCAAACAGACCCTTAAATAAAAGATTATTCTTTTTTAAAAATTATAGGTTCATTTTTAATGATATATCGCTTAATGTTTTATTTATCGATTCAATTTCAACACTGTAAAATGACATTTTCTTTATGTTAGTTAAACTAATAAATGTTACTATTCTTTAAAAATAAAATTTATTTTTAAATGGGTCCATTTTTATTATTTGTTCCGGACCTCCAAAATCTCGGGACCGGCCCTGCAAGTCAATCATCTATTTAGTACAGTCACGACGTTCGTTTAACTTTAAAAAAAATGATTTTTTTTTTGTAATTTCAAAAATGATTTTTACGATAACATAATTAAAAATAGCAAAAGTTATTTCAAATTCATATTTTTATAAATTAAAAGAGCGATTTTGACATTCAATAACTTAAATATCCGTGTTAATGATTTTAAGTTAATTAAATCACAATTTTTTAAAAAATTATTTCTAAAAAATTATTTTTATGAAAAACTATTTAAAACAACTTTTTGTTTTTAGAGATTTTGTTAAATTATGAGCCAAAAAAATTTATAACAAAATGATGAAATACTTAAAAACCAAATTTTAAGAGAAGCTAGTTAAACTTAAACCAATTTTTCATATAAAGCTTTTATAAAAAAAAAATCTTTGTTAAAAACCTATTAAGACAAAATCAATACACTATAAAAATCATTTTTAAAAAACAAAAACCTAAAAACGCTTTGGTTCCATTTTAATCAATATTGTTACTCTATTGGTTTCTATTTCTAAAAGCTTAATTGTTTGTATTGTTTTTAGAATGTGGATGAAAAATGTCCTACAACACTGTACCTCGCTATATTTATATTTTATTTATGTTATCTAATGCCAAATTATTTTTCATATTAAAAGAAAATTGTTACTTGTGCAGTCTATGACAAACTAATGAGTGCTGGAAGAAGAGTCGATGTGATGCTTCTTCCTTCTTTATTTTTTGTTCTCGGCTTACTGTTCATGAGTAACATTATTGATTAAAATAGAACAAATACCTTAAAAAGATCAGAATTTAAATCACTGGAATAAATTTAGTCCCCAGCTTTCAGAGTTGGGGTTGGGGGGTTCAGATCAATAAATGGCAGCAAATAGCAAAAAAAAAAAAAAAAACAAGTGTCAGGCTATGAGAGTGTCCACATAGGAATGTTGTTGGCAATAAATTCCAAAAACTTAGCTTCTTTTAGGCAATTTTTTTGAATTTGAAAAGAGAGGGAAAATGTTATGAACAAAAGGTTTAAAGGGCCACATTTGTAACTCTGGTGTACAAAGCCCAATCTAAAAAGCCCAATTGAAAAACAAAAAACAAAAAATACTGGCAGAAGGATATGTTCCGTCACTTTCACTACTTCTGCGTTTTTTTCTTCTTTTGGTTAACATTGTTTATTAATAAATCTCTAAAACCACTAGAAACCACTAATCTATGTAATATCTCTCTCTTCCTCAGTCTCATGGGTTTGATTCCCTGTCATTTTCATCACACCTTCCCCAAAACACCCATTTTGATGATAAACTTTATGCTTTATTTCTTTGCAAACATGTGACCAGTGGCGACTCTAGGAATGTTAGAGAGCCTGGGCAAAATTTTAGAGGGAATTCTATCAACCCAACTTCCGAGTACAGTAATATTTTAAAGGGTTGATAGGCTTTTTGATATTTTAAAGGCCGGAATGAAACTTTCATCGACCGTTGGTATTCACTGAGTCGTCTTTTATATTTATAATGATAACATATTTTCATGTAAATAAAAGGTTCAGTTTTAAAATAGATTTTAACTGCATAATCTAACTGCCCGCTTTCGCGTGTCCAACGTGTTACGACACAAAATCTTATTTATGAAAATAATTACATTTAATCACTCAAAAAGTTGCTTCAGGTAGAAAAATTAATTTAAAGGTACTATCAGTTGTCGCATGTTCAGTATCGAATTTTAAGCGTATAAACGCCCGCTCTTGCGTGCCCGTTTACACTCTTAGAATTACCTTTTTGAAAACTGAATTTTTCCTAATTGATAAAAAATTGCTTTCGCAGTGTTTAGAATCAAAAACTGAATTTTTCTACGGTCAAATAAAGTTTTTATTCTTTCAAATTGAAACCGGTATCTCTGTGTTTCTACTTTCGCAGTAAACTATGAGTTCTAAAAACAAAACTAATTCATGCCTTAAACAATTCTCACTATAAACATTTATTTTTGACTCAATGAAATACAGTTGGAACGACGATCCTTACATTCCGGACCTTATAAAAAAAATAGTGGGACAGCAGCCCGGGCACGTGCCCAGGCATGCTGTCCGGTATAATCACCACTGCATGTGACTAGAATCAAATTCAAATTTCAAATTCTCACTCTCTTCAATCTCATCTCATAACTCACTTTATTTCTCATTGTTTCAAATATCAGTTTCAATTCTTCTCTCTGATGCACTCTCTCATCCTCTTTCATCCTCTTATTTCATATTCATTCTTCTGCTTCATCTCTGACTAGGTAACGATATTTTTCTCTCTTTGTTCTAACTTTGTTACAAATTCACTTCCATCGTTAATAATCAGTTAATGTATTTTTTTTCCTTTGACAGATTCACTAATTAGGATTTGATTGAGTAAGTTTTCTAAACTTTTATGTTTTATTCTTTGTTCAGGTTCACTAATTGGGGTTTGGTTGAGTAAGTTTTCTGAACTTTAATTAATTGTCTCATATTCAGTTGAATAATTTATGTATTGTTAGTTATTTATATGCATCTATATTATTGTCAAAGTTTATAGCTTAATTTTGTTGGTAATGATTATTATTTTCATGTTTATTGATCAAACTGGAGTTTCTAATCTTCTTTGCACAACATCCATAAACTACATAATTGTTGCTTAGTTGTCATATTTATTAGGATTTGTTTCTATCTTTTAAGTAATAATCCTACTTTTTTGGAGTTGATTGTGGGATTTAGATGTTTTCTCCACTGCAAGAGGATCTATTTTTGTTAAATTTCGTATGATGCTGCTAATAGCCCCCATTAATAATCAAATATGTCTATATCAACAATACAAATCGTGAAGCATATGGGTCTACTCATTCTCTGGTTTATCTATCATAACTAGGAAAAGTAAGAAGGCTAATTATGATAATCATGAACTCATTAGGCACCGTTAACACCCTGAAGTAAAATCACCCAATAACTAGGTTTTCAATGTTTTCTATTTGTTTGATTTGATTATGCTACCAATCTCATTGATGCTATGTTGCTCTGTATTTTGCGGTTGCTGATGTCTTTATTTGTAAATGAGGATTTGGTAATGATTTTGGTTGTTCTTAAATGGGTGAGTCCTCTATTCTATTATATATTTTGTTGATCCTGGAGTGGTTTTATTTTTTCTTCTCTTCATTATTAAGAGATTTCCCTAATCTATTATCAAGTAAAAAAATTATTTGCCTAATTTTTAGTTTCTTGAAATTATTGTGCATTCAATTATCAGTTTTCTCAAAAAGCAAGGTATGTCTTTTGATTTTCTAAATCTATTGTTTCTTAGGCTCCGTTTGGCCCGGCTTATTTTTTACTTTTTATTTTAGCTTAAACGAAATAAATAAGTATAAAATTATATATGACACTATTTCTCCTTAAAAGTATTAGAGAAATAAAGTAAAGAAGTAAAAAATAAAAAAAAATAAAGTCAAACACAATTTTTTCCTTCTTTACTATTTTTAAGGAGAATAAAAAAAGAGGAAAATAAGCCGGGCCAAACGGGGCCTTAATCCCTTCCTTATTTCATGATTTGATTTCATATTCTAATTTTGATGTTTTGTCTTGCAATGTTTTATTGTTTGTTCAAGTTCACAAATTAAGGTTTGATTGAGTAAGTATATATTGTGATATTTGAACTTTGAATTTTTTCTTCTTATTTTGTTTTTAGGGCCTTCTAAAGGCATTGCTTTATTGAAATGTTGTGTTTTTTACAATAATAATATCAAGGTGTAGTTTTTTTAGGCTATTTCTTATGCACTGGCCCTATTATTGCAGCCTTTTAATTAGTTAGTTTTTTAATACACAAGTAAATTAAATTGAAATATATGCTTATATTGATAATTTCTTATTAATCCCAGGAGGGAAAGTCTATCTCTTTATAGTGTGCAATTTGAAATATGATTTGATAGATGAATACATTATAGGCATATTCCATATTATTTGAGGCTAAAATACATTTCGGGAACATTGAACAACTAACATATTCATTGAGCCTATAGTGATGATTCAACTTATAGATAGATTTCTTTTAAAGTTATAGGATAGGATGCACTTTGTATTAAGAAAAAAAAATTGATTTTTCTATATTTGTGTTATTCTTTTCCTCCCATAGAATAATTAAAGTTTGTGTTAAATCTGTTCAGCGTTAATTATGTATATTGAAGTTATGTAATTAGGCTCTATTTGAATTAGCTTATTTTTGAGCTTATATAAACAGTTTGTGCAATTTTTATGTATTATTATAAGTTTGTCAAAATAGTTTATAATAAAATAACGTATAAAAATACAATTATCACTAGTTTGAACTTATAAAATAATATAAAACCTAATTTATATTGCATAAGCTATTTGTATAAGTTCAATAATAAGTTAATCCAAATAGGGCCTTATACAATTATACAAAATTTAATATCATTTAATAATTTTATATTAATTTATTTTGAAATAAAGTTATATTTTAAACAAAAATTTTCGTAAAAGATACTAATATCGAACAATATAAGTTAGAAACCTACATAAAAAAAAATAAATAAAAAAGTAAGAAACCAATAAATTTATCTTTATATTTCAAAATAAATTGATGGAACTTATAAAAATTATATTATTAAAATATAAATTTATAAAGAATTTTGTAAGAGCCTTTCTAAAACAAAAAATTACAAGTCAACTAGAATCTTACTTGAAAAATCTCATAAATAAATTTCAAAATCAATGAGTCCCCTTTCTTCCTTCTTTCTTTGGATGTTGCATGTTAATTACCAGAGAAATTAAAAAGTTCTAGTCAAGGGCATTTCTAATTTTTTGGATGCGTTTCTAACTTTTTGGAAGCTTGTGAAATTATTAAAAATGGATTTTTCTGAAGTTCGATAGAATTATTAAAAATAGGTTTTATGAGGCCCTCATATTATTAAAAACTAGACTATACTACCCGTGCGATGCACGGATTATGTAGAATATTATATGTATAGTTTAATTTCTTATATTAAAAAATTTAAGAAAATATAGATAAATTGGAACTGAAATTATGCAGTACATATTGAACAACAATGAATAATTAAAATCATAAAAATAAAGATAAAATTACATAAAAAACAGATAAAGTGATCTTTATAATGATTCATCGTTAACTAATAAACATTATGGAACACGTTTTGTAAACCACATTTTCAATTGTATTTGAATCTTTACCTTCATCGCCGGTTATTACTATCTTTAACTCTTTTCTTTGTGTAACCCTTGATAATGCAACATATAATTCTCAAGCTTCAACCCGTAATTGTTGACAAAACATCTCGACAATTTTCCTTTAGGCAGCATATAAAAGAAAGAAATATGATTTACACATAATAGACTACATCTTATTTATTTTTCTTCGAATTGTTATGTGTTTTAGGTAATTGCTGTATATACTGCCTCAGTGCAGCTTTAATTGATTGCAATGCACATAAAAAATAAGGCTATAATTAAATATGTGAGAAAAAGTGAAAATAAATGCATAATTTAAGGCTATAATTAAAAGATTTTCAATTTATCGTAAAACATGCATAATTTAATGTTATAAATAAAATAGATTTCATGGAGTATATCCAATCATCAAATGAAAGCATATAATTAGGGATTAGTAGGTAACAAAATTAAGGATTGGTCTGAAATTATTTTATACACACATCCAATCATATATTGACACATCATGTATTGTGTTTTCAAACACATGACGTGTCACATTCATTAATTGATGTGGCAACATATTATTCAAATTTTTATCGTAGCCATTGATATAATATTTTTTTCCACGTGTCAAAATCTAAACCATTCATATTATAGGGTTAGGGTTTAGGGTGCCTCTAGTTACTCTCGTTTTATTATATAAAGATACTACTATATATAATTTCTTTTGAGACCTTCGTATTTATGAGGCCCTATGATATAGTTCATGCGGCACATGCATCGAAGACGTCTCTAGTTGTTGTCCCCACATTTTTGGCTTTCACTTTGCAATTACTCTTAATACCAACCAAACAAGACAAGTATAACCTTTCTCTTCAACTTGTCTCTCCAACTTGCAATATATGAAGGAGTGTATTCTTACCACAAGATTTACAATAACGAGTAATGACTAGCAATAGATGATTGTTAGAGACAAATATGTTAGAATATTTTGTGGGCTGCTGTTAATTGTGCATTTTGGTTTTAATAAAAACGACTTTATAATTGTGATCTATTTGATTATGCTTATGTTTGATAATTGTGATTAATAATAAAAACGGATTGATGTTGTTGTGATCCATTTGATGATCCGCCGTTTGCATAAGTTGATCATTTATGTCATTTTTTATGTTTCCACCGTTTCAATTGGACACGTGTCTATGTGTCTGTCCACGTATGCAAATCGTCTGCCACATGTGACAAAACTGACGGAAATAATCAAATTAAAACTTAAAATAAACATAAGAGACTAAATTGAAACTTAAAATAAATATAAAGGAGAAAATGTTGAATTAAGCCTAGTATCAATTATTGTCTAGAAGACTATCTTTCTAATTGTTGTCAGAATCCCGATCAGTTTGCGATTTTGTTCACCCTAAACGATCTGAATCGTGAGTAGAATCCTAATTCATATATAAATCCCAATAAAATCGCACAAAATTGCTAAATCGCAGCAAAATCCGCGATCTCTTATGGATTCCACCGATTTTGAGACTTGGTTATTTTATGTTTCTTTTATGATTTTAAACTTTTGAGAACTTATATATATTTAAGATTTGAGACTAGGTTGTTTTATGATTTTAAACTTTGAGTACTTGCACTTGATAATATATATATATATATATGAGGAGGGATCCGTTAACTCCAAGAGTAAGTCTTACATTGACTTACTCCGCTTAACAACTCGATATCAGTATTATATTTCTTCAATCCAACCGTTGAATTCAAAGATCTCATTGAGTAGATCAACTCCACAAATTTTTATAAAATTTCATAAAATATAGTTATGTATTTTAGACTATTGAAATTCAACGGTTTTTTCTACAAGTTTTTCGTACGTTGAACTGAGGTGTTCATAAAAAGTATCAAATGATTTTGTAATTTTATACAAATTTGTGGAATTGATATATATATATATGTTCACGTATGTAAACACAGATGAGTTACCACAGGTAGGCTTAGAAATACACTGTTTATAATATCTTGAATCTCACCTTTTTTCCTTCTAAGTGTCTCTTTTTATAGTCTAACATTCCTTGACTTAATGGGCCTTCTTGTAAACTGATAGTCCAAGCCCAATAACTACAACACTGATATCCATTGGCAGCTCGTCCGTACAGGACACATGGAGTTAACGCACGTGCAACTCACGTCACTCGTCCGTACGTATCACGTGAAGCAGACACACATGTAGCTTACGTCACTATGTTCGTACATGATATGTGGAATACCACGTGGAGGTTGAGCTGAGCTGAAAACGAAGCTCGTAGTTGAGTTGGGATGAGATACAGATGGAGTTTGAGGTCGAGTTGAGCAGAGCTGAAGATGAAGCTTATGGTCGAGCTGAGATGAGCTGGAGATGGAGCGTATGGTCGAGCTGAGCTGGAGATGGGGCTCATGGTGGCATGTATGATCAAAGTTTAATAATGTACCTATTGTTTGATCTCAATATCAGTCCACAGTCCACCAAGCGTCAAATCTGTTAAGGTGCAGACGTTTGTTTGTTCATCAGGTTAACCTACATCAGTCCACAGTCCACCAAGCGTTAAATCTGTTAAGGTGCAGATGTTTGTTTGTTCATCAGGTTAAACTACATCAGTCCAACGTCCACCATATGTTAAGCTTTTTAATTCACCTAGTCTTGTCACATTAATCGTCTTATCTTGTCAAATCAATTGTACTTTTGTCTTCCCCTTTTTTCTACTCTCATAAATTCTCCAAGACTTATTCTGGAATCAACTCTATAAATACCCATTCTTACCATTCACTTATTACCACTTCATATTCTCTTTTACTTTCTTAAACTTGTCATTGGAGCCCCACCGTCTTCCCCCAATCTTCCACGAGAATAGCTTCTATGTAGCATCAACAGATACTTATCTACTCTCCTCTTGTTTATTTATTTATTTGTGAGCATATGAGTGACATTAGCCTCCTCGGCCCCTTCATATGTACCTCATCCTGCGCGTTGTTGAGATTAGCTCAACTCTCATTACAACTTTACTATAATTAGATTTTGCTAAATCACTAGTCCCAAAAGAGGTCCATTAATATAAGGGAAATTCTACTATGCAGTCGCCTAAATGAATACATCGGTGCAGTCACTATTTCGGCCAATCAGATAACAAGGCTGACTTTGTCAATGCCACGTCAGAATTATATGGTGCTTCGCTTATCATGTATCTTCAAACATCCGACGGTCCAAATCAGATCATCATATAATACAAATTTACAAAACAACAACATCACAGGCAACAACAAAAAAAAAAAAACATATGTATCAAAGCATCATGGTAATTCATATCTTCATCAACATCTTGTTCAAATTTGAGATCAACTCAAACCAGGTCAAAACTATTGAGAGACCCAGATCTAAAACCCATATTCATCTCTTCGTAGCATATTCAAGGTCAAAACTTTTGAGAAACCAGATCTAAAACCCATAATTTCTTCTGCATTTTTTTTTGTGAACATTCAAACTGTTATGATTTCCCCTCTTTGTCTTCACCACTTCATTCATATGATTTTTGCAACGGAGTTTTAAAGTTTTACATCCTTTTCAATTTCTTCTATTTATTAAATGAACAAAAACACAGATTTGACACAAATGCAAACACAAATAAGTTGAAATTTTTAATTTAGGTCTTTTGTTTTAGACTATTTAATCAAAATTAAAATCATAAATGTACTGTAAATGGTTTTTGTGATGTTTTTGGATAATTAATTGTTATTTTCGATGTTTAAATAACCGGAAACTATTGGGTTTCTTGCTGGTATCGCGGGTCTGAACCGGGTTGAAGTGACCCGGCTGGAGGTTGAAGATGATGATATTAATTTAATATATTTTTATCAGCTTTGTTTAATAAATGTTACATAACGCACGCTTAAACATGATTATCAAAGCGTCGTAGCGGCTGAGGTCTTTTCCCGTTATGATTTCATTGCAGGTTCGTTTCCTGCCTGCGACATTTTCTAAGTATCTTTTTAAAATATTTTAAACAGCACTTTGAGAAAGGAAAATACCTAAAAACCAAAGAAAAAATAACGGCATTTTGCCATTACATAGTTCCCAATCAGCAACCTTTAAATGGTGCACAACTCTTAACCACTAAGCTACAACAATTTTGTTTTATATGTTTTTCACTCCATATCTAATATATTTAAGCTGACCTGTTATGTTACAATTAAAGCATGATGCGTCATTTTAATCATGTTAATATATGGATTAAAATTAATTGCTTATTGTTTATCCGTTTTAATTATTTTTAATTAAATGTATATATGATTTGTATAATTTTCAATTATAAGTAACTCTAACATTTTTAATTAAGTAAAATTATTTTAAACCATTATTAACCATAATCTTTGACCGGGAGTTATATCCAGATTGAGTTAATGAATTAAAAATAATATAAATAAAGTAAATAAAAAGCACTTTTAACCAAAGTCATTGATAGATAATTATACTCAGGTTTAACTGAAGCACTATTTTTAACTAAGGATTATACTACAGTTAAAGTTAATGAATTAAAAATTGTAAAAACTAAGTAAAATTTAAAAATAAAGTATAATTTGACTTAATTCTCCGGTTCAACTGTAGTATTATCAACCCAAGACTTTGACTGAGGATTATATTTCGGTTCAACTAAAGTATTATTACCCTGATCTTTGAATAAAGGTAATACTACGGTTGAAGTTAATGAATTAAAAATTATTAAAAAAATGTTAAATTTAAAAATTAAATATAATTTGACTTAAGATTATACTCCGGTTCAATTGAAGTACTATCAACCCAAGACTTTGGCTGATGATTATACTTCGATTCAACTGAAGAATTATTAACCTTAGCCTTTGACTGAGGGTAATACTACGGTTGAAGTTAATGAATTAAAAATCATTTAAAAAAATGTAAAATTTAAAAATTAAGTATAATTGGACTTAACATTATACTCCGGTTCAACTGAAATACTATCAACCCAAGACTCTGATCGAGGATTGTACTTCGGTTCAACTGAAACACTATTGACCTTAGTCTTTAACTAAGGGTAATTCTACCGTTGAAGTTAATTAATTAAAAATTATTAAAATAATGTAAAATTTAAAAATTAAGTATAATTGGACTTAACATTATACTCCGGTTCAACTGAAGTACTATCAACCTAAGACTTTAATCGAGGATTATACTTCAGTTTAACTGAAACACTATTAAGCCTAGTCCTTATATATATATTATTAACCCTAGTATTTGACTAAGAGTAATTCTACGGTTGATGTTAATGAATTAAAAATCATTAAAATAATGTAAAATTTAAAAATTAAGTATAATTGGACATAAGATTATACTCCGATTCAAATGAAGTATTATCAACTCAAAACTTTGACTGAGGATTATACTTCAGTTCAACTGAAATATTATTAACTCTAGTCTCTGACTAAAGGTAATACTGCGTTTGAAGTGAATGAATTAAAAATTATAAAAATAATGTAAAATTTAAAAATTAGGTATAATTTGATTTCAAATTACACTTCGATTCAACTACAGTACTATCAACCTCAGACTTTGACTGAGTATTATACTCTGATTTAATTGTAGCACTATTAACTATATATTTGACTCAGGGTTAGGGTTAAGCGCAGTTCTTTGGATTTGTTTTGACACAAAAACTTTCTGATTCAAACAAAAAATGTATTCGCGGTTTTATTCGATTTTGGATGGCAAATAAGAAAAATCTTAATTATTCGTGATTGATTCCAATCTTATGCGGTTTAATTTGGATCGATTTTTGAATATCCAAATTATTTATTATAATTTTTTTATTAAATACTAATATTATAAAAAAAAAGTATGAAATAATAGAGTTTGACTTTTTTGACAAAATAAATATTAAGTTTGATGTAAAATATAACATATAATATATTAATAATTAATATTTTTAAATGACAATTATCAATTGAAACATGTCAAAAAGTAAAAACTAGACTAAATTAAACAAACAAATAGTATTAACAAAATTTAAAATGAACAAAAAATAGGTTAGTGCAATAAATATTAATACTAATAAAATTATAAATAAGTATTAAAATATATGTGTATGCGGTTTGGTTCGATTTTGAAAAATCAATCTTAGTCTTTGAATGAGGGTTATACTCTGGTCGAAATTAATGAATTAAAAATATGACTTAAAAATTAATGAGGCTTATTACATATAATATATGACTTAAAAATTATATAAATAAAGTATAGTTTAATTTAAGATTATATTTCAGTTGAAGTTCATGACTTAAAAATTATAAAAATAAAGTAAAATTTAAAAATAAAATAAAATTTGACTTGAGATTATATTCCGGTTCAACTTAAGTACTAGTAACCTTAGTCTTTGACTGGAGGTTATGTGTTGGTTCAACCGAAACATTATTAACCTAGTCTTTAACTGACGAATTATACTAAGTTTGAAGTTAATGATTTAAAAATTATAAAAATAATGTAAAAATTAAAAACAAAATAAACTTTAACTTAAGATTATATTTTGGTACAATTGAAACACTATTAACTCTAGCCTTTGACTGAGTATTGCTTCGGTTTAACTCAACCACTATTAACCCTAGTCTTTCAGTGAGGGTAATACTCTAGTTGAAGTTAATAACTTAAAAATTATAGAAATAAAGTAAAATTTAAAAATAAAGTATAATTTGACTTAAAATTATACTTCGGTTCAATTGAAGAGATATTAACTCCGGTCTTCCGCAAGAGATTTATGTAGTTTTGAACATAAATTGAAAAAAGATTAACAATGAGATATAAACAAATATTAGTTTATAGTCTATTATTGATAATTTCAAGTCGTTGGTTATACGTAGTGTATTATTTTGAGTTATATAATTTTAAGTCAGTATTAGTGTATTATTTTAATTTATCGAGACTTTGTTTGTAAAAGAAAAAGTGAATAACTAATTGAATTTGTTGTATTGAGTAAAATTAACTATTGAACGAACATGTAAATATGAAATGATATAAAACAATAGTTTTAAATTTTTTTTCAAGTAATATGTAAAATTGGAATACAAATTAATAAGTTATAAGCTAATTGAAATAAACTATAAAATAACATAATTTTGGGTTCTATATATTTTGGTCTAAGGTAGAATCTTGTGAAATATCAAACAATAATATGCATGATTTAACGAATATTCAATAAATTACAGTCATTTCTTTTTTTCGAATAGAAACTTTGTGGTATTTTGGATAGTTTGTGAGTTTGTTGATTTCTTTTTCTTTTTAATAAAAATTTTCTGATTTGTTTGGGTTCTTTTTTTGGATAAAAATATTGTATTAGTAGTAATTTCATATATTGTTTTTTGTTTAACTAACTTATTAGGATAAATTTTTCATTTTTGATAGTGCCTAATTTTTTTAGCCCCACCAATATTTTCAGTCCAGGTCCGCCCCTGCTAAGCATATATATGTCTTGGGTTAGTTTAACATGGGCAACATTACACATGTTAAAGTAATTAAATGTGATAACTTTTTATTAAAAATAATAATTATTTAGTAAAAATTTATACATTTAATATAAAATACACAAGTTCCAATCCAAATTACTACTCTCTCTGTTCCTATTTATAAGAACTAGTTTGACAAAACACGGGTATTAAAGACTACTCTCTCCGTTTATAAGAACTACTCTCTCCTATCTTTAATAAAGTTTTATTTTGGCTTAAATGCACTTTTGGTCCCCCTATTTTCAAAAAAGTGAAGTTTTGGTCCCCCTATTTTAAAAACCAACATTTTGATCCCCAATTTTAAATTTTCTCAAGTTTTGGTCTCTCATCCTATTTCAAAGTCAATTTTGATGATGTGGCCTTATTACTAATGATGTGGCAATGTCTTGGTGGTTAAATTTTATATCCATGGCATTCCTAATTTATTTAATTCAATAATTAATATTATAATTTTTCTCTTTTTTTTTTTTGGTGAAAACAATAATTATTATTTTATAAAATGAATTAATTATCAAAATAATATATGTTAAATTAAAATTAAAACCCTTTTAATTTTCACCAAGAACTTGGTTTACGGTGTTCTTTCTTCTTCATTATCCCCAAATCCTAAATCACTTGCAATGCACACAAAAAAAAAACAAATTTTACAAAAACCTTTCATTGTTCCTTTTGGGTTTTGTGATGTCCGTGAGGATGAGGTTAGAGATTTAGAGGGGAAGATGGATTTGATGACTTCTTTTTTAATTGGATCTAAAATAGAAGTATCAGTAACAATAACACAAATCCAAAAAACTTTAACACCAAAAAGTTTTGTTGTCGATCGTACTGTCGTCCTTTGCAGGCGTGCTGCCATTAAAACTCTACTTTCGACTTGTGTGCCGCCATTGAGACTTAGTTTGGGTGAGATGAAGAGGGTCGCACGGTACAGGGATCAGTGTCGACAAAGGACGAATCGGTGTCGGTGGGGATTGTGGTGATGAATGGAAGGATGAAGGTGGACAACAATGGAAGGTTGAAGAAAGTGGATGACAATGTTAATGGTGCTTTGCTGTAATGAGTTTGATGGAAAAAGAAAGAACATGGTAAACCAGATTCTAGTAGAAAAAAGGGTTCTAATTTTAATTTAATATATATTATTTCCATAATTAAGTCATTTATAAAATAGTAAATATTGAATTAAATAAATTAGGAATGACATGGGTATAAAATTTAACCACCTAGACACTGCCACATCATTAGTAATAAGGCCACATCATCAAAATTGACCTTGAAATAAGCCGGGGGACCAAAACTTGAGAAAAATTAAAATTGAGGGATCAAAATGTTGGTTTTTAAAATAGGGGGACCAAAACTTCACTTTTTTGTAAATAGGGGATCAAAAGTGCATTTAAGCCTTTTATTTTTTATTATTTTTAATGTTATACAAATGTGGAAACTGAAGGGTTGGAATCTGGGGGGATTAGAAAGTACTAGGCGGGATAATAGAAGATTTGGGCGCTTAATTGTTTTATGTTTTAAGTTTTCCAAAGTATAATAAAATTTTAACAAAAAGTAAGTGAAAGGGGACTCGAACCGAGCTCCTTCTCGTAAGAGGCAACAACCACATCCGCCACACTAAGGCCCCGTTTGGCCCGACTTATTTTCCTCTTTTTTTGTTCTCCTTAAAAATAGTAAAGAAGGAAAAAATTGTGTTTGACTTTACTTTTTTTTATTTTTTACTTCTTTACTTTATTTCTCTAATACTTTTAAAAAGAAATAGTGTCAAATATAATTTTATACTTCTTTATTTCGTTTAAGCTAAAATAAAAAGTAAAAAATAAGTCGGGCCAAACGGGGTCTAAGTTGCACATATATGATTTATGTTTCAATGAATTGTTATTTATTGATATATGAAATATTCTTTTTTAACAAAAATTGGTTGTCTTCAACCTCCAGCCGGGTTGGAATACGACCCGGCGACCCAAAGTGGATCTGACCTATTCTGGACATTTTTAACGCTAAAATCAATATTTAAAATTACATATACCAACCGAAATCAATTTCTATATGATTTTCAAACTCATTTTCAATCAAAAACACCTTAAAATTCAGATCTAAAAACATATCAAAATCTATTTTGTTTTCTTCAAAGATCTCTTAATTTTACGTTTGGCTTCACCAAAGATCTTCGTCTCTAAAATCTTCGTCTCCAAAATTCGCCGTCAGAATTTTTTGTGTGTGTTATCGGTGGATTTGGGATCGGTGATTGGAACATGAAGTTCAGAGTGTTGTTCAGTGAGAAGACCTTTGAATTCATAGTCCCAAAAATTGAAGGTGGTGGCTATGTGAGGCGTGGATTTGGGAAGATCAGAGAGTGGAAATTCTGGAGATTGTGTTTTTGGAAGAATATGAACATGAACATAAACATGACAACTATTCCTTTCTTCTCTGTTTTTTTTAATTACAATTAAAATATATACTTAATTTTAAGTTTTTAATTTGTAAATTATAATTAACTTAATGAAGGGCTGATATGTAATAAGTTAAACTTTAATATAAGAGGGTTCACCATAGACCTTCATGTACCATATAATTTGATGTGGAAATTGACTAAGTCAATGGTTCTTTTTTATTGGCCACAGTGTCGACTGCACCAATGTAGTCACTTTGGTGACTGCACCATAAAATCTCCCTTAATATAATACACATGCTGTTACAACAAATCATACATGAACAAAATAATTGTTACTACTAAGCAAATCACAGCTCGGCCACTTTTAAGTAGAGCTGTCAAATGGGCCAGTCCGGTCCAGCCCGGCGGGCCAGCGCGTATAAGTGGGCGGGGCTGGGCTGGCCCGATTTTTATATGGGCTGCCAAATTCTAGCCCGGCCCAAGCCCTATTGGACCATGCAGCCCGATGGGCTAGCCCGACCCATGTAATTTTTTTAGCGCACGCCAAAAAGGATCAATGACACAACTGACAAAATAATTACCACATAAAACATCCATCAAATCAACATTCATTCAAAATATATCTACCAAATAAAGATCCATGCACACGTAAGAGTATTTGTGGCAACATACAAAGTGCATCCTTAGATAATCAAAATCAAAATATATTACAAAATAGTTAACTTATTGGCCTAAGCCCCTTGAGCACTTGATTCGGCATACAAGTATATATTCTCTACTTCCGACTGGTACATCTGTAATTCATAAAACTTGAGAAGTAAATGACTAAAAAGTTAATATAATAGAAGAATTATTTTTTTTGAAAGGTTAAAAGCTATATTATTAGAAACAAACATGCACAAGAAGTGCTTAAGTTATATACAAAGGCATATCAGCCCCCAAAACATGAAAACGCACGCCACAACAAGAAACAAAATTTCACCCCAAAACAGAACACTAACACCCCTGGAAAAAACAAAACAGAGGCAAGGAAACACCACCAAAAACCCCCCAGCCGCAAATTCAAGCCCCAGATTTACAAATAAAAGAACTTGATTATTTAAAACCATGCAACTAATTATGTGTAAACAATTACCTTATATATTGAAAATATATTATAAAATAGTTAACTTCTTGGGCTAAGTCCCTTGAACACTTGGTTCGGCGTACAACTGTATCTCCTCTACATTCGGCACATCTGTAATTCATAAACATGAGAATCAAATGACTAAAAAGTAAATACAAATTGAAAATATAACAAAAGAATTATTACTAAGTAACAACAAATTACCAGAAGATCCAACTTCTTTAAAACCATGCAACCAATTACGTGTACATATAAGGGCTTGCACAGTGATTGGGAGTAAACAATTCCTATACTTATTCAAGATACGACCTCCAATTCCTATACTTGCACAGTGACTAGGGTTTGAAATTGCGATTCATCACTGAGAGAGATAAAGCCTTCGAATTCGCGACCACGAGTGAGAAAGAGAGAGATGACGAGTGAGAAATTGTGAGTGAGAGAGATCGAGATCGACCGTTGTGAGTGAGAGATATCGAGATCTTGAGTGAGACTGAGAGAGGGTTCGTTCGTTTTCGTTTCAAAAGTAAAGTGTGTTCAGACTTTAGTGTAGTTGGTTTGGAGCAATGTGATGTGAGGCTGCCTGTAATTGCAAGGGAAAGTAGTGGACTTACTTTAAAAAAATGGGTTAGCCCAAAATGTTTTTTTTTTACTAAAAACTCTTTTTTTTTAAACGGGCCAGCCCAAAGCCCGGTGGGCAAGCCCAGCCCGATCCATTTTTTAATTGGGCTTGGCTAAAAAAGGCCCGAATATTTTTTAACGACTTTTTTAATGGCCCGGCCTGACCCAAATCCATGGGCTAATGGCCCAGCCCATTAGCCCGGCCCATTTTGACAGCTCTACTTTTAAGCACTTGTACTCTTTCATCAAAACAAAACTACTCTTGTCTTATCTTAAAGGTCAAGTCTAGCATGAGAGAGTATAATAGGTCTCCCATGATAGAAAAGAGTTTTTTAACCATAAATTCATTTATGGCATATCATATTATGCTACACCACTCACACCATATCACAATATCCTAAACTCTCTCTCCTACAGGGTCTCCATCACTCTAAAAAATCACAATATCATGTTCATCACAAAGTCATTGCACCCACCTCTACCACTTGCTGCGGCCACCGTTTGAACAATCGGAAACACAATAGCAAAAACATATTAAATTTTTAAATATATTTTTCAATATGAAAACTACAAGTCAAGAACATCACCATCTCTAGCCAAGATCACACTACTTCCTGGAGAAAAAAATAGCTTTTAAACATTGAAAAAGGGAAACATGATAGTTCAATCTTTGACATTGAGAGTAGATATTAAAGATTTAATCTTACTATTTTATGTGATAATTAAGGATTCAAGTTTTAAGAATTTAAGAAAGAAAAACTGAATTGGTGTAACCAAGTTATAATTTTGGAAATAATCTTTAAGTTATGATCTAGGAATAATCTCACAATGAGAGAAAATGAAAAAATTCAATAAAGAAATTTGGAATTGTAGGTAGTTTGTAGATCTGTCAGCTGCTTATTGTTGTTTGCTAATCACCCATTTACAAGCAAATTCAAAATCTACATTTTATATAAAAAATCAAAATCAGCAATTTTAATTAAAGAAAGAAAAATCTTCAATCACATATCCACTTAAAGTTTGCTTAAAAATCATTCAAGTTTTTAAGGGTTTTACTACATTAGAGTTTTGTGTTGTTACAACAAGAAAGAGTGAGGAAGCAAGAATGGGTGAGAGAGGAAAGAGAAGAAAAATTGATAAGGTGTGGATAAGTGTACGGTGTACTTGCTATTTTTTCACTTACCCACCATGGGAGACCTATAATAGTTACCCATACTAGAAGGCGCCTATCTTAAAGCTACCCTCCACTATTTAGCAACAATAAGGCAGCTAGACTAGAGCTAGTACACGTTACATAGAGGAATGGATATGACTTTCCTTTGGATGAGACTAGACATTGTGAACAAAAAGTAGTAAGAGTAATAAAACTTCCCACAAAATTATTCAAACATAACATATCTCACTACAAGAAATAAGATTTTTGGCAGCGACTTTTTCGCAGCGACATTCAAATTATTGATAAAAATATACATATAGTAACAACTAATAAAACTTGTTGTTATAAGTTAGTCTTTTTCTCAACAATTACATTATCGCTGGGAAAAGTTAATTATCTCAACAATAATTATTATTGTCGCTAATAGTATAACTTTTTTGCATCAACCTTGTAAAGTCGCTGGGAAACCACTCAATTATTATTTTTTATATATTATCTTTTATTATGGTTTCTGTTCCTATTTTAATGCGTAAATTTCTTTTAACATAAAATTATTATTTTTGTTGCTATTTTTATGTTTTGCATCTTTTTTTTAATAATTACATTTAAGGATTAACAAATTAAGGCTTTTTTGTTCCTTTTAATATATTGTTAATAGAATAGAAATACATTATATTAATTTGAATATAATAAAGCAAGATGATTCTTTGACAAATTTTTCATTTGTCATCTAATGAGAATGCTTACTATTTTTAAAATTGCTATTAATAATAATATTTTTATGACTATCTTTAATTATTTTTTAATTATTTAATTTATTAATTTCTAGCTACTTTATTTTTTATTGTTAATTATTAAATAGAATAATTAATTTAAATGAAAAAGGTTCATTTTTTTTATGTTATCTTTTAATTAAAAAGAAATCATGTTATTTGGGATTTGAGATACACATGATCTTTTTTGTTTGTTTGTTTTCTATTTATAGGCAATGTTAGTTGTTAGTATTTACAATGTTTTTTTTTGTTTTTTTTTAATTCTAGCTAATTGAAAATTAATATTTGTACGTTTTGACTAATTGGATGGACATAAACATTTAACTGACGCCTAAAAAGGTTCAATTGTCATCTATTAATTATTTTTTTACTAAATCTATTAATTAAATAGAAATTATGTTATTTGGGATATGCATGATTTTTATTCTATTTTTTTATACTAATTGGATATTTTTGTAACACCCTACAATTTAAAAATAGTTATTTATTTAGAATATAGTTTATTTAAGTGATTATGTGCTAAGTAAACTATTTGATAAATCAGAATTTATTTAATATAGTGAGAATATGAGAATTATTTGAAAGATAAAATTAATTAAGATATATTTTTGAATCATAGATATAATTTTGAAATACAGTATATTTTAGGAATATATCATCAAAATAAAAGATTTGAATTTTCATGAGGAATAAGATGAGAGTTTTTAGGGAATTAAAATAGAAACAAATCCGTTATGAATCTTGCTTGTTTTTAGGAAAAGAAAAACATAAACTTTCTCTATAAATGGAGCAAAATAACTTAGAATTAGGATTACCACAATTTACAAACAAAAATTCGTGTACCCTTTATGACCAAATAGTGGATTTCGAGAGCAATACTAAAATACTCATAACTTTCTCATCCGAAGTCCGAATTCGATTTCGTTTGTTGCTGAACGACCGTAGGAGCAAGGGCACAGTAGATATCCCAATTTAGCTGGAGAAAGTTTCTGCAAATTCTAGGTAAAGGGGGAGATTGTTCATGCATAGGGGTAGTGTTGACCATAAGAATAGTCGAGGGGACCTTGCCCTCCTTCCGTTTTCCCTTGTTTGTTTCCCTTTTCTTTTTAATATTTTGATTCCTTTGAGTTTATGATTCATAATATGTTTTTATTGATTAATTCGTGGCTTTTGTATAATGGAGTTATGCTAGTTAGGATGTAACTAATTGAGAGGAATCAAATAACAACATAGTAAAGTTAACTAATATTATGGATAGTTACTTACTAATTATTGTTATAATAATTCATATGTTACTTCTTTTTCTTTATTTTTTTTGGTACAATAATTCATATGTTACTTTAATTCATAATATAATAGATTATTTTTTTATCGCATTAATAACTTGCCTTTGAATAGTCATTACTAAAAGAAAAAGTCGCGGTTTTCTTTTTCAGTTTTCTTTGAGTTTGTTGTGTTTTTCAGGTTTGTTAAGTTTTGTCACACAAATGAAGATTTTAAACAGTTGTTCCTGTAAGTTGAGTTATAACAAGCTTTTATGACTAATTAAGAGATACAAAGAAGGGAGCTTACGAATGGAGACCGTTTTTGCAAGTTTTTCGAGTAGGAAATATGTTGTAACAAGCTTATTCCGAGTAGGAAGCTTATCTGACTATATTTTAAAGATTGATTTGTTATCATTAGATTGTTATCTTTATGAATTGTATTATTATGATTTTTAAAACACTTGTTTGTTATCTTTAAATTGATCTATTTCGCAAAATATATTGGGAAATAAATTTGTTGGTTTATGTTGTATATCTTTTATTGTGAATCTAATTTATTGGTTTATGTTGTATATCTTTTATTTTTGGAAAATATAATATATTCCAACAATTTTTATTGTTGAGGTAAAAATGATATAACAATAATTTATATCGTTAACAAAAAATAACTATTTCGCTGCGAAAAGCATTAGTTATAGCAGCGACATTAATTGTCCTTGAAAAACAATTTTTTTCGTTGCAAAAAACACATTTTATTCCAGCGACAATAATTGTTGTTGCAAAAAACATTAGTAATGACAACGACAATAAATGTTGTTGCAAAAAATCACTAGTTATGCCAGCGACATTAATTGTTGCTAAAAATACTAGTTTTGTCAGCGACATTAATTGTTGCTGCAAAACACTAGTTATGGCAGCGACATTAATTGTCCTTGCAAAACTTTTCGCAACGGCACTTATGGCAGCGGCATGCAGCAACATTTTTTTTGCTGCAAAAAACACTTTTTGCAGCAACTTTGCGTTTTTGGCAGCGACATTTGTCGCTGCCAAAAACGATATTTCTTGTAGTGTCTCCATAAAGCCATTCACTTTTACTAATTTACTAATGTCAAAAGCAACTCTTTACCACCTAAACCTTTTACCACCTGATCTTGTAATTTGGCAATGGGAACATGTGCTTGTTGGAACAAAAGAGGTTCTGACATGACTCAATTAAGTTTTGATGATAACAAAGGTATTAATATACAATAGGGTATACTGATTATTTACTCTAAGTGTGCAGATATATAAGCTAAAATTTTATATTCACTATGAGTACATTTGAAGCTCTGAAATGGGAAGCAATTTGTGACCAGAACATGCTCATCAGAAGATGCAAGATCAAGTCGCGTCAGAAGCTGTGTTTTTGAATACATCATGTTCTGATACATGCAGTGAAAGCCGTTTGGTCAGAAGAACATTCTCTGCTACAATGATTGAAATTCATCATCTTCTGACAACCCAAAAGCTGGAGAATCAACCTTATCCTCAGAATAGAGACGTTAGTACTATTGTACGAACTTATTACCGGATTTGGACGAATCTTTATTTTCCAAGTTTGTTCGTTCACAAAGGTTGTCTGATATGGTTAAAGATCGTACTATTTCCAGCTGGCGAAATCTCACTGCAACGGATTCAAATTCAAGACGCTCCACTCTCTACTATAAATAGGAGTGGATGTGAAATTTTTGTATATAACAACATTGAACAATTTTTGAACGAGCTGTTACTCTGCAAAAATTATCCTGAGCACAAAAACAACTTGAATACAACTTGAACTCATTTGAAAATTCAAGACTCAAGCTTCAGCTTTTGAATCATATAGTAGTTGAACCTTAGATTTCTCTTATTAGGATTGTAACATCCCTAACTTTAAATTAATAAAGAAATATTAATTAAAGTCAATTATCAGAACTGAATTGGAGTTTAAGTGTTGGACTTAGCATTAAGGGATTTTATTAAGTGACATAGGTACTATTTCGTATATTAGCGATTGGAATAATTATCGATATGAGTCAAACCTTCACATAAGTTATACATGAGTGGATATAAAAAGGAACTAGTGGGCTTAGAAACCACTATGTGAGGCCCACGTTTGGTAACAAGAAGGAAATAAATAGTGGAGATGGGTTAGTTGTTGAGAATAAGAGAAACCAAAACAAAAATACCCTTCCCTCTAACTCTCATCCTCTCTCACGAAACCAGCAACAAAACCACCCCTTAACCAAGGTCAAATTCCCAACTCCTCCCTTTGGCATTGCATGTAGCAAATCCATACCAATCTTGACCATCCAAGCTTCTAGCAAATCTTTTCAAACATAGAATCCTCTTCATTCTTTCTTAATCCAAGTTAATTAAGCTACAGCAAGGATTCCATGGTAGAGTAGCTAAGTAGCATCTACCCAAAATTCATGAAAGAGCAAGGTAAGAACATCATTCTCCATGAACTCTTGAATGTTCTCTTTCACATCAATTCACCCATTCTTGACCCATGCTTGAATTTCTTGTTGCATGTGTGTTTATTTCACTGGAAATACGATTTTGGTGGTGGTTCGAAAGTATGGGTAACTTGGAGAAATGAAAAATTGGAAGAAATTACAGAACCTTGTTCTTCATCTCTGTCGCGCTCGCCTAGCGAGCATATACTCGCCGCAGCGAGTTTCGCAGCTCCTGCTGCATGTGCTTTTATTTCATGTAGCCGTCTCCAAACCTTTGGTAAGTCATTCTTAATCTTTCTTTGAACCTTCTCAGAATCAGTGAGGACAACTCAATTTTCCTAACCTTATCAAGCTTTCAAACACTCATGAATCTATTTCTTCTTTTCTTCTCTCATGAGCAAAATGTGGGGTATCAAGTGAGTTCTGGTGCAAAGAGTCTGTAGCTGTTGCTGAGCACTGGTGGCAGTATAAAGCTTCGTATCAGGTGGGTTCTTTAGGATAGTGTAGTTAGTCCCCCAAAATTATGAGTTTTGCATGTTAATATAGGTTTAGGAATATTGTTGTGTGAGAAGAATTAAACCCCAATTCATCTCCAATCTGTTTTATATTATGTGATACATGTTACTGCACTGATGTCAAATGAGGATTCTAGGTGTATTTCTGAAAAACTATGATTTTATGCAAAACAGGGTACTTTCTGTATAAACTCGCCGTAGCGAGTAGACAGCGAGTATCCATGGCGAGCTGGGTTTTGGGCTGATGACACTCGCCGTAGCGAGCTTATGCTCGCCACAGCGAGTTGATTTAGGCCAGGACCTATAATCTCGCCGTGGCGAGCTGGTGACTCGCCATAGCGAGCTTGTACAGTATTGACTTATATTTTTTTATTTTCTAATCAAAGTCACAAACACTCGTTTTATATCCTCGTTAGAATCAGATAACTTGCAGTAATATAATTAATATAATGTCGAACAGAATGTTAATCACAGATAATGCTTAGGGTATAACTTAGTGATTATTAGGCTTGTATGCTCCCCGGGTTTTGGGAAATATTGGTAGTAAGAACTAATCTTAGCTTCAGTCAATTATGAGCGATTTTGTAATATCGCGCTATGGACTCCCAATGGGACAATCCATTAGGATATGATATATGTGAGCTTCATGCCGTGACCGAATCGGTTGACGGATATGGCAGGCCTCTGAGACCTGCTCACCTCAGAGTGTCCTCGTGTTTAAAATGAATAAGAGTTTATTTATTTGTGATACACCTTTATATTATGCTATTATGTTATGTTAGTTAAGTTAGTAGGTTACGACTGATTTAGGATTCCCCGGTGTAGTCACCTCTAGGAGGGTAGTAGGACTCACTGAGGCTTAGTAGTCTCACCCCACTCCAAACCAATTTTTTTTAGGTAAACAGGTTATTCGGAGCAAGGACCAGGTAGGAGGCTGACAGTTGGAGCTGAGCTGGATTGTCTGCCTTGAAGATTTTATTTCTCCTTCTTGCTTTCTGTTTATTATGTTTACTCAGAATACTAGCTATTTCCGCTGTATTTTATTCATTAGTTATCTTGTATTTGAAACAAGCTGTATCTTGTTTATTTAATTCAGAAATTTAATTGTACTCAGATCCCATTATGCATGTCTCGACTAAATATTCTAGGTATTTTAGTTGGGGCTTTATAATTGGTATCAGAGCAGGTCGATCCAGTATCAGACCTTGCCATGAGTCATTCCAATCCTTCCTAATAATACAGACCCTTTGGATCTGGACTGTTTACGCTGAAACCATCGTGTGCTGAGCCTGATCAACTCAGTATTGTGTATGGTAGGCAGGGTATTATGGTTTAGAACTGAAGTGAACTCTGAAATTCCAGCGTTAAATCCGTAGTGAAACTACAAGCGAGGAGCAGTCGTCGAAGGAACTCTTATAAGAGAATAATGGAACAGTGGCAAACGGTGCCACGGGAGTAAGCTGTGTATGCAAGCAAGGAATGCAAGTGTATCCATATACTGAATTGTGTAGTACACAACAGTATTCAACTGACACTGTGTGTCAGGTAAACTCCCTGAACCTATAAGTAACCATATTTTAGCGAAAGCCTAATTTCAGCCAAGTCTGTGAGCCAATCAACACCCTAGTACAATATGCAGTAAATCAAAAATCCTCCTGACTTCAAGTTAGCATACGACTGGGAGTTATGGTGTTATGCAACGAAGAAAATTAGACAAACCACAGAATCATCCTTTCACCCTCTGTCTAACTCGCTTAGCGAGTAAATGCGCGCTGCAGCGAGCTTAGCAGGCTGCTGCTACTGCTTGTTGTAACGTGGTTCTCTGTTCAGTCATTCTTAGCCATGATGAACAGTCTCAAGCCCTCCTTATGCATCCTAACATTCTACCTTTTGAATTCGGAACAAACAATCCCAAACTACCTTGTGAGTATAAGAGTCGTTGAGGAATACGTCTAGAGATGATTAGGATTAGGAAGCAATAAGAAATTGGACTGAGTGTACCCTTTGTACTAGAAACCAATAAGTGTAGTAAGACTATTAGGAGCTTAATCATGACTACTGTAACAGTTAGAATCCTTGTAATCCGTATCCATACCTCTTCCCAATATCTTGTTAGATTGACCACTAATATGCTTTAACTAAGTTACTTCGACCCCTCGAACTCGAAACGGCGTTCCTACACCATTACTAAGAGTCAAACTTAAATTAGAAAAACCATTTGAGGTTACCTTCTCACTACCCTGGTCATTAACAGTAGACAGGAAAATCCTTAGGGACCCAAACTCAGAATTAGTCTACAGTTAGGAACCCTTACTAACATCATCATAGAACAATATAGTGACCAAGTCAGTAATAGAACCCAAGCAGCTCAGTAATTAGTACCCGATGCTAGTACCTTATCCCAAGAACCTAGAATTGTTAGTATGCCACTTAGACAAATTCCATTACTTCACCCGACCCTTAGACCAACATGATATCATCATCACCGAATAGTTAGAAACCAAACCGAAGATAGAATCTTGTCACGAAGGTATAACCTTGACTCACATCAAACTTGAATTCTTCCCTGGCAATACCGTTATCTAGATAGGATTGTTAAAGACCGTTAGGTAAGGTATCCATAAGCTAGTAACCCAGCACTTCTGACCAGTTGTTTACCCCGGTAAGAATAGAGAAATCTTAGCACTTGTACCTTAATAATTCTTAACGCAAAACCGGCTGAGTAAACCCTTAAGATAACCACCTTTAGATGTCAGTAGAAAGGACCGGCCTATCAGAATATGCCAGTAGTCGCGCCAGACCCTTGTAGATTAAGTTTTGACTAGTGTAACAGTTAAGGATTACCGATAGCACTGTCAGACGCCAAGTCAAACCGTAGTTGCCTTGCCATTAAATGGATTAGAGACCGGAAACTCAGTTCCATGTTAGGTTGACCATTCAGTTTACGAACCCCTGCAGTTAAACCATTTAGCTAAGAAATCAATAGGATCAGTTAACCGTACATTCGAGAGTTGTCATCCAGTTACCATTAGGCTAGTGAATCCATATTGTAGTCCCACTAGCCACCCTGTTTAAGGATTATGTTTGAACTACCATATTTTATTACTCTCCTGATGCCAACCAAGCTATATTAACGCCTAAGATAATAACATTAGATGCCAGCGGCGTAGGGTCAACATATTGTGTGGAACGAACCTTAAGCCAGACAGTAGAAGACACAACTTGATAAGGTTAACAAAGTAAGAGACTGTGCCAATATCACCAATTCCTGGAACATTCCTTTAGGTATATGTGTTAATTATCCAGACTTAAGTAACTAAGTTTGACCTTAGTCTTAGCCACCGACGCCCTCAGTATATTCAGACCTTTCCATTAGGAGACTGTTAGAAATCAGTAGACATACCGGCGAGGAATCGTCAGTAGGTATTTGAGTGAGGACCCAGTTGTTCCAACCTGAGAGCTCTGACAGCAGAAGTAGAGATGTAGGACATCAGCCTGAACCCAATAGGAAACCAATCTTCAATTATCTTTCATTCGCTTTGAGATCCTCTTTCAGCCAGCTCATTGGACCAAGCAATGTTCAAATCTGCGTTCATAAGTCCTGGAACACTTTGAACGTATGTATGCTATAACTTGTCTGATTACGCGTCAGATGAGAAAATTCTTTTCGTGCCTTAAATGACTTGTCAACCACATGTTGTACCTAAATTCTATTAGGGTGCAAACTTTTCAAATTCCTCGAAGCCAATTGGTTACATCAAGGGTGATGAAGTCACACTTGAGTAACCGCATTAAATGTTTCCAGTTTTCCAGTTAAGTTATTATTAACAGGAATCTATCTGCGGGAGTTAATTATTCTTGAGAAGGTCAAGAATCATTTCAATTCAATTTCTTACTCGCCTCAATCGATCTGTCAATCAACATACTTCAAACCACCTCGGTAAAACTTATCTAGCTCAGTATCAGCAAATCAGTTAAACTTCGTGCACTCTCAATCAGCAATCTGTTCTTCAATAAAGTTAGTTATCTATCTTTCGCAGCCTTATCAGTCGAACTCAGAATGTAGTTGGACTAGCCCCTAAATCAGTGAAATTAAGTTATACCAACGAAAGCAGTGTTAAGGATTCAAACCTGCGAACTTCGTACTCCTAACCATGTGAGATCAGTGTGTTAATCTTGAGTGTCTCTGCTCGAACCTTTCAACCTTCCAGAAATTCAATTCCTATAATCTCGTGAGATCAAGTATAGAAGTCTAAACGCCTAAACCAGAGCTTTCCAATTCCTAGTATAGTTGCCGGTAATTAGTCAGTGTAAGTGTAAGAGTTAATTACTCGCTTGGAGTAATGTGCCATCCTCATTTGGAAACCCTTGCCTAACCGAGTGATCTGTTAAGATAATTCAGTTAACCGTTCTAAGCCAAACCATTCAATCCGGACTTTATACGTTCAGTTAGCCAAGTTTAGAATCAGAATTGCTCTAGCCAAGTTCCGTACATTAATTACCAACGAAGGATTTCAAACAAGTTTGACCTGTAACCTTGAGAATGATCTGAACCTAAGTGCGTCCGCGTGTTAAATGTACAACTTGATCATCGTGTCGTGTCGGAATAGATAGAGATTGTAGGTGGGATTTTATCGGATAACTATAAGTTCGTCTGCGGATAAGCCCGACTCGTTGGCAGAGGAACCAGTAGTGTTTAGACAATTTTTCACTCGTTTCATGTTTCGATCAATTATGGAGTATTTACACAACACATGATACAGAGTTACATATAACATGTCAAGCATGATGGAGTCCAGAAAGAAGGGAATTTGAATATGGCAACATCAATACCAGGCCAGATACCGACTCTCTAACTCAGTTGAAACTGTAACTAATTCCATTGGAAATGGAAGAAGTGTAATGGTAGTAAGAAGTTGAATCAGAGTGCGCAGCACTCTAACTTTTGAGAATGTGAGAATAGCCTTTACCCGGTAACCCCTAAGAGAGGAAGGTTATATTCCAAAGGATTAAATCCTATTAACTGGAGAATAGACGAAGCATAGAATTGGAAGCAGACATAAACGACCTACCCTGTTGAAGAACGAAGAAGTATTGAATTTCGAGGACGAAATTCTTTAAGGGGGGTAGATTGTAACATCCCTAACTTTAAATTAATAAAGAAATATTAATTAAAGTCAATTATCAGAACTGAATTGGAGTTTAAGTGTTGGACTTAGCATTAAGGGATTTTATTAAGTGACATAGGTACTATTTCGTATATTAGCGATTGGAATAATTATCGATATGAGTCAAACCTTCACATAAGTTATACATGAGTGGATATAAAAAGGAACTAGTGGGCTTAGAAACCACTATGTGAGGCCCACGTTTGGTAACAAGAAGGAAATAAATAGTGGAGATGGGTTAGTTGTTGAGAATAAGAGAAACCAAAACAAAAATACCCTTCCCTCTAACTCTCATCCTCTCTCACGAAACCAGCAACAAAACCACCCCTTAACCAAGGTCAAATTCCCAACTCCTCCCTTTGGCATTGCATGTAGCAAATCCATACCAATCTTGACCATCCAAGCTTCTAGCAAATCTTTTCAAACATAGAATCCTCTTCATTCTTTCTTAATCCAAGTTAATTAAGCTACAGCAAGGATTCCATGGTAGAGTAGCTAAGTAGCATCTACCCAAAATTCATGAAAGAGCAAGGTAAGAACATCATTCTCCATGAACTCTTGAATGTTCTCTTTCACATCAATTCACCCATTCTTGACCCATGCTTGAATTTCTTGTTGCATGTGTGTTTATTTCACTGGAAATACGATTTTGGTGGTGGTTCGAAAGTATGGGTAACTTGGAGAAATGAAAAATTGGAAGAAATTACAGAACCTTGTTCTTCATCTCTGTCGCGCTCGCCTAGCGAGCATATACTCGCCGCAGCGAGTTTCGCAGCTCCTGCTGCATGTGCTTTTATTTCATGTAGCCGTCTCCAAACCTTTGGTAAGTCATTCTTAATCTTTCTTTGAACCTTCTCAGAATCAGTGAGGACAACTCAATTTTCCTAACCTTATCAAGCTTTCAAACACTCATGAATCTATTTCTTCTTTTCTTCTCTCATGAGCAAAATGTGGGGTATCAAGTGAGTTCTGGTGCAAAGAGTCTGTAGCTGTTGCTGAGCACTGGTGGCAGTATAAAGCTTCGTATCAGGTGGGTTCTTTAGGATAGTGTAGTTAGTCCCCCAAAATTATGAGTTTTGCATGTTAATATAGGTTTAGGAATATTGTTGTGTGAGAAGAATTAAACCCCAATTCATCTCCAATCTGTTTTATATTATGTGATACATGTTACTGCACTGATGTCAAATGAGGATTCTAGGTGTATTTCTGAAAAACTATGATTTTATGCAAAACAGGGTACTTTCTGTATAAACTCGCCGTAGCGAGTAGACAGCGAGTATCCATGGCGAGCTGGGTTTTGGGCTGATGACACTCGCCGTAGCGAGCTTATGCTCGCCACAGCGAGTTGATTTAGGCCAGGACCTATAATCTCGCCGTGGCGAGCTGGTGACTCGCCATAGCGAGCTTGTACAGTATTGACTTATATTTTTTTATTTTCTAATCAAAGTCACAAACACTCGTTTTATATCCTCGTTAGAATCAGATAACTTGCAGTAATATAATTAATATAATGTCGAACAGAATGTTAATCACAGATAATGCTTAGGGTATAACTTAGTGATTATTAGGCTTGTATGCTCCCCGGGTTTTGGGAAATATTGGTAGTAAGAACTAATCTTAGCTTCAGTCAATTATGAGCGATTTTGTAATATCGCGCTATGGACTCCCAATGGGACAATCCATTAGGATATGATATATGTGAGCTTCATGCCGTGACCGAATCGGTTGACGGATATGGCAGGCCTCTGAGACCTGCTCACCTCAGAGTGTCCTCGTGTTTAAAATGAATAAGAGTTTATTTATTTGTGATACACCTTTATATTATGCTATTATGTTATGTTAGTTAAGTTAGTAGGTTACGACTGATTTAGGATTCCCCGGTGTAGTCACCTCTAGGAGGGTAGTAGGACTCACTGAGGCTTAGTAGTCTCACCCCACTCCAAACCAATTTTTTTTAGGTAAACAGGTTATTCGGAGCAAGGACCAGGTAGGAGGCTGACAGTTGGAGCTGAGCTGGATTGTCTGCCTTGAAGATTTTATTTCTCCTTCTTGCTTTCTGTTTATTATGTTTACTCAGAATACTAGCTATTTCCGCTGTATTTTATTCATTAGTTATCTTGTATTTGAAACAAGCTGTATCTTGTTTATTTAATTCAGAAATTTAATTGTACTCAGATCCCATTATGCATGTCTCGACTAAATATTCTAGGTATTTTAGTTGGGGCTTTATAAGGATTCTAAGTTAAGTCTTCACTACAAGAAATATCGTTTTTGGCAGCGACAAATGTCGCTGCCAAAAACGCAAAGTTGATGCAAAAAGTGTTTTTCGCAGCAAAAAAAATGTCGCTGCATGTCGCTGCCATAAGTGCCGTTGCGAAAAGTTTTGCAAGGACAATTAATGTCGCTGCCATAACTAGTGTTTTGCAGCAACAATTAATGTTGCTGACAAAACTAGTGTTTTTAGCAACAACTAATGTCGATGGCATAACTAGTGGATTTTTGCAACAACATTTATTGTCGCTGTCATTACTAATGTTTTTTGCAACAACAATTATTGTCGTTGGCAAAAAATGTGTTTTTCGCAACGAAAAAATTATTTTTCAAGGACAATTAATGCCGCTGCTATAACTAGTGTTTTTCGCAGCTAAATAGTTATTTTTTGTTAACGATATAAATTATTGTTATATCCGTTTTACCTCAACAACACGATTGTTGGAATAAATTATATTTTCCAACTATAAAAGATATACAACATAAACCAACAAATTAGATTCACAATAAAAGATATACAACATAAACCAACAAATTTATTTCCCAATATATTTTTTGAAAGAGATCAATTTATAACGAAAAAGTGTTTTAAAAATCATAATAATACAATTCCTAAAGATAACAATCTAATGATAACAAATCAATCTTTAAAATATAGTCAGATAAGCTTCCTACTCGGAACAAGCTTGTTCAACATATTTCCTACTCGAAAAAATTGCAAAAATGGTCTCCATTCGCAAACTCCCTTCTTTGCATCTCTTAATTAGACTCGTGCACCGCACGGGTCGATGTTCTAGTAGTCAGATAAGCTTGTTATAACTCAACTCACAGGAACAACTGTTTAAAATCTCCATTTGTGTGACAAACCTGAAAAGCACAACAAACTCAAAGAAAATTGAAAAAGAAAACGGTGACTTTTTCTTTTAGTAATGAATATTCAAGGGCAAGTGATTAATGCGATAAAAAACTAATCTATTATATATTGAATTATGTTGGAACAAAAGAGGTTCTGACATGATCCAATTAAGTTTTGATGATAACAAAAGTATTAATATACAATAGGGTATACTAATTATTTAATCCAAGTGTGCTGATATTCAAGTTAATTTGTATATTCATTTAAAGCACATTGGAAGCTCTGATATGGCAAAACAAACTCTGATCAGAACTTGAAGACATCAGAAGATGCATATTTGGTTCATCAGAGGATGCAAATTTTTATTCATCAGAAGATGCATATCAGACTCTGATAAAGAGCAGTGAGAGCCGTTTTGTCAGAAGAACATTCTCTGCATCAATGATTATACTCTGACATTCCAAAAGCTGATGGAATCAATCTTATCCACAGAATAGTGACGTTTGTACTATTGTACGAACTCTTTACCTGATTTGGATAAAACTTTCTCTCCAAGATTGATCACATACAAGGTTACCTGATTTGGATATCAAAGGTACTATCTACAGCTGGCGCAATCTCACCGCATCAAATTCAAATCAAACACGCTCCACCTTCATCTATAAATTGGAGCGAGTTTGAAGCTTTGGGATACGACACTTGAACAATTTGAAAAGAGCTGTTACTCTGCCAAATTCATCCTAAAGCACAAAACTGCAAATACAACTTGAACTCATATTCAAAATCCAAGACTCCAGTTTCAGCTTCTGTTAATTCATTAGTTGAACCTTAGAATTTTGTATTAAGATTCTAAGTTAAGTCTTGTATCAAAAGTTGTATTTAATTTGTAACTGAACATTGATCTTCATATCAATTGTTCAGACTCTGTTTTTCTAAACTTATGTTTTGAAGTCTCTTGCCTGCGTGCTTGAGCATTAGGAAGTCTCTTGTTTGTATACTTGAGCATTGGAAGTCTCTTGCCTGTGTGCTTGAGCAATTGTAATCTTTGGTGATTATAGTGAACTCTCTTGGAAGTACAAGAGGACTGGACGTACTCTCGGTTTGTGAGGGGAACCAGTATAAAAATCTCTGTCTCTATCTTTCTCCCCTTCTCTCTACCTTCAAAGTTATTCTTGATTGTGTTTTGTTTTCTAACCGCTGCAAACTCTGATAAGTTCTCTGTAACTTAGAAGAAATTTTAAATTACCAAAAACACAATTCAACCCCCCCCCCCCTTCTTGTGTTTTTCACACCTTCAATTGGCATCAAGAGCCCGGTTCTGTTTTTAATCACCTAACAGTGAGACAGTTTCCTGTTGAAAGACACTATAACTGAAACTCCAAGTGGTAGCTTGAAATCAGTTCCACATGACTATGATGTTGAAGAAAAGTCAAGCAACAAAGCACCAAAGTTCAATGGAGATGCATCTACTTTTTCCTGGTGGAAAGATAGAATCTACAGTCATCTTATTGGTTTAGATGATGAACTTTGGGACTTGGTTGAAGAAGGGGTAACTTTCCAAGGACTAGATGAAAAGGGAAGGCTATCTGTTGAAGAAAGAAAGAAGTTCACTCCTACAGACAAGAAACTTTACAAGAAGCATCACAAGGTTAAGGATCTTCTCATTGGATGTATAACTCATGATGAGTACCTCAAGATTACAGACAAATCCACTGCCAAGAGCATCTATGACTCCTTGTGTTCCACATATGAAGGGAACAAATAGGTTCAAGAAGCAAAGGCTACTCTTTTGATCCAACAGTATGAACTCTTTAGAATGAAGGATGATGAGACAATTGAATCAATGTATTCTAGATTCAAAATTCTTGTGGCTGGTCTCCAAGTTCTAAAGAGAAGTTATACAACCTCTGATCATGTAAGGAAGATTTTGAGAAGCTTACCTTCAAGGTGGAGGCCTAAGGTAACAGCTATCCAAGAAGCTAAAGATTTGGACAAACTTGGCTTGGAAGAATTGATAAGTTCACTCATGAGTCATGAGATTGAACTATCTTCTGATGAGCCTCAGAAGAAGCTAAAAACTTTGGCCTTGCCATCTATTTCAGTTTCATCTAAGGCTCTGAAAGCCAAATTTGTAGAATCTGAAGCAGAGGAATCTTCCATAGATAATCAAGAGGAAGGATCAGATGATGATTTCTTTGCACTCTTGTCCAAAAACTTTCAAAAGTGGTCACTAAGGAAGGGCAAAAATTTTCAAGGCAGAGGATCTGGATCAAGAAACAACACCAACAAAGAGAAGAAGGATGACACAAAAAATTGTTTCAATTGTCATAAGCCTGGACACTTCATGGCTGATTGTCCTGAACTCAACTCCAAAGGTAAAGGAAGAAAGAGTATGATCAAGAACAAAGCCAAGAAGAGTCTGATGGCAACATGGGAGGATATTAATGAACTATCTGAGGATGAAGACTCTGAGGAAGCAAACCTAGCGCTTATGGCCATTGGTGAGTCAGACAATGAAAATGATTCAGAGTCTGATACTGACGACATTGATGAGGTAATATCTAAAATGTCTAATACTCAAATGACCAAAGCTTTGAAAGATGTAATGGTGAAGTACATGGAAAAATTGAGTGAGTTAGATTTTTGCAAACAAAAAATGAAGCTCCTCAATGAAAATCTCACCCAGACTCAAGCAAACTATCAAAAATCTCTTAAAACAATTAAGGTGCTTGAGACTGGATGCAGAACATGTCACAAACCTTATGACGAGTATGAAATCTCTCTACAAGAGTTTGTGCACCATAACATAGATAAGACTAGGGTAACTTCTATAATTCATGGTGGACTCAGCAACTATTATAAAAGGCAAGGACTTGGTTCTCTTACATGTCCTGATGTAGGAAAATCAAGTAAACCTGTCGTGTTGAGCAAGTCACCATCAGAATCTTATTCAAACTTCACTAAGGGTACATCAGAACCTCTGACTGTGTCTGGTACTCTTGTGAGCTTGGAACCACAAGATAAGGTATCAGAAGATAACTCATCTTCTGAACCTAAGTCTTCTAAAACTAAGGTTCCCCTCACATCAGTACCCATGTCTACTCAAGTTAAAGCTGTCAAAGTACCAAAGCCTGTTAATAAGCGGGGCACTAGTACTTCTAAGGCAAACTTGGTAACTGGTTCTCTGACACACTCAAGAGGAAAGTCTCAGAGACAGCATAAGCCTAAACAATTTTCTAAAGGCTCAGTTGACTCCAGATCTTCTGATTATTCTAACAAGAAGGATAAGATTCTCAAAACTAACCAAAAAGGACCCATCAGAGTATGGGTACCAAAATCTGAAATAGTGTATGCTGCAGGTATGCACCCAAAGAAGAAAAGAAAGCTCATGGTATCTGGACTCTGGCTGCTCACGTCACATGACAGGAGACAAGCTCTTATTCCACACCCTGAATCAGCAAGAGGGAGGAACAGTAGGGTTTGGTGGCAACCAGAAGGGAAGGATCATTGGTATAGGTACAGTTGGTAATTCTTCTTTGTCAATTTCTGATGTTTGGTTAGTAGATGAACTACATCATAACTTACTTAGCATAAGTCAATTGTGTGATAGTAATTATGATGTTGTGTTTAATAAGGATTCATGTACTGTAATTAGAAACTCTGATCAATCCATTGTTTTCAAGGGAAATAGAAAAGGCAATGTGTACAAAGTCAATTTTTCTGATTTAAAGGAACAATAAGTGCTTTGTCTTTTGACACTGAGTGATGAAAAATGGATATGGCATAAAAGATTGGGTCATGCTAACTGGAGATTAATTTCTAAGCTTAGCAAGGACAATCTTGTCAGAGGCCTTCCAAAAATAAAATATCACTCAGACTCACTTTGTGGTTCTTGTCAAAAAGGAAAAATTGTCAAAAGTTCTTTTAAGAATAAGAACATTGTCTCTACTACTAGACCTTTGGAACTCTTACACATTGATCTTTTTGGACCAGTTAGCACTGCCTCAATCAATGGTAAGAAATATGGATTAGTCATTGTGGATGATTATAGTAGATGGACTTGGGTAAAATTTCTGAGAAATAAAGATGATACATATGAAGTGTTCAGCATCTTCTGCACTCAGATTCAAAATGAAAAGAATTCAAAAATTTTGAAAGTAAGAAGTGATCATGGTGGTGAATTTGAAAATGAACCTTTTGAAAAATTCTGTGAAGAACATGGAATTCTCCATGAATTCTCTTCTCCCAGAACTCCACAACAAAATGGAGTTGTTGAGAGAAAGAATAGATCTTTACAAGAAATGGCACGCACCATGATGCATGAAAATAATTTAGCAAAATTCTTTTGGGCAGAAGCTGTTAACACTGCTTGTTATATTCAGAATAGAATCTATATAAGACCTATTTTGAACAAAACAACATATGAACTCTTTAAGGGAAGAAAACCCAATATTTCTTATTTTCATCAACTTGGTTGTACATGTTACATTCTGAATAACAAAGTCCATCTTAAGAAATTTGACTCTAAAGCCTGTAAGGGTATCTTCATTGGATACTCTGAACGCTCTAAGTCATACAGGGTGTATAATTCTGAAACTAATATAGTGGAAGAATCAATGCACGTAAAGTTTGATGACAAAGAGCCTGATGATAAAAAGTCAGAGCCTGTTAAAGATTTGTCAGGATCTGATGAGTCAGAAGATGAAGCTCCAGAGTATGATAACAACATAGAATCTAAAGAAGACTCTGAAGCTCAAGAAGATGCACCTTCTGATGCTGCTCAAGAACATCAAACTATTGATGATAACCCTGAAGAATCTGATATTCCAAGGAACACATTCAAATATAAATCATCACATCCTGAAGAGCTCATCTTAGGAAACAAGAATAGTCCAAGAAAAACAAGGTCAAACTTCAGAGTTGAAGAATCATTATTTGGATTAGTTTCCTTAATTGAACCCAAGACAACAAGTGAAGCTCTATCAGATGATGCTTGGATAGTTGCAATGGAAGAAGAGTTAAATCAATTCAAGAGAAATGATGTGTGGGATCTGGTACCCAAACCCAAGCATAAGAACATTATTGGAACAAAATGGGTATACAGAAACAAATTGAATGAACAAGGTGAAGTCACAAGGAACAAAGCAAGACTTGTTGCACAAGGATACAGTCAACAAGAAGGAATTGACTTCACTGAAACATATGCTCCAGTAGCAAGACTGGAAGCAATCAGGTTACTTTTATCTTATGCAGTCAATAATGGTATTACTCTATATCAAATGGATGTGAAAAGTGCATTTCTAAATGGTGTCATATCTGAAGAAGTGTATGTCAAACAACCTCCTGGTTTTGAAGATTTGTCAAACCCTGATCATGTGTTTAGACTAAAGAAGTCACTCTATGGACTCAAACAAGCTCCCAGAGCTTGGTATGAGAGATTGAGTACTTTTTTGGTTGACAATGGTTTTGAAAAAGGGCAAGTCGACAACACACTTTTCAAAAAGACCCTTAAGAAAGACATTTTAATCATTCAAATATATGTTGATGATATCATTTTTGGATCAACTAATGCCACTCTTTGCAAGAATTTTTCTAAGCTTATGCAGGATGAGTTTGAAATGAGCATGATGGGAGAATTGAAGTTCTTTCTTGGTATTCAAATAAATCAAACAGAGAAAGGAACATTCATTCATCAATCCAAATATATAAAGGATCTTCTGAAGAAGTTCAACTTAGAAGATTGCAAACCCATGAATACTCCAATGCATCCTACATCAAGTCTAGGCAAAGAAGAGTCTGAAGGCAAGGTTGATCAGAAGCTGTATAGAGGTATGATTGGGTCTCTTCTTTATCTAACTGCCTCAAGACCTGACATTTTATTCAGTGTCTATTTGTGTGCAAGATTTCAATCAGATCCTAGAGAATCTCATCTCACTGCTGTGAAGAGAATCTTTAGGTATTTGAAAGCTACTTGTAACATTGGATTACTGTATCAGAAATCCAATGACTACAAGCTGATTGGATTCTGTGATGCTGACTATGCTGGTGATAGAATTGAAAGAAAATCCACCAGTGGTAACTGCCAGTTTATTGGTGAGAATTTAATTTCATGGGCTAGTAAAAGGCAAACCACCATAGCTATGTCAACAGCAGAAGCTGAATACATATCAGCAGCTAAATGTTGTACACAACTACTCTGGATGAAATATCAATTGGAAGATTATCAAATCAGCAGTAACAATATTCCTTTATATTGTGACAATACTGCAGCTATTCACCTTTCTAAAAACCCTATTTTACATTCAAGAGCTAAGCATATTGAGATTAAACATCATTTCATCAGAGACTATGTTCAAAAAGGTGTAATTGATCTCAAGTTCATTGAAACTGAAAATCAATGGGCTGATATCTTTACAAAACCTTTAGCTGTTGAACGTTTTGATTTTATCAAAAAGAATCTGAACATGATGGAAATCTCTGATTAACTTAGACTCTGATGAAAAATTGAGTTTGTGAGAATCTAATAGTAATCAGAAGATGAAGTCATCAGAACCTTCTGTATCAGAAGTTGTGATGAGAGTATCTTCTGACATACTATCAGAATCTGATTAGAAGGTAAATGGTTCTGGCGCGTAAGTAAAAATCTTTTGTAAAAACCCTTTCGTTTTCTCAAACTTACGTGTCAGTTATTTAACAATCTTCTAATACACATGTCTTGTTGCAAGAGGGTAAAGAAGTTGGTTAATGATGATTAGCATTTCATATTCCCAATTGTGGTAAAATACTCTACTACCCCTGTGTATGTGTACTTGTTTTTTGCGCGTAAGTTTCTATTTAAACACACTAACTGTTCACATTCACACTTTTGCACTCTCACAACCTACACTTTCATTCTTCTAAAACACAGAGCAATTTCTTTCTCCCTCTTTAGAAACCCTAAATTCCAAATTTCATCCATGGCATCCTCATCAACATTCTTGAATAGAACTTGTATGATCCTACCAAATGAATCCAACCCTACTGAGTTCGCAAAAGATCAACGACCGTATAAGTATGACGAAATCAATGTGGCTATTGAAAGTCCCGTTGATCTTGAGAGCATTAGGGTAAACGGTTTCGCTGATGTTGTTAACCTCTACAAAAAGCAAGGTTTGGAATATTACTTTGATCTTCTCAATGGACCAACCTATTCTGAATTGGTAAAGGAGTTTTGGATGAAAGCTTCAGTCATTACAAGAGATGTTTATGACAAGAAAGTCAGGGAAAAGATGGAAGAACACCCTGAATGGAAGGAGAGAACCCCAGAAGAAATGGGTTTGAGATCGTTTTACTCTACTGAGATTGAATCCTTCGTGGCTGGATTCAGAATCTCCATCAGACTCTGTCACATTCTTGAGGCTCTGAAGCTCAAGCGTGATGGTGTGATAATCAGACATTCTGATGAAGCAGGTCCTGATGTGGATGAATATCTGTTCAAACCTAAGACCAACCCAAAGGATAAGTTTGAATGGACAAATAATTGCAAGATAATCTACAAGATCTTGATTGATAGTGTTCTGCCCAAGTTGGGAGGCACTGATCAAATATCAAGCGTTCAGAAGCTATTCACATATAATGTTGCTAAAGGAAATATTGTTGATATTGGAAGGCTTATTTTTGATAACTTGTGCACATCTATTGTCTCTAACAAAGCTATTGTTAGACACTCAAGACTACTGAGCCACATGTTTGCACAGTGTGGTTTGTTGGATGCTGTTACTCCATATCTTCCTGGCTTAAGTACCTTTCTGCTTGGTTCCAAGATTGTGAATAGTACTACACTAAGGTATTTAAGGCTGGTGAAGAATAATGAGATAGTTCATCCAACACATCCTGTGTTACTCAGAAATTCTGAGAAAGGCATTGGTGAAAGTTGGCTTGTACATGTCAGAGATAGTGAAGCAAAGAGAGTGATAGAAGCACATGCAGATTTCATGAAAAAGCTAGGTGCTGATGTAGGAGATGGAGCACCTACAAAACTGACTGTAAGACAATCAAGGCTTTTGGAACAGCCTCTTAAACTAGATCAAGTCAAGAGAAAGGCTGCCAAAAGTCCTGCTGGAAAGAAAGCTGCTAAGGCTCCAAAAACTACTGCTCCAAGATCCTCTAAACCAAGAGCAAAGAAAATGATACTGCAGGATCTTACTGAGGAAGAAAAGGAAGCAGCTGTTGTACAGGCAGCATTGGCAAAGGTTGAAGAGTTCAATAAGAAGCAAGAGGCTCTGAAGGATGGTTATGAGTGTGGCATTGAAGAATCTGTATTTGATAAGATGCATGAGAAGCTTCCCAAAAGGAATGATCCTCATAATCTGCTGGCAAAACAGACTTTGTATAGAAATGAAACTGGTAAGTTTTCTACTTTTCTTGGAGACGGCAAAGGAATTAGGGATTATTTCAAAAGGCTTCAATTTCCTTCTGAAATAAGAGTTAAACATGCTTTTGATAAGTTTTTAAAAGGAGTTCATTCTGAGAAAGACAATAATCTTTCTGAGAATCAACCAATATCAGAGCAGTTTAACCTCATCCTACATAACCCATCAGAATCCCAAACTAATCTTATACACAATGATGCAGCACAAGCTTCAACAAGTACTGCTCCAATCATTCAAACTTTGGATGAAGATTCTGATAAAACACCTTCACCACCCCCTGATAATTCTATCACAAAAACCCTACCCATTTCTGAGAATGTTCAACCTGTGAACACTCAAGAAAACACTGAACCAGAAAATGACCCACAACCAGAAGTTGCTCAACCAGAACATAATCCACAGCCAGAAAATGAACCTGAACCAGAAAATGATCAACCAGAAAATGAACCTCCACCAGAACATACTACATCAGGCCATAACAACCAAAAATCACCAGAACATGAGCAAGAGCAAGTCTCTGATACTTTTCATTCTGATGAACATGTACATGAGCAATCCCCACATCATGTGGCTACGGACAACTCATGTGATTTACCTACACCTATCAAACACCATGTTCAACAAATCAATGAGACTCTGAATCTTGAAATCCTACAAAGAACCCCTCCTGACCAATCACAACATCTCCAACACCTTTTGCAGGATCTCTCTATGGACTGCATATTCTTCCCACCTCACCTACCCTCAAGAATAGCCAATGAACCTCTTGACCAAACTCAGGATGACATTACTAATTTGCTAAAAGCCGTTGACAAGAATCTTAGGAGAATGTCCAGTGCCATTCCACACAGGTCCATTGACACAGCGCACATTGACAAAGAGTGTGACCTAATGGAACAAAATCTGGTTCTCATGCTTCGCTCTGTCAGGAAGGCTTACACTACAGACCTGAATTTGAGAAATGAGTTAGCTAGGAAGGAAGAGGAAGAGAGGCGTGAAAGGGAGAGATTGGAAGCTGAGGAGAGGGAAAGAAAAAGATTGGAGGATGAGCGTATAGAAAGGGAAAGACAAGCTGCTGAGCAAGCTAGGCTAGCAGACGAAGCTAGAAGAGCTGCTGAACAAGCAAGGCTTGAACAAATTGCTAGAAATGCACCAGAGTATGCTCAGCACATAAGGGAAAATCAAGACAATTTTCAGAGAAGACTTGATGAGCATTCCTCCATGTTGGCTGCTATTATGACTACTCTTCAGAGCATCAATGCAAGATTGCCTCAGCAACCTGATCAACCTTAACCCCTAGAATTCTATGCACATGTTCTGTTTATTTGTTTAATGATTTACCTTGTTCTGCTTGTATCTGTTTTGTAACTTGTTGAATATTTTTTCTTATCAAGTACTCTGTTGCTTATTCAATTATCTTCTGTGTTCATTATTTATTTCTATGTTTATTATTTGTTGTCTATTTCTTTTGTGTTTTTCACACCTTCAATAAATAATTTTGAGACAAAAATCAACACAAAGATTTCAAAGCTAAATAATGAGTTTATTCAATTGAAAATTGTTGATTACATGAGTTTCTATCCAACTTTTCACTTGGATCCTACATAAAACAGCTAGTCCTAAATCTAGCTTATTTGAATCTAAGGGAAATGGAAGAGTTCACGACATTCTCTTCACTTCCTTATTGGGAAATCAATGAAAAGTGATCTCATTGATTATGAAGAGAAGTATTCTTCCTTGGGAGGAACGTATGTACTCAAGAATTCCTTCCAATCAGAATCCCATTCAGATTCTGACTCAGATAAGGACTCTTGTTGTTTAGCCTTGGATCTCGTTTGATATTTGACTCTGACAGGAGCAGAAGTTGATGCCCTCATCTTCTGAAGTTTCTTCTTAGACTCTGAGTCATGTTGAATCTTCACTTTCTTCTTCTTCTTCTCCTGCACTCTCTTACTTTTGATCACTTTTCTATCCTTCTCCATTGTTGATTTTTCACAATGAAATGGAAGTGTTGAGTGAAATGACAAAGTTCATGGTCCTTATATAGTGGTTTCAAAATGGACAAGTTCTTGGTTCTTACGACAAGCCATTTAATTGGAGTAGTTGTAACCACCTTGACTGCATTGAAACTCTACTTTTGACCATTTTTTTCAAAATTGTCATTTATTTCTTGTCAGTTTTATCTTTTTGTTTAATGACAAAAGGGGGAGTAAGAGCTGTTATTAATTTATGAGATGCTAAACTGAAATCAAATTCCAAAATTTTTATTTTTCGCGTTATTGTCTATATACAATATAATTTTGAGGAAAATATCAGTTGAAATTTGAACTTCTGATACATGGTACGTGTAAAAGAAAATTGCACTTTTTTTTCATAGGTATCAGACTTAGGGGGAGAGCTTGCAAACCTAGCCTCTGAAAGTCTAGTGTATTAGTTTAAGTTCAAAATTCAAATGAATATTTTTAAACTGATTTAATTAATCATTGCTGAACTTAGGGGGAGCTTGCAAAACTCATCAACCTAAGAGATGCTTGATAAATTTTATCAACAACCATTGTAAATTAATACTTGGTTTGTCATCAATCAAAAAGGGGGAGATTGTTGGAACAAAAAAGGTTCTGACATGATCCAATTAAGTTTTGATGATAACAAAAGTATTAATATACAATAGGGTATACTAATTATTTAATCCAAGTGTGCAGATATTCAAGTTAATTTTTATATTCATTTAAAGCACATTGGAAGCTCTGATATGGCAAAGCAAACTCTGATCAGAACTTGAAGACATCAGAAGATGCATATTTGGTTCATCAGAGGATGCAAATTTTTATTCATCAGAAGATGCATATCAGACTCTGATAAAGAGCAGTGAGAGCCGTTTTGTCAGAAGAACATTCTCTGCATCAATGATTATACTCTGACATTCCAAAAGCTGATGGAATCAATCTTATCCACAGAATAGTGACGTTTGTACTATTGTACGAACTCTTTACCTGATTTGGATAAAACTTTCTCTCCAAGATTGATCACATACAAGGTTACCTGATTTGGATATCAAAGGTACTATCTACAGCTGGCGCAATCTCACCGCATCAAATTCAAATCAAACACGCTCCACCTTCATCTATAAATTGGAGCGAGTTTGAAGCTTTGGGATACGACACTTGAACAATTTGAAAAGAGCTGTTACTCTGCCAAATTCATCCTAAAGCACAAAACTGCAAATACAACTTGAACTCATATTCAAAATCCAAGACTCCAGTTTCAGCTTCTGTTAATTCATTAGTTGAACCTTAGAATTTTGTATTAAGATTCTAAGTTAAGTCTTATATCAAAAGTTGTATTTAATTTGTAACTGAACATTGATCTTCATATCAATTGTTCAGACTCTGTTTTTCTAAACTTATGTTTTGAAGTCTCTTGCCTGCGTGCTTGAGCATTAGGAAGTCTCTTGTTTGTATACTTGAGCATTGGAAGTCTCTTGCCTGTGTGCTTGAGCAATTGTAATCTTTGGTGATTATAGTGAACTCTCTTGGAAGTACAAGAGGACTGGACGTACTCTCGGTTTGTGAGGGGAACCAGTATAAAAATCTCTGTCTCTATCTTTCTCCCCTTCTCTCTACCTTCAAAGTTATTCTTGATTGTGTTTTGTTTTCTAACCGCTGCAAACTCTGATAAGTTCTCTGTAACTTAGAAGAAATTTTAAATTACCAAAAACACAATTCAACCCCCCCCTTCTTGTGTTTTTCACACCTTCAAATTAAAGTAACATATGAATTCTTGTACAAAAAAAAAGTAACATATGAATTATTATAACAATAATTAGTAAGTAATTATCCATAATATTATGAAATACAGTAATAGATGCAATATACTATGATTTAAACTAATAGGTGCATTATATAATGCTATAATAATATGAAATAGAAAAAGTAGTAAAATATATGTACCTTGCGGCTATCATTGAAGGGCACGCTCACACCGCATAAACCTCGTCAAAGTTGCGACCTTTGCTTGAATGAAAGTAAGGAAAGATGGATAAAAATTGATAGAAATTTCATATGCAAGAGACTCATATCTAAACATAAAAAGTGATTGATGCAATATACTATGATATAGAAACATAAAATTGATAGAAAACTCATATGCAAGAAACTTGTAGTGAATGATCATTAGCTTCGAACTTTTCTTTGTCAAGTAGTTGAAACATTCATACTTTAGTTGCAATTTCAACACAATCAGATGTTATATTAAAAACAAGAGAATGTGTCTAGTGTAAAAATAGTGAAACGTGATACATTAATCAATAACAATTCCAACTCCGGTCAATTTAGTACTAAATTTAGCTTAAATAATCAATTTCAGCACAAATATTAAGGACATACCAAAAGATAATGTCAAATCAAATATTAAGGACACAAAGATATGCCAAAAGTTATAAATTTTTACTTACAGTTTATCTGGAGTCATATTATGAAATTTTATCTTACAATTTGTTTGGAGTCATGTTATTAATCAGACTCTATATCCAGTGCATCAGAAGATTGTCCACCCTATATAAATATTTCAAATAGCACCCATAACATATTCAATATAATAAAGAATTCTATAAACTAGTAATCCATTATATTTTGTACCAAAAAGGACTATTTATATACTTACCGAAAAATTCAGCATTTAACCAAACATAGTTGTCACTTTTGCTTCACCCTGTTTCTCTAAAAACAAAGAAACAAAAAAAAAACAATAATTTTTAGGCCATGTGACATGATTATATTAGACCACATATGACCTCAAGGACTAAAAACAATAATTTTTTAATTCTCAAGGACTAAACCCAAACAAAGAAACTTACGGGAACAAACATCATATTTAACGAAACACATGGTTCTAAATTGCAGTTGCAGTCATACAAGACAATTGTAATTGCATACTGCAATTTATAATAACTATTAAAGCATGCAAGAACAACATATATAGTAAAATTAAGATGAATAAGTAAATGAGCTAACCTCGAATCATATGTTCTTATAAACGAGCTCTTCGACGTTGCTACCAACAATAGGGTTGGTTATGACAACCTCACCAAGATGTTGTTTATAAACTTTGTAGCTATACCAAAATATCGACACCATTGCTCCCATCCTCTTTCCCTCTAATCTAGCACTATACTATCTACTTCCCAAATAAATTAATCACATCGGAAGTGAAAAATCACACAAATAACCAAACAAATCAATTAGAAAAAGTATTCGAAAAATCTAAATTTGAATGTAAATAAAGAATCTATTAAAGTTGCGTTGGATCGATTTTAAGTTTATTTATAGATTGATGAAAAAAAGAAAAGGATCGAACCTAGAAGGCAGCATTGTAATGTGTTGCGATTGCAGAAAGAATCGGATCAGAGTTAATTGCTGTATGTATTGGAATGGTGTGGGAATGAATGAACACTGATTTTGATGAATTGGAAACCAAATAGTATTCAATTTTGATCGCCAGAAGAAAGGAACGATCTAGCACATCATATGTAGCATATCATGGTATTATCATGAATGATTCATATAGGAATTAGGAACCACCCCAAATTTACGTAATTTGTTTATTATCTTTTTTCTCCTTACTTTTCCTTTTTTTTTTATTAAATTACTTTCTACTTATTATTTTTTTAAAAATAAATTAAATATGTGATAAAAAAATTATTGATTTTGATTTGAATCTAGTTAGTAGATTAAAAGGAACTACTTCTAAATAACCTAATTTGTAACAACCCAACTTTAATTAATCGAAGATTATTAATTAAAGGTAATTATTTGAGACCAATTGGAACAAATGGGTAGAACTTATCATATAATAAACACACTACATTACTAAGACCCTTATATTTCACAAAGAATGTATTAAAGCCAAGTGGGACCCACGTTTCTTACTACTTAAGCACAAGGCTAGTGTACTAAGACATTCATTTGTCTGTTTTCTATTTCCTGAAACTTCACCCAAGAAATCACATCCCTCTTGCTCTCTTTTTGGCCGTGAAACAACAACAACAACAACATGAACCCTTCTAGCTTCAAATCTTTGATTTTTCATCATAAATCCATCATGCAATCAACACTTGGTCTCAAGCTCCTCACTCTTCCCTCTTTACCGAATCCATCACACAACTAATATACAATCAAGGAACTTGTTGAAGAAAGGAAAATCTGCATGTTCTTATGAATGAGAGTGTTAAGGATTATCCACCCAAATTCTGAATGATAAGGTAAGAAACTCAATTCTCTCAATCTTATGAGATCCCTCTTTTGATTCAAATTCATTTATATTGGAACCCAAATCTCTTAACCACTGTTCTGGTACTGCATGTACGTTTTAACACTCAATTCATGGCTGGAGAATGGTTAGAAAGTTGGAATAAAGGCTGGAATTGATGCAGAAATCGCAAAACTGCGTTTCAGTACTGTGACAACTCGCCCTGGCGCAGGATAGCTCGCCCCAGCGAGCTTGTCAGTAAACTCACACTTTCTGCTGCATGTGTTCTTCTGTTCCTTGAGTCTAGTTTCTCAACCCTTGGTAAGTTATTCTTAACATTTCCTTTACCTTTCACAGCCTGGTATTGGCTAGTTCATTTCCTTAATCTTAGCAATCATTCAAACACCCATTAATCCATTCCTTTTCCATTTTGTTCAAGAACACAAGTTGGGGTTCAAGTGAGTTCCGTTGCAGAAGGATTAGAGGCTGTTGCTGAGCTTTGGTATCAGTATAAGCATCGTATCAGGTGGGTTCTTAGGCTAGGTAGTTAGATTTCCCCTATTTTATGAAATATGCATGTTAACCTAGGAAATTAGGAAAATATTGTGTGAGGGGAAATAACTCCCAACTTTCCCTCCATTCTGTGATATATTATGTCTATTATGTGATTGCACTGTTTTAAAAGAGGATTGTAAGTGACTTCATAGCAAAATTATCAAAATTCATAAAACAGGGTGTTTTCTGCATAAACTCGCCACGGCGAGCCTTCATGGCGAGTTAACAACTTCTGGGCTGATGAAACTCGCCATGGCGAGCGTTTTCTCGCCTCGCGGGCTGATTTAGGCCAGAACCAGTTTACTCGCCATGGCGAGCAGATTTCTCGCCATGGCGAGATTGGGCGGGAAAATTTTACCAGTTTTCTCGCCATGGCGAGCAGATTTCTCGCCATGGCGAGCTGGAGCAGAATTAACTCAACTTTTCAATTTTTCCAAAAACTGATCACTCGTTTTATATCCTCTATTACTACAGATGTTTTTGCACTTGTGTAATTAATATAATGTTTCACAGGAGGTCAAACACAATTGGAATCTTAGGGTATAACTTAGGAAATTTAGTTTGTATGCTCCCCGGGTTTTGGGATAATTATGGTAGTAAGAACTAAATTAGTTTCAGTCAACTATGAGCGATTTTGTGATATCGCGCTATGGACTCCCAATGGGATAATCCATTAGGATAAGTTATTGTGAGCTGCATGCCGTGACCGAATCGGTTGACGGATATGGCAGGCCTCTGAGACATGCTCACCTCAGAGTGTCCTTGTGTCTAAAATGAATAAGAGTTTATTAATCTGTGATACACCTTTACTTTATGCTATTTATGTCATGTTAGTTATGCTAGTATGTAACGACTGATTTAGGTGCCCCCGGTGTAGACACCAATAGGAGGGTAGTAGGACTCACTGAGGCTTAGTAGTCTCACCCCACTCCAAACCAATTTTTTTAGGTAGACAGGTTAACTGGAGCAAGGACCAGGATGGAGCTGATGATTGGAGCGAGGCTTGGATCATCACATTAGACGATTTTAGTCTATCCCTGTTTTAGTTTATCTGTTTATCTTAGAATCATGTGTTGTTTCCGCTATACTCTTTACATTCATCTGTCAATTTAAGGAACTTTTGTAATTCAGCTGTTTCAAACTTGTAAAATTTATTGTACTCAGATCCATTTATTTATGTCTTAATTAAATATTCTAGATATTTTAGTTGGGGCGTTATAATTGGTATCAGAGCAGGTCGATTCAGTATCGGACCTTGCCATGAGTCAGAACAATTCCTTCCTAAACAATACAGACCCTTTGGATCTGGACTGTTTACGCTGAAACCATCGCATGCTGAGCCTGATCAACTCAGTATTGTGTATGGTAGGCAGGGTATTATGGTTTAGAACTGAAGTGAACTCTGAAATTCCAGCGTTAGCATCGTGGTGAAGCGCAATCAAGGAACTGTCACTGGAGGACAACCTTATAAGTGGATTTTGGAACAGTGGCAGATGGTGCCACAAGAGTAAGTCGCGTAACACAAGACGAGAGGAAAGGTAGTAGCTTGAAGGAAAGTAAGTGTATCCCCAAGACTGAAGTGCGCAGTGCACAACAGTATTCCACTGACACAGTGTGTCAGGTGAATTTTCTAAGCCTAGAATTACCCTACCCTAACAGGAGCAATGTCCAACCAAGTTTAGGAATCCATCAACAATCTATACCAGTAGGCAGTCAATCAATCTAGTTAATACTCGGGAAGTATGAGTGTTGTATTAAGTAGAAATTGGAAACCACAGAATGATCTTTCCCTCAATTTGTCTCACTCGCTTAGCGAGTAACCACTCGCTGCAGCGAGCTTAGCAGGCTGTTGCTGCTACATGTTCTGCCTCACTCCCTGTCCAACCGTTTTAACTTGGATGATTAGCCTCCAGCCCTTATATAATCTTACCATCCTACCTTCCGAGCTTTAGGATAAGTGACTCTTAACCACCTTTTACTCATAAGGACTGTTGAGGAAATACCTTTAGACATAACACCAGAAGATGGAAACCAATGACCCTACTAAGCTATCCGAAACTTAATTCTACCAGAATAAATAGTTGAACATCATAAGCGAGGAAATTTATCTGTGATAGAAGGAACTTAGTTAGACTTCATACCTGTTCAATTAATTTGAGATCCCTAATTAGCTAGCCTATTCCAAGATTTTCCAACCTTGATGTTCTCAATGGAACGAGGACGCACTCCCTTTTTGAGAACCAACACTTGAGATAGGAATTAGAAAACCGAGCCCTTACTAAAATGTCTAAGTTATCCAGAGTAAGTGAGAAACTCCTACATGTTTAAAGGGTTAGGTAACCCTAGACAAACTCTACTAACTTTTAGAAACATATAATTGAATTGGACCTTTGGAGACGCAACTTTAACTAGTTTCAACAGTAGGAATTGATAACCGTGTCTTTCCTAAACATCTAGTTAAGCAGTGCAAGCGAGGAACTCTCCTATGTTAAGAAAGTTTAGATAGACTCCCCACATAATCCCGTAATTTTAAGAAAACAAACGTTGATTAGAATGACAGCTAGTAAACCTCTTGTAACCTCACAAACCACCTAAGCATGCCTTATCACGTAAACTTTCACGTAGTCTTTAGAACATTATCATCGAACGATTAGGAGTCGATAATAGCACCTTATCACGTAAGTTAAGCATGCCTCCCATCAAAACTAGGAATCCTCGTTAGACAATACCGTACCTAAGATGACGCGTTAGATACCATCAATCCTATGTTCCTAAATTAGGAAACCCGCTATAGTTAACCTGTTAGTTTTTCCCAGCAATAAGGACTTTAAGATGGACCACACAAGTTAGAGAAACCAGGACTAGAACATAAGCACATTTTAGTATCCATTCAAGGTCGCCTTATTAGACTACCCTTTAGAATACCTATATTTTGCATTCTTTTACCGCAATCCCATTAAGTAAACACTTAAGATAACTACCATTAAAATAACAATAAATTGGACCAGCCTATTACCGAATACCAGTAGTCACACCAGACCTTGTAAGTTAAGTTTAGTTAGTATAACCGTTAAGTATTACCATTAGCACAAGTAGTTGCCGAGTTGACTTGTAACTACCTTGTCATTAAATAGCGTAGAGACCGGAAGCTCAGTTTCATATTAGGTTGACCTTTTTCTAAACGAGTTCAAACCTTTGGACCCGTTAGTTGGGAAATCAGTAGTATTAGTTAAACCATACCATGAGAGCTACCATTCATGTCGTCGTTAGATTTGTAGTACGTATTAGAAAACAACTAGTAACCCAGTTCAAGGATTAGACTTAACCAGCCATCTTTATTAATGCTTTAGTGCCAAACCGTAGGAAACACGTTCGGATGAGTAAAACAAATGAGAGACCCTATTAGCGACATCAATCACCTAGGCCAGTCTTTTAGACAGATATATACTACTTACCCAGGAAAAAGGAGGATTAAGTGTAAGTTAGTTCCCATTAGACACCAACAACCTTAACTATTCCAGCACCTGTCAGCTGAGAGATTATCAAGTAGAGTAAACCTTCCTGTGAGATTTTTCCAGCCAAAGACTTGAGTAAAGACTTAGTGTCCCAGCCTGAGAGAAATAGAAGAGAGAATTTGTAGAATATAAGTTTGAACTCAGAAGGAGACCAAACAACAGTTATCTTTATATACTTGGACCCTCTTTTAGTCTTTGATTCGAACCGAGCAATGTTCAAACTCTCCGTCCGTAGTTCTTGGAACACTATGAACGTGTATCTGCGCTAACTTGTCAAGGTTACGTTCCAGACGCATATATCTCCTCGTGTTTAAACTGCCTGTCAGCCAAGTACTTCACGCAAATCCAAATCAGATGTAGCTACCCAAACTTGTCAACGTCAGTCAGTCGCGCGGATTTCGTGAAGCAACACTCTTAAGTGGTCTTACTCAATGTTTTCAGTCTTTCGGCCATGCCGTTAAGTAACTCCTTCGTGTTCGTGGAAATCAGTTGCTCCTGAAGAACCACGGATAGTTTTCAGTTCAACTCTCACTCGTTAGTTGACCTGTTAAGTAGCAACCTCAACTGTTCTGACACTAATGACTTCACTTAGTGTCAGCAAATCATTTAAACTCCGTATGCTCGAACCATGTAACCGGATTTCTTAATTTAGTGGTTAACCGTATTCATCGGAGCCTTTCAGCAAAATTCAGAGTTAATTCCAATTCAGAGAGACTCAGTCGCTCTAACAACACCAGTATTGGGAATCCAAGCTTTTCGATTCTTTCCTAAACTCATGTTAGATTAGCGTGTTGATCTCAAGTGTCTCTGCTCGTATATCCGACCATTCAGTCTTATCTATCGTAACCTTGTGAGACTGAGTGTTAAGCCTGAGTAACTTGACCCGGATACTCCGACTCTAAGCCTAGACTTCTTCAGCCAGTTCACATAAGTGGAAGAATTAAATTACTCATTAGAGTAATGTTTCATGTTAATCAAACCCGACCGATTAGGCAGGCCTCGCGCAATACTTGTCAGCGAAAGACCTCGAACGAGAACGACCCTTAACGTCAAGAGAGGATCTGAACCTAAGTGCATACACATGTTGGAAGTACAACTTGATCACTGTGTTGGGCCAGGGTGGATTAAATTGTAGGTGGGATTTTATTGGACAACTATAGGTTCGTCTGCGAACGAGTCTGACTCGTTGGCAGAAGAATCAGTAGTGTTTAGATAATTTTCCACTCGTTTTATATTTAAATCGATCCTGGAATAATAGACGACACCGTGGTACAGATGTACATACGACGTGTTATGCATTAAGGTAATCGGAAAGGAAGAACCTTTGTAGAAGGACGAACCTGAATTGTACCCTTACGAACCCTCGGTTTTAACCCCAAGACAAGCGTATCAACCAAGCCAGATACCGACCTTCTAAGACAGTAAGGTGTTTGGAGCTGTGTCACTAGAAGTGAAAGAAGCATAACCGTAGTAGAAGTAGAGGAGTATGAGACGGAATTAAGATAGCAGCGACACTGTCAGGAGGTAACAGTAATAATCAGAGTGCGCAACGCAAAACCTCTGAGAACGTGAAGATAACCTTTAGCCACTAACCTTAAGAAGAGGAAAGTTTTATTCCAAAAGGTTGTATGTGTTAAACTGAAGGATAAACGAAGTATAGTTTCGGATGCAGACATAGACAACCTACCCTGATGTGGAGTGGAGAAGTTTGAATTTCGAGGACGAAATTTCTTTAAGGGGGGTAGATTGTAACAACCCAACTTTAATTAATCGAAGATTATTAATTAAAGGTAATTATTTGAGACCAATTGGAACAAATGGGTAGAACTTATCATATAATAAACACACTACATTACTAAGACCCTTATATTTCACAAAGAATGTATTAAAGCCAAGTGGGACCCACGTTTCTTACTACTTAAGCACAAGGCTAGTGTACTAAGACATTCATTTGTCTGTTTTCTATTTCCTGAAACTTCACCCAAGAAATCACATCCCTCTTGCTCTCTTTTTGGCCGTGAAACAACAACAACAACAACATGAACCCTTCTAGCTTCAAATCTTTGATTTTTCATCATAAATCCATCATGCAATCAACACTTGGTCTCAAGCTCCTCACTCTTCCCTCTTTACCGAATCCATCACACAACTAATATACAATCAAGGAACTTGTTGAAGAAAGGAAAATCTGCATGTTCTTATGAATGAGAGTGTTAAGGATTATCCACCCAAATTCTGAATGATAAGGTAAGAAACTCAATTCTCTCAATCTTATGAGATCCCTCTTTTGATTCAAATTCATTTATATTGGAACCCAAATCTCTTAACCACTGTTCTGGTACTGCATGTACGTTTTAACACTCAATTCATGGCTGGAGAATGGTTAGAAAGTTGGAATAAAGGCTGGAATTGATGCAGAAATCGCAAAACTGCGTTTCAGTACTGTGACAACTCGCCCTGGCGCAGGATAGCTCGCCCCAGCGAGCTTGTCAGTAAACTCACACTTTCTGCTGCATGTGTTCTTCTGTTCCTTGAGTCTAGTTTCTCAACCCTTGGTAAGTTATTCTTAACATTTCCTTTACCTTTCACAGCCTGGTATTGGCTAGTTCATTTCCTTAATCTTAGCAATCATTCAAACACCCATTAATCCATTCCTTTTCCATTTTGTTCAAGAACACAAGTTGGGGTTCAAGTGAGTTCCGTTGCAGAAGGATTAGAGGCTGTTGCTGAGCTTTGGTATCAGTATAAGCATCGTATCAGGTGGGTTCTTAGGCTAGGTAGTTAGATTTCCCCTATTTTATGAAATATGCATGTTAACCTAGGAAATTAGGAAAATATTGTGTGAGGGGAAATAACTCCCAACTTTCCCTCCATTCTGTGATATATTATGTCTATTATGTGATTGCACTGTTTTAAAAGAGGATTGTAAGTGACTTCATAGCAAAATTATCAAAATTCATAAAACAGGGTGTTTTCTGCATAAACTCGCCACGGCGAGCCTTCATGGCGAGTTAACAACTTCTGGGCTGATGAAACTCGCCATGGCGAGCGTTTTCTCGCCTCGCGGGCTGATTTAGGCCAGAACCAGTTTACTCGCCATGGCGAGCAGATTTCTCGCCATGGCGAGATTGGGCGGGAAAATTTTACCAGTTTTCTCGCCATGGCGAGCAGATTTCTCGCCATGGCGAGCTGGAGCAGAATTAACTCAACTTTTCAATTTTTCCAAAAACTGATCACTCGTTTTATATCCTCTATTACTACAGATGTTTTTGCACTTGTGTAATTAATATAATGTTTCACAGGAGGTCAAACACAATTGGAATCTTAGGGTATAACTTAGGAAATTTAGTTTGTATGCTCCCCGGGTTTTGGGATAATTATGGTAGTAAGAACTAAATTAGTTTCAGTCAACTATGAGCGATTTTGTGATATCGCGCTATGGACTCCCAATGGGATAATCCATTAGGATAAGTTATTGTGAGCTGCATGCCGTGACCGAATCGGTTGACGGATATGGCAGGCCTCTGAGACATGCTCACCTCAGAGTGTCCTTGTGTCTAAAATGAATAAGAGTTTATTAATCTGTGATACACCTTTACTTTATGCTATTTATGTCATGTTAGTTATGCTAGTATGTAACGACTGATTTAGGTGCCCCCGGTGTAGACACCAATAGGAGGGTAGTAGGACTCACTGAGGCTTAGTAGTCTCACCCCACTCCAAACCAATTTTTTTAGGTAGACAGGTTAACTGGAGCAAGGACCAGGATGGAGCTGATGATTGGAGCGAGGCTTGGATCATCACATTAGACGATTTTAGTCTATCCCTGTTTTAGTTTATCTGTTTATCTTAGAATCATGTGTTGTTTCCGCTATACTCTTTACATTCATCTGTCAATTTAAGGAACTTTTGTAATTCAGCTGTTTCAAACTTGTAAAATTTATTGTACTCAGATCCATTTATTTATGTCTTAATTAAATATTCTAGATATTTTAGTTGGGGCGTTATATAATTTGTCATCAACAATTTTAACAATATTTAAAATTTTCTAATTTTAAATGTATTTTTACCTCTAAAGATAAACAAACAAAAAAAAAAATGTAACAACCCGTTTTTCAAAGGCCTGAAAAGGCAGTATATTTTTTTTTTTCTTTTTCAACTAACACTCAGAGTGCGCATATAATATTTTTCAATGAGCCGGCATTCAAATATACAAAAGACTCATTACCATAGGTGCTTCGACAAGCAAAGTGTATCCCTGAATAATTACAACCCAAGTCTAAGTATTCGAATACTTACAACAAACCAGTTAGAAACCCTATGCTAACCAAAAAGCACGGTGCACAAAACACACCGGCGCATAGTCTAACTACGCTAAAACTCCAGCCACTCACTGGGCCTGGAACAGCCACCGTCGTCACCACGACCTAACCCATCACCTGGGTGGGATGAGCCCGCAAATGAAAGAAAGGGTCACCACAAAATATATAGTATGTATATATATAACCGGTGCGAAAGATTGTACACATAACAATAATTCCACAAAACACAAGAGAAAGCTCTTAACCAACAAAGCAATTCCCACCAACGGGTTCATATAAGCAATGCACACATAGCCTATAATGCAACCTCTACAATGCGTGGTACTAACCCTAGCTACCACAATGCATGAGCTCCAGAACTGTAGGTCCAACCCCTACTAAAACACCAACGAAATCACAATGGTTAAGGTGGATCCACTCCCGCAATCACACCCCATGGTCCACTCCCGCAACCATGTATCGACTCAACAAAATCACAAAGGATTAAGGTGGATCCACTCCCGCAATCACACCCCATGGTCCACTCCCGCAACCATGTATTGAACTCAACTAAATCACACAAGATTTAGGTGGATCCACTCCCGCAATCACACCCCATGGTCCACTCCCGCAACCATGTGTTGAACTCAATAAAACCCTATAAGAATCAGGTGGGTCCACTCCCGCAACCACACCTCGTAGTCCTCTCCCGCAACTACACCTCGTAGTCCACTCCCGCAACTACGCACTAACAATGCATGAGCATACGATTCCCCATGTATACTAATGCAACAAATACATACCTCCCTAGCATATGTAAACCATCCCAACAACATACATACATATCCAATCATATGTAACAAACCACAACAAACATACATACATTTCCAATCATATGTATTCACCCACATGTTCATACATACATCTCAAATCATATGTAAAACAACGCACGTATTGTAAACACTTTCTCATCACGAGAATACATAACACATACATGCCAAACACACAAACACGCATCACCGAAAATAACCAACAAACATGTTATAACTCAGTGAAAAGACAGAAATAAAGTGATGCCCTTACCTCGGCAAGCTTCCGATTTTTACCACTCGACCAAACAACACAACGCGCTTCCTAAAACAAGCAGCGTACCATCAATACATTGTTCTCCAACCAATAGTATTGAAACTAAACCAAAAACCTCAAAATCCTAAAGGTTCCTAAGGAAAATCCGCTCTTTCGGATATCATACCAAATACTATCGTATTGATCAACCCCCATGAGTTATTTGTACTATTTTTAGGACTCAAAACAATTGTCAAAAGTCTTAAATAATTTGAAATGCAAAATGGCCGTTTTCTTGCGTTATAAGCTACGTACTTTCCGAGTGCCCGAAAAACTCGTTTCCAATCCCAACCACTTCCATTAATTAATAAAAAGGGATTAGAAAGCTAAAAACCCAGTTTAGAAATCAGAATCCAAAATCTCAACTCCCAGAGCTCGCCCTGGCGAGTTGGTGGCGAGTGAAGGCAGAGAGTACTGGTCTTACTCGCTCTGGAGCTCGCCCTGGCGTGTTGTCAGGACCTGTGACACTCGCCCTGGCGAGTAACCACTCGCTCAGCGAGTTGAACCTGTCATGACAGCACAAGACAGCAACTCACACCACCTTTTTCCACCCCAAGCCTAGTTTGATTCTATTAGTTCCCAACATCTTTTCAAGGCATAAAAACAAACCATTTCCATAAGCAAGCAACACATTTCCGAAAGCATGTTGGTTGCTTCGAGTGCAAGTTATTTGATTTTCATTTCCAAAATCAAAACCAAATCCAAGCACAAGTTTTATTACGGGCCTTAACCGTCCGGTAATCATTTTCAAACATGTTTTCAAAGTACAAAGCGACACCACATGTCACAATAGTTTTAAACCATTTTGACCCCAAAACACTACCCAAAACACTTAGGAAATATTTTCATAAACCTCAAAATATTTTTCATCGGATTTTCCAAAACAAAACCATACAACGTATTTCCCTTTCGCCCAAAGGTTCAAAGACAACTTTTCTTTTCAAAACCTTACAACATAACCTCATGTAATTGATCAATACATAAACCAACCAAAACCCTAACTTATCTCATGAGATTTTTCACCAACTCATGGAAAACAAAACAACCAAGCCTAAACATTTAAGCTAAGCACTCATGAACAACTTTCATGAAGCAAGAATCAACCAACACCAAATTTTATGAAATTTCTCTCAAGAACAAAATCATAAAATTCCACTAAACTACATGAGCTTGGCTAGTAAAGAGAAAGGAATGGATCAAGTTACCTTAGAAAAAGCTTCTCTACAATTTCCCTTAGAGCTTCCAAGCTTGAAATCCAAGTAAATGGTGAAGAAATGAAATTTGCTCAAGGAAGGGAAGAAGAAGGAAGGCCACGGTTAAGAGAAGAGAGAATGAGAGTCTTGTGATCAATTTTTCCTTCCTAAGTCAACAAAACATAAACCTCCTTACTATTACCACTTGTCTTGCTTGCCAACCACCATTGGATCAAATAGGATAAAGTTTTCTAGACTAATCCCTAGCCCTTGGATCAAAAGCAAGTCTATCCTCACCAGATATTTCCCATAACCTCATACAACGAAACGCACGCTCAGTCCTCGCGCATCGCGACGGACGAAACTCGCAAGAATAGAAAACCTACAGAAAGAACGTCTATCGTTTTTCCATTCCAAAACTTATCGCCGAATCTTTTTCCGCGACTGTAATTTTCTTCCATACCTTAGAAAATTAATCTCAGGACATATCCTAACTCACGCAGATATATAAAACTCCCATCCGAAACCTCACTCAAAACAGACGCAGTAAGATTTTCCATCCGCGGGCAAAATCCTACTCGTTTTTCCAAAAACAAGAATAATCCAAAACTCGTTATTCTAAGACCACAGAAATCTCCTCATACTTAAAAGAGGATCACGACCCAAAAGTCTGTGCCTTTCCAGCGCACGAGCACAAAACAGGCTCCGTTTCAGCAAAAATCTCATTATTGTGACGTTATCCACAAAACCGCCTCACCAAAAACCCTAAAACTCGTAGCCGACACTAGAGTTCCTTAGAAAATTGTACAGTAAAATCTTGGGTCTTACATTACTACCCTCCAAAAAGAAGTTTCGTCCTCGAAACTAAAGGTAAGAGTAACAACTCAACTAATTATTACCATTACCAACACAACAAAATCCCTTCGGATTAGGTGCAGCCACACAGATGCTAACACCGGGTGAAGTCACACAGATACTCTCACCAACACACTGGCACAACCGTGCACCAACCGCAACTCTCAACGAGTTCACCCCTCAAAATTAACCTCACAACAGAGGTTCTCAACCTCTAGTTCCTCAAAAGTCCAAAGGTTCACACAAAGATTTTCCAAAATCCCTTCCTTTGCCTCCGCGACGTAGCCTAAACCACTAGGTTCACGCGAAGCAGTGACTAGCTACCCTCCAAAAAGAAACACAGCACTCTCTGTGCACCACTAAGTTTAGCAAAACTAGTCAATTCCAAACAACACGACTTATAAACAAAACCCAAACAAACAGCATACATCCAAACATACAAGAGTGGGTTGCCCTCCAACAATAAACAATGCAGTAAAATGTTACCTGCAACTAGTAATCCTCATTCATGGCATTACCGGTCTGACCGTTTACTCCAGTGCCCATACAGTAAGCACCTCCTCTAGCAGCGGGTCGAACTCCTTGTGCCACATCTGCCGACGTCCCGGCCTTTGGGGCTTTGCAATCCCTAGCAAAATGACCCGGTTTCCGACAGTTGAAACAAATATTCCCCGGACTCGGACATTCGTTTGCATAATGCCCCGCTTGCCCACATCTGAAGCAACCTTGCTTCTCTCCACCTCGCCTCCCCTGAGTCTCTTGATTCTCAGAGCGACCCGGTCCTCTATTATTCTGGGAACGGTTACCAGACATATCCCCTTGCTTCCTCTTATTTTGACCCGAACTCGGATTCTGACCACTTGAATTACTAGGTCCTCCAACACTAAAATCACCCTGGCGGTTCTCCCGCTTCTTCCTCATATCCTTCACCTCTTGGCATTTCTCTACCAAGACTTGAAACTGACGAATACCCAACGGCACCACTGCATCTTGCAGTTCATACCTCAAACCATCCTGGAAGCGACGACACATATAGGCCTCATCTATCCCGTCTCTAAAGAAACGGAAGTAAAGGGATAGTGACTCAAACTTTTTGGCATAGGCTTCCACTTTAATGCCCCCCTGCCGCAGCTGCAGGAACTCCTCTCCGTACCTCTCCCTCGCAGTCTCGGGAAAGTACTTAGCTAAGAACCTCCTCTTGAAGTTCTCCCAATTTACCTCCTCATCAACATTTCCCATAAGGAGCCTGGTGTTCCCCCACCAATATTCAGAACTACCCTGTAACTGATAGGTAGCTAAGACTACCTTCTCCCTTTCTGGACAATGAATTGCCCCGAATATCCTCTCCACAGATTGGAGCCACAAGTCAGCAGTTTCCGAACCTCCCTCCCCATTAAACTTTGGAGGAGTCTGCTGATTGAAACTCGCAAGAACCCGAGATGCAACAGCTATAATCTCCCTCTCACGCTTCTCTGCATCCCTCTGCGCCTTAGCATGAGTTTGCGCAGTCACAGCAGCTGCCATGGTATGCATGGCATAAGCCATCTGATTCACATCAACCTCTGGTACTACAGGAACTGGATTCGCCCTTCTTGGCGGCATTCTATTCTGCACGATACCAATTCTGATTAGATCCTTAGTCAAACAATTCTGAATCCTAACAGAATATCTCACTCCACGGATTACTAACTCGAAACCCGACACAGAACAAACACTAGAACTAACTCCACACTAGTTACGTTCTAACCGACTCTGGACTAACGACTCAAGTATACACTTTCCCTTTGAAGATTTAAAGCCGTGCTCTGATACCAATTGTAACAACCCGTTTTTCAAAGGCCTGAAAAGGCAGTATATTTTTTTTTTCTTTTTCAACTAACACTCAGAGTGCGCATATAATATTTTTCAATGAGCCGGCATTCAAATATACAAAAGACTCATTACCATAGGTGCTTCGACAAGCAAAGTGTATCCCTGAATAATTACAACCCAAGTCTAAGTATTCGAATACTTACAACAAACCAGTTAGAAACCCTATGCTAACCAAAAAGCACGGTGCACAAAACACACCGGCGCATAGTCTAACTACGCTAAAACTCCAGCCACTCACTGGGCCTGGAACAGCCACCGTCGTCACCACGACCTAACCCATCACCTGGGTGGGATGAGCCCGCAAATGAAAGAAAGGGTCACCACAAAATATATAGTATGTATATATATAACCGGTGCGAAAGATTGTACACATAACAATAATTCCACAAAACACAAGAGAAAGCTCTTAACCAACAAAGCAATTCCCACCAACGGGTTCATATAAGCAATGCACACATAGCCTATAATGCAACCTCTACAATGCGTGGTACTAACCCTAGCTACCACAATGCATGAGCTCCAGAACTGTAGGTCCAACCCCTACTAAAACACCAACGAAATCACAATGGTTAAGGTGGATCCACTCCCGCAATCACACCCCATGGTCCACTCCCGCAACCATGTATCGACTCAACAAAATCACAAAGGATTAAGGTGGATCCACTCCCGCAATCACACCCCATGGTCCACTCCCGCAACCATGTATTGAACTCAACTAAATCACACAAGATTTAGGTGGATCCACTCCCGCAATCACACCCCATGGTCCACTCCCGCAACCATGTGTTGAACTCAATAAAACCCTATAAGAATCAGGTGGGTCCACTCCCGCAACCACACCTCGTAGTCCTCTCCCGCAACTACACCTCGTAGTCCACTCCCGCAACTACGCACTAACAATGCATGAGCATACGATTCCCCATGTATACTAATGCAACAAATACATACCTCCCTAGCATATGTAAACCATCCCAACAACATACATACATATCCAATCATATGTAACAAACCACAACAAACGTACATACATTTCCAATCATATGTATTCACCCACATGTTCATACATACATCTCAAATCATATGTAAAACAACGCACGTATTGTAAACACTTTCTCATCACGAGAATACATAACACATACATGCCAAACACACAAACACGCATCACCGAAAATAACCAACAAACATGTTATAACTCAGTGAAAAGACAGAAATAAAGTGATGCCCTTACCTCGGCAAGCTTCCGATTTTTACCACTCGACCAAACAACACAACGCGCTTCCTAAAACAAGCAGCGTACCATCAATACATTGTTCTCCAACCAATAGTATTGAAACTAAACCAAAAACCTCAAAATCCTAAAGGTTCCTAAGGAAAATCCGCTCTTTCGGATATCATACCAAATACTATCGTATTGATCAACCCCCATGAGTTATTTGTACTATTTTTAGGACTCAAAACAATTGTCAAAAGTCTTAAATAATTTGAAATGCAAAATGGCCGTTTTCTTGCGTTATAAGCTACGTACTTTCCGAGTGCCCGAAAAACTCGTTTCCAATCCCAACCACTTCCATAAATTAATAAAAAGGGATTAGAAAGCTAAAAACCCAGTTTAGAAATCAGAATCCAAAATCTCAACTCCCAGAGCTCGCCCTGGCGAGTTGGTGGCGAGTGAAGGCAGAGAGTACTGGTCTTACTCGCTCTGGAGCTTGCCCTGGCGTGTTGTCAGGACCTGTGACACTCGCCCTGGCGAGTAACCACTCGCTCAGCGAGTTGCACCTGTCATGACAGCACAAGACAGCAACTCATACCACCTTTTTCCACCCCAAGCCTAGTTTGATTCTATTAGTTCCCAACATCTTTTCAAGGCATAAAAACAAACCATTTCCATAAGCAAGCAACACATTTCCGAAAGCATGTTGGTTGCTTTGAGTGCAAGTTATTTGATTTTCATTTCCAAAATCAAAACCAAATCCAAGCACAAGTTTTATTACGGGCCTTGACCGTCCGGTAATCATTTTCAAACATGTTTTCAAAGTACAAAGCGACACCACATGTCACAATAGTTTTAAACCATTTTGACCCCAAAACACTACCCAAAACACTTAGGAAATATTTTCATAAACCTCAAAATATTTTTCATCGGATTTTCCAAAACAAAACCATACAACGTATTTCCCTTTCGCCCAAAGGTTCAAAGACAACTTTTCTTTTCAAAACCTTACAACATAACCTCATGTAATTGATCAATACATAAACCAACCAAAACCCTAACTTATCTCATGAGATTTTTCACCAACTCATGGAAAACAAAACAACCAAGCCTAAACATTTAAGCTAAGCACTCATGAACAACTTTCATGAAGCAAGAATCAACCAACACCAAATTTTATGAAATTTCTCTCAAGAACAAAATCATAAAATTCCACTAAACTACATGAGCTTGGCTAGTAAAGAGAAAGGAATGGATCAAGTTACCTTAGAAAAAGCTTCTCTACAATTTCCCTTAGAGCTTCCAAGCTTGAAATCCAAGTAAATGGTGAAGAAATGAAATTTGCTCAAGGAAGGGAAGAAGAAGGAAGGCCACGGTTAAGAGAAGAGAGAATGAGAGTCTTGTGATCAATTTTTCCATCCTAAGTCAACAAAACATAAACCTCCTTACTATTACCACTTGTCTTGCTTGCCAACCACCATTGGATCAAATAGGATAAAGTTTTCTAGACTAATCCCTAGCCCTTGGATCAAAAGCAAGTCTATCCTCACCAGATATTTCCCATAACCTCATACAACGAAACGCACGCTCAGTCCTCGCGCATCGCGACGGACGAAACTCGCAAGAATAGAAAACCTACAGAAAGAACGTCTATCGTTTTTCCATTCCAAAACTTATCGCCGAATCTTTTTCCGCGACTGTAATTTTCTTCCATACCTTAGAAAATTAATCTCAGGACATATCCTAACTCACGCAGATATATAAAACTCCCATCCGAAACCTCACTCAAAACAGACGCAGTAAGATTTTCCATCCGCGGGCAAAATCCTACTCGTTTTTCCAAAAACAAGAATAATCCAAAACTCGTTATTCTAAGACCACAGAAATCTCCTCATACTTAAAAGAGGATCACGACCCAAAAGTCTGTGCCTTTCCAGCGCACGAGCACAAAACAGGCTCCGTTTCAGCAAAAATCTCATTATTGTGACGTTATCCACAAAACCGCCTCACCAAAAACCCTAAAACTCGTAGCCGACACTAGAGTTCCTTAGAAAATTGTACAGTAAAATCTTGGGTCTTACAAAAAACATAAAAAATAGGAAGAAAAAAAGAGATACAAATAAAAAAAAAAATCTACTGACAATATATTAAAAGGTACTACTACTAAAAAACAGATTTGTACTTATCAATTTTAATAATTTTTCAAATATTTTATTTAATTTTACCTTTAAAGATAAAAGAAACAAAAAGATATAAAACATAAAAATAGGAAAAAAAAAGATACAAAATATAAAGATAGGAACAAAAAAAATTAGTTAAAAGAAATCTACGCATAAAAATAGGAACAAAAACCACAATGATAAACACAAAAAATAGTAATTCAATCTAACATATAAGAACTTATATCGAAAAAAAGGTTATAACAACTTAATTTATCAAGCAAAACAAACCAAGAATTGTTCCGGAGTTTGACTATGATGTAAATAAAATTTGGTAAAAAATTGTTCTCACAAAGAATCGAACTCGGTTCTCCCGAAAAATTGACATCTTGTCATGTTATTTTGGAAATGTCGTTAAACTCACTCAATTGTTTTATAAATATTTCTAGCAATTGTGTTGTTTTCCAGCGACTTTACAATGTTGTTGCAAAAAACTATACTATTAGCGGCAACAATACTTATTGTTGGGATAAGTAATTTTTTACAGCGATAATTTAATTGTTGAGAAAAAAACTAACTTATAACAACAACTTAAATTAATTGTTGCTATATGTACATTTTTGTCAACAATTTAACTCTCGCTGCGAAAAAGTCGCTGCCAAAAATGATATTTCTTGTAGTGTTGTCATTGAGTTGTATTTACCTATTCTTTTTGAACATTGATTTGTATATCAGTGTTCATATACTCTGTTTTTCTTGTAAGTTGTTTGAAGTCTCTTGCTTGTGTGCTTGAGCAAAGGAAGTCTCTTGTAAGTGTTACTTGAGCATTGGAAGTCTTTTGCCTGCGTGCTTGAGCATTATAATCTTTTGTGATTATTAATGAACTCCCTTGGAAGTGCAAGGGGACTGGACGTACTCTCGGTTTGTGAGAGGAACCAGTATAAAAACTCTGTCTCTAACTTTCTCTCTCTCTTACTCTTTCTTAATTGTTGTTTGATTGTGTTTTGGTTTTCTAACCGCTGCAAATTCTGATAAATTTTATAACTTTGAAGAATTTTTCAAACTACCCAAAACATAATTCAACCCCCCTTGTTGTGTTTTTCACACCTTCAGTGCTCACAATAATCACCACTGTACATATAGTAAAAGGTTGTTACTACTAGGCAATAACCACTAATATGTTATAGCTTGGTCACTCTATTTCTACCACACACTTTATTAATTATTTGAGCTAAGCAACTTCTATTATCCCCTTATAACATCACGACAACACAACAACGAGGGGACATAAAGTAAGTTACTACTTTGCCACCTTAAGAGCATCCACAATGGTAGTACCTATTTTTTTAAGTACCAGTACCTAATAGGTACTATCATTGGAGCAATACACATTTGGGTACCAAATAAGTACTGAGTCTCAAATAAGCACTTTCTCTCTCCTTCTTGGTCCACTTCAATTAACAATAAAATATACCTTTTATAGGACCCATTTATTTTTATATATTCAATTTAAGTTAATAAAAATTTATAAATACACATTAAATACAACACAAGAGCTGTTGGCCTCTGTTTTTTTATTGCCGTTGGCCTTTGTTTTATATAGTGAAATTTTTTACAATGGATCCACACCAAAACATTCTCTAGGCAGCAACATATTTCCTTGATCTCTTCTTACTCATACCAGCAACATAATTCATAATGGATCCAAACCAAAATTATTTCTATAATTTCATGTCAAATTCACAATCTTCTACTAATCCAAATTTTCAAAATCCTACAAATTTTCAAAATTCTCCACTTGTTCCAAACTCACAAAACTCACAAAATAACCATGGTAATTTTCGAATTACTAAAAAATAGTGCATATAAATTTTGTAATTTCATAATTTAATTAAATAATAAATTATTATTAAAATAATAATGTGAAGTTATTGGTGGGTCCAAATAAGAACTTTTTAAAGAGATGCTGGGTTGGAGGTATTGAGTGCTTAAATAGGTACTATTATTAAAAAATTATAAATGAGTGATGTGTACATGTGGACCCAGTTAAGTACTCAAAAAAGAGGTGCTCCATTGTGGATGCTCTAATAGCACCTTACGTACATCACCAGAGAGAAAGAAATTCAATCACTCTTGCTCTCTTTCTCCATAAAGTGTAATGTGTTTGCTTTATATCAAGAACATAGCAGTCCAAAAAAATTTCAGTTCGGCCAAACCATATCAATATGAAAGGGAATGAATTGCCATTCAAAGTTTCAAACTATAGTGTCAAGAAAATATAATCATGTTCTTTACCTCAATTTTACCATCTCAAACTACCACACATCCTCAGGGGCGGACCTGGACTGAAAATATTGGTGGGGCTAAAAAAATTAGGCACTATCGAAAAAGAAAAATTTATCCTAATAATTTAGTTAAACAAAAAATAATATATGAAATTACTACTAATACAACATTTATATCCAAAAAAAAACCCAAACAAATCAGCAAATTTCTATTAAAAAGAAAAAGAAATCAACAAACTGGCAAACTATCCAAAATACCACAAAGTTTCTATTCGAAAAAAAAGAAATGACTATAACTTATTGAATATTCGTCAAATCATGCATATTATTGTTTGATATTTCACAAGATTCTACCTTAGACCAAAATATATAAACCCAAAATTATGTTATTTTATAGTTTATTTCAATTAGCTTATAACTTATTAATTTGTATTCCAATTTTACATATTACTTGAAAAAAATTTTAAAACTATTGTTTTATGTCGTTTTATATTTACATGCTCGTTCAATAGTTAATTTTACTCAATTAATGCAACAAATTCAATTAGTTATTCACTTTTTCTTTTACAAACAAAGTGTCGATAAATTAAAATAACATACTAATACCGACTTAAAATTATATAACTTAAAATAATGCACTACGTATAACCAACGACTTGAAATTATCAATAATAGACTATAAACTAATATTTACACTAATACTGAAACTAATGTATACTGAGAGATTTATAATCATCGATAATAAACTTTTAACTTATATTTACATTAATATTTGTACAAATATGTGTATAGCATAATTTAAAATTATTTATAAAATTATTATTATTATTTTTTGAAAAAATATGGACCGGACTGGTGTAAGCCTCACGCAGGTCCGTCCCTGCACATCCTTTACAAGATAAAATATACTAGTAGTAACTAGCAATGACATCCATTTCATTTCTTTGTCTATTCAACAACCATAGAATAGACTAGTTTCTTCACCTCAATTCGGTCAGTCGATCAGCTCCCTGTTTCAACAGCTCGGCCTTCCTTCTGACTCGGCCTTTGTTGTTAAGCTAGGTAAGTATACTTTTTTTTTTCTTCTTTAGATTGTTGTTGAGTTTTACTTTGTCAGGAGGCCTATACTTGTGCTTAAACTATTTGACTTGTCTTTATATGGATTCATGTTGCTTTGAGTTTAACGTGTTATTTGTTTGTGGTTCTAAAAAAGTAAAATAAAACAAAGTCGTTCGACCTCTCCCCGCTTAACTCACCTTGTTCGCTCCCCCTTACTCAACTCGCCCCTCTCAACTCGCCCTGTTCGCTTCCCCTTACTCAACTCGCCCCTTCTCTGAGTCGACTCACCGCCATGGAGGAGCGAACTCAAATTATTATCAATTCCATTCATGTGGTATGACTATGTCACTATCAGCACATTCATTACAAAGTAAAATAACTCAGTGATAATGAACTTATCTGATCGTAACAACGATCAGAGTCGACCAACGTCCGTTGTACGGTGCTCCGCCCCTAGTAACGGTGGAATGAGAGGGGGTTGTGTACCTGTTTACACTCCGACGCTCAAGTTAGTGAGAGTAGAGTATAGGTTTTCAGAAGTAAGAGAATGTACCTGAGCTCCTTCAAATGAGGAGTATATATAGCCCCCAGCGCTGGGCTAAGGCCAATGATGGCAATAAATGGCCATCAATTGGCTGCCGGAAAACGGCTGAAGAGCCATGATGAGCCTTAAATGCTCATCAATCCGGTGTCGGCCGTTACGATACGCTATGGCATCTATGACCGTTAAGATGCTCGTAGGAAATGGATGCTCGAGTGCTGCCAATGTTGCTCGCGTTGCTCGAACCTTATTGGGCTTAAAGCCCAGTCCAGAACAGGAGCCCCCCAAGTCGTAATGCTCGGAGGTGAGCGTTATGACTTCATGTCGAGCCAATGTCGATCGAATATTTGGACTTTATCTATTGTTAGCTAGATTTTGTCTCCAAGCAATGCGTCTTCGTAAAATATTACTACGAGGACATTATTGTCGAGGATTCGATTCAGAACTTTCGTATTTATTGTTGAGGATCTTAAAGATCCGTTGACCATTACGAGCATTTAATGCGTATCCGATTTGATGCGAGGGCTGCGATTAGTGGATTGCAGTTGAGGGATTTTCGAGAGATTTTCTCGATTTAACCGAGATTTCCGCGAGCAGAAGATGGGACGTTTGAAGGGACAAGTCGTTCCGTCTTCTACTGCCACGTGTAAAGGCTATTAAGAGTACTTGAGTGCCTATTTACACAGTTTGGTTTTCGAGGTTTGAATCCTTACCGTTGGATTTACGCGCCTTTTGGGTTACCTTGAGATCTGATCTGAAGCGTTAAATCCCTTTGAATCGTTGCCCTTGGATCAAAGCAACGGTTTAGATTTGTGAGGCGCTGCGCTGCTCCGTATAGATGCAGCTGTTGAGGATTCCCCTATATATAGGGAAAGGAGGGATTTTTGAAGTTTTTACTTCATTTATCAAAGCCTCTTAACTTTCAAATTTCCGTTTCTCTGAACTTCCCCAAGTGCTTCGAATCTTTTGCCTCTGTTCCATCACTGCAATCGTTTTCCACCGCATCCTTTTCTCTGAATCAAGTAAGTAACTTACTCTAATCTTTGTTTACGATTGTTTGTTTGTTGATTCTGCTTCGGTTTGATGCTATAGTGATGAAACCTTATTTTGATTGACGAAAACGGCGGTAGAGGGTTTGTAGGTGGTGGTTAGCACCCTTTTCCCTCCCACAAATGGTAGTTTTTAGGGAAAAACTATAGTTTTTTGGTTTATTTACCCTTTCTAAGTGGCGGTTGTTGGCGGTTTCCGCCTTTACAACTGCCTTTTTTAGTGGGTTTTTTACCAGCAGTGTCGAAGATTCATTATTGACGTTCGAGGACTCATAGGTTGACGAATGCTCGTCTCATAAGTACATTTGATCCTCGAGTCGTTACTTGTCCCCTTGCACGAGCAATTTTAGGGATTTGTTAACTTAGGATATTTTTGTTCCGTTTTGATGTGAGTCTATTCCTCGCCCTTTCACTTGATCGGCGGTGGAAGGGTGGATTTGATGTTTGAAAGTCGAATTCATGTTTCCTTCCTCGGATTTTCAGGTGCAAATGGCGGAAGAGCATCAAAACGAGATCGTAAACGAAATCGTCGAGGACGAAGCGACAGTTGGCCCCTCGGATCCTGATCCTTACGCATGGGTGGCAGATGAGCCGAGGACCACACGCTCAAGATATTCTGGGCTACCCGAAAGGCCCTCGTTTTTGTTCTCGACGATCGAGGATCCTGGGCGCGACAATTGGGAGATAATGATCCCCGGAAGACGCAGCAGGGTGTGTCAGCGCTTCGAGAGGTGGGGTGTGTTTTCGATGTATCAGATAGCCTTCGAGGAGCTTGGCTATCGGTTGCCCTTCAACGACTTCGAGATAGGTGTTTTCAACCACCTTCGCTTGGCGCCTTCGCAGCTCCATCCGAACTCTTTGGCGTTTCTTCGCGCCTTTGAGATAGTCGCTGCTTATCTTCATATAGTCCCCACCCTTGACTTATTTTTCTACCTTTTCCGGGTACAACGCACTAAACCCAAGGGAGATGCGGAAAAGCATGGATGGGTTTCGTTCACCCAGAGGCGCAGGCTCTTCGAAATGTTCGAGGAGTCTGTTCGAGGATTCAAAGATAATTGGTAAGGGGTTTTCCCGAAAGGTGAAGAAGGTCTTAGGACCATCGTTTCAACGTCCCCGAAAGTTGATGCCAACGGGCATCCCGTATTGCGTCCTAGTGGAGCGCCCATCATAGTCGTGCGCAGCCGTTTCCCCTTCAGATGGGTGAAGAACCACTACCTTCTTCCGGCCAACAGTTTTAGTCGAGCCCAGAAGGAGTTGGATCCTGCTATCCTCGAGGACTACAAGAGGATGTGCGACTTCGTGGACGGGTTCGTTCCTGTTGTTCGGACGGACAAGGAAGGGAATCCCGTAATGGACGAACAGGGAAACGTCTTGACTTCGAAGCGTTTCATAGAAACCAAAGCTCTGCTTGCTTGCTCGACTCGTGTCGAAGCTGAAACTTTGCTCAGTATGTTTGTTTTAACTTTCATGTCTTGCTCATTTCGTAGAACAATTTTATCCTTAGCAATTTTACTAAGTTATTTGTTTTGTTTGCCGTGCAGATATGATGAGCAGCCATGAAAAATTCAAGAGGATGCAGGAGGTCACTAAGGCTCGGAGAGCGAAGGAGGCGGGGAATGCCCTAGCCTCGAGCTCCTCAGGCCCCGCTAGCTCTTCCCTTCCTCCCACCCCTCCCGGGGATTCCTCAGTTGCTGCAACTCCTCCTCCGTCAGCGACCAACTCTGCTCCAGCATCTCCTCGCCAAGATGTCGTTGGCGAAAAGAGAGGGCCGAGCTCGCCAGGCGACAACTTAAGGCCCGAAAAGAATGCTCGCGTTGAAAGTTCATCAGCTCAGACAGAGGGCATTCATCGCCTGACTCCCAGGGTTCCTGCGGGAAGGTTTGTTCTGCCCGCACTCTTTGCTCATGGAGGGGAGGCGCTCGACAGGAGCACAGAAGTCATCATCCCCGAAGCCGATCAAGCTATCATGACGGACATGGGTCCGGAGTCACTAAAGGGTGTGATTGCTGAGTCTTCCATGCACTGTATGAAGCTGATGGAAGTTGCGAACTTCCTTAATGCTCGGGAGCGCCAGTTTGTGGAGGAGAGGTCGAAGATGGAGAAGAGGATGAAGAGCCTGGAGAAAAATCATAAGAAGATGGAGGCTGATCTGAGAAAGGTTCGTCTGGATTACGAGGAGCTGGGTGCTTCTTATGATGCTTACAAGGATAAGTATCAGCTTCAAATCGAGCTCACCCAGACTCTTAAGACGAAGGAGGAAGAGGTCGAGCGTTTGGTCAAGGAGAGGGAAGACCTGCTGACGAAGGTTACTGGGCTCGAAGGGCAGCTTCAGAAATTGAGCATACCTGATGAGGAGGAGAAAAAGGAAGATCCCCAGGGGACATTTGCGAGTGCCTCTCGTGGGTCCTTAATTAGACAGCTCGTGGAGGCTCAGAATTTGGCGGTCGAGATGGCCACCTCCAGTTTTCATAATGCTGTCGCCCAGATCCAGATCCTCAATGCGGGTGTCGAACTCAAGCTAGATGGCCTTGACGATTGCAAAGAGGTTTTTGATGGCGTTATTCGGACTCCTCCTTCAGCCTCCGTCGAGAACCCTGCCGATCAGTGACCTTGTATTGATTAATTTGTATTTGTTGGCGTTATGCTCGCCATTCTTAGCTTCTTTTGGATATTTTGGCGCTATGTTCGCTGTATTTTGTAATGACAATCTATACAGTCCTCGTGACTGTTTTATAATATTTGTTTTGTTTTATAACTTGCGTTTTATCCTTTCTTTGCTTGAATGATTTTACGCTTATGAATGTTGTCTTATTATTCGTTCGACTATTCAATACTTGTATGTTTAAGCATTTTCAAACTTTAAGTACAACAACGGATGGTCGCTGCTCGGATAGCATGTATCCTTGAGCGCCTTGCTCGAAGAGTTTGTGGAACTTCGACGAGTGTTCGGGCGTAGCGTCCGAACTTTTCCTGTGGTAGGAATAATCTTGTGATGATTATTTAACCACGGCGACGATTTCCCATCGCGAGCTGGGATTCGTGGCCTAACGTGTACTGAGACGATGGTGCTCGCTTGGAGTCCTTCCTCGCCATGACGAGGTGCAAACCTCTTGTCTTTCTTGATGTTTTAGAATCGTGCCCGTACCTAAGCATTCATCCGTTGTCTAAATATGTCCCCTCGTTGCGTGGAGGTCGACGCATTCTTGTCAGTGGCTTTAACCTCTAACTATAGTATTGCTTAAGTTTTTATGCGTTCCATGGCCTAGGGATTTCCTCGCCACGCAGAGTTTCGAGGAAGTAAGCTCCTGTCCCTGTTTTCGCTCGAACTCGGTAAGGGCCTTCCCAGTTTGGGGCGAGTTTTCCTTCGCTCGAATCTTTCAGGTTTCGACGCAAAACTAGGCTTCCAACGTCGAATTCTCTTTTTACCACTCTTTTGTCATGTCGAGCAGCTATTTTTTGTTTGAGAGATGCTTCACGTATAGCGGCGTTTTCGCGAAGTTCCTCGACCAAGTCCAATTCCTCTCGAATTAATTCATCATTGAGGTTTTGATCGTTGGGTGTTTCGGTCCGCCTTGTTGGCTCTCCGATTTCCACGGGGATCACTGCCTCTGTTCCGTATGTTAATCGAAAAGGGGTTTCCCCAGTGGTGGAGTGTGGAGTGGTTCTATAAGACCACAACATGTTGTGCAATTCCTCGACCCATTGCCCCTTTGCCTCGCCTAATCTCCTTTTTAGGCCTCGCAAGATCACTCTGTTTGCGGCTTCGGCTTGGCCGTTAGTTTGTGGATGCTCGACAGAAGTGAAGTGTTGGGTTATCCCCAACGCAGCGAGGAATTCTCTGAACTTTTTATCAGTGAATTGTGTGCCGTTGTCCGTTAATACTGAATGTGGAATGCCGAATCTGGCGAGGATATTCCTTTTGAAGAAACGAAGTATGTTAAAAGCTGTGATTTTAGCGAGTGGTTCCGCTTCTATCCATTTGGTGAAGTAGTCCACTCCCACGATCAGGAATTTGTTTTGTCCAGCAGCGACGGGGAATGGTCCTAGTAGATCCATTCCCCACCATGCGAAAGACGATGGAGAAGACAATGACTTTAGCTCGCTTGGAGGGGCTATGTGCATGTCTCCATGTTTTTGGCACTTGTCGCATTTTTTGACGTGTTCTTTAGCGTCCGCCTGCATCGTCGGCCAATAGTATCCCGCTCGAAGGGCTTTCCTGGCTAAAGAACGCCCGCCAATATGTTGACCGTTGATTCCTTCGTGGATCTCAGCTAACACATATTCCACTTTATCTTCCTCGACACATTTCAGCAGGGGAATGGCAAATCCTCGTCGATACAATTGATTTTCGAGAGCCACATAGGAGCAGGCTCGTCGCTTGACCTTTGCTGCCTCCTTTGGGTCGTTGGGAACTTCCCCGCTTTCTAGGAAGCGTAATATTGGGAAAATCCAACTGTTCGCATTTACCTCGGAAACGAGCATGACATCTTGGGTTTTATCGATGCCAGGTCTGGATAGAGTTTCTTGAATCAGGGATTGATTTCTTCCTTTTTTCCGCTTGGTGCTTGCCAATTTCGAGAGGACATCAGCTCGCGTGTTGTGTTCGCGGGGAACATGTTGCACTTCGGATACTTTGAACTGGGCTAGTGTTTCCTTTATCAAGGTCAGGTATTCTGCCAGTCGTTCGTCTTTTGCTTGATATTCCTCGGATATCTGCGAAGCTACTAATTGCGAATCCGTAAAGATTTTGACTTCTTCGGCCTCTATGTCTTTGGCGAGCCGTAATCCTGCCAAGAAGGCCTCGTATTCGGCTTGGTTGTTTGTTGTTGGGAAAGATAGCTCGAGAGAGACTTCAATTAGAGTCCCATCCTCGCTTTCTAATATGATGCCCGCGCCACTTCCTTTCGAATTGGAAGATCCATCGACAAATATGGTCCATTTGTTCTTGCTTTGAGTGGTCATTGGGGTCATTTCAGCGACAAAATCCGCTAAGACTTGAGCTTTCAAAGCTTGTCTGCTCTCATAGCTTATGTCGAATTCTGACAATTCCAATGACCATTTGAGCATACGACCAGCCATATCGGGTCTCCCGAGGAGGCGTTTAACGGGTTGGTCCGTGCGAACAACAATTGAGTGGGCGAGGAAGTAGTGGCGCAACTTTCTAGCTGCAGTAACGATGGCTAGGGCCATTTTTTCTATTTGCAAGTATCTTAGTTCTGGTCCTTGGAGTGCTTTGCTTACAAAGTACACTGGCTTTTGCCCTTGCTCGGTTTCTCTTATGAGAACGGCGCTGACAGCCTCGTGGGCTACTGCTAGGTAGAGATATAAAACTTCCCCTTGCACTGGTCGTGTGAGGACCGGAGGCTCGGATAATGCTCGCTTCAAATGCTGTAGTGCGTTTTCGCATTCTTCTGTCCACTCGAATGTAGATTCTTTCCTCAGAAGTTTGAAGAGTGGCAGAGCATGTTGAGCAGATTTAGCGACGAATCGTGACAAGGAAGTCAACATTCCGTTCAATGTATGAATATACTTCTTAGAGTCGGGCGTAGGGTATTCGAAGAATGCTCTACATTTATCGGGGTTGGCTTCAATCCCTCGTTCTGTTAAATAAAATCCGAGGAATTTTCCTGCCTTTACGCCGAACGTACATTTTTCCGGATTAAATCTCATGTTATACTTTCTTGCTTGTTCGAAAACTTTTCTTAAGTGCATGGTATGATCGTTTTCCTCTTCGGATTTAACTATCATGTCGTCCATATACACTTCGAGCATATCACCAATTTGATTTCGGAAAACATTGTTCATCATTCTTTGGTATGTGGCGCCTGCGTTTTTAAGCCCGAAAGGCATTACATTATAGTAATAGTTTCCTGATTCGGTCATAAAAGCTGTTTTCTTTTTATCGATTTCAGCCATTTTAATTTGATTATATCCTGAATAAGCATCCATAAACGATAGTAATTTAAATCCTGAAGAATTATCTACTAGTTTATCTATGCTAGGTAAAGGATAAGCATCTTTAGGGCAAGCCCTATTAAGATCGGTATAATCAACACACATACGCCATTTTCCATTAGATTTTTTGACAAGTACAACGTTGGACAACCAAGTAGTATACTTGGCTTCCGAAATGAAATTTGCCTCTAGGAGATCTTTTACAGCTTTTTCTGCAGCCTCCGCTTTTTCGGGAGACTGCTTCCTACGACGCTGTGCAACAGCTCTAGCCTTAGGATCTATAGTCAGCTGGTGACAAGCAACCTCTGGATCTATGCCGGGCATTTCAGCAGCGCTCCAAGCAAAGAGTTCGGCATTTTCCTTCAAGCAGGCTTCCAATTGCCTTTTCACTAAGTCAGGGAGATCAGCTCCTATCTTGATTCCCTTCGAAGGATCTTCACCAAGGGGAATTATTTCGAACTCTCCATCAGGAATTGGGCGAAATATTTTCTTCAGCTCCTTCTGCAGCTCTTTTTTCTCCTCTCTACGCTCCTTCTTCGAAGTTCGAGCGTCCAGCTCAACCAAACCTTGTCCCCCAACAGCATTGATGGCGGGCATCTTGTGCTCAGTTTTCATTTTCTTTGGCGTGGCCAAAGTGTTCATGTTTTTCGCTGCCGCATCAAAACATCTTCGGGCAGCAGCGATATCTCCATTCAATGTGGCGACCTTTCCATCGACAGTGTAATACTTCATTTTGAGATGGATGGTCGAAGAGACAGCAAACAAATCAGCGAGCGCTGTTCTTCCGATGATGCAGTTGTACAGTGATGGGCACTCGACAACCAAAAACTGAACATTGATGGACTTGGTAGCCTCCCCTTCGCCAAATGTGACGATCAGGTCTGTATACCCCCAAGGTTTTGTTGTAGCTCCATTAAACCCTTGAAGATCAGCGCCAACGTACGGCTTCAGGTTTCTCTCGGTGAGCTGGAGAGTTTTGAACAATCCAGAGTACATTATGTCACAGGAGCTTCCTTGGTCGACCAGGATTCTTCGAACGTCAAAGTTCGCCATCCTTGCTTGTACCAATAGGGGAATCTGGAAATTCGGGGACCCTCCGGGGATCTCTTCTTTGTAGAAAGCCAAGGGGACTGACCCTTCCTTAATCTCAGCAACTGCTACTGGATTCAGCGAGCACACACTTTCGAGCTCCTCGAACTTTCTTTTTATAGTTCCGAGGGTCTTGTCGTTGAATCCTCCTCCAGATATCACCAACGTTCTGGGGAAGTTTTCCCAAGATCCGTTCAGGTGGGAGGTCAAGTGGTCGAGCACTTCCTCACCTTGAACGAAGTCCTCAGGTCTTGTAATAGCATAAGCGACGGGTAGGCTTGCCCGCGCCTCTTCCTCAGCAGGTGGATCCTCGGCCTCTTGCCTTCTATCGTTGTTTTCCCTCGGTCGATCCTTCCTGTATTTTTGGAGCAGATTTTGTTGGATGAGTATTTCGATTGCATCCTTCAGATGGACGCAATCCTCGGTCACGTGACCGTAACTTCTGTGGAATCGACAATATTTGCCTTTGTCCACACCTGGCTTTGCCGGAATTTGTTTGGGGAATCTTATCTCGTGCTTCTTGAACTCTGCCGCTGAGACTTCGGCTAGAATTCGCTCTCGAGGAGCATTCAGCGGAGTGTAGTTGGTAAACTTGCTCGGTGGGGCTTTGGGTTCCCGCACCTTTTCTTTACCATTGCCCGTCCCTCGTTTCGAGGGTCCGGACTCATCTTGATGCCTTGGCTTTCTAGCATCCACAGCCATTTGCCTTTCCTCGTAAGCAATATATTTTTGTGCCTTTTCCAGGAAGGCATCCAAAGTTCGAATCTCCTCGATTCCAACAGCTTTGACGAAATCACTATTCGCACGTAAACCTCGATCCATGAGGTAAAGCTTCATCTTATCCTCGACCCTTACTTGTACTGCAATCTTGTTGAACCTGTCGATGTAGTCTCGCAGGGGCTCGTCATCCCTTTGAACTATCGCCTCAAGGGCAGATACTGTCAGCGGATGCTTCCTTGACGCAGTAAAGTGAGCTGTAAATTGGCGGCACAGCTCGGTCCATGAGTCGATGGATTGAGGTGGGAGTCCCTTGTACCATGTCAGCGCTCCTTTCCTCAAAGTAGTAGAAAAAATCTTACATTTGACAGCTCCTCGAACTCTCCTCCATTCGAGCACTGCCTCAATATTCTCCAAATGATCGTCTGGATCAGTGGAGCCATCATAAGTGTCCATTACCGGAAGCTTTTCCAAGCCTGGGGGTAATGGTACTCTCATGATTCTCTCGGACAGGGGTCCAAGGTACCTGTCCTCGTCGCTTTCTGGTGTTCGGTGACGACGATACCTTTCGGGAGATCTTGGTGGTGACCTGTGTCTTCGAGGCCTTTCGGCTTCGTTCCTCACGTGTACAGCTGCGTTCCTCCGAGGGCTCAGAGATCTTCGGTTCCTCCGAGGACTTGGACGTCTCGGGGACCTTGATCTTGACACCGGACGCTCCCTCCTCTGTGGGGAGTGTCGCGGGGATCGCCTTGGGTGCGATGATCGCGTTGCACGCGATTCCTCGACCACTGCTAGCCTGCGATTCTGTTCGCGAATGATGGTGCCTTGCCTGTTGATGACGTTAATCAATGTTGCCATCATTTCCTCTATAGGGGTCCCTACAACTAATGGTGGGACGTCAAGAGGCTCCCCTTGGGGTTGGACAGCAGGGCCAGCAGAGGCTTCAGTAGGGGTCACGGCGGTGAAATGCCCATCCTCTTGGTGGTTTGGACCCACGTTGTGGCTTGGGTGGTTTTCACCGGTGCTGTCGTTACCGTTTTCGGCCATTGGTCGTAAAAGATGGTGTTTTTAGGTAGTTTTGTTCTTTTTCTAGGTGAAAAGAAGGGGAAACTAATGAATTCCCACAGACGGCGCCACTGATCTTAACAACGATCAGAGTCGACCAACGTCCGTTGTACGGTGCTCCGCCCCTAGTAACGGTGGAATAAGAGGGGGTTGTGTACCTGTTTACACTCCGACGCTCAAGTTAGTGAGAGTAGAGTATAGGTTTTCAGAAGTAAGAGAATGTACCTGAGCTCCTTCAAATGAGGAGTATATATAGCCCCCAGCGCTGGGCTAAGGCCAATGATGACAATAAATGGCCATCAATTGGCTGCTGGAAAACGGCTGAAGAGCCATGATGAGCCTTAAATGCTCATTAATCCGGTGTCGGCCGTTACGATACGCTATGGCATCTATGACCGTTAAGATGCTCGTAGGAAATGGATGCTCGAGTGCTGCCAATGTTGCTCGCGTTGCTCGAACCTTATTGGGCTTAAAGCCCAGTCCAGAACATTATCATATTTGACATTGGGTGCTCTAATTAGAGAGTTAGCTCACTCACTCGCCCCTCTCAAATCTTTTGCTTACTCGCCTCACTTTCTATTCGTCCCCTTTCATGTTGTATGCATTGAAATTTTGAAATTTAATTTTCTAATATTCAGTGATATTATAAGGTTGAAAATAAAGTGTAAGTGTTGTAATATGCAATCTAGAGAGGGAAAGAGGGGGTAGCCATCTTTGTTTCTTCAATTTGGTATTTGATGAAGTTGTTGAAGGTGTTGTTGTTGTTGGTGATGGAGAACAAGTGAAATGAGGTGGGTGTTGGAAGTGTAGCATGATAATAATAAAATATTAAGTTCCATTACCAATTTCTCTCAATTGTCAGCTCGCCCCTGGTGTTTAGTTAGTAGAGTAAGTATTGACCTTAGTACTATACTATGAAGCCCCGATACACAATACGGATACGATATGATACCGATATACCGATACGTGAAAATTTTAAAAAATTCATATCCGATACTGGCGCCATACGTTATTTAAAAATTAATTTAAAAATTAAATATATAAATGCACAATATATAAACATGACTAAAATCAATAATATTAATAATGATAGTTTTTTTTGAAATACACAAAATTATTATTATTATTGTTATTATTATTATTATTATTATTATTATTATTATTATTATTATAAACGCTAATAATTCATTGTACAAGGAGTACACACAAGCCAATAAATTTGCACAAGAGCAAAACAGTTTGAGATTCAACATACAAGAGTTCCTCAGTTCTAACTAAAGACATATAATAGCTCAAAAAACATATAATAGTTATGACATCACTAATACATTTTAAGTTATACATCTTAAGTTAAGTATTATACAAAAAGAACATCATCAGTACTATCCCAAAAAACATCATCAGTACTATCCTAAAAAAGACATAGTTATTTACCCGTGTAACAACATAATAGTTTGACATTTAGTAAGAAACACATATTGTATTAGATATTATTTTTTATTTAAAAATAAAGATTTAACCGATACTTTTCCGATACGAGTATCGAGACATATCGGACACGATACTTCACCATTTTTAGGGTATCGGGGCTTCATAGGTACTATATCATAACAAAAGTAATGGTCTATAGTCTTATATTATAACAGCTTTTAAAAAGATCTTGGATCTCACCTTTTTAACTTCTAAGTGTTTCTTTTTATAGTCTAACATTCTTTGACTTAATGGGCCTTCTTGCAAACTGATAGTCCAAGCCCAATAACTACAACACTGAGATCCATTGGCAGCTCGTCCGTACAGGACACATGGAGTTAACGCACGTGCAACTCACGTCACTCGTCCGTACGTATCACGTGAAGCAGACACACATGTACCTTACGTCACTATGTTCGTACGTGATACGTGGAATACCACGTGGAGGTTGAGCTGAGCTGAAAACGAAGCTCGTAGTTGAGTTGGGATGAGCTACAGATGGAGTTTGAGGTCGAGTTGAGCAGAGCTGAAGATGGAGCTTATGGTCGAGCTGAGATGAGCTGGAGATGGAGCGTATGGTCGAGCTGAGCTGGAGATGGGGCTCATGGTGGCATGTATGATCAAAGTTTAATAATGTACCTATTGTTTGATCTCAATATCAGTCCAATATATATATATGGGGAGATATCAAATTACACCGGTATAACATTTGAGTAATGTTACACCGCTCAATAACGCTTTAACGAATACAAATTTTACAAAATCCACCGTTGGATTGAAAGTTTATATCATATAGATCATCTATGTCGAGTTTTACAAAAATCTAAAATTGTTTGACATGTTTTTGAGACACATCAAGTTTAACGATATTCAATAAAAACGCATAAACCGTTCATTTTGATGTGTCTAAAAAACATGTCAAATAATTTTAGATTTTTGTAAAACTCGACATAGATGATCTATAAGATATAAACTTTCAATCCAACGGTGAATTTTGTAAAATATGTATTCGTTAAAGCGTTATTGAGCGGTGTAACATTACTCAGATGTTACACTGGTGTAATTTGATCCCTCCCCTATATATATACACACACACACACTATTATGAGTTGAATCCATCAATTTTGATTGCAATTTTTGATTATGCAATCTTGATTTCCCCTTTCGATTCATAAAAATGATTAGAGTAGAATCCACCTATTTTAGTTGTGATTTACAATTTTTCAATCTTACTATCCTCTTTCGATTCAAAGTAAATTCTTGATTCTGACAACCTTAAGGGAAGTAATTTTCTTCTCTATATGCTTTATTGTTTGTTTTTGTATAATAAACTCTAGCATGTATAATATTTTCAAATTTCAATATCGATCAACTGTTTATTTATATTTCATTCTAGCATACTATATGAATATCAATTGTTTAATCCCTTTGAATGTAATTATTCTTGTAGAGGTGCAATTTATCGTCCGTTTACCTCTTATTTATATGTAATTATTCTATATTTTTATTAATGATATTCTTAAACTTTTAGAAAAGACTTTTAATGAGGCAGTTGTATTTTCACGGTAGTTTATGAGTTTGGAGTGCGATAGTCGAGATATCTTTTTATACTCAAATTTTTGTGAGATATCTTTTTATAATCTCATTTTTGTTAAAAAATATTATCCAAGGAAACTATAAATCATGTGTGGATAATGGGTTGCATGATACAAAATACTAGGTGTTATTAAGAGATACAAAATACTATGACTACAAATTCTAACATGATACAAATTTGATTAAAATATAACATAATACACTGAAAATCAACGTTAAAAAATAAGAACGATTGACTGTGTTTGTAATTAATGATTGCAGGGACGCTGATATGCAGAGGTCTGAGTTCAATTACAAAATTATCCACTTCACACTTAAAGTATGTGAGTATAACCACTAAACAACTTATAAAAATAAAAAATAAAAACAACAGAAATGCCAAGATACTGAACCACGACAAGTAATGTAACTTGTGCACATAGTTTACAGAAAAACAGTTTTGAACAATGTTATATAGCATGTTGAAAAATTGGGACTTCAAATCTTCAAACATTGTCCTGCCATCCAAGATGCTGAACGTTGCTTAATTGTCATACTTAGGCCTAACTTCTATCCCTTCAAATAAGAGAAGTGCATGCCAATCACCACGCTTTACCTCGTTAACACTCATTTGGACTTCTTCTTCATCTTCTAGGCCTGAATTGAAAAACTCTCCCATCTCAATCTCAAACCATCCATCGCTTCTGAGACTAGGGCGTTGCAATCCTACTACTCTGTTGTCTGCTGGATCCAAACAGACAATCTTAGTATTACTATGACCACCTTCAACGCCAACTGATAACTCCACAAGACAACTCCAAAATCCCAAACATGAATCATCTTGAACACGACATAAACAGCATACTGAGTATTTGGGGATAAGGCAATGGTGTTTATCGTGCCACGAATTCCAAACCAACACACGTTAAAAAGCTGAATGACTTCAGGGAACCTGTCCAAAGTAGTACACACAAGTTGCAAAGATTATTCTATAGGAACCAAGAGAAAAGTTGAAAGTGATTCATTTTGTTGACAGGCATAACTTATGCATGTCTAGACATTTACAGTACTCCCACCTATAGCAAGGACTTAGTGGAAATTGGGCCGAGACTTATAAATTTTGGTCAAATGATGCATTGAAAAATAAATAAGATTGGATTAAAAAACATTAACCAACAGGCAGTTGAAATCGGTATAAAATGTCAGATGATTTTTAGCAGAAGAGGGAAGAGCATATTCTACCTCTCTGTTCTTTCTTCATCTAGAATGACCTAGAAGAAAAAATTGTTGACAAGGGGGATAGCATTCAGATTGGTGTTAAGAGTTGATTAAATTATGAAGATATATTGGTTTGTAATAGGTAATAACCAGTGTTAATCGCTCAAATTCCACTACACAATAGTGTTATAGCACTACTATAGGTCTAGAGCCACTAATTGATGATATTTTGTACTAAATAGTGTATAACCAGTAGGGATGTCAATTGTATCCGTAGTGAGGATCCCGTGGAGATTTTCCCGTTTGGACCTTTAGGGACACAAAGGTGGGGATTTTTTCTCTGCGGGGGATGGGGGGCTAAGTCCCCGAGAGAGGTTTGGGGATGGGGACGAGATTTTATTCTCAATCCTGCGGAGACTATAACCCCAAATATGTATTAAAATAACATTTAAATATGTGATGTTTATTGTAGTCACACAATGATCTCTTAATTTTTTTTAAATTGTTTTATGATTGAACTTTAATGTATTTTACAACATGATTGAAAATAATGGATCTCGCGGAGATCCACGACACGACAATGAGGAATGAATACTCCCTGAGCAAGGAATGGGGATGGAGATCAGAAGTATTCTAAATGGTGGGAAAGGTAGTGGAAAGTATCCTTTCCTCAATCTCCGTCCAGTTGAAATCCAAGTCACAGAACAAATGGACAATAGTAATTTGCTCAAATTTTGCTAAACTAAGAATGTTAGAAATCTAGCTACTTACAATATATTAAAAGAAACTACTACTAAAATTTTAAATTTGTCAAATCAAGTTTAATAATATTTCAATATTTCTGCCCTTAAATTTAATTTTAACTATAAACTAAAAATAAAAAGATACAAAACAAAAATAGTAAGGAAAAAAAAAGATAAGCATAAAAGAAATAATCCCATAAAAATATGAAGAAAAAAAAGATAAGCATAAAAGAAATTTCCTAGAAAAATAGCATCGGAAACCACCTCTAAAAAAATATATTAATCCAATTTATTTAACAAAAATAATTTAATTAAAAAAAATTTACGCATAAAAATATGAACAAAAATCAATATAAAAAATACGCATAAAATATAGTACTAACTTTGTTTTTTGAATGAAAATATAGTAACACAATCTAACATATAATAACTTATATATAAAAAATAAAAATAGAAAACCCTAATAAAAGAATATACTTATTTATGAGCTTAAAAATAAAAGAACATAAAAATAGAAACAAACACACAATGAATCCATTTGGGTTGAGTTATTAAAAGTTTTATAAGGTAGTTTATGAAAACATTTTATAAATATATAATTTTTGTTAGTCAAAATTTATGAATTAACATGCGTAAAAAAAACTTACGAATTTACACGGGACAATTGCTTTAATAAATTTTTTTAATCATACAAGGGACAATTGATTTAATAAAAAAAAGTAATTGAATAATAAATATTTATTAATTTTAATTTTATTTTACTACACAAAAATCAAACACGGGACAATTGCTTTAATCAAGAAATATTAATTTAATAAATTTTACAAGAAAGAGCACAATGACGTAATTTATATTTTAATAATATTTTATGACATTTTTCTGAATATTTATTCTAAATTAATTTTATACTTTTAGTATAATATCAAATCTTAAATATAAAAAAAATAAATCAGTAGACATGAATTTCCATAAATAGTTTTTTTTTAAACAAGAGAAGAATGAATTTTCATCGATAATAAATATAAAAAAACACAAGACAAAATATTTATCATTAATACATTAAAGAAGTCGAATAAAAAATTCATGCACGGGACAAATACTTTAATAAAAAAAAAAGTAATCATACAAGGACAATTACTTTAATAAAAAAATTATTAATTTTAATAAATTTTACAAAAATAACACAATAATTTTCGTTATATTTTAACAATATTTTATAAATAAAAGTTAATAGACCCGTGCATAATCTCAAAAGTAGTAATAGTATTAACCAAATAAAATAAAACAAGTAGAAAAGTTAAGAGAAATTTAACCTGGAATCAGGCATAGTAATGCAGGTCCAATATTTCTTATTATCAGCCGAAGCAATGTCGAGAGATCTAGAAGCAAGCATGTAACACTTTTTTCCACTCTTTCTATCCAATTGAAAGCTCTGAATTTCAACAGAATTTTGAACAATCAATTCAAAAAAAAAAAAATTTCAAATGTAATCATTATATAGTAAATGATAAAGAAATTGACGGTTATGAAGAAAAATACCTTTTTACCATTGTCGATGATGATTGGGCGATCAGAGAGAGCGAGATAGAGATCCTTTTTGGAGGGAATGTTGGCGAGGGAAGGAAAGTGTGAGATGATAGAGTCGATGAAATTGGGATCGGAAGGGAGAAATCGATTCCATACGGCATTGGAATCGGCAGCGGAACAGAAAGTCTTGGAAATGAGGGAGAATCTGCAGGCGTCAACGGGGGTTGTATGGGAGAGTATGGCGGCGATGCATCCCTCCGGCAATTCGTTGAACTCCGCCATTCTTTTGTGTAAATATGCAACTCTCTGAATCATCCAACTCTCTCGGTAGAAAATTGTGTTCAACGAAATCAATTTTAATTACTTACCACTCCATTTTATGTTTAACCTGATGAGTGGCATATTTTGTGCTACGAAATCTGATGAGCGGCATAATTTGTGCTAGGAAATTTAAAATGTCATCATAACTAATGAGAATATCTGTTCTGGTTATATTTGTAGAATATTCTAATTGTATAGGCTGGAATATATTATATATTATTACATTAATAAGATTATTTGATCTGATTGTATACATTAACTAGGTATATAGCCGTGCATACGCACGGGACGGCGCCTTCGGCGCCTTATTGCCTTTGTGTCTACGGCGCCTTCGGCGCCTTAGGGTCCGTTTGGTTCGAAGTTTTTGGAGGGGAGGGGAGGGTAGGTGAGGGAATATTTTAAATTTTTATGTTTGGTTCAATTTTTTAACGAGGGGGAGGGGAGGGAAGGGGAGAAGTAATTTACTTTTTTACTCTTAACCTTATAAACTCAAAATAAGGATTAAATTATAATGGATATATTTCGTCAAAAAAAAATCTAATGGATATATAACAAAAAAAAAATCTAATGAGTAGAAAATCTAATTTTTTTTTTTGTTGTAAAAAAATAAAACCTAGAATTTTAGTATTCCAACAAGGATAATTTTGAATTTTAATAAAAAAATGAGGGTAATTTTGTCAACATAATAAATTATGTTTTACCTCGCCTCCCCTCCTTAAAAATCCCTCCCCTCACCTCCCCTCCCCTCCCCTCCTTCTCAGTTGAACCAAACGGACCCTTAGGGTCCGTTTGGTTCGAAGTTTTTGGAGGGGAGGGGAGGGGAGGTGAGGGAATATTTTAAATTTTGGAAAAGTAATTTACTTTTTTACTCTTAACCTTATAAACTCAAAATAAGGATTAAATTATAATGGATATATTACGTCAAAAAAAAATTTAATGGATATATAACAAAAAAAAATCTAATGAGTAGAAAACCTAAATTTTTTTTGTTGTAAAAAAAAAATAAAACCTAGAATTTTAATATTCTAACAAGGATAATTTTGAATTTTAGTAAGAAAATGAGGGTAATTTTGTCAACATAATAAATCCCTCCCCTCACCTCCCCTCCCCTCCCCTCCTTCTCAATTGAACCAAACAGACCCTTATTGTCTTCGCGCCTTCGGCGCGTTATTTTGTTCGGCGCATATGATGATTCCGTCAAAAAAATTAATCTACTTGATTTTTAATATATAATAAACGTAATAAACAAAAAGTCATTATTAATTTTTAAGAAACTCCGCAAAAGAAAAATCATATAACCCACAATCAAAATTATAATGAGTTGGGTCTTATAATCCATTTTGCATATAATGAGTCATCATCAAGCATTTGGGGGGATTGACATTGAAGTATCCATTTTTAAAAATCACAATTTTTAAGAATTTTAATGAGTTACAATAATAAATAAAAACGACATAGAATTATTTGCATATAATCATATAATCCACAATCAAAATTACCTTTGGTTAAACTTATAATCCACAATCAAAATCATATAATCATATATTAGTGGAGGCGCGTTATTTTTTATCAAATTGGGATATAAAACAAAACACATATGACGTTATTTTTTATCAATTTTTTTACTGGTGGTGCTAAAATTTAGTATTTTGATGTTAATATTGTGTAATCAACTATATGAAGTTGAAACAAAACAAAAATGAGCTATTATAAAAACATAGATGTGGAAACTTCAATGAAGACATTACAAAAAAAATACATTAAAATAGCTTCTGACTCAAACATATATAATACTTGTAATAAAGTACATTCAATTTGTTCTCCATGTATAAAAAATAAATGTACTTTATTATGATAAAAAATAAATCTACTTTAGTATAAAACAAATTATTATATAATCCACAAACATAATTTCAACTCTTTGTCATTTGTCCGTGTATAATATATACTTTAGATTTTTTTTTATGAACAACAATGTCTCCTATGTATAGATGTCCCCTATTTTATATATTAACAGGATCTGTTCTATAGACTCGTATAATTGTGTCATTGATTGTTAAAGAGACATTAACAAATAATTTGTATAAATGGCCCGTATATAAAAGTTATTTTAAAATTCTTATTAGCGACAACTTGTGCCGTGGATATATTAGAATTATTTATGAGCAACTACAAATACTCCTTCCGTCCCAAAATGTAAGCAAATGTTGGTCAACAAAAGTGAATGTATTTGGTCTTAATCTTTAACCAAATACAACCGTGCACTTGATTTCTAAGAAGATAGTTAATTTAAGTTTTTCATCAACATATACATTGTTCTTTGTGTATAATAGTAAATTTTATTTTATTTTTATCAACAACAATTTGTTCTCCATGTATAAAAAATAAATCTACTTTATTATATAAAAAAATAAACCTACTTTATTATAATTAAAATTATTTTATAGTCCACAAATGTAGTTCAACTATTTGTCTCGTGTATAATATATAATTTGTCCCTTGTATAATATATAATTTAGATTTTTTAATGAACAGCAACGTCTCCCATGTGTAGATGTCCCGTATTTTATATATTAACAGGATTTGTTCTATAGACTCGTATAATTGTATCCTTGATTTTTAAAGAGACATTAACAAATAATTTGTATAAATGTCCCGTATATTAAAGTTATTTTAAAATTCTTATCAACGAAAACTTGTGCCATGGATATTTTAGAATTTTTTATGAGGAACTACAAATATATGTTTTATGACCTTACTTGAAGAAAATCTGTTCTATAGGCTCGTACAACCGTACCTTGATTTCTAAGAAGATAAGTTTTTCATCAACATGTACATTGTTCCTTGTGTATAATAGAAAATTTTAATTTTTTGTATCAACAACAATTTGTTCTCCATGTATAAAAAATAAATCTACTTTATTATGATAAAAAAAATAATCTACTTTATTATATTTAAAATTATTTTATAGTCCACAAATGTAGTTCAACTATTTGTTCCGTGTATAATATATAATTTGTCCCTTGTATAATACATAATTTAGATTTTTTTATGAACAGCAACGTCTCCCATGTGTAGATGTCCCGTATTTTATATATTAAAGGATTTGTTTTATATACTCGTATAATTGTATCCTTGATTTTTAAAGAGACATTAACAAATAATTTGTATAAATGTCACGTATATAAAAATTATTTTAAAATTCTTATCAACGACAACTTGTGCCGTGGATATTTTAGAATTTTTTATGAGGAACTACAAATATATGTTTTACGACCTTACTTGAAGAAATTTTGTTCTATAGACTCGTACAACCATGCCCTTGATTTCTAAGAAGATAATTAATTTAAGTTTTTCATCAGCATATACATTTTTTCTCGCGTATAATATTATATTTTAATTATTTTTTATCAACAACAATTTGTTCTCGATATATAAAAAATGAATCTACTTTATTATAATTAAAATTATTTTATAGTCCACAAACGTAGTTCAACTATTAAAAAATGTCAAATTCTAATCATTTTATCCCGTGTATAAAATTAATTATAAAACATTGTCAAAATATAAAAACATTTTTAATCTAAAATTTTTTATTCACAATTATTTGATTTTTATTGTCCTATGTAGCAGAAACACCATACCAGATTTTACAAAGAACATTTCTTTTATAATTTTTGCTGCTTAAGTAGCGAAAAGACAAAATGAAAAAAGCGTATGACGTGCGAGTAATGAGTAGGGTGGTAAAAGTACATATCCATATTTATAGTAATTTTATTCTTTGGCACAAATCCAGATTTATTCTTAAATTGTTTTCCTTAATTTTTTATTTTAATTTTTACAGCTTAACTATTGGTTATCTTTACATCATTTCTAGTACATTAATATATTATTCTATATTTAGAATTCAATAGTTTAGATTCCACATTATTTCCTCATGTTTTTTCTCATTTGAAAGGATTTATTATCATTTGGAAAAGTAACAACCCCAGTAAAACTACTAACGAAGGATAAAAATAGTATATTTTAAAAGTAGTCATCGAGACAAATTAAACAACATCTCATTTGTTAATATTAAAATATTAATAGGAAAATATGGTCAAAGTAGATCACATGAATAGTAACTTAAATCAAATTTGAGTCATCTATTTTGAGATGGAGGGAGTAAAATTCAGTTCTATGTAAATGAGTCATTCTTATATAGTCATATTGGTGTCAAATTGCCTGTGCTTCATACACTGACTTTATAAGTAATTTTCTTTTTATTATGATATATCAATCCCATGATTTATTTATTTCTTAAGATTTTTTTACAGGAATATACCAATCCCATGAAAAAAATTGCATTTGGTATATTATTAGTATAAAATGTATAGCAAGTGTTTAATTAAGAGACTGTTTGTTTACTATTACTATGTGTAGAATGGTTTAAAATGAATTAAATAAGTAAAATTAAAATGGACAAATGCAAAAACATATATAAATTTAAAGGATTGAAACATATATTGAAATAAGGTAGATTAAGTATAATATAATTAATTAAAACCATTGCATTAATCACACAGGTTAACTGAGTAAGTAAAAAATAGCATGGAATAATAAAGTACATAATCATGATCATATTTTGAGAGTATCAATTTTTTAATCAATTAAATTGAATATATATAAAAGAAGGATCCACCAAAAGTGACTAATACTATTAGAAGCAAAACGATTGGAACAAGAACCCCAAGTCTGCAGATGCCAAAAACAAAACATAGCAAGGCAAAACAAAGCAAGAAACAGGCACAAGGGCCAGAACAACAAAAACAACAACAGGCCAACGAAAAAGAACAGCCGTTACAACGTTATTTCGATAGGCACAGTCGCGGTTCCGCACACCATTCATAGAACAAACACTGGCCATAACTTGATCGACTCATCCACCACTTCCATGACGAAATCTTGACCGCTTGAACCAAGTCCTTAACTGTCCTCGTTCCATTGTCGAACAAAAGAGAGTTTTGACATCTCCAAAGCTGCCAAACCACTGCAGTACAGATCATGATCATACCATTCCTAATTTTTGAGTTCCCTGCCTCCAGCAAACAATGAAAAATAGATAACAGATTGTGAGGAAGCCCAAAAGGTACATACAGCCAATAAAAGATTTCCATCCATACCTTTTGTACCGCAATTTCGCAATAAAGAAACAAATGCAGCTCAGTTTCTTTCTCCTCGCCACAAAGAGCACATGACACATCCTCCTCTACAGCAAGAACTCGCCTAGTAATAAGGTTATTTTGAGTTGGAACTCTACCATGGAGGAGTTGCCACACAAAACCGCTCACTTTTGATGGTGCCGGGCATTTCCAAACAGAAGTGAAAATTGGAGCGTGCCACGGGGATGCCGCAAGCTCATGGACAATAAAATTAGAAATAATTCGGTAAGTTGATTTGATCGTAAATTCTTCTCCCTTTTCCAGCACCCACCCCCATCGGTCTTCGTCGTCCAATGATAAACTCACCGTGTTAATGGACTCCATCAACTATAACAACAGAGCCTTCTCCCACTCATAAAGTACACAGCGCCAAACCAGCCTCCATCTCTCCAAATCAGAGTTTGGACTTCTCACATCCGCTACCGACACCTCTTTTTGAAGAGAAATAGAGAAAAGGTGAGGGAAGCAGTCCCGTAAAGGTGAATCCCCAACCGACGTAATAGTTTTATTTACAGTGACAATATCATCATCTGCTAAGCTATCCGCTAATTTAATTGGAATTGATTTTGAACTTTCAACAATAGTAGTGGATGCAAATTTGTAAGTACTTTCAATTGTAATTCCATTATTCAGTTAACAAACAGATGAAAAAGAAAGAAATAATAGTAAGGTAATTAACAATAATTAGTATTGCATTGTAATTGTAACGAAAAGAAAAGTGAATTACCTGTTGCTGAATTTTTCCAGCCAACAACTTGTTGTCCTTGATTTCTAGAATTGGTCCTTGTCGCCACTCCTTTTGCCATTTGACACGAAATGCAAATGTTCGACCCATCATATCATCAAGCAATAGAGGGTGATCTAAACGATCATCCTCACCAGCCTATTTTTTTATGATCAAACAAAAGCAATAAATTAATCAAGACTACTTATATGTTATGCATAATATAGCCCACCAGCAGTGATTCCCAACAATTCAATACATGTATTATCCCAGAAGACAAACTTGGCATTGTCGTCTCCAACATGAACTCGAACATCTATCCTATACATAAAGAAGAAATTGTAATGGAGTTAATATTGTTAGGACTTAGGAGCATGGAAGTATTAATATGATAGAGTTGGAAAATAGTAATATATGAGATGAAGCTAAGATACTTGATGTTATAATAACCTGAGTATAGGAACTTCAATTTTGTGTTTTGTGATTTTGCATTAATATGGCGGTGCTTTGCCAAAAGTTTGTTTAATACAGCTACTGCATCCAAGAAAGTACCATCCTCAGCCAGAGGCCTTAAATGAGAAGTTGTCACAACAGTGATAACAATTTCATCCTGCATTATATAATAATAGAATAAGTGAATCATATATAAAGGCAAAAAGTTGTAAATATTATTTGAAATTTGAAGATTAACCTTATTCAGTCTAATAATATCAATTTGTTTAAGAACTCTATGTCCTTGAATGAACCGACCCTCTGGACTCATCTGTGAGCCAGCAGCAGAACTTTGTGCAGAAAAGCTCTGTGATGATGATGGCAGCAGCTGATTCTGAGTAGCATATGTGTTGTCCGCCGGTAAACTTGAGATATAAAAAAGGTAAGGAAATTTAGCAGACACTTAACACAAGGGGTATGACTATGAGTAACCTTCTTATTGAAGATATAAGAAAGGTAAGGTACAATTTTTAATAAGAAAGAATAACCTTTTTATGAAGTCTATTATCTCTGGAACATCTTCATTGATGATAAGTTTAGTTCCAGTCCATGCATTGGAAATTTGCAGAGGATAACGTTCTACCAATAAGAAGAAAACAATATCGGTTTTAAATGATTCATAAAAAAGAAAGTGTTAATAGTTATTTTGAACCTACTTAGAGAAATCATACAGCATGTTGGTAATATACGATGCACGTGGCGAAATATGATAATTAAAGGTCGACATTCACTTCGATTTTTGCAGTGTTCAATAATTTTCGATGCTACACTTTATCCAATTACAGTCCAGAATGTTTCCACTATAAAACATATGAAATATTTATTATAATAGTTGATTAAAAAGAAAAAGTTATAGAAAAGCTTTTGTCTTTCACCTTCTACTTCTGCAAATTTGAGACTCATTTCTGAGTATCTTTCTTGCAACTCTTTTAACTCGGTTTCCATTGATTTGTCTCTTTCTTCAATGATGATAGTTCAGTTAATACGTCACTGAAGCTGCCATCGCCATTAGTATCCATTGTGTGTATTTCTTCTTCTTTCTCTGACAAATCATGACTGCCACCGCCAGAAAATGATCAATAATGAAACAGTTCAATATCTTAAATTCACAAATTTATGAGTAACATGGACAGACTTAAAGTGTCACAATTGGTACTAAAAGTAAACTATGTGTTCTTAATGTCATACATAATAGAGAAGGGAATTCGATGAAAGTAGAAAGCAATCAAACCTCTTGGATGATGACACTACAACCCCGTTTTCTTCAGAGATACATGAAGTATCATTGAGATGCTCAATTGTACTTCTTACTTCTTCAGATCTGTCGTTTGTAGAAGTAAAACTTGTATCCGCAACAACCTGTTTGAAGCGCATAACAATGTATATTTATTGCAGAAATACGATTCAATTATATCATAATTCATAAACCAACAATTCAATGATAAAATCATAATCAAGATACCAAGGCAAGACCTACATAATAATAGTTTAAACTTCATGTAACCAAAAATACTATGAAACGTTGCCTAAGACAAATCATATATGAAGAGAAAAAATAGTTGACATTCTCTTATTTCCATCATTCATCCATGCACTTTAATGGATATGCCAAAAATTCATCACATTGGCATATTGTTTAAGACATTAAGTATCACAATGTACTAATTAGTATACCTTGATTCTTTGATTGAGTTCCTCCACTTTGTCCTCCAGTTCATCAACTTTGGATTGAAGTTCGCTTTCCTTCTCCAAAAGTGAAGAAGCTGATGTTTCCAAGGACATCTCCTTTGACTTTATCAGGTCCTGTCATAAACAAATCATTTTGTTAATATGCCATAAATTCTGAAGTCAACACTTATAGCAACAACTCATGCTTCAATATACCATAAAAACAGTCCCATCAAACAACACAACACTTATTAAATTCTGCATAACATGAGCCTCATGATTGAAACAAATGTTATAAGCCTTTTGAACTTGTCTTAGATTAAGATTGTAAAAGGTCCTGTTAAATATTTGTATCCCAATTTGGCTAGGAATAAAATAAATTAAGATAAATATAAAAGATATCATGCCTTAGAAGGTTTTTTTTATTCAATCAAATGCCGTAGAAGGTTTAAAATGTGGTGTTAGTGTGTTACATTAATTTTTTGTGTTTTTGAAGGCATGATTTGCACCAAAAGAAATATGGTACTTTGCTCAGGCAGATGATCATTTAGCATTAACAATGTTACTATTTAATTATAATAGTGAATATATAAAAGGTTATTTCAAGAAGTTAAGAACATGATTAGCCAAGTGTCTACAAACCTGTACCTAGTAGAACATGCACTTCTCTGCCACTTAGGGAATTGAGAATATCTTCCAGTCTAGAATCAAAAGTAAGCATCCGGACTGCCATGATCACTCCAGAAGTTTCATGAGCATTGTTGATATGATTTTTCCTCAAATTTTCATGAAGGTTTCTTAAATAAGTCTTCGCTGCCAGTAAAGCTGCCAGTGGATCAAGCCAGTGGTTCGGTTTTTAAAAACGCCGCATTCAAGTCCTGGGGACGAAAGAGATAAAAGCAAAACTTTTTCCCCTATATTTTGTGCATAAGCTTCAGCAACTTCCCTATTTCTTCCACCCACTGTCACAAATAAGTCATTGTTTTAGTCCAACCAAGATAATCAATGAGAAAAAAAGTAGGATTATGAAAATCATTGTCCTTACTGCATGTTGTGATAAGGTCAGCTATACCACAACTCTCAAATAATATATATATTGTCCTTAACAGATGGAAACAATAACTTTGAATATACTATCATCTCTTTCAGACCAATTCTCATGATTGCAGCCTAAGCATAGTAAAGAACCAAAAATAAGAAACAAAATGAAAGGTGAGAAAATAAAGGGATTTCTTGAATATGAGTTTTCTATAAACTCACTTTTGTGTTATTACCCATTTCCAAGCCATCAATAAAGCCTGTCCAACTTGTGTGCAATTTCTCAATCATTCATAAAGACTATAAAAGAGAGGAGATAGAGAACAAAGTGCAGATAATGTATTACAAACATGTAGCTACAACTACAGTTCCACACATTTCTACTCCTTCAACATCCTCAACCTATATTAAATAATAATGCAAAAATCATAAACATAAAGTGCATCTCAATATTTTACCAAAAGCAAAACTACTAAATTATGCTTAAAAAAGGGATAACAGAAACATAAGATAGACTTATAAAAAAGGGATAATAGAAACATAAAGTGCATCTCAAGCAAATGTAATGAGTTACATCTATCTTATAATCAAACATAAGATTACATCTATCTTATAATCAAACATAAGATAGATGTAAACATAAAAAAGGGATAAATCTAACTATCATAAATAATTCATTGTAGTAAAAAAAAGTGAACGAAGTAAGTAGCTAACAATCAAAATTAACTAAATTAAGAATTTTCTCTATTTAGCTGAAAGTTTTACATTACATATTAACACCTTGCATTATGTTTATCTTAGCACCTTCAATTTAAGACATGATTCAATACATATATGTCGTATATTCCATACTGTTAACACCCACCGTAGGATCCGAAAATCTTTCTTCGCTTTTGCATCCTTCAATCATGAGAGATTTGATATGGTGATATTCATGAATATTATAATATGAGAAAAAGTGTTTGTAAGCTAGGTATCAATAGACTCAGAAACAAATCCCTATTAAAATCCCAACCTAAGAACCAATCGACTCAAAAACAAATGTTAACAAAATCCAAATCCACAATAATCAATGGATTTTTTAAATTACTCATTATTCAAAACATAAGCAAAATCCAAATCAACAATAGTTATAAAAAGAACATGTTATAATATTGGGAAATCAACCTAATCATTGCAAAAATACCAAATATTTTTATTCTACTCATATGTAAAAATACCAAAATCTCATCTAGCTTAAAATCAATCTTAAGTAACTCAAAAATCTCACCTTGCTTGAGAATCCATCTTGGTCGAATGCCATATTAACATATGTTTCAGCTCTTGTTTTTTTTATTTCTCGTTTCAGTCATCTACTCGATAAAACACAAATAAAACACAAATATCACAAGAAAGTTGTTTTTAATTTTGAAAACACAGTTTTTAGCATAAAATAGGAGTTTACAAAAAGCAAATAAAGAAAATATAAATGCAAAAGAGAAGCTCACCAAGGGTTGCAATGTTAGATCCAAGAATGATGAAGATAGCAACCTCTTTACCCGAGTTTTGAAGTCATCGATGGGTGGCAATTGTGGTGACATAAAAAATTCCAATTAGGCATGTATAAAACAATGAAACTAAAATAATAAAAATGAAATCATATGACCTCGAATCAACCTTGACATGGATAGGTCCATTGAAACCATATTACTCATATCATGTACATGTTTTTTGTTACACCGGCGTCACTTTCTATCTAGTGTGATAAAGAAGGCTTTAGAGAAATATGTTTCTAGTAACACAAATTAGTAGAGATTTATGTATTTTTTTCAAGCTTACAAATATTTCTCTTGTTTGAAGACCAACTTAAAAATTCATGTTCAGAGTATTTAAACTTGAAATCATTGGGTTGGTCTTTGAAATTTTTTATGACATTTGGTAAACATTTCTTCAAATGAGCAATGTCATCCTTTCTCTTATTCACCTCTTTAGTTGGAATGATAACTTGGATAATATCACCCTACAATTTGAAATTTAATTCTATTATCATGATTCAGCATGAAACAAAGATTTTATTATATATAGATGATAAAAAAAAAAAAGTTGAAATGTGTAAACCATGACCTTCAGATCTCGAATAACCATCTCAAATTGTTCTTCTTTTACAAAAGAGTTGAAAACATAATAAAACATAGATTAGAGATAACAATCTCAAAGGATCAGTTCAATTCACAAATTATAGGTCAGAGGAAGCACTGTCAAAGTTTTCAACCCCCACATATACCTCAGACACAATCAATTTTCCACAACAACATTTTATCAAACACATGGTGTGCATATATAAAATGAAAGTGATGAACAAAACAAAGAAACAAAACAGAAAAAATAAAAAAGAAAGTAAAATCAAATATATAGAAATGAAGAATAATGGAGAGTATGGTGGCGATGCATCCCTCCGGCAATTCGTTGAACTCCGCCATTCTTTTGTGTAAATATGCAACTCTCTGAATCATCCAACTCTCTCGGTAGAAAATTGTGTTCAACGAAATCAATTTTAATTACTTACCACTCCATTTTATGTTTAACCTGATGAGTGGCATATTTTGTGCTACGAAATCTGATGAGCGGCATAATTTGTGCTAGGAAATTTAAAATGTCATCATAACTAATGAGAATATCTGTTCTGGTTATATTTGTAGAATATTCTAATTGTATAGGCTGGAATATATTATATATTATTACATTAATAAGATTATTTGATCTGATTGTATACATTAATTAGCATTGCTGTCAGCTTTGATCTAGGACTAATCATAGGGATTTGTTTGCTCACATTGAGGAAAACATTCTGTATATATTTGCTGATATGAAAAGAAATCACAGAAAAGAGTGTTATTACTAAAACACATCTCTTTAATAATAAATGCCCGTGAATAATTTATTTTTTTATAAAAAACATTTATAGCATTTCATTTATAATTAATTGACTATTACATGTTGATATATTAATAAAAACATTGAAACTAATTAGAGGAATGTATGGCTACCCTTGCCAACTCACGAACTACCTCATTTACTTTTCTCCTATTAAACTCAACTCAAAAGTTTTTAAAATATAATAAAAATTAATATTTACATTCACCTATGACATCTCCAAATTCCGTAACATCACGTCCCCCTTATTGAAACAATCCACTAGACTTTGAATCTAGACCAAAGTCTACTCCATCAAGTTGTAGCTCACTAACTCATTCGATTGCATGAAACAAACTCAAGGCTTCTCCAATATCCACATTGTAATAGACTTTTTAAGCATAAACGGGTCTGCGTCGTCGCGGATACAAATTCCAATGTTCACCCGGTTATGTTGAGATGAAAATGGCGCATCAATGTTACACTTATATCTCCCCATCACCGGTTTCCACCATGGAATAAAGGCTTTTATCTACCTGTTATTAAACCTTACTTCAGAGGCATTATTGTTATCAAATCGAGTACCCTTTATCTACTTTCTCGACGGTTATGCATGCGTTGTTCCGATCCTCAATCAACTTAATTGCTCGGTACACAACTTGAGAACTTGTCTCTGATACCCTCAATCAATTTAAAAATATTTTGGTCCTTCACCTGTACTTATTATTCATCATTGATATTTATTTATTCAAAGATGATGATGGGCAAGCAATATTAGTAATTTTTTTTTCATGTGTCATTTTTATGTATGTGATTCATTCTTTTTTTTAATTAGTTGAGGGTTCCAATTCAAACTATGAAAGCAAATAAATAATGCATTACAATAGTATTATATGGTCTAAAGTATATACTACTACAAGTCATTAGATTTGGTCTAATTATAAGGATTTGTATAGTATGCATGAGATCTTGGGTTCGATTTCCCGCTCCATTGTAAACCAAAAAAAAAAAGTACACACTGGCACTGCTGCTTTGGAGCTGCCTTAATCCACATCAACACGACCAATTCAGCAACCTTTCAATCAAATATGTAATCAAAATAACATTGATAGTTTACTTTCCATCAAAATGAGCTTCTAAATGTTTATATTCCGGTGACTTTAAAGTCTAGTCTATTAAGGCATTGGTTGTCCACTGACCAAAAAAGAAGGCATTGGTTAAACTTGAATCAATGTTGGTAATCATGCACATTTCTTTACTGATCCTAAGTTCTCACTTGCTATTACTCCTTCCTTCCCTCAGAGCAAATGGACCCCAGGGTGAAAGAGAGAACTAATGTCTTCAATCAAAGAAGGTCAAGTACCTAGCGTTCAGAGTTGAGGTTCCCAAATCAAAAAATGGCAGAGAATAAATATTGCATTCTAATATACACACAGTTGAAACATCCAAAACACTGTTATACCAGCATATACTGACCTATGATAATATAATTATAATAGGCAATATAACTTATTCGTATACTTTATCAAAGAGACAATTTTGAACAAGAATATCTCTCACGCACGCACGCACAGTAGTATGTATGTGTGTCACATAGTATGTTGAAAAGTTACGGCAGTGGCAGCGGTAGCTTATGGCTTTGTATAGTTTATTGAACGATGTTTAATTGTCTTCCTTAGGCCTAATTTCTATTCCTTCAACATAGAAATTTTCCTTCACCTCACCAGCCTTTGTCTCCATAACACTCATGTGGACTTCTTCATGTTCAAGGTCTGAATTGAAGAATTCTCCCATCTCAATCTCCAACCACCCGTCGCTTCTTCCACTAGGACGTTGCAACCCTGCTACTCTGTTCGGCAAATCTCCCAAATGACGGTACCGTCTCAATCTTCTTGCTCTATTGCGCACAGATGGTTGCGGTTCCACGTATGGTTCCAAACACACAACTTTGGTGCTGCTATTGTCACCTTCGACACCAACGGTTAAGTCCACAGGAAGGTTCTCAAATCCACGAGGATCAATCATCTTGAACACAAGATATGCCCCATACTGAGTATTTGGGGACAAGGCAAGGGTGTTAATCATCCCACGAATTTCAAGCCACCACACATAACAAAGCTTAGCAACTTCAGGGAACCTGTTCAAAATTTGTGCACAAAAAGATAAGAATACATGAACTAGGGGAAAAAGTTGAAAATGATTGATAACATTGCAGAATCTTTGTAACTCTCTTTGAGTTATTGATTTGTCAATGTCGAAATGAATTATTTCCAAGCATAGCCATAAAAACCTTGTATCTAAATTTTCAAAAAAAAAAACTTAAAACTTATGGAATTATAGACCTTATGTCATGTATCGATATCCAGATACAAAATGGGTACATTGTTTGATGTTTACATTGCTAGTGCCTGTAACTTGGCTTCTTGATTATACTTGCAGTGTTCCTTCACATCCTACTAACATCCTCTAATGACAATTTACTCTTGCATTGTTAGCTTCATATAGAAAACTTTCACATGACTTGAAGCAAAACTTTTTCATATATGACAAAATGGGTTCTTATTTGAAAACATATTGTACTGCTAATCTATTCCTCTAATGACAATATACAAATTACAACATTTGATAGAAAGACAACCAAATCCCTCACAGGCGCTTCTGTTGAGTTCTAGTGTATATATAAGGCATTCATGATCTGTGTTGCAAATCTCAGATAACGGCGCGTAGAACGAGCTCCAAAAATGAAATAGAAATTTTGACAACATACACAAATACTCAAAAACAGAAAAATACACAAAATTAAAGGGACAATCAAACTTAACAATTATAATTAATTTAGTCATTTCCCATCAAAATAAGTTCTAAATGTAATCAAAATAACATTGATAGTTTAGTTTCTAGCACAAATATGAAATGTTCAAAAAATGAAATTAATAGTTTGGCAAGAAAGGAGAAAGAACAAACCTGGAATCAGGCATAACAATCCAGTTCCAATAACGCAAATCATCACCCCAAGAAATGGCGAGAGATCTAGCAGCAAGCATGAAACATTTTTTTCCACTCTTTCTATCTAATTGAAAGCTCTACATTACAACATATATCCAATTGCTATTAGCACTTTATACAACAATCAAATCAATGATAAACACCAAACATTCAAGAAATTGGCAGTTAGTGAGAAGAATACCTTTTTACCGTCGTCGATGATAACAGGGCGATCGGATAGGGCGAGATAGAGAGCCTTTTTGGTGGGAATGTTGGCAAGTGAAGGAGAGTTTGAGATGACAGAGTCGATGAAATTGGGATCGGAAGGGAGGAATTGATTCCAGACAGCATCGGAATCGGCGGCAGAACGGAAAGTCTTGGAAAGGATGGAGAGTCTTCCGGCGTCAAGCGGAGTCGTACGAGAGAGTATGGCGGCAATGCATTCTTCCGGCAGGTCCTCAAACGCTGCCATTATTCTTCAACCTTTTACTTACGAAGAGGGTTTATTAGTTGAAAGATTGGACTATTTATACCAGTTTTTAGAGTTAAATGATTTTTATCTATTAAAATTAAAATTATTTAGGTATAATTAATCCGCATGTTTTTTAAATTTGACATTTTTGGTCATCGATCATATTTTTGGATTAAAAAAATTGTTAAAGTTAGGTCTTATTTTATACTACATTCGTCCCAAAATAAAAGAATTAGTTTGACTACTTCATGTATGCCAATACACGAATTTGATCACTAATATCTTTAATTTTCTATTAGTAAAAATTATAAAATTGAATATTTTGAAAATATTCATCAAAACAAATTAAACAAGATCTTATATGCTTATATTTATATCTATATATTATTAAAAAAAGTATGGTCAAAACATAATAAGTGAATAATATCATTCAATCAAAATAGCTCTATTAAAATGGGACAAAGGTAGTATATCCAAATATATAGGATCTTTTGTCACATACGAAGGTAAATTTAGAGATCAATGTATTATATACATTTAGAACACACTTATTTGATAATCATAATCACAAACAATTGTTGCCGGAAGCACCTATAGATAAGGTATTTCTCTATTTGATCACATGCTCCAAATTTGAGGTTCTCAAATGCGTCAAATCACAAACAAACGTATATTCAGCGTGATAATGTGACGACAAATGGGACCTAGTCTATCTATTTATAAGATAACAAGCCTAGCCATATCGCCTATCATGAACACCAGAGGTTGGTCATACACTTTGTTTCTACACAAATCAGAATTAGTGTCCAAAGCTAGTTCTTCTTGATGACAATTATCGGGCTTAAGCATCATCAAATATATCACAACAACATCAACCCGTTTTTATTAAAACTAAAACCACACAATTAATTGCAGCCCACAAAATATTAAAAAATATTATACCATTTTTCCACTAGTGCAAAATCAATTGTATATATTTAATTTGAAGAAAACATTTTGAAAACAACTCTTGGATTTATAACTTATTTATTAACGTGGCCACTATAACGCCCCAACTAAAATATCTAGAATATTTAGTCTAGACATAAATAATTGAATCTGAGTACCTTAAATTTAACGAGACAAAACAATGAATTACAAATAATTCTTTACAACAGGAGATGAACATCAATAATTCAGCGGAAATAGAATAGCATTCCAAGTATACAGATAAACTAAAACAAGGGAAGACTAAATCGTCTAATGCGATGATCCAAGCTCAGCTCCAATCATCAGCTCCATCCTGGTCCTTGCTCCAGTTAACCTCTCTACCTAAAAAAATTGGTTTGGAGTGGGGTGAGACTACTAAGCCTCAGTGAGTCCTACTACCCTCCTAATGGTGACTACACCGGGGGAGTCCTAATCAGTCACAACATACTAGCATATATATATATATATATAACATAATATCATGATAACATAATTTAAAGTGTAACACAAATAAACAAACTCTTATTCATTTTAAACACAAGGACACTCTGAGGTGAGCAGGTCTCAGAGGCCTGCCATATCCGTCAACCGATTCGGTCACGGCATGCAGCTCACAATAACATATCCTAATGGATTATCCCATTGGGAGTCCATAGCGCGATATCACAAATCGCTCATAATTGACTGTTACTAAATTAGTTATTACTACCATGATTCCCAGAACCCGGGGAGCATACAAACCTAATAATATTCTAAGTTATGACCTAACAATTATCTGTGATTAACATTCTGTTCGACATTATATTAATTATATTACTGTAAACTATCTGACTCTGATGAGGATATAAAACGAGTGTGTAAAGTTCGTTAGAAAAATAGAAAATGTAGGCAAGTTCTGTACAAGCTCGCTATGGCGAGTCACCAGCTCGCCATGGCGAGATTATAGGTCCTGACCAAAATCAACTCGCTGTGGCGAGTATCGTCAGCCCAGAACCCAGCTCGCCATGAATACTCGCCGGCTACTCGCTACGGCGAGTTCATGCAGAAAATACCTTGTTTTGTCAAAAATCATGGTTTTCAAAAGAGCACCTACAATCCTCATTTAAGCCAGTGCAGCAACAATAATTTACATAATATAAAACAAAATGAAGGTGAATTTGGGATTTAATCCTCCTCACACAACATTTATTCCTAATCCTATGTTAACATCCAACAAATCATAATTTTGGGGGACTATCTACACTATCCTAAAGAACCCACCTGATACGAAGCTTTATACTGACACCAAAGCTCAGCAACAGCCACGAACTCTCCTGTACCGGAACTCACTTGAAACCCCACTTTTGTTCATGAGAAAAGGAAAAGAAAGAAATAGATTCATGAGTGTTTGAGAGCTTGATAAGGTTAGGGAAAATAGAACAGTCCTCACCATCTCTGAGAAGCTTTAAGGAAGGTCAAGAATAACTTACCAAAGATTTGGAAACGGCTACATGAACGAAAACACATGCAGCAGGAGCTGCGAAACTCGCTGCGGCGAGTATCTGCTCGCTTGGCGAGCGTGACAGAGAAACAAACAGGATTCTGTTGTTCTTCCCAATCTTCCATTTTTCACAACATGCAAAGCTTCTCATTCATCCCCAAACTCGTAATTTAGGTTGCACAAACAGAAACAAGGGTCAATTTGAAGGATAATTGGATTTGTGAGTTTCTAATACAAGAAGGAATGGAACATGTAGGGAATTTATGAATAAGAAAGAGGGGTTTATGTTACCTGAATTTTTCTTAGTCGTCAGAGGTTGGTTTACAAGTTGGAGAACACCTTTTGTTCTTCTATAAGTCATGGGTATCCAAACTGACCTTAATACCACCGAATTTCCCATTGGATAGCCAAAACTCTTGCATGCAATAACAAGAACATATGTAATTCTTTTTAATAAGAGGTTTTTGCTGCAAATCAGATGGGTGAGAGAAGTATTTGAAGTTGAAGCTCTACTCTTGCTTGCATTCAAAGGGTAATATGCAACTATGGTTCATGGGTGGATGAGAATTGGAGAGGAATTCTTTAAGGGTGGAGGGTTAGGAAAAGAAAGAAGAGAGTTTCTGATTTTCTTTCTCCAAAGGTCATATATATATAGGCACTAAATGTGTACTTAATTACAAGGAAGCCATTCACATGTCTTGGACTTACTACTACCATTATCATACAGCATACTTGTAGGTCTTTGTTGGTTTACTCTCTTGTCCCAATATAACATGCCTTGAGTACAAAAATCAAGTGTACTTGCCATTTAATTTTCCAATTAAGCTCCCATAAAATTCCATTAATTAATATTCTTCAATTAATTAATTTGGGATGTTACAGCCACAATGATCCAAAGATGCAACATCTAATTAAATATTAAGACCCAATCCAACAAAAGTTAAATTATATTGAATCATGACGGTAATTATATCCATATTGATACAATACTTTCCATAGTTACAAATACCACCAACTCCATCAAATAGTCATTCGTGTAGAGTGTAGCGAGAAGATGATATGTCTGTGATCCAACAACCATACTATCATTTTCTTCGTCGGTCCTCAATTTCTCTCAAATGCCTTAAAGCCAGAGAAATTATATGGTTCATAAGATATCAAAAGTCTAAGCTCCAAAATAATATTGACTACCGCGATATAATGATCTAATCAACATCGAGCTCCAATATTTTAGACATAATTTCTTTCAAATGCCTCAAAATTTGAGAAATTACATGGTCCTTAAAATACCATAATACATCAGCTCCAAAATAGTGTTGATTACCGGCTGAGGGATCCAGACAACACTGAGCTTTAATTTATTTTTGTTTACACATAATGTCTCAGCTCCGAAATAATGTTCATCCCCAGCTAAGTGATCCAGTAAACACTGATCTTTAATTTATTTTGTTTACGCATAATGTCTCAGCTCCAAAATAGTATTGATCACCGGCTAAGTGATTTCGACAACACTGAACATTAATTTATATTTGATAAAAATTAGGAAAATGCTAACTACTGCCCCTGGGGCACTAGTTAAGGATACTTAAAATAGTAAATTTACCTTAAAGTTTGTGCAGTCAATGTTTGAAAAGTAGAAAAATTGTTATTTTCAATGTAAAAGTTACTTTTTTGGTATCCTTAACTAGTGCTCCGGGGGCACTAGTTAGCATGACCCTAAAAATTAATTCAACATTATAGAGTTTCAATGATGAGTGATGAGGGGAATAGGATCAATCACCAATGACTAACCACATAGGAAATAGAATCATTCAAGCCCATAAAAAGGACGTGACATACCCAACTCATGAGAGTCAACACTTAAAAAAGAAAAAGCTGTAAGTTTAAGAGTGCAACCTAAGAGGGAGGTGAATTAGGTTCTATAATTTTTTCGGTTATTTTAGAGATGTTATGGTAATTATTATTTTTTCGGAAAGTTTATGATGAAGGTATGAACAATATTGAGAAAAATAAAAAGTGTAGGGAGGAGAAGAAGAACACAAAAGATTTATACTGGTTCCCCTTTTAACCTAAGGGTACATCCAGTCCCTTCACTCCTTGAAGGATTTCACTATGACCTTTACAAGGTGAAACAAGAGAACAATCCTCTCTTTTTCACTCTCTTGTTTCCAACAATCCTGGAGAACAAGGTGATTCCCTACAAAGTGAAACAAGAGAACAATCCTCTCTTTTTCACTCTCTTGCTTCCAACAATCCTGGACAGCAAGGTGTTCTTTCTCTCAAAAACACTTGTTTCCACAAACTAGGAAAACAAGCAATAGTACAGATAATTGATGATAAGTTTGAATACAAGAGAATTTTGATACAACAAAATTCTAACAATTTGTTGTCACTTTCAATATAACAATTCAGAATAAATAAACTCTAAGTGCTCATGAAACTTTTGTTTGATATGAAATTATGCAGGAAACTTTCAAAGAGTTTTATGAAAGATTGTGCAAAGAATTGTTGTTTGAAAGTTTATGAAAGTGATTGAATTGTTTTGAGAAAATTCTGATCAATATTTATAGATTTATATGATACCTCTTGGAGTATAAAATTGCAATGATTTGAAAGAGGTATAATAATGATAAGGTGTAAAAAGAATCAGAATTTTCAAATTTAAGCATAGGTAAATCGATTTCCCTTCCCCTTTTTAACGTTACAAAATTTGCAAATTTATACAGGGTAAATCGATTTCCCTATCAGGTAAATCGATTTCCCTATCAGGTAAATCGATTTACCTGTTAAAAAATCAGCAACAGACTGCTGGTAAATCGATTTACCTGTGGAGGTAAATCTGTTTTCCTGCTTGAAAAACAGCATTCTACTGCTTGAAAAACAGCATTTCAGAAACGTTAAAAGCTTGAAAAAAAGAAGTTAAAAACCTTTTTGGATGGGAATCATGCAACATTATTATAGTAACTTTAGAAAGATTTAGATTAAAGTTTATGAGCACATAAAGCTTATAATAATGAATTGCATATTGTACCTATGATTATTCCCCATAACTTGATCTTATCTTCTTGTGATAATTTGGATTTCTCCAACATTGAGAATTTGAGCATAATCAATCTTTTTCTTCTTTTCACATATTTGTCTTCATTAAAATCACTTCAATCCAGAAGCTTGTCTTCACAAAAGCCTGTAAAAAAAAAAGCTTAGGCGGATGCCGGTGCATCGGACCTCTAATGACGGAAGAGTTCTGCCGATGTTCGGCGGGAAGACTAGAAAGCTAGTGCTTCAAATTTTGGACTATCTGATTTGAAGTTTTTTTTTAATCACACTCACTAGTGTTTCAATTTAGGACTATCTCACTTGAGGTTTTTTTTTAATCACACTTGGTGGGTGTAAGCTCTGATACCATACTATGTTTTTATATTAAATCAGTTCATCCTTATAAAATCAGCTTATAAAGTGAGGGATGTTTCTCTTTGTAAACTATTCTCACGCCTTATTTCTTTTCAACATGGGACTCTGGTTTTCCCAATATACCACTCACCCCTAGAAATTATTGGAGTCAGGTTTTTCCCAGTACACCACTCGCTCCTATGAACTATTGGACTCAGGTTTTTCGGAATAAGCCTCTCACTCCTAGGAACTATTGGACTCAGATTTTTCCTAATACACTACTGACTACTGAGAACTATTGGACTCAGGTTTTTTCGAATACACCTCTCACTCCTAGGAACTATTGGACTTGGAATTTTCCTAATACACTGCTGACTACTGGGAACTATTGGACTCGGGTTTTTCCAAATACACCGCTCACTACTAGAGAAGCTAAACCCCTGGTCTTATATTTTTAGGTACTCCCTCCGACCACAATTATAAGCAAACCTTCACATTTTAAATTCATTGAATAATTGATGTATTTGATCTATATTACCAAATACATACGTTATTCAACGAATCTGAAAAATGAAATTTTACTTATAATTATGGTCAGAGCCGGTAGAAGAATGAGAGCTACAATAGAGACACATTGGTGGATAACAACAATTAAGCTAATAGAAAAATTGAAGACCTAACCAGGCATAGAAGTCAAGTTAAAAAATCGCTCCAGACCACGCCAAGAAATTGCGAGAGATCTAGTAGCAAGCATGAAACACTTTTTTTCCACTCTTTTTATGCAATTGAAAGCTCTGCATTTTGTACAACAAAAACTCAAAATTCAGTTTACTTGTTATACAATCAATGATGATAAACCCTTATAAGTAACAAATTTGAAGAATTATACCTTTCTACCATTGTCAATGAGGACAGGGTGATCAGAGAGAGCGAGAAACGGAGCCTTTTTGAAAGGAATGTTGGCAAGGGAAGGAGAATGTGAGATGATAGAGTCGATGAATTGGGAATCTGGAACGAAGAAAAGAATTCCAAACATCGTCGAAATCGAAACCAAAATGAAAATTCTTGGAAACAAGGGAAAGTCTGTCGATGTCAAGCGGAGTGGTGCGAGAGAGTATGGCGGCAATGCAACCTTCAGGTAATTTTTCAAAAGTTGCCATTATTTTGGTTTTGACTTGGGGAATAGAGGTGGATTTTTTTTTTAATTAGGTGGAAATATTTTATATGAAATACCTCTATTTATATATGAAATATCAAAAAGAATATAATAATATCATATTATTTTATTAGGTGGAAATATTTTTCTCATTCCAATGTTAGAATTTATTTTAGTCAAATATTATAAAAAAAAATTATTTTGGTAAGAAAAATAGATATTTATCTTTTGATAAGGTTAGAACTTTCTCGTACCTTAAATTTTACCTACCATTTTATTATCATATTGATTTATGTTGCATTTCATTTCGAAACCGCAAAATTGCGGGTTCTAATTTCACTGTCAACCAAAAAGGGAAAGGTCATCATTCATTCTTAAATTACATACGATGTCATTCTAAAATAAAACAACCAAAATTAAAACTAAACCTAATTTCTTCACTTATAAATAACACAATGGTTTTACACAAAAATTCTTACACACAAGAAAATCTGACAAAAAAAAAAAAACCAAAAAAGAGGAGAACAACATCAACGTGCGCCCCCCACCAATGTCTTTTGTCTCAATTCATTTCTTCAATTTTTCCAACTAAAAACATAGCCCAATCATCACTACTTTCCACAAAGATCACTTTCATCACTAACTTTGAATAAATGCTGGGGTGAAGTGAAATATAACAGGGACAAAATGGAAATATTGGATTGTTTGTAGGGTGAAGGTTAAATGTCCGTGGGAGGGAAATTTTTTCAAATAACAATACTGAGCAAAATAGCCCAGTACCTTAAGTAGGCAAGATTTAAATCACCAGAATAATTCAATACCAGCATTCTAGATGAGGGTTCCAAATCAATTAATAGCAAATTCATATTGCATCACAATATCAGAATATATATATATTATATGAACAATCAACACAAAAGGAGGCTGATATCCATCCACAACAGATATACCAATGTACTAAATCACGACCAACAATATAACTTGGGCATATAATATATACTTCACGAAGAAACAGTTTTGAGCAATAATATAAAGTATGTTGAAAAGTTGGGACTTCATATCTTCAAACATTGTTCTGCCAAGACGCAAGACCCCTTTCATAGTTTAGTGAATGTTGCTCAATTGTCTTTACTTAGGCCTGACTTCTATTCCTTCAAGAAAGAGACCGCTCTTCCAATTACCGCCCTTTATCTCCAAAATATTCAAATGGACTTCTTCATTTTCTATGCCTGAATTGAAGAACTCCCCCATCTCAATCTCCAACCACCCATTGGTTCTCACACTAGGACGCTGCAGTCCAACTACTCTGCTGTGTGGCCTACCTTCCACATTTGGATCCAAACAGACATTTCTAGTACTACTATGGCCACCTTCGACAGCAATTGATAACTCCACAGGACGGTTCTGAAATCCCCGGGAATCAATCATCTTGAACACGGCATAAGCCGCATATTGAGTATTTGGAGACAAGACAATGGTGTTTATCATGCCACGAATTTCAAGCCAACACACATCACAAAGCTGAGCAACTTCAGGGAACCTGTCCAAAAGTAGTACACAAAATTTGCAAAGATTAGAATATAGGAACTGAGAGAAAAGTTGAAAGTAATTCTTTACATAACAAATGTAGTATCTATATAGGTGTAATCAACTAAACACTGCAGGTTCGTTAACTAAAAATTGGAGGCCGTTAACAAGCGTAACTGAAGCATTCATTCAAGCCAGTACTGATTATGACAAACTTCTCGGTAAATAAGTTATATATGCTGTTATTGGAAATCCAACATTCATCTTCTCCATCACTTAAAGGACATCCGCATTTCTACATGCCTTTTTAATTCTCATGATAAGTGTAAAGTGTGGATATAAGCAATATAGAAAACTGTTTGATTGTCTCAAAATAGGGGTTGGAGTTGAACAATTGACAACATTATTAAAAAGATATAATAACCAAGGTAATTCACTGGCCACGGATGCTAAGGACAAAAACTAGCCTCCCAAAGAAAACACGGATACATGTAGTGCAACTTCAATGTGTGACCGGTATCCAGGCATGTGGCCTGGAAGGCGCCACCGTAGCAAGTGTAAGGATGAGCTCCTCGAGGAACCATTCGGGAGAAGCCGAGTTCAATTCCTGATAACAATTTTTTGCCACACTTTACTTGCCTAACGGCTGAACTTGTGAACACACAAAAAAAAACTAGTATTCTACTAGACACACTCTTTTTTAAGAAGTAAAATCATTTTGGAGACAAATAGTCAATTACCGAGTACATTTGGTTGAGTGTGGCCCATTGATTCACAGATCTAGTATTAACTGGGAGTTAATCAAGATATATTGACTAGTAATAGACTAATAAGAAACAAAACGGTATTAACAAAAGTAAAATCACACATATAGAAAACCTAAGAGCTAACCTTGAATCGGGCAAAGGAATCCATTTCCAATATTGCTCAGTATCACCCCAAATAATGGTGAGAGATCTAGCAGAAAGCATGTAACACTTTTTCCCACTCATTCTGTCCAATTGAAAGCTCTGTATTTCAACATATCCAAACCTTATTAGCATCCAGAACTAAACATATCAATGATAAACCCTAATATTGGAGAAATTGGAAGTTATGAAGAAGAATAATACCTTTAGACCATGATCGATGATGATAGGGCGATCAGAGAGAGCAAGATAGAGAGCTTTCTTGGTAGGAATGTTGGCAAGGGAAGGAGAGTGTGAAATGATAAATTCGATGAAATTGGGATCGGAAGGGAGAAATTGATTCCAGACAGCATCGGAATCGGCGGCAGATCGGAAAGTTTTGGAAACGAGGGAGAGTCTGCAGGCGTCAACGGGAGTCGTACGAGAGAGTATGTCGGCGATGCAGCCTTCCGGTAAGTCCTTAATTTCTTCCGCCATTTTCTTTTTCTAACAGTTGATTTATGATTATGTAAAGAAGTGACGACAAACAAGGAAATGTCTAAAAAGACAAGACTTAAGAGGTAAGCAAACTAAGCAAAGAACGCCAAATATTTATTCTTGGAATCTTCTTCTCTCAAATATCAATCAAATTGTCCATACGGAAACCGTTTATTCGGTACTCTTTCCGTCCTGAAATATAAATGAAAATGAGTTAAGAAACTTTTGTATTTGATTAAAGATTTGGACTAAATATTTTAGGACAAAACTTACATGTATTGCCATGCAGTTTTTACTTTTCCTCTCACAAAGAGATAGTTATTTTAATTGAAAAACAGTTTTATTTTATTTTTTTTAAATTAGAAAACACAAAAAACCACTTTTTTGTGAGTGGAACAGCAAAAACTACACATAAAGCAATGCATGTAAGTTTTGTCCAATATTTTATTGACTAATTTTTGTTTATATTTTAGGATAGATGAAATATTTTAAAGGGGAAACAACCATTTTATTCCCTTAATGTGTAATTCGCTGTCATTCTGATCCTCACCGAGAAAAAACTACTAGCATTCTGTTAATCAGTTTAATCCTTATTATTAAGTTTGGCAGTTAACTCAACAAAAAAATAGACATGACATTTTTTTGGACACTGTAACAGCCCGGGTTTTTGATAAAGAAATAGCTTAAAAAAAAAAAACTTTATTTCTTTAAATTGTCTGACTATCATTTTTTTTTTCTTCTAAAGAATAATAACTATTCAAGTTTATAAATAATAGCTATACAACGAGAAAAATATTACTTTCACATTACAAATTAATAAAACCCATAATTGTTTTATCCCCACGCACGTACAAGCCACATATCAACTTCACTCACTTCATCTTTAGCATCTACAACAATAATCATGTAAGGGTCAATTTCCTTATCCAAATTGAATCATGCCGAACGGAAGGTAAATGTTATAAAATAATAATAAAATACTCGGCCATAAAAAGTAATAAAATAAAATCGATGCCAAAACTCTTTTTAATAACAACTTATACAAATTAATAAGGCACGAAATGCATGAGATGCAACTAGACCATGATCCGAATATCGCCCCATTTGGCACTTGGAATTTAACGCCCCAAGTAGCGTATTCGCCCCATTTGGCACCTAGAAAACAAATCGCCCCATTTGGCAGTTACTAATAAAATCGCCCTAATTGGCACATAGTAACAATTCGCCCAATTTGGCACTTGGATTTATCGCCCCAAGTAGCGTATATAATTGCCCCAATTGGCACCTATGACTCAACTATATGCCATGATATGTTTTACATACACACTTAATATACACAATTGTTCAATCGCCCCAATTGGCACTTAATATACACAATTTCTTTTAAAATCATCACCGCTTTCACCAAATCAAATCAAAAATCCAATTTTTCTTTCAAAAGTACATTTAATCAAAAACAACAAAATACTCAACTTCACAATTAGCCACAAACACAACAATCACAAAATTAAATATACAGTCAGCCGCACAAAAAACTTATAATATAATAAAAATGCATAGAATCAGTTATTAAAATAGTTCTTGTCATTCCTTCTATCACTACTACTTCTTAACGGTTAAATATTAAATTATTAATCTATAACATAAATCCTATGTGCATGAGTGTATGGGGAAAAAACCCTTACCTGAAGAATTTCTTTACTATAGTACCGACTCTTGATATCCTACCGCCAATCGAACGACCGAGTGCTTATTGTTTCTTTGAGACTAAGAATTGCTCTAAGGATTGATGTCGGCACAAATAAAAGAGGTATTGGTTACATATTTTATGAAATAGAGAGTTTGTGACATTGAGGTGCTTTTACTCATATGAGGAAGGAAGTGTTTATAATTTTGAGGTTGGAAGTAGCATAGGATAGACGAATTTTATAATCAAGCAACACCCCTTTGGTTTACCATTATCATAAAGCCATATTAATACACAAGCTCTAAACGTATATGCTTGTTTGAGTGAAATGTATGGATTATTATTTTGAAAAGAAATGATCATTATGTATGTGGTATAGGAATACGGAATTATGTGTAATAGATATGATCAAAGAGGGAATCAAGTAGTCAATGATATGGGCATTAATTTGGCTAATTAGTTAAAGGCATTTAATCGAAAATAAAGAATAGCTTCACAATTGAAATGGCAATAGGAATATGAATGTTTAATTTGACTAATTAAAAAAGAAAGCTAAATCGGTTACATTTCATACATAAAATAATAATTCAAAATAATTAATAAAGATATAAAAATATTGGGGTGTTACATTATTACCCCCTTAAAATAGTTTCGTCCTCGAAACTAGAAAATAAAAACATTAGCGTAAAGTTCTTTCTTAAAATCACAATATAAAACAACTTGTTGTAAAAGATGAATTTAAAACATTTCGATACGTAAATAAAAATAGTTATCTATATATTAAAATAAATTCCGTGGGTCTTACAGACACACATCAGCTTGCTGAGTTGGCAGGAGGGACGAAGACCATTTTAGTCCATGAATGTGCAACTCACGGTCATTATGGTATCTGACTCAAGAAAAAATACAAAATAGTTCCTACAATTTGTTAGTCACTTTGATCGCTGACTTTAAAAATAGTCGTTAACTATATAAAAAAGCTGATGTGATATTTTTTACGGACACGTGACACACATAGCTAACACATTTGTAGGACAAGTGGATGGATGATGTGACCACAGACTAAAATGACATTACTTAATTTTTTTTCTCTTCATTTATTTATCTTATTCCTTCTATTCTTCTTCATACATTCAATAATCAAACAACAACCCATTTCGCTTCTTCTTCTTTCAAATTTTGTTGTTATGCAAATTCTATAGAGGAAATTAAATACTCGTTTATAGATGATTTTAAAGTGGAATGAATAGGTGCCAATGATTTTTTTTCTTTAAAAAATGGGTTTAAAATTATGGGTTTTATACCAACAAAATTTGAAAGAAGAAGTGAAAGGGGTTGTTGTTGGGTTATTGAATGTATGAAGAAGATGAAGAAGAATGGGAGGAAGAAGATAAAGAAATGAAGAGGAAAAAAAATGTATAAGAACAAAATTTGAAAGAAGAAGAAGCGTAATGACTTGTTGTTAGGTTATTAAACATATGGAGAAGCATGGGAGGAAGACGATAAAAAAATGAAGAGAAAAAAATATTAATGTAATTTTAGTTTTTGGTCACATCATCCATCCATTGGTCCCACAAATGTGTTAACTATGCATGTCACGTGTCTGTAAAAAATATCACATCCGCTTTTTTATATAGTTAACTGCCATTTTTAACATTAGGGATCAAAGTGATTAACAGATTGTATAGTCAAAAACTAATTTGTATTTTTTCTTGAGTCAGGGACCATAATGACAACGGGTTGTATATTCAGGGACCAAAATGGTTGTTTCTTCGTCCATCCTGCCAACTCAGCAAACTGATGTGTGTCTAAAAAAATATCACGTCAGCTTTTTTGTGGAGTTAACGGCAAAACTTAACAGCAGAAACTACACTGACTAACGAAATGTAGATTCAATAACTATTTAGTAGTTTTTCCTCAGTGAATGACCAGAATGACAGACAGTTGCACATTGAGGGACTAAAATGGCAGTTTAATCTATTTTAAATGATTTGTATTTGGTACCAAAAAATACGATTGGAAGAGGGATGGAATCACCCGATGTGAGAAAATAAAATAAAAAAAAAAAAAATCAAATATAGTATGATATTTTTTTAAGAAGCTAAATTAGCCACCCAAATTGGCACAAAAAAGAATTGAACCTGGTGTTGTTTTAATTATTGTTTTTAGCAAATGCAATAATAGATCTCGAGTATTAGATTTCAATTCAACGGTTGATATTGTTTTAACCAAAATACAGTTTTTAATCTAAATCGTTTGATCAAAGATTGACAACTAAGGTTAAATATATTTATTTTAATGTCATTTTATATTTATAATCTAATTCATTTGTTAATTTTTATTAATACTACATATTCAATTTGTTAACTTATCTATTATCTATCAGCTTATCAATTTCTTGTTGTAAACCAATTGTTGTAAGGTAGCTTATTGGTATAGTCTTAAACCTAAGGTTGATAATAAGTCAAACAAACAATCTAAGGTCGAAGAACGACATAATGTCGATGTAAAGCCGGTGAAAGAACCATCTAAAGTTGACGCTCCTAATGTTGATTTCCACGTCCAGTTGATGACTCGGAGGAAGTTTGAGATGCACGGGTTGAGATGATTTTGTGGGTTCGTGATGAGGCGTACAACTTAGGATTTGTTATTGTGATTGCAAAGTCTGATAACAGGGGATGTTAGAAGGATTTGTTACACTTGTGGTGGTGAATATAGGAAATACATCCACAAGGAAAGGGAAGACATAAGAATGTTGAAGTGTAGTTGTCCGTTTAAAGTGAAGAGTTGTATGTTGAGATAGAAATATGAACTAGAAAAAAAAATTCTACAGTATTACAAGAGGATAATCTCAACAACAAAAAATTACAGGGGGTAATGCAAAACTCGTCTACTTTGTAGGAGGTAAAAACCTATTAACCCAAAAAAAAAAACACTTATGAAGATTGAACATTTTGGCTTGCAATAAAGATTGAACATCATGATGAACTTCTAAACATAATTTACACACAAATTATTACTTAATAAAATTTGATTGTTACCAAGGTTTTAAATAGCGGTCGCGGTCACGGTCGCAGTCGCATTAAGGATTTCGCGATTTCGGCCATTACGGTTGTCGCGTTCCGGATTACGGTCGTCGCGGTGTGAATTAATCACAACATTACACAATCTTATTAAAATTATTATACTATAATATATGTATAACAACTTAAATGTGAGATAAATGTATAGTTTTGATCTAGAAAAGAGTTGAAAAAAGATACTCCTTTATAATTTATGTTCATATTTGTACTAAAAATGTGATTTTTATTGGAAAAAATGGAACTTTATATCTATTTGCATTTTGTCGCGGCCGTATTGCGTTTCGTTGCGGCCGTATCGGTGTTTCGTCGCGGCCGTATCGGCGTTTCGGCGTGATTTTCTTTCACCATGTAAAAACGGTAAAAAACGGTAACGGTAGGCACCAAAACCTTTTTGTCGCGGCCTTTTTTGCGGTAACGGACCCTGATTTAAAACCTTGATTGTTACATTAACATGTGAGTGTTTCCGGTTGATTAAAATTAAAATGAAAGTTTTTGCTTATACTTCATTCTCATTGCTTTTTGCTCTACTCGCATGTTTTTTTTTTTTCTCTCATGTGCAATGAGATTGGCAGATTGTTGCTTATGATATTTGAGGAAAAAGGTTTGTCATATGTTCTCTCTCCCTAATTTTCTCTTTTTGTTCAATTTTCTGCAATTTTCTCTTTGAAAGAAGTAAGGTTTGTAGTTTTCATTATTATTATTATTTCATTTTCCTTAATACACACTTCTCTCATCTTAGTTGTCATATTTATTAGGATTTGTTTTTATCTTTTAGCTAATAATATCCCTACTTTTTAGGAGTTGTTTCTATTGTTTGATTTTGGGTATATTCTTTCTTTTAATTTGTTCTCCTCTTGGTTTCATTTTTGCTGTGAAGAGATATGGGGTTTAAAGGTATATTTTCATAGCTATATCTATTTACTATATTTCTACAATTTCTTTAATGTACATGTTCATTTCAAGATTTCATTTTTCTCTTCAATTGTTTGTGTTGTTTTGTTAGTGTTTTTGTGATGTCTCCATCATAGTATAACTGCATCAATTATATTGTGATGTTTTTAATTACTTTTATTTTGATTAGTCATTCTTTGAATCCCTTAATTTAGTGAGAGTTGGTGAGATACATAGCTTGATTGTATTTGAAAACTACTCATTAGATAGATTTAATTTTTTGATTGTGAAAGTGAACACTCAAAATGTTTGAAAAAATGGCTCTATATGAAAAAGATCCTAAGATTAGAATTTAATTATCACGTATTCGAGAAGCTTCCATAGGTTAGAATTTAATCCAAATTTACTTTGCCGTATTCTAAGTTTTGATTTTTATTTTCAATACACAATGTGCATGCAAAAAGATTTGTAATCCTCTAAATTTTCAGGTCTTTTGGGATTAATAACTTCTCATGATCTTGGCTATCTTAAATTGGAGGTACATCTTTATATTTTATGTTTAATATTTGGAGGTGGTTGTTCATATAATTTCATATTCAAATGACTAATACTCTTATGCTAAACTTATCACTCCAATGAATGGATAAACAAAAATTTGTCCTTTATAATTCATTTTATACCTCTCTTCTTTCTCACTCATTTTGATTTTCATTATTGCAGCACATCCCTATGTTTATACTCCTTTACTCTTCATCCCCACGAAGGTAGCAAGCAACCAGAAGGGGTTTGATGATAGCTGAAGCATCCGGTGGTGTGGTTACAAATGATGAGCTTAGTCTTGTGACTGTGGTTCTATTTTTAATTGTTCACTCCTGGAATGGGTATTTACTTGGTACAATGAAATGATTAATTGATACTTTGTATTTACTTACGTATGAATTTAAGCTAAATAGAACAAATTGCAATTTCCTATTAAATAACAAGTGGAGTAGTGCCACTTAAAAGAAATTCGTTGATATCTGAGAGAAACAAATTTTCTATTTTTTTCCACTTTGAGATGCAATTTTATTTTATTTTCTTAAGTAGCTTAGTATGGTGATTAGTCATTTTCCTATTGTTGGTTCTTTCTTTCTGACCATTTCAAATTTTATTTAGTAGGGCGCTGCACTCTAATCTTTGATTAAAAAGAGGCACTAAATACAAGGATCAACTAGCATGTCATCAATTTAGGCAAATTTGAGATTGAAAGCAACATCTACAATGCATGTGCATTATTTTATTCAAACATTAGTTGCACAATTGAAATTTTGAATGGACCTGTAGTAGCAAAACAAGGACACGACAGATATAAAAACCCAAGTAGCTAGAAGACAAGATTTCTCTAACCTCATCAGCTACATTTATAGGCTTTAATCAGTGACTCTTTTTCCAATCTGTACAACAACACAAAATTCTCTCTTCCAATACAACACAATAACACTGCAAAATGCATAATCTCTATCACTCTTCTCTTCTTTCCATTCTATGTTTCAAATTTGTACTACATGTTTTCGATAAGTGCTAAGATTAGTTAAGGGAGGACACTTATGGTATGTTTGGTTGTGAAGAGAAAGTGAGAAGAGAAAAAAAGGTTAGAGAGAGTAAGAGAAGAGAGAAAAATGTGAGAAATTGAGTAGATTTGATGTGTTGTTTGGTATAAGAGAAAAAAAAGAGAAATTGAAGAGAAAGAAACTTTATTGATTTTTGAAAGTACAAAAATGTCCTTCAATTTAAAACACCACCATGAAACATAAATTTTCAAAAAAATACATAAAAAAATTAAAATTGACTGTAACAGTGAAGTAGGAGTATTAATTAACGCAAAGAAAAAATGAACTACATTGTTGACAGTTTGATGTGGCCTTATATAGTCATCATCACGTCATTTTTATAGCAACAAAAACATGGGTAAAATGGTAATTATAGAAATTAACTGGCCCTCTCCTCATTTTCTTCGCTGTTCAGGGAAGAAACCAAAAAGTTGAAATTTGGTCTCTCCTATTTCTCTCTCTTTAATTTCTCTCCTGCACCAAACAAAAGAAAAGCTCACTTTCTTCTCTATTTCTCTCTTCTCTATTTCTCATTTTCTCTAGAAAGGAATATTAAACAGATATTTTATTGAAAATAGTTATTTGTACTATATTCTTTCGGTTAATTTTAAAGGTAAATAAAATATGTCATTTAAATTGAGGATGAGAAACTAAGAAACTTTAAATTTGTCATTTGATTGAATACAATTATTGTTTTTCAATCACAATTTAACACGACTATACATTCTACAGTGAGATGTTTAACACGACTATACATTTTAGTACCATCATTATATAAAAATGATGTTTTTCACAAAATGACGCGGCAATATGTGATTGGTCCTTATAACTTATACTTTCTTTGATATTTGCTAAGAACCGAATTCAATGATGGTTTTCCCTTTAAAATCATAACACACACACACATTGTTTCACACATTTTGTGATCAAATTCCTTTGTACAAAATAGCATGACTGATAAACAATACATTATCATGTTTAATTGCAGGTTTGTACTATTTCTTTTGTTAGGTAAGAAAAAGTTAAAATGTTTTGGGCACAAAGGAAGTCTTGCAGCAGATTTTGGTGGAGATTGAATCATGAATGAAGATAAACAAACAGAGGTAAGAAAATTAAATATTATGAGATCGCTTTTTTAGAGATGTTTTTTGTAAATAAGCAACAATCCCATTATACATATGAGTTAGACTTTCAAGTTAACATTTCTATTGTGTAATAAAATTATTAATGTATGTTTTACTTTTGTTTTTTAGAGATGTGTTTTGGATAAATGTAGTTTATGTGATAGTAGGAATTTTGGTCATTTTTGTAATGTTTATTCCAACTGAGCTATGCCCACGGGGACAAACGACAATTGTAATTTATCCAAGCTTTTATATATATATATATCACGGGGACAAACGGAATTTGTAATTTATCCAAGCTTTTATATATTTTGAAATATTTTTTTGTTGCTATAAATATATACATTACTCCTTTTGTCGCTAATTATAAAAATTATCTATTTTATTGTCACTTAATATAAGATCATTTTCAAAGTCAAACATACATTAATAATTTCGTTAAAAAAATCTCTATATTTGAATATAATTAAAAAAACGTAAATTGTAATTCTTATCTTAAAATTCAACATATATTAATAATTTCTTTACAAAAATATTTCTATGTTTTGATACCTATAAAATTTCGATAGGGAATATTTTTTAGCCTCCACTAAATTTTTTTTTTTAATCCGTCATTGTTCTTCCTATTGCACCCCGTGCGATGCACGGGTATAAAAACTAGTATACTTACAAAGAGCAAATAGAAAACGTAACTACATCTGTAAAAAAAATATTCAAAGACAATTTGGTTTCGACACGTTTGGTTTTCTAGCACCAGATGCTGTGAATATTTTGAAAAGGGTTCAAAGAGTTATGCATAACAATGTGGTGTCTCCTAGATCTCTAGACGTAGTATTTAAGAGGATTGGTTTTGCCATTCAAAAAGGGTTAGCGGCGCAGCTTGTTGCCCGTTTACCTTCCATTCAAGTGTAATTATCCTACATATATATAAATTATTCTTCCACAAAGACAATTAATTACAATGAATTCTTACTTGAATGAAAATATATTCTATTAATTATAATTGACTACAAAATCATTCCGTTTTTATTTGATTGAGTCCGTACACCTAGCTATATGCATGAGTTGTTGCAGTGATAACATGGATTATTTGGATAACAAATTTAAGAAATATAACAATCAAATGATCATCATTTTCTTAATTTACATAGGACATCTAAAATCTCAAACGACCTTGACAACGAACTCAATCATTCACTAGTTCTTAGGTCTTATTTCTATTCCTTCAAGAATGAAAGCACCATTCACACGACCACCCTTTATTTCAACAACATCCATATGAACGACTTCATCTTTTAAGCCTGAATTGAAGAACTCTCCCATCTCGATCTCCAAAAACCCATCACTTCTCAATTTCGGACGTTCTAGTCCCCGGAACGCCTCATTTGGTTCCATACCATCATAGCTTGCCTTTAACCAAGCAAACTTTGTACATTTTTTATCTCCATGTATACCAACAGTTAACTCGACAGGAAAACCATCAAAATGAAAAGCATTTCTCATCTTGAATACGAGAAAAACTGCATATTGACTATTTGCAGACAAAACACATGTTTTAATTACTCCGTGAATTTCAAACCACCACACACAACGAAGCCTAGCGACTTCTTGAAATCTGATCAAAAGAAACATTAATATTTTATTAGTATTGTAAAACGACGAATAATCTGATATATTTTTCTTTTGTGATGGAAAATAATTAGTAAAGTAAATTTAAGAAAAATTTGACCTTGACTTTGGTAGAATTATCCAATCACATTGGTCAGGAGTGTCACCCCAAGCAATGGAGAGATCTCTAGCACTAAGCATGTATACTTTTTTACCACTATGTTTCTCTAATTGAAAGCTCTGAAGTTTAGTGCAACCATTTAATCAGTTCAAACAATATTGAAATTTAAATTTAACATTAATAATAAATAATAAAGTAAGAATAATTTTGATATGATACCTTTTTACCACTGTCGATTATTATAGGATGATCAGAAAGACTGAGATAGAGAGACTTCTTAGAGAGAGATGTGTCAAACAAAGATGATGCAGATTGAGAATCAGAAATGATTGAGACCAAATCAGAGGGGAGAAATTTATTCCAAACAATGTCTGATTTAGAGGCAGAACAAAAGTCCTTAGAAATAAGGGAGAGCCTACATGAATCAATTGGTGTTGTATGTGACAATATGTTGGCAATACAATCCTTTGGCAAAACCTCTATCATGGTTTTTTCTTCTTTGGTATTCATTTTCATCCCTACCATCATTAATGCAATATGAAATATATTAAGCTAACATTTGAAAATTTATTTTTGTTTGATAAGTTATTTCTTGGTCCCCTCTTAAATAGAACAAGAGGTCTTCTAGAAAGAACTTTTATCATAAAAAATACTATTAGTTTTATTTTACTCAATTGAAGAATGCTAAAAGAAAAAGTATTTTCTCTATTATATATTATAAGGAAAAATCACTTTTTAGATTCATTGAATAATTGATGTATCTTATTTATAAGGCAAAATTACACGTTTGATCATTTATCTTATTTTTTTGTAACACTTTGGTCTTTTATCTTTCATTTGTAACATTTTGGTCATTTATCTTATTTTTTTGTAACATTTTGGTTCTTTATCTTTTATTTGTAACAGTTTAGTCCTTTATCTCTTATAACATTCACATATAAACCCTTTTTTTCATATATTTTTTTATTAAAAAAAAACGCTGAATTTTATTTGTTAAGATACCTTTTATTAAAATTAAATAAAACTCATAATTTTGATAAATATGTTCATCATCTTCATCAATTCTTTCATATCTTCATGTTCTTTAAAGGACCAAAGTGTTATAAATAAAAGATAAAGGACCAGAGTGTTACAAAAAATAAGATAAATGATCAAAATGTTACAAATGAAAGATAAAGGAGTAAAGTGTTACAAAAAAATAAGATAAATAACCAAACATGTAATTTTGCCTATTTATAATATAAACTAGATACATCAATTATTTAATGAAATTATAATATAAAACGGAGAGAGTATATATGAATGACTCTTTTTTTGACCAAATAAATGACTCTTTAAAACATATAATTTAAATATTATAACAACATTTAGTCAACAAAAATTATTATAGTAATATTTGTTCATATTTTACTATTAAATATTACTAGCGTGTGAGCGCACCGGTTAATATTTACCGAGTAAATTATATATACATATTTTTGTTGTATATATATGTTTTTTGAATTTTGAGGTGAATTTTTTTCTAGTTCATTTTACCTCCGGGTAAAACAAAACAACATTATAGAAGGGTAAAATGAATTAGAAAAAAATTCTGCAACATTACAAGGGAATAATCTCAACAAAAAAAAAAATTATATAGGATAACACAAAACTCGCATACTTTACAAGAGTAAAAACCTATTAACCAAAAAATAACAATACAAAGGCTTATGCTAAATATACGTACAAAGAGCAAATAGGAAACGTAACTACACCTATAAAAAATATTCAAAGACAATTAATTACAATTAATTCTTACTTGAATGAAAATATATCCTATTAATTACAATTGACTACAAAATCATTCCATTTTTATTTGATTGAGTCACATACACGTCCCTAGCTATGCATGAGTTGTTGCTGTGATAACATGGATTATTTGGATAACAAATTTAAGAAATATAATATTCAAATGATTATCATTTTCTTAATTTACATAGGAGGCACAAATGAAATAAATAGAGGCACAAATGGAATTAAACATATGCATTTAATAATTGGTCAAAACTTCTTATTAAAATGATCAAATATTTTCATTTTTGTTTTTTTATAAAAAGACTAGAGAGAGTAATTAACATTATAATATTATGTATATTACATTTCATAAATATAGTTTTCCCTTTATCCATTGAAATAAATAAATTATAATATTTAAGTTATTATATTTTTTTGGTTACCAGATAAAATCAATAAATAAATAAACACTGGATTTTTTTATAAAAAGTGAAAATCAATTTTAGTCCCTCACAATATTTTGACGGTCTAACTCGGTAGTCGGTCCACGACAAAAATAAAATTTAAATTAGTTAGTAATTAATAATATTTTTATACTGATGGGGGCAAATTAGTCATTCTATTATAACGAATCAGATATTGTTTTAATCTCAATATAAATCTCATCTAAATTTTATTTTTGTCATGGACTAAATTGGGCATCAGAAAATTATGACTTGTGAGAAGCTAAAATGAATTTTGCATTTATAAATATATAATGTGCTACCTAAAATTTAATAATATATTTTAAGCAATGAGTGAAATCATACTAATATTCAATTCCTCTTAAGGTAGAGATGACAAATCTGATTATTTGTGGACTTGACACCACTCTCTCACCCTAAAGCTTTATATATTAGAAGAAAAAAATTTGATTATTTGATGCATTTCAAATGAGAAAATTTCGTTTTGCGCCCTTCATCCTTCACACATTTTTACGCTACTCAGATTTTAAATAAGGAGCATTGTTAAACAAAAAAAAAAAAAAAAAAAAAAGGAGCATTGTTAAACATAAAATCCGAAGGAAAAATAGAGTTCATTACTTAAAGTGCAAATTTAGTTCGCACTTTTACTAGCGGACCTTATAACAATCTAATGGATGATTTGGGCGGACTCGGAATGTTATATCTCTGCCAAAGGAAATTTGAGTTCCGCTTTGCTATTTTTGAATGTTAATCTCTGGTTGTACTCAAATTGGTAGAACAAACTTGAACTATTGTTTTGTATCCTAGATGATGAAATTAGGCTTTTAATGATTTCTCATAGAAGTGAGGAAGCATTGGCTGTGATGGAGAAGGATAATGCTATTTTTGCAGATAAAAATATCTACTCACCGTGTATCAAAAGGCCAACATACTAATAGGCCGGGAAAGATTCGAATATAAAAGGCGTAACATGCACGAGAGAGCAATGTTTCACTATGGTATTGTTTTGTATTTGAAACTAACTGTAACAGATGTTTCCACCATTAATTTGATTAGCATACAATAGCAATCCTTTTGCACTAAATATCGACAACCATCTCATTTGGGAATCCTATAAAATGATATTTTTTCGGTTAGTTATCATGCTTTGCTTTTGTGATATCGTTTAAAAATGAATACATGTTCTCAAATTTGTCCTAGAAGGCAGCTCATTCATTAAAGATAAAAAATTAAAAATTGATAGAGATAAAAGATTTCTTGATGAAGCAAAAATTAATAGTAATATTTATCGATATACTTTAAAGTACCAAAAGTACATTTATCAGCATTACATAAAGAGAAAACAATTGCATGGACTACAATCTTAACACTTGCTCAATTATAAATTAGACACCCAATTAACACCATCAGAGAAACTCCAATTTTATCTCTCAATTCATATCATTGATACTTTAACCAATCTTGCTACCTCCTAAACCAGTCACAGCCGAACCAAGCTTTGGCAACACCAGCTTCCAAATTTCACCTCTTGATTAAGATATCTTCTCTGCTAAACTGCATCATAAATTACATACTTATGTTAGGTGTCCTACATGAGTAAAGCTCATTCATTTAACAAATATCATAAAAAATTATCATGTAACAATGAATGTTATTGTGGCTTCTTCAAATATTAGTAGTATTATGCAGGAAACATTACATAAAAAGAAAACAATTGAATGGACACTCTTAACACTTGCTCAACTATAAATTAGACAACCAACACATTTACATACTTCTTAGCTGCGTGAAGAAGATATCCATGATCTCTTAGCAGTGTGCAGTTTTCTAGCACATGTTTCACTCCCTTCATTGTGAAACCTTGACACCCTTCAAGTAATAGCTGCAAAAGCCCACGACAATTCATCGAGATCGCATAGAGTGTTTTGTCATCAATATTTGTCCATGACAAGTTCAACACCTCCAGATTGGAAACAACAAAGTTCATTCCAAGTCGCTTCACTCTATAACAGTTGGCTAAGTTCAAATGCCTAATCTTACAACATTTCCTTAAAACTTGACAAATACCTTCATCAGATATGCGATGACAATAATTCAAATCAAGCAGCTGCAAATTAGGGAAAATGGAAGCAAACATTGTAATGATTTCATCACTTAGCCATGGATTGTTACCCAAATAGAGAGACTTTAATTGAGGGTGTACATCAAACTCCACCAAAGAATCAGAACTCTCAACAATCTTACCAGCGATATTTTCCATTTTGATCTCACTAAGTGAAGGATAGTTCTTAGCTAGTGTAAACAAGGCTGATTTTGTGATATTAAGGGACCAACTAAGGTTTATGGACACCAAATCAACAAGAAACGATGACAACTCCACAACATGTTGATCATTCAGAAAATCATTATATTGAAGATCCAAATGTTGGATACGTTGACACTTGGATAACAAACATAGGATTCCAGCATAACTATGGCCTCTGCAACTTTGGAGGACAAATCTCGTCAGAGGAAGACCTTCCCTTGCAATGGAAAATAGCAATTCATCCGAGGTATTCGAACAGTGCAAAATAAGACAAGTCAAACCCTTCAAACTAACTAACGAGTCAATAAAATATGAAGTATTGAACACTCCATTGTCATTCATATTCCTAATGGAAAATGATAAAGATCTCAATGTTGGTCTTTTACGGAGAGCCGAAGCAAGTCCTATGTAGGTTATTTCATCACATTTTAAAATGATGCTGAACTCTTCAAGATACTTACAATTGTTAAACAAGTGGTAAAGCGATTGATCGTTTATTGGAAAGTCGGAAAGATTAACCTTGCGGAGTTTGGTAAGTGCAAGTGAAAGAGCCTCTACAGCATCAACATAGCTATTGGAATTGAGAGAATCAAAGTGGCTGAGGTCAAGTTGTTCGAGCAAAGGGAAACATTCCGCGATGAGAAACAAATCAGAGGGATTGAGACCATAAGAACAAATATTGGAACAAGTGAGAGAAGTCAAAGTTGTGATCTTTTGTGAAAAAGCTCGCAACCCATTAGCGGGAAAGGCGACTTGGTCGGAGATATTAAGCGATGTGAGTTGTTTCAATGGGAAACGAGACATTTTGTAGAGAAGTTTGTTGAAGTTGAGATTATTGTGTAAGCCACTGAGGTTAAGGGAAGTAAGGTTGGTGAATCTTTTGAAGATGTGACAATATTTCAATTGTTTGTTGATAGTAATTGAGAATCGGAGACGGTTGGTGATTGAGAGAAACTGTTTGGAGACGAGAGATAGAGAATTCAAGTACAGATGGTGATTGAGAGTAAAAAGATCATTGTTGTTGATGATGAATCTGAAGATTGATTCCTAACACTCATCAGGTATATATGAATCCATTTGTCACCGGTTGAGTTGGAGAAGGCAGAGGAAGGGGAGGAGATTGAGGATGTCGGCGGCGATGGAATATGGCGGAGGGAGGGTTTATGTTTCAGGGAGTAGATTGTGAACCAAACAAAAAATTTATAATACTCTTAGTTTTAGGATTCAGATTTCAAAAGATTATTTTGATAAAAAAAAAATCTTGAAAATTTTAAATGACTTTGTGAGATTATATTGATTTTATGAGATTTTAAGAGTTTTTTTTCAAAAAATTTTTTACAATCAAGATTTTTGACACATGATTTGAATGACTTTTGAGAGTTTTTTTTACAATCAAGATTTTATAATGGTGAGCACTTCGGTACACATATTATGTAGATGTGTACTAGTACACCGCTGATGTGGTTAATAGGTGACAAATATTTAATGCAAATTTTGTTTATTTATTTAGTTTTATATATTAAACACTATATTTTAATATTTGCAAATGTATCCTTTACATAAATATAATCATCAATCATGAGAAATACTTGCATAGTCTCCCCCTTAACACTTAATCCTTAAGCTTAACCAACCAAAATTGGACGCATCATTTAATTAGAAATACATGGAATTTATATGAATATATAAACGGAAGGATTTCATTCAAATTAAATGTGATTGATATCCATAAATACAGTCTTATTTAATTAATGTGCATGTATACGTGTTTTTTTTTTATTTTATAAAATCATGTACACATGTTTTTCACCACAAAACTTCAAATTTTCATATTCAAATTAAATTACTATTATTATTTTATATTGAATTAATTTTTAAATTAAAATTAATATATTATTTTCGTGCAAAACCTTTTTCAAAAGAAAAAAAATTGATCAACTTTAAACAATTAACATATATAAATTACCAATATAATCAAATATTATAAGAAATCTAAAAATAAATTTAAAAAAGTAATTGTATTAAAAGAAATAATATGAACATGAAATACTCATTCGATTGGCAACAAAAAGAGGGAATATTATATGAATATATTAGGTGCTAATAAATGTCAATGATTTTCTACAAAAAAAAAAAGAGTCAATGATTTGCATTTATGGATATCAATCACATTTAATTTGAATGAAATCCTTCCTTTTATATATTCGTATAAATTCCATGTAATTCTAATTAAATGATGTGTCAAATTTTGGTTGGTTGATCCTAAGATTTAAGTGTTAAGGGGAGACTATGCAAGAATTTCTCCAATAATCATATTCCACAATAAATCAAAGCATGCATCAAATCCTTCGATCTAGATTTTCATGTTTTTTTAAAGCAAACTTTTTTTAAGAAGATTTAAATATTTAATATTAATATCCTATAAAATAATATAATTATAGTATTTTAATATTAATAACATGGTAACCATTAATACATATAATTATTAGTATTTTAATATTAATATTAGTTTATAAAGTTTAATATGTATTTATTGTATAACCATTAATACATATAATATGTATTTATTGTAATACTGTTAATTTTTAGTGATTCATAATATTTTACCGGATTAAATAAGTTTTTTGTCTCAGCAAAATTACCAAATTTAATTTTTTGTCTTCATAAAAATTGTCATGTTTTTATCCTTACAAAATACTTATGCATGCAATTTAGTATGTTGTTAAATTGATATGTATTTATGATGATTTTGCAAATATGTATACAACATTATAAAAAGCTTGTCCAAAAATAAGGAGTTCAAAATTTGATTTTTAGGTCAAAATATTCATTACATTTATCTTGATATTCTGATTTAGAAAATTCATATTTAATTAATCTCATTTTGAAAAAATACTAAAATTTTGCAAATGAACCTTTTATATTGTTGTTTTATACATGTTTGATTGTCGAAATTTAAATTCATAAGTTAGTGTTTGTCCAATTAGGTGATATTAAGATTTGATTGAGAAAATTTGAATACCTTAATGAAAGTAAGTATAATTAGAAATGTAGTATATTTGAAGAAAATCAAAGTTGAAAGATGTTGTTAATTTTTGTTTAGAATATTTTAGAAGAAAATCAAAGTTGAAAGATGTTGATTTTTACTTAGAATGGTAGTATTTCTAAAGAAAATCAAAGTTAAAAGATGTTTTTGATTTTTATTTAATATGCATCACAACAGAATTCCGTTCAAAAAAATTGCTTTATTTTTTTAACAATATAAAACAAAATATAATATAATATAATATAATATAATAACAAAGAGATTGAATTAACAAGATGATTATTTGTCTCATTGGTATGAATATTTCATTAATGTATGGTCATGAGTTCTAATTCCTCATAGGCCAATTTTTATTTTAGTTTTCTTAATAAATTTTTATTCTTTACAAAATTACGATATTTTAAGGGCTTTCATGTTTGGATTGATTTTTTTTTTATAATGGATTAACTTATTTTTTAGCTTAAAAAAATTAATTTATAAAAATCAATAATGATTAAATCTCAACTAACTAAACTAATAGTTACTTAAGAATTTCTCATGGACCAAATTTTATTTTGCTTGTACTCATTAGCTTAAAAAAAGTATTTTATACAAATAAATAAACTTTTATATTGTTGCAAAAAAAAAAAAACTTTTATATTAATTTATAAGTTTATGTAATAACAGTTGTTAAGTCACAACCAACTAGACAGAAAGGAATTAAGGAGATCAAATATTCTCAAGCTGACTATTCGACTTGAACATATTGCAACGTGAAACACTTAAATTCAAGTTTCGACAATCAAATAGTTAAACCTCATCTAGTTAGATTAACTATGATCACTTAAGTAACTTAGTTTATATGAAATGACTGTTAAGTCTCAACTAATAATCTCAATTGTGACTAAAGAAATCAAAATTTCTAAATGAAACCCTTCAACTATGAAGCTCCGATACGATACCGATACGCCGATATGAGAAAATTTTTAAAATTCCCAATCTGATACTACCGCGATACGTTATTTAAAAATTAAATATATAAATATATAAATACACAATATATAAACAAGAATAAAATCAATAATATTAATAATTAAAAGCAGAAAGTATTTATTTTTATACCAAAATTTTGGGACAAGCTCAAATGTTTAATAGTATGTTTAATAATATGTTTAATATGTTTCAATTTTGAATAAGTTCTATTCAACATGAAAATAAATACATATATAGCATATAAAAATGCAAAGACCATATGATTCTTATGTAACAATAAACATTTGCATCTAGGCACCTTATATTAAGCAACCAAAGCTGAAATCCATTACTCAAGTTGATACTCTATTGGTAGAGGTCTCCAAAGAAGAAACACCGGTGCTTCAAATCCATTACTAAAGATCACTTAATCAATCACGTAAAAAAATCCAATATAAAGATATCTCAGAGTGTTACCATTCCTTGCTACAACGCGTACTAAGTTTCCTACACCAATCGAATTAACCATAGCTCGATTCCTTCGAGTCCACCGTTGATTTGCCAAGACTCTGACATTTAAATGATTTGCACTCTTAAATGTCCCCCCTCACCTCCATATATGAGCACATTGTCATGCTCATGCTAAAGAAAGTCATGGAGGGCGAACACCGCCACTATAAACGTGGCTACCTCAAGATGAACCACCTAAAATCAGCCACCATAGCCATATGCTCACCCAACGATATCCCGCGAACCATCTCACCGTGAAGGCCTACAAGAAACATTTCAGCCGATATATAAACTCTATGCCTACTTGATTGTCAAAATTTAAATTTATAAGTTAGTGTTTGTCCAATTAGGTGATATTAAGATTTGATTGAGAAAATTTGAATTCTTTAAAGAAAGTAAGTATAATTAGAAATGTAGTATATTTGAAGAAAATCAAAGTTGAAAGATGTTGTTAATTTTTGTTTAGAATATTTCAGAAGAAAATCAGAGTTGAAAGATGTTGATTTTTACTTTGAATGGTAGTATTTCTAAAGAAAATCAAAGTTAAAAGATGTTTTTGATTTTTATTTACTATGCATCACAACGGAATTCCGTTAAAAAAAAATGCTTTATTTTTTTAACAATATAAAACAAAATATAATATAATATAATAACAAAGAGATTGAATTAACAAGATGATTATTTGTCTCATTCGTATGAATGTTTCATTAATGTATCGTCATGAGTTCTAATCCCTCATAGGCAAATTTTTATTTTAGTTTTTTTAATAAATTTTTATTCTTTACAAAATTCCGATATTTTAAGGGCTTTCATGTTTGGATTGATTTTTTTTATAATGAATTAACTTATTTTTTAGCTTAAAAAAATTACTCCCTCATTCCTTTTTAAGTGTCCGTTTTAAATAGTAACAACAAATTAAGAAAGTTTATTTTTGCACCTTATTTTCCTATTATACCCTAATTCTAATTCACCAACAAAATCCTATTTTTTTGCACACACTTTCTATTTTCAATAAATTTAATATATTATGCACACAAAAAAAAAAACAAAATTTAATATATTATGTACCAAAAAAAATAAAAAAAATAAAATGATTTAGTTTTCCAAATATATAACATTAATTGGTTTTATTGAAAAAGATATGAGTAATTGACAAAGGGTATAATTGACAAATCGTACCCTTAAAATACCAAATTGACAGTTAAATAGAAACGCTAAATTCCCTTTATTTTTCTTTTTACTTTATTTTCCTTTTATTCTTATTAAAAACATCCAAAAATCCCAAAAAAACATGTTGATTTTATCTTCTCACTAGCCGCCTTTGTGTGATCGATATTTTTCTTTTTTGTTATCAATGTTTTCTATTGTGCAAATATAAATAACTACTTAATCTCCTTTTTTATTGGACTTTGTTAATTGATAACTACGTAACATTCTTTTTTGTTGTGGCTAGTTATTAAGAAGAAAAATATATATATTTTTTACTATAAAAAAACTGAAAACCTCTTGTGCTTAGTTATTAAGAAGGAAAAAAATATTATTTACTAAAAAAAACTGAAAATTTATTTTTCTGTGGAAGTTATTTTTTAAGGGTAAAATAGGAATAATGAAAAAGTCATCCCAAAAAATTGTATCCTCTTTATATATAGTAATAGATATATTATTTAAAATTCCAAAAATATGTCTCTTTGTTTCTTTTAATAATGTAACACCCAAACCCGTATTTAATAAAATATTCTCAAATATACGCAACGGAAATAAAGTATGATTCATGAAAGACTTGGTTCGAGTATTACATCGTACACATAATAGCTTACTAATAACTTAATTAGTAAAACAATTATTGTACAAAATAAGTTTATAAGAAAGTACATCTTTAAATACATTGGAAATAAGAGGCAAGGCTCTAAATAATACATTATGGAAATAATCCCATCCCCGTGTCACATCAGAGCGGAGCTTCACTGACAACTCGATCACAAACATAACCTGGAGATCTGGAACCCAAATCCAGCACATACACAAAACGGAGGGTTAGATAATATAACCATAAAAGAAACTAAGTACAAGCACACACTTAATACTTATGACATAGCATGGTCATGTCTAACAACTCATTCCATAAACAAATATCAATCTCATATCATTCATATTTCATATAAAGTACAATGCATCATAATAATACCACATTCTCAATCAATTGACAAGCATACACATCATCATCAATTATCAATTAATATTACACATCTCATAATATGTTCAATCATAAGTATCACATTATTCAATCATTCACAAAACATAATGGAAACAATGACAATTACCAAATACCAATTAGAGTGCACAATTACTCTAATGCAAACTAATGTCACCAATCTCATGTCATGTCACCCTAGACATAACTAAATGCATGTGGTACCCGCATCAAATTAATGAACACCCTCCAAGTAATCGCAACCCTTGGAGTCTCAATGTTCTGAACACCCCCCAAGTAACTGCAACCCTTGGAGTCTCAATGTTCTGGATATATATATCCACTGCTCAAGTTAGTTTTAAGTCATGGGGGACTCTTCTCAAGTTGACTCATGAATGCATGAATGTACACTTACCACATAATGATGATAACACTATACATATACTCATGAACAATAGGCCACTCATACCTATTATTCCTTCTTTAAGTTCTCATTAACTTATCTCAACACATCATCATTAAGGTATACATTCAAGCAAGATACAACAACACACTCATCATCATAAAACTGAACATCATTAATTAACTTCTAATCATCCCATGTCATTAGTTAATCGGCATACATCATTAACTAATCCTCATACATCATTAATCATCACACATAATTACTAATTATCTATCATCATTAATAACATAATCTCAAATCAACACATCATCATAACTCATAGTTAATTAGCATGTGCAATAACACTTAACATTTAAGTCAATTATAAATCATCATTCTCAATTTCAATCAAACATACACATATAAGCATATCATCATCATACTAACTCAAGATTCAATCAATCCAAATCTATAACATGTTATAAGACCAAATCTAATCATGTTATTGTCTCATACTCATCATATAACTTAAAGAAATTCCTCAAAATCAGGTCTTGGTCGCTGGGCTACAACTAGCGATGAACCGGCGACGAAAGTGAAAAAGGCAGCGTGGTCGTCGCTCAGAGCGAAGCCTGGCGACGGCTGGTCGCTGGGCGACCACATGAATTTCTGGGTTCGCAAAGAACACATGAATCCTGGCTTGAAGCCACTGAATGGTCGCTGGGCGACCAAATCCAGAAATTCATGCTCTGCTCACGGGTTTCACATAGAATCACATAGAAATCACGAATTTCATGTTATAAACTCTTAAAGCTATCACATTTAAGCATACATATCATGTATAGACCTAGAAGTACAAGTTTTAACATCATCAAACATCATTTCAAATGAAAGGTAGAGATTTTTCCGTATTTTATTCAAAACTCGTTTTCAAATATCAACAACAACAAATCATTCATGAATCACGAAATTGATGATAGAAATGGGAGATAGAATCATATAATGACATATTAACATCATACAACAACACATAAAATCATTAACACATTCCCTTGATTCCAATTCCCCACCAAAAGAGATGAGAGGGTTTGGGTATGGAGAATAGACATCTCCCCCCTTTTTGATCATCTCAAAGTTATATTATCTAAACCTCTTACCTTAATAAAGTTGGAATCTCTACTCCACCACTTGATTTCCTTTAATCTACCATGGCTTATTCTTTATCTGATCTTCTCCTTCATCTCTTTCTCTTTCTCTACTCTCTCAACTCTCTCTTTCTCTTAACTTCTCTTTCTCTCATTTTTATGATAATAAAATCACACCACTACTCTTCACAAAAACCTCCTATATATAACCCCAACTTAGGTTATATGAAATCCCTCAAATACCCTTAATTTTATTACTAATTCCACTCATAATCTCAACTTTACTATTACCACAAATTCTTGTACTACTTACACCATTATCACTACTTTCTCTCCAAGACACTCTATCCTTTAAGATAATAACCAAAGTGTCACTTTTATCTCTACACAATCCACTAACTCACTATATTACCATATTACCCTTAATTCTACCACACACTCTTATTCATTCTAATTAAGCCCAATACTCATAAAAGCCCATCATCAACAAACATAAATGCAAAAATTAATTAATACATATAAAACATATCAATTAACATACACAATTAATTAAATAACATCAGTTAATCAAATATAATAAAATATAAAATTTGGGGTGTTACAACTCTACCCCCCTTAAAGAATTTTCGTCCTCGAAAATTTTACGCAAAAGTTACAACTAACAAGTTCAGGAATCATAGATCAATCGAATATACAACCCTTGCGCTGCTTAAGTAGCTGATACACTCCAAAAGATACTCTATCCAAATTACTTTTTATAATATTATGCTACTTAGTAGCGGAAGGGCAAAATAAAAGGGCATAGAGCGCGCGAGAACCTAATAGGTGGAAAAAGTAGGTCTCCAAAAATTTATATAACCAACCAAGTAAGCTATACAAAAGAAAGGAAATGGCTGGATTTGATCTATAAATGGCATGTAAGAAAGAAAAGAATTACATATATAATAACTAATTTAATCCTAAAAACTTGAATTAGAATCCAACAATTATTGGTTATCCATCTCATAATTAAGTCCACTCGTATATCCTCCTTTTCTCTCGGAGCCAAACATTACCATTTTTTTTCCATTGTCACCAACCATGCCTAATTCTTCAATATCCTGTTTTCATATTTCCCTGTTAATCTCTTTGCCACTCTTGCTGCCTCTGCTCCCCTCCTCTGGGGGGTCCTTCATTTAATTAATGCTAATATTTTGAGGGACCCTTCGTCCCTTTGTCACCTTTTTAATTATATTGGTGACAACAACAATAACAACAACATTAATTCATTCTTGCAGAGGTTGTTTTGTTTAACATATTCTGGATTTGGAAAGCATGAACTGCTTTCCGTGTTGTGGCCAAAAAAATAAGAAAAGTAATAGTATGAAAGACCATGATTCTCCCACACAACAGGAAATCACTTCTGGTATAATTAATTAATTACGTGTCTCTCCTTATATATGCATGCATGCATGGTTTTAAATTGCGGTCCTGGTTATGTCACAAAATTTGATATTGTAGAGAATAATGGTCAAATACAATTTACGTGACCGTGCAACATATTGCGGTCACATAGACATAAAAAACTTTGATGTCGCAGTCTAGATTGTGTTCGTAGAATTTTATTTAAAATATTTCATATATGCAATGGTTTTTTTTTTTTTGTTTTTTTATTATTGGATGATTTTTTTTACTATTGTTGTGATTTTGTTGACATGCATGAAGATATGAAGAAACAAAGGGGGGATGAGCAAATCCAAGGAGACCCTACAAACATTAATGCGCATAATTTCACTTTTCGTGAACTTGCAACTGCGACAAAGAATTTTCGACAGGAATGTCTCCTTGGTGAAGGAGGATTTGGAAGAGTTTACAAAGGGGTTATTCCTACAACTGGACAGGTTATAAAGCTTTCATTGATTTATCTTTGTTCTTGTTTTTTTTATTTATTAATGTTTTGTTTGAAATCATAATTCAGGTTGTGGCCGTGAAGCAACTCGACAGACATGGGATGGAAAACAGCAAGGAATTTCTGTCTGAAGTTTCTCTGCTGAGTCTTGTTCACCATGACAATCTTGTCAATCTAATTGGTTATTGTGCTGATGGCGATCAACGTCTTTTGGTTTATGAATACTTTCCTGGCTCGAATCTTGAAGAACGTCTTTTTGGTAATCTTCGATCAATTTTTAAGTCTAATTTGATTATTTACACATATATGACTATGTATATTAATATTGCATAGAAGATCATCTTTATGGTAACAAATGCTTTTGACGTAAGTGGTTATCGCGCTTTATCTAAGGTGAAATCGGATTATTTAAACATATAGCCCTTGTGTGTTTTATGTCGCAGACAATAAAACGGATGAACCACCATTAAATTGGTATGAAAGAATGAAAGTAGCATCAGGTGCATCGAAAGGGCTAGAATACTTGCATGACAGCGCGAATCCTCCAATCATATACCGTGACTTGAAAGCAGCCAACATCTTATTGGATGTTGATCTTAATTCGAAACTATATGATTTTGGAATGGCAAGACTTTGCGGTGGAGACAAGATGAACCATGCTCCACCAAGAGTTATGGGTACATATGGTTATTGTGCTCCTGAATATACAAGAACAGGTCATTTCTCATTGAAATCAGACGTATATAGTTTCGGAGTTGTCATGCTTGAACTTATCACTGGTCGACGTGCCATTGACACCACAAGATCAAACGAAGAGCAAAATCTAGTTTCATGGGTAAATTTTACCAATCTAATTGATAATAGATATTGTGTTTTATGGTTAACCGAACTATTTTTTTTATTTATGGACTAACTTGAATCGAATAAGACCGATAACTTAATCAATTAAACGACAGTTAGTTGCTTGGACAACAAGTTTTCATCAAAATATCATTTCTGAGCTATTGTGATGTAATGTAATGTGTATTATTTTTTGTTCTGTGATTTTGCAGGCACAACCCTTATTTAGGGACCCAAAAAAATATCCAGATATGGCAGATCCACTTCTCAATAAGCAATTTCCAGAAAAGGATCTCAACCAAGCTGTTGCAATAGTAGCAATGTGCTTACAAGAGGAACCAGAAGCTCGTCCTTTGATCGGCGACGTTGTAACCGCTCTGAGTTTTCTTTCGACAGTTCCAACGGAACCTATTCCACCACCCTTACACCCCGCTGCTACCTCTGACTCTAAGCGTAGTGTTGCTACTGAAAGCGAATACGAAAGTGAGACTGGAAGTGAATCAGAAGGAGAATCTGATGTCTCAAGCCAACATCAAAAAAGGGTGTCTTCGAAGAAATCAAGCCGAAAAAGTGGCACAAGATCAAGGAACAAAACAATCAGTAAAGATTCAGCAGATGAAAGTGCTTCTTCAAGTGGCAAAAGCAGTAAAAAATGGCAAAGCTTTGTTGGTAATATAAGCCAAAAGACTAACAGCTCAATAAAATCTTCTATCAGAGAATTAAGTCAGAAGAGCAGTAAAAAATCTTCAAGCAAAGAAAAAAGCCAGAAAAACAGTAGAAAGTCTTCCAAAAGAGGTTTAAGCCAAAAGGGAAGTGGAAAATCTTCTGCTAGAGTTTCGAGCTGCGTGGAATCGGAAGATGAAAGCATGATTTCATCTCATAGAACTGCCTCATCAAGCCAATATACAAGCAGCTGTATGTCCGATCGTAGCAGCAGCCGAGGAAGTGGAAGTATTTGCTCCGACATTAACGGTAGCAGAAGGCTAGAAGAAAGCATGCGTTTAGACAGGGAATCTGATGATGGTAGCAGTGAATAAGATCGGCGATGAGGGAAGTATCAAGCTTTGGTTGCTACTTGTAATGTTGAAGAATAGGCATACACATACTTTGACATAGTGCTTTGTATTTTGCTGCTGCATCATGCAGCATAAGCATTACAATTTAACCATATACAGAATGTCCTACAGAAACTCAAACTTTAAAAAATCAAGAATCTTTTTAAATCTATTGTTTTGTTTTGTAGGATTCATATGGATAATTAATGTATCAACAACCATTGATTCAAGGACTAGAGTGAATTTTCTTAGGGCAAACATTGCCATTATTGGAAGAATGGTCCCTCTTGTTTTGTATTGCTGGTCATGTTAACCAGTATCTAATGTATTATTGATCATTTCAAAAAATGATACATGTTTTAATAAATACTTAAACCTTTAATCATCCTGTTACGTAGACATACGATAAAATTTAGTTTTTTTCTTCGCTAATTTTTCTTCGCTAGCTCATTGTTTTAAGATTCTTTTCGGGCCAAGCTAAAAAGCCCAAAAATATTCCGAGTTCAAATTATTAAACACAAGCCTTATGTTTTAGCGGGTTTGGCAAACCGGCCCATTTTAAAAGTACTAGTTATTATACAAATGCAAGTGGCAATTTTGATAGTATTTGTCCAATTCTTCCTTGTGGGACCCCTTTGCATGAAGGTCATCCCAACACAATGACTCTCTGTCTCTCTCTGGCTAAAACTTGTTTTTTCCTCATTCAATTTCTATGTAACCATCGCATGGTTAAAATATTAATAGCATATTCATTTTCTGCTCCAAGAAAATACTATATAAGTACTTAACAGAAGAAATAATAGCATAGTTTTTTTTTTTACAGAAAAATAATACTAGAGTTAATTCTAATTTATCTTGGATTAAAAAAAGTTGATTTTCTTATAACCGAAAAGAATGGTGCGGGAGGTAATACTAGTTGTTGTTGATGTCCGTAAAGAAATCAGCAGCGATTATGCAATCGAATGGACGATACAAAACGTGACCAAGCCTGATGATTTCTTAATATTGCTTCTTGTTCTTCCTAAGCCAAATTTATATCATAGGCTTAAATCTCTACCATGTTGTTTCCTACCTTGTAGGTTTTCACTTTTCACTATTCCATAAGTGTTATTTTCATATCCTTTTAATTACCTTTCAATTGACCATGTAATGTTACGCGATGACAGGCGGTGAGAAGCACAAGAAAGAAAGCTCTTCTAATGAAGTTGATCAATGTAAAAGGGATATCCTTAAACAAACAATTTATGAATATGTCCATAAGATGCAGCAGCTATGCTTAGCTTATAATCTCATACAGGTATATTTTACTAAATGTATTAATATATCTCTTTTAAAAGGATATCCGCGCGCACTTATTTGTTTCGAGTTGAATTTAGGCTTCTGAATATGTTGGGCCGGCCCTAGACCTGGCTTAAAGTTAGGTTCTAAATTATTCTAATTTTTAACTATTTATCTTGTCATCCTAGGTGCATTACAAAGTGAAAGTTATTATTGATGCAGAAGTGGGTTCAATAGCAACAAAAGCCAAAGAAATTAAAGCCACATGGGTGATACTTGATAGGTACTATTACACTTTATCCAATTATAGTATATTAAGCAATAATTTGAATAACAATGTGACAACACTTAACATTTTAAATTTTTCTAAAAAGCAGATTCCAAAAGAAGGAAGCTGGTCAATGCATAAAACAACTGAACAGCAATGTTGTACTCATAGATCATGAAATTCCTAGAATCATTAAAGCAGTGACCTCAATGATAGGGGAAAACTTCAGTAAGAGTCAGAACCAAATCAAACCAACAGAAAAAGCTATTCTTAATATCTTGGATGAAAATTTTGCAACATCTCTAAGCACTTCTGATGTTAGAAGTTCCACTTTTGGAACTTACTCTTTTTCATTGCCTGCAGCAGACAAACAATATCATTTTAAAACTAATCATTACACTATCAATAATTCTCATGATTTTCTTTATCTAAACTCCGAGTATTTCGATGAGGATTTGAAGATCTCTAGCAGCGATATTGATGAGTTGAATAACAAATCAATCATTAGCCTCCATTAGGGAGAAGCATAAATTTTTCAATGGTTCATATGAAATTTAGTCAACATAATCACAATATGAATGAGGTTTTAAGTAGAAAGTTTCTTGTAAAGGAAAAGAAAAAAAATTGATACAATTTAAGCAATAGAGACACTCTGTCCTTTTTTTTAGTACAAAATACAGAACACAAGAAATCCTCAAAGAGGTGAGTATAATTTTCTAGTCATAATTTCATTAAAAATTTGTTTGGTATATACCCTAAATCGGAGGATTTTCTTGACAGTTTCTCATAGTTGTTTAAAGTTGACACCAAATAGACCCTCAAGTGTTGTGGTTCGAGGGGATTGACCTATCTTGAGCCTATCGAGAATACCGCAAGCCTTCAGCTATCTTGAGCCTATCGAGAATACCGCAAGCCTTCAGCTATCTTGAGCCTATCGAGAATACCGCAAGCTTTCCTCTTAGCTCTTGAAGTTCCACATTGTGCAAGCTTAGACAATGTACCATTCGCTATTTCATCATCTCTAATTTCCTTCCTCTTTGTTTTATCGTTGAAAAATATTATGTACAAGATTGAAACACAGTTCTCCTTGCTCCAGTCCGAAACACTGTTGTCCCTTAAAATATCCATTAAGAAAGGGACAGTGCCGTGACTTCCCAATGCCTCAACAGCCTTGGAATGGCTCGAGAGAAGTGCCAATAAGGCCAAAAGCTCGTCAACTAGAACATGGTCCACGATGATCTTGCTGAGAATAACCTGAATTGCACCTTCTTGAACAGTCTTCGCTTTATTTTCATGTGCAATACATAGATTGAATATAGCCGAAGCAGCATCTTTCATTGCTGATGGATTTCCATTTTCTAAAAGATCGACCAAATATTTAATGGCACCAGTTTTTCCAATGATGTGTTTGTTGATATCAAGTGCTGATAATGAAAAAATAGCTGCTGCAGCATTGCTTCTGGTTTGAATGGTTCCTGATTTCAACGAATAGATAATAAAGGCGATAAGCTTTTCATCCTCTGCGAAAACACTCTTATTTTTTTCGTCGATTGAGAGATTTAGAACAGCTGTGATCAAATCCTCTTGGAGTTCTGGATCAATACAAGCCATGCCGGGTGAAAATGGAGTGAGTAATTTCTGAATCACTTCTGAGTCACCAAACAGTGTTCGAAACGAAGGCATTCGCTTCGATAACAGGCGAAGCTCTCTTGCAGCTTCTTTTTGGTCCAGCATAGGTAATGACAGTTTGTGAAGTAACGAATGTAAACGGAATTTGTGCACTTCATTTACCTCACCATTGTCAATGTCCCCAATAGGCATTGGTAGCTCAGTTCCATGCTCCTTACACCACCTTGAAATCATGTCATGGACCAAATAATTAGGAGAAAGGATGGAGTGAGAGAGGACATCCTGAGTTTGAGGGCAAGTTTTGTGGATTTCATTCAGCCACTTTTGGATGAACGGTCGATCATAAGTCTGCAGTACCAATACATTATTAAGTAAGTAATACAACAATCATTACCATCGAATAACAGTGTAACACTTCAACCCTTTATTCCTTCCATATTGAAAATCAAAATCCTACTAAGTCGAAAACCTATCGACAAAATTGACCACAACATCATGATAATATTTTATGTCTATGCAACCACAACGCGCGTGCGATTGAGGACACATTAGTCAGTTACCCGCAATTCACAGGAGGATTGCGACTGTACTGTGATTTAAAACCTTGGAATCATTATAATTTATAACTAATTCTCCATCTACAAGAAGTAACACATCAAAATCCCCCAAAAACAACAACCAAAATCTGAACTGCGACATCATAATTTTCGATGTATCTGCAACCACAACGCAACTGCAATTGAGGTCGCATCAGTCATATTAATTTACCCACAATTCTCTGCATGATTGCGACTACTACCACGTTTTTGGAATCATCGTAATAACCTTTAATTTACTCACAAGTTTTTGCATGATTGTGACTACAATCTCGATTCAAAATCTTGGAATCATCATAATAACTAACCCTCAAGGTTTCATGATGCTTGAGAAACAAGTAACACTACAAAAACCCCAAAAAATAAAACTAAACATGAAACTAGAGAAAACATATAGTCACCTTAAATGAACACAATAATGGTCCATCAAAATCAAGGAAATTAGAAAGAATGGCAAAAAGCATTCAAGAAATGAACTTCATATTGGTGAAAGAGAAAAAAGAAAGTACCTGTCCATTAACCAAGATAACAGGATCCGTCATAACATGACCTGAGATGGGACATCGAAACTGTGGAGGAACAGAAACAGATAAACAATCCAATTTACGCGAGAAAGAAGCACTGCATTTCATATCTCTGAGAACAGAAAGAGCAGTTATAGCTTCATCAGCAGCATGTACAGTGTAATCTTCACTTTCCACAATAGTATTAACAAGTTCCTTCAACTGATCCTTCAATGCATTTGTTTGTTCTTCATTGTTGGCCATTGCAAAACACCTTAGATGTCAAATCTTGGGACTCAAGAAATAGATGTGACAGTTGAAAAATGAATCTTGATAACAGAATTAGAATGACTTGGCAATTGGATTAAATGGTATGATGTTACATGAATAAATAGTGTAGAGGCCCACTTCAAAATAAAGCCACTGACCCACTTCACTATTTATTTGTTAGAGCTTGTTATTCATTATTCAAGTTCAAGCGCACCATTCACTCCCATATCAAGGAAACCACGTTGACTTATTAGACAAATAAGCTATAAAATACTATTCTATAAAACAGACACTTTTTGGATTAAGCGTGTCCCAGTGTCGAACCTGCGCTGCATCGGTGTTCGACACGACACCGACACTTATGAATGTATTGAATTATGTTAATTTTTAAAATTATCTTTGTCGACGTATTTGGTGTCCGGGTCTTGTGTCCCGCATCGCGTGGGGAGGCAGTTGAGCTCATCTGGAACGTGTCCTGATTAATAGGAACATGTGGGAATTGTGGTAGCGTAGTAGATCCGAGCAGGGAGCTCGAAGGCCGTTGGGGAGAAACTCCTAGCCGTGTATGTCGAGCAGGAGCTCTGAACTCCTTGCGTCGAGCAGGGAGTGGATTGGGCCAGCTCTAGGCCCAGTCCAGAACAGTTTGTATATTATATTTGTTGAATTGAAGAGGTCGTTTAAGTGAAACTATATAAAAATAGAAGAGCGTATACAACATAGTCACTTATTTATTATGCATGCGTCAGGGAAGAACAATGAAAAATGATCAAAATAAATTGTAGAGTTAAAAAAAAAATATTGGTGTTCGATGTTGTGAATTAAAAAAAATTGGTATCCAAATGTGTCTATAAATTAAAAAATAAAATAATACCAAAAAAGTATTAGAATATTTTGATATAGTTTTTTGTATTTTTGGTATTGCGGAATTTGGTGGGATATATTTTTGTATGGAGAAACTCCAATTTTTGTTCACATTAAAATAATAGGTATATGCTCTATATATAGAGCTACATAAAAATAAATAATATCTTTAAATAATAAACTAATCCTATAAATTCTAAACAAATCTTAAATATTCTAAGTAGAAATATAAATCATAAATTCTAATATCATCTTATTTTAAATATAAATCTAAAACATATTTAAATATAAAATCTTCCAAAAAAGATATTTAGGCATTATTCTCAACATATTTTTGGTCTTCATCTACTCTACGGATGCAAACAGCACTTAAATTTAGACATATGGCTATAGTTATCTTCCCTCCCGCAGCTACCAAACTACCCTCGTCATTGTCTTGGTATCCCCTAATTTGTAGGCATACATGATGTAATTGACAATAAAATAAGTTTGGGGTTGCTCATGGAACTAGCAACATATAAGTTTGGGGTGGGTATACGGAGAACTATCACTATAAAAAAAATATATATATGAAAAAGAGACGGGAAAACATCAAAAATTTTCTAAAAAAATAATCTCTTTAAAATAAAAAATGACTGAAAAGAAAGAGCCAAAGGGCAAAAGAAAGAGCCAAAGGGCAAAAACAGTAATAGAAAAGAATCATACAAAGACACATCAGGTTCTTAATCTCCGATTTCAACACAAAAAGGCACCCTAAGGAACAAAGGTTGCCTACACAAAAAGGAACAACAAAGTAGATCTTAACTCCAATGTTTAGCCTACTATTCCCAAAAATGTCCTACCTTGACCTAAGCCACGTTATAACCCTGAAAGTCCTCCAATAATGCATGAGTATTGAATTTTGACTGGTTGCTTAGAGTTCTTGCAAGCCTATGGTAAAATGACAGCTTGTACGATGATTGAGAGATAACCCTTTCAATTATGAGCGAAAAATACAAATGTGAGAGAGAGAAAAAGTTGAACATGGACTCTTGCGGATATTTGTCCAAATTGCTACTATTGACGTCTCCTGAGCCTAGCAGGACTGAGCATGATCGCTTCGGTAAGAAATCAGCGGTACCATTGCTGAAATATAAGCAAGGTTGCGAAATTCCTATCATCTCTATTTATCTCTTATTTTTCTAACGATCTTGTCTGACAGCATGTTACTTGAGGACAAGCAACAGTTTAAGTTTGGGGTTGTGATGACAGGAATTTCTATGGTATTTTTAGTAGTATTATTAGTAGTAAAATGACCAAGACATGCCCAAATACGAAGGAAAACCTACAAAAGCAGGAAAAAACATCAAAACAAGGTCCAAGATACTAAAAGACAAGAAAAAGTCCAAAAAGTGAAGAAATTGAGCATTCAAGACAAGGTCCAAGATGCTTGATTGTTTGTGTTTGTGTATCTGAATATGTGTGTGTTAATTTTACTTTTGTTTTTCAAAATCTAAAATCATATTCTCTAATAATGTCTGATACTCTTGTGGAATCTGAACCTAGTGTAAGGTGTTGAAGAACATCTTGGTTTTAAACTTATATCTAGGACTTTAAAAACCTAAGGTTCCCCCACATCAGTATTCCAGTTTACTCATGAAATAGCTTCTTAGTATTATCGTTTGTTTAACACCGGGGCACCAATACCGAATGAGGCGCGTCTGGTAACTGATTTTCTGACGTTTGGAAAAAGAATATAAAAGAAACATGCTTAGAAAATAAACAAATTAAAGCAATAACTTTTTATTATTATTAATGAAGAGTCTTAATACATTGATAGTGAGAACCCTACTTAGACTCTACTTCAGTAGCCTCTGACTCATCTTTCTTGGGCTCTGCTCCAGCAGTGTTTGCATCAGAAAGATAGTCAAGCATGACTTGGTGAGCTTCAGCTAGATACTCTGAGTAAGGTTTCTCAGGATCATATGTCCTTAAGAACTCTTCATAGTCAGAGCCTATTTCATCAAGTTCAGACTCTGTTAGAATAATATCTTGCTTGTTTGTTTCCCTTTGCTGCCTGTTTCTTTTCAAGCGTGGAGTTTCAGCTTCCTTCTTGATCACCTGTTTTGATCCTGAAGCATTCTTCGTAGCTTGATTTTCCATTGTGTGCCTATTACGATATTCTTTGATTATTCGGTATGAATAAAATGAGAAGAATCATTTCCTTTTATAATGCTCTCAAGCACTCTTGTCTACATGGGAATCAACACAGTTCATTTAATGGACATAATTGTAACCACTCTCTTGACTTGTCTGCCTTGATATCATGCATGTTTGACTCTTTTTTTTCTCTCGTTTCTTGTTCTTTTTGAATAATGACAAAAGGGGGAGTAAGGATAAGGTGTTAAAATTAATGTTAATTGATTCTATAACTGCTTAAAGACCTGAAACTGTTATGTATATGCATTCTGAATCAATTTTTATCCCTTCTGAATCCTTCTCATTCTAAACTTTATTGAAAGGGGAGAAAATTTAAGAACCTAAAATTGTTTTCATAGATAATATAAGAGAAGATTGCAAACCTCCTCTGATTATTATCAGACTCTAAGAAGTAGAGCTTACAAACCTCTGCCTTTGAGAGTCAAATATGAAAATTTATTTTAAGTTAATAAATTAACTCTTAAACTATTTTAATTAATTATGGATAAGATTTAGGGGGAGCTTACAAACCTAACCCTAGGGATTATCAGACTCAGGGGGAGATTGCAAACCTTTGAAACCTGAAGTCAACATAAATAATTAAATCAACAACAATTGAATTTTAATGTTTTAGTTTGTCATCATCAAAAAGAGGGAGATTGTTGGAACAAAGTGGGTCTGACATGAACCTCTAAGATTTTAATTGGTTTTGATGATAACAAAGTATTAAAATTGCAATTGGTATTACTAACGATTATTCTAGTGTGCAGAATTATAAGTTAAAATTCATTCAGAAGCACTATGAATAAAAACAGAGAAGCCAAGCAAAGAAGCTCTGAAAGCTTATCGCTGATCATCAGAAGCTTAAAGTTCAAGATCTGAAGTTAGTGACTCTGAGGGCAAAAGCTAGACCCTGAGAAGTTCAGAAGCTGAAGAACTTAAGAAGCTACAACAACAGACTCTGAAACAAGAGGAATTTGCGTCACTCAAGAACTGACAGAATCAGAACCAATGATTAAAGAACAATCTTATTTAGGACTCTGTCACATCCACAGGAAGGAATATTCGTTGGTACAACGTTAATCTTATCCATAAGTGGAGCACATTTGAGAATTGTACGACTGTACTATTATTACTCAAAATGGTTTAGTGGTAATTCAAATTGCAAGGTAGTGGAATTGGATTTCATTACCAAAGAAGGCAATGTACAGCTATCATTGTACGATCAAATTTCAGCTGGCATCTTATCTCTCTGCAACGGTCATCACCTTCCATCCAAGTATAAATAGAAGACTCAAATGGAAGAAATGACTACGGTTCTATCACTGCGTTTAAGGCTCTGAAACATTCTGACACTATTGTTCTATCTGTCATTCAAAGTCTTAAAGCAAATTTGCGTTGTATTTTGTAAACACCTCTGATAGTATATCAAGTGTCCATTAACAATCATTCTTAGATTTTAAGTTTGTTTGTGAAGTCTCTTGTTTAGTGAAACTTGAGCATTTGATAAGTCTCTTGCAAGTGTGCTTGAGCAAGTTGTAATCTTGTGAAGATTATAGTAATGAAAAGCTCTTGTTAGTAACAAGGGGACTGGACGTACTCTCAATTTGTGAGGGGAACCAGGATAAATTTTGTGTCTTTCCTTCTCTCTCTCAGAACCTCCTTTACATTGCGTTTTAATCCGCTGCAAAACTGTTTAAGTTAAGAAAAAGTTTTAATTTTCAAAACACAATTCAACCCCCCCCCCCCCCCCCCCCCCCTTCTTGTGTTTTTTCCACCTTCATATAAACAACTCACTTAGTAATTAGAGTATGTGACACATCGAGGTTAGGCTCTCGTAGGTACTTTAGTTATGAATGTAGGGAAACTTTAATATACATAGTGTAATAGTAAGATATTACTACAACAAGGAAAAGTCACCGCCGAACAATAATATGAGTAACTATGTTATACACCGGTCATGTCAAATATGAAGAAGGGAGGGAGTCCAACCGCCATACCTATCCTCTATGTTTCTGAATCTATCTATTTATTTATTTATTTATTTGTTTATTTATTTATGCAAGCATTACGCTTCTTTTTATAAAAACCTTTTTCCAAACCCAGAGCGAATGCAAATATACAAACTTAAATAACGCTAGTGAAGCTTCGGCACGATCTTTGTGGATACGAACTCATTCTAGACACCTAGAGTGTGAATTGTACTCAATGACAGACTGGTGCACTTGCCAGACCGTAGTCAACATGTTAGATATGGCCATCTGAATTTCAAGAGCTTGAGAGAATTAGGTACTAATCATATGGTAAAGGGGTTGTCCATCATAAGTGTACCAGAAAAGGTATGTAAAGTGTGCATGATTGGTAAACAGTCAAGAAAGTCATTCAAATCAGAGCTTCCTTCCAGAGCAAGAAACCAGTTAGAAGTGTGGACCTTTTGAAGTGGAATCACTAGCTGGCAATAGGTATTTCATTTCATTTATTGATGAGTTCAGTAAAATGATGTGGATATACTTGATTAAGGCCAAGAGTGAATCATTTGATGTGTTTAAGAAGTTTAAGAAGAAAGTTGAAAATGAGTGTGAGAAGTCCATTAAGATCCTAAGGACTGATGGAGGAGGAGAGTACACATTAAATGAGTTTGAGAGATTTCTTGTTGAGCAAGGAATTGAACATGAGGTCACAACACCATATACCCCACAACACAATGGACTGGCTGAGAGAAGAAATAGAACAGTGTTGAACATGGTCAGAAGCATGTTAAGGGAGAAGTCTCTACCAAGTTTCTTATGGGGTGAAGCAGTGAACACTGCTGTGTACATTCTCAACAAGTGTCCAACCAAAAAGCTTAACAATGTTGTACTTGAAGAGAAGTGGAGTGTAAGAAAGCCTATAGTTAGTCACTTGAGAGTGTTTGGTTCACTATGCTATAGTCACATACCTGATCAGAGAAGAACAAAGTTGCAAGACAAGAGCAAGCAGATGATACTTGTTGGTTATCATCCAACAGGAGCATATAGACTATATGATCCTGTTAATGAGAAGGTTGAAGTGAATAGATATGTAGTGGTATGTGAGAATGAAAGCTGGGATTGGAAGGGCAAGTACAAAGTCACCAACAATCAATTGCTGACAAGTGAAGAGCATAGTGAAGAGAATGTCACCACAACTACTGCAAATGCTGAAGCAAGCACAAGCTCTGGTAGTAGTGCAGTTATCACAAGCACTGAAGCAGCTGGTTCAAAGAGAGTTAGAGCTCCATCTCAGAGATTGCAAGGCTATGAGGTATATAGAGATGATGTCATCAACACAGAGGGAGACTTAGTGCATTTTGCACTATTTGTTGATTCTGAACCAGTTAACTTTGAAGAAGCTATAGCATGTGAAGTCTGGAAGAAGGCTATGACGGATGAAATTGAAGCTATAGAAAGAAACAATGCATGGTATTTGACTGATCTACCAGCAAACAAACAGCAGATAGCAGTGAAGTGGGTGTATAAAGTGAAATTAAATCCTGATGGTTCAATTGCAAAATACAAGGCAAGACTAGTGGCAAAGGGCTTCTTACAAAAGGCAAGATTGGACTATCAAGAGGTATATGCACCAGTAGCCAGAATTGAGACCATAAGACTAGTAGTGGCAATTGCAAGTGTGAAGAAATGGTCTATGTCTCAGATGGATGTTAAATCAGCATTTCTTAATGGACCACTAGATGAGGAAGTTTATGTATCTCAACCACCAGGTTTCATTAAGAAAGGGCATGAAGGAATGGTCTATAGATTGAACAAAGCTCTTTATGGCTTGAAACAAGTACCTAGGGCCTGGAATAAGAAAATTAATGGATTCTTAACACAAGTTGGTTTTCAGAAAAGTATAGTAGAGCATGGTGTGTATGTGAAGCACAACTCTGATCCAACAAATGTGTTAATAATCTGCTTATATGTTGATGACCTGTTAGTCACAGGTAGTGATTCTAGTGACATAGTTGCATTCAAGAGAATGATGCCTCTGAGTTTGAAATGGCAGACATGGGAAAATTGAGCTATTTCCTTTGCCTACAATTTGAAGAGACCACTGCAGGAACACTACTACACCAGAAGAAGTATATGAAGGAGTTGCTAGTTAGATTCAACATGTTGGGGTGTAATCCTGTTGAAACACCAATGGAGACAAACACTAAGTTGTGTTTAGATGAAAATGGTGAAGTTGTAAATGTGTTAATAATCTGCTTATATGTTGATGACCTGTTAGTCACAGGTAGTGATTCTAGTGACATAGTTGCATTCAAGAGAATGATGCACTCTGAGTTTGAAATGGCAGACATGGGAAAATTGAGCTATTTCCTTGGTCTACAATTTGAAGAGACCACTGCAGGAACACTACTACACCAGAAGTAGTATATGAAGGAGTTGCTAGTTAGATTCAACATGTTGGGGTGTAATCCTGCTGAAACACCAATGGAGACAAACACTAAGTTGTGTTTAGATGAAAATGGTGAAGTTGTAAACTCTACTCTATACAAACAGATGGTTGGCTCACTAAGATACCTATGCAATAGCAGACCTGATCTGTTCTTTGCAGTAGGTGTTGTGAGTAGATTTGTAGATACTCCAAAGAAATCTCACATGACTGCAGTGAAGAGAATTCTGAGATATGTACAAGGTACATTGGAATATGGTTTACTGTTTCCAAGCAACAACAACAGTGCAGTAAATCATCTAGTAGGCTTCTCAGACTCTGATTGGTGTGGAGATCAAGTGGATAGAAGAAGCACCTCAGGCTACATATTCAAATTTCTCAATGCTCCTATCTCATGGTGTTCCAAGAAGCAACCTGTGATTGCTCTCTCATCGTGTGAAGCTGAATATATAGCATGTGCCTATGCAGCTTGTCAAGGCATATGGCTAGAATCCTTGCTGAAGGATCTTACCATTGAGCTATCAGAACCAATGCAGCTCTTTGTTGACAACCAGTCAGCTATTAATCTTGCTAGGAATCTTGTTTCTCATGGCAGGTCCAAACACATAGAGACCAGATTCCACTTCATCAGGGATCAAGTAGGCAAAGGAAAGATTGCAGTAACTCACTGCTCTACAGAAGTACAAGAAGCTGATATACTAACTAAGAGTCTAAAGCATGACAGATTCAAGGAGATGAGGAACAAGCTTGGAGTTGTGTCATTAGAGTATTTGAATTAGGGTGGCATGATGTAATTGGTTAATTCAATACTTAGTTTGTTATGTTAGTTAGTTTGTTGTAGTTAAACTTGTTAATGAAGTTAGTTAGTTATTAACTGTCAGTTAGTAACTGTCTACTACAGTTAGTATTAGAGCTGTCAAATGGGCCGGCCCAGCCCGGCCCGGGCTCATAGGGCCAAGATATCTATTGGGCTTAAGTGGCCCGACACATTAAGGCCCAAGGTCCGACCCGCTTAGCCCAGCCCAATAAACATGGGCCTACATGGGCCGATGGGCCGGCCCGCCACATTTTTTCAAATTTTTTTTATAAAAAATTGACAAATTTTATGTAAAAAAATAAATTCAATGGACAATAAAACTACATATGCATCGCACACAAATTAATATCCATAAAAAAGTGAGTGTCATGATTTCATGAAATAATAAATACTTCAAAATATCCATGCAAAAGTCGAGAGATCTGTGGATGATGATTCATAAAGTGCATCCTCAAAGCTAATAAATTTCAAACTTACATCAGACACTAAACTTTTAACATAACCATTCAAAATACATAAATTAAATTATAAATTATAAAAAAAAGTAAATTATAAATCTCATCTTTTTCCTTAAAAAAAAAACAAATCTCATCTTTTGTTACTTATTTTATCTAAAGATTTTATGCTAACTAAAATTCCTTATTTCTACGTAAAATTATTTTTAGATTTTTTTTTTAATTCTTTAATGGGCCGGCCCAAAAGCCCGTTGGGCCAGCCCATGATGGCCCATAGGCCCGACAGCCCAGCCCAATAAGGCCCAATGATATTTTTGGGAAGCCCAGCCCGGCCCGACCCGTATAAAACTATAGGGCTACTGGGCCGGCCCGATAACCCGGCCCATTTTTACAGCTCTAGTTAGTATTGCTTGAACCATAGTTACTTGTGGCTGAAGCAATATATATAGTCTTGTACAAATGCAAATTTTAATTCAATGCAATTGCTACTTTTCCCTTTACTTTCTTCCTTCTTTCTCAAGCAATTAGTTTCATAGTTAATTCCAACAATACAAACATTATTTACATGGGTTTACTTACCTGAGCTTGTAATCACTCCATCACGGCTGAATCTCTCTAACTACTAAACAAAACAATGTAGAAACAAAGAGAAGTCAAATGATGTCACTCAGAAACAGCAAAATAGAAAGAAAAAATAGGGAATTCAGTTAGACATTGAAATGTTCTGTTTTTTTTCAACCTGAATGAAATCAAAGCAAAATAAGTTAGACATCAAAGGCATTTTGATTTCATTTTTGACAAAGGCATTTTGATTTCATTTTATGCTGAAGTATTTAATAAATTTTCTTGCAATATATAATATAAATATTTGAATAATGACAATGCTTGGCTAGCCTTCACACATTCTAACCCAAGGTTAGCAGCAAGTGATTGGGAGAGAAGAGAAAACAACAGGAAGTAGATGACAAGAAAATAATAGCAATTTAAAAGAATTCAAATCAAATCACTCTATGTAAATTTAGACCAGAAATTCTCTGAAGTTGTTTCACTCTATGTAAATCAAATATACCTAAAGCTACTATAATTTCAAACTTGTGCTATTAAATACATCTATTTTAAAAGAGTATCCGCACTTATTTGTTTCGAGTTGAATTTAGGCCTCGGAATATGTTGGGCCGGCCCTGAACCTGACTTTAAGTTAGGTTCTAAATTATTCTAATTTTTAACTATTTGTCTTGTCATCCTAGGTGCATTACAAAGTGAAAGTTATTATTGATGCAGAAGTGGGTTCAATAGCAACAAAAGCCAAAGAAATTAAAGCCACATGGGTGATACTTGATAGGTACTATTACACTTTATCCAATTATAGTATATTAAGCAATAATTTGAATAACAATGTGACAACACTTAACATTTTAAATTTTCTAAAAAGCAGATTCCAAAAGAAGGAAGCTGGTCAATGCATTAAACAACTGAACAGTAATGTTGTACTCATAGATCATCAAATTCCTAGAATCATTAAAGCAGTGACCTCAATGATAGGGGAAAATTTCAGTAAGAGTCAGAACCAAATGAAACAACAGAAAAAGCTATTCCTTATATCTTGGATGAAAATTTTGCAACATCTCCAAGCACTTCTGATGTTAGAAGTTCCACTTTTGGAACTTACTCTTTTTCATTGCCTGCAGCAGACAAACAATATCATTTTAAAACCAATCATTACACTATCAATAATTCTCATGATTTTCTTTATCTAAACTCCGAGTATTTCGATGAGGATTTGAAGATATCTAGCAGCGATATTGATGAGTTGAATCACAAATCAATCATTAGCCTCCATCAGGGAGAAGCATAAATTTTTCAATGGTTCATATGAAATTTAGTCAACATAATCACAATATGAGTGAGGTTTTAATTAGAAAGCTTTTTGTAAAGGAAAAGAAAAAAACTGATACAATTTTCTAGTCACTATGTAAGGTTTCTGTCCTTTTTTTAGTACAAAATACAGAACACAAGAAATTCATTTACAAAGAGGTGAGTATAATTTTCTAGTCAAATTTCATTAAAAATTTGTTTGGTATATACCCTATATCGGAGTATTTTCTTGACAGTTTCTCATAGTTGTTTAAAGTTGACACCAAATAGACCCTCAAGTGTTGTGGTTTGAGGGGATTGAGCTATCTTGAGCCTATCGAGAATACCGCAAGCTTTCCTCTTAGCTCTTGAAGTTCCACATTGTGCAAGCTTAGACAATGTACCATTGGCTATTTCATCATCTCTAATTTCCTTCCTCTTTGTTTTATCGTTGAAAAATATTATGTACAAGATTGCAACACAGTTCTCCTTGCTCCGATCCGAAACACTGTTGTCCCTCAAAATATCCATTAAGAAAGGGACAGCGCCGTGACTTCCCAATGCCTCAACAGCCTTGGAATGGCTCGAGAGAAGTGCCAATAAGGCCAAAAGCTCGTCAAATAGAACATGGTCCACGATGATCTTGCTGAGAATAACCTGAATTGCACCTTCTCGAACAGTCTTCGCTTTATTTTCATGTGCAATACATAGATTGAATATAGCCGAAGCAGCATCTTTCATTGCTGATGGATTTCCATTTTCTAAAAGATCAACCAAATATTTGATAGCACCAGTTTTTCCAATGATGTGTTTGTTGACATCAAGTGCTGATAATGACAAAATAGCTGCTGCAGCGTTGCTTCTGGTTTGAATGGTTCCTGATTTCAACGAATCGATAATAAAGGCGATAAGCTTTTCATCTTCTGCAAAAACTCTCTTATTTTTTTCGTTGATTGAGAGATTTAGAACAGCTGTGATCAAATCCTCTTGGAGTTCTGGATCAATACAAGCTATGCCAGGTGAAAATGGGGTGAGTAATTTCTGAATCACTTCTGAGTCACCAAACAGTGTTCGAAACGAAGGCATTCGCTTCGATAACAGGCGAAGCTCTCTTGCAGCTTCTTTTTGGTCCAGCATAGGTAATGACAGTTTGCGAAGTAACGAACGTAAACGGAATTTGTGCACTTCGTTTACTTCACCATTGTCAATGTCCCCAATAGGCATTGGTAGCTCAATTCCATGCTCCTTACACCACCTTGAAATCATGTCATGGACCAAATAATTAGGAGAAAGGATGGAGTGAGAGAGGACATCCTGAGTTTGAGGGCAAGTTTTGTGGATTTCATTCAGCCACTTTTGGATGAACGGTCGATCATAAGTCTGCAGTACCAATACATTATTAAGTAAGTAATACAACAATCATTAGCATTGAATAACAGTGTAACACTTCAACCCTTTATTCCTTCCATATTGAAAATCGAAATCCTACTAAGTCGAAAACCTTTTGACAAAATTGACCACAACATGATACTCCCTCCGTCCCAAAATATAAGGGAAAATTGGTCAAAGAAAGTTGATGTTTTTGCTTAAAAATTTGGACTAAATACATCAACTTTGTTTGACCAATTTTCCCTTATATTTTGGGATAGAGGGAGTAATATTTTATGTCTATGCAACCACAACGCGGCTGCAATTGAGCGCACATTAGTCACAGTTACCCGCAATTCACAGGAGGATCACGACTGTACCGTGATTTTAAACCTTGGAATCATTATAAACAATTCTCCATCTACAACAATTAATAACACTTCAAAATCCCCAAAAAAAAACCAAAATCTGAACTGCGGCATCATAATTTTCAATGTATCTGCGACCACAATGCAACTGCAATTGAGCTCGCATCAGTCATATTAATTTACTCACAATTCTCTGCATGATTGTGAGTTTGTGACTACTACCACAATTTAAAACCTTGGAATCATCGTAATAACTAACCCTTTAATTTACTCACAAGTTTTTGCATGATTGTGACTACTATCGCGATTCAAAATCTTGGAATCATCATAATAACTAACCCTCAAGGTTTCATGATTCTTGAGAAACAAGTAACACTACAAAAACCCCCAAAAAATAAAACTAAACAGGAAACCAGAGAAAACATACAGTCACCTTAATTGAACACAATAATGATCCATCAAAATCAAGGAAATTAGAAAGAATGGCAAAAAGAAAAAGCATTCAAGAAATGAACTTTATATTGGTGAAAGAGAAAAAAGAAAGTACCTGTCCATTAGCCAAGATAACAGGATCCGTCATAATATGACCTGAGATGGGACATCGAAACTGTGGAGGAACAGAAACAGATAAACGATCCAATTTACGCGAGAAAGAAGCACTGCATTTCATATCTCTGAGAACAGAAAGAGCAGTTATAGCTTCATCAGCAGCATGTACAGTGTAATCATCACTTTCCAAAATAGTATTAACAAGTTCCTTCAACTTATCCTTCAATGCATTTGTTTGTTCTTCATTGTTGGCCATTGCAAAACACCTTAGATGTCAAATCTTGGGACTCAAGAAAAAGATGTGACAGTTGAAAAATGAATCTTGATAACAGAATTAGAATGACTTGGCAATTGGGTTAAATGGTATGATGTTACATGAATAAATAGTGTAGAGGCCCACTTCAAAATAAAGCCACCGACCCACTTCACTATTGTGTCTCTGTCTTTGTGTGTGTGTGTGTCATACAAAGTACTATATACAGTATTTATTTGTTAGAGCTTGTTATTCATTATTCAAGTTGAAGCGCACCATTCACTCCCATAGGGGTGGGTAAAAAACCGAAGCCCGTCTGAACCCAATAAAACCCGCCCAAAAATTAGAGATTTGAGCAGTTTATAATGGGTCGCGGGTTAGCAGGTTGAAAAACTCGGTTTGAATTGGGTTGGTACGGATAAGTCCGGATAGAGGAAATTGGACCGACGGTGCCCGAACCCGCCCGCACGAGTAAATTAAAACGCCGAATCTAAATTCTTCCCACGTCTCATTTCACACTTTTTCACTTCACCTCAAACCCATGTAAACTGAAACAATCATGAAACATTTTAAAACGCAAAATTTGGTCATTCTTCATCTTATTTGTCTAACTTCGTTGAAATCAAATGATATATTTTTAATTTTATTTGAGATTTTAATTTTTTCTTACTTTTTATGTCAATTTAGTCTTTCGAAGACTTTCCTTTTGTGTTTGATTTATGATTCTCTCATCTCTGGTTGCATATTTTCTTGATCTAAACTCCAAATTTTGGATTTATTTTTTTATTTTTTTATTTTATGTTTAACCGCTTCAAACCGCCCAATAACCCGCTTAAACCGCAAGCCCGAACCCGTGGAAACCGCTCTTCATTTTCGGGTGAATTAGGCCTTACTTTTTGACTCTGCGGTTTAGACCGGGTGACGACTTTGAGCCCGAACCCGCCCATACCCGCCCATTACCCACCCCTACACTCCCATATCAAGGAAACCGCGTTGACTTATTAGACAAATAAGCTATAAAATACTACTCTATAAAACAGACACTTTTTGGATTAAGCGTGTCTCAGTGTCGAACCTGCGCTGCATCGGTGTTCGACACGACACCGACACTTATGAATGTATTGAATTATGTTAATTTTTAAAATTATCTATGTCGACGTATTTGGTGTCTGGGTCTTGTGTCCATACTTCATAGATTTTACTGCATATGGTTTGTATATTATATATGTTGAATTGAAGAGGTCGTTTAAGTGAAACTATATAAAAATAGAAGAGCGTATACAACATAGTCACTTATTTATTATGCATGCGTCAGGGAAGAACAATGAAAAATGATGAAAATAAATTGTAGAGTTAAAAAAAAAAATTGGCGTTCGATGTTGTGAATTAAAAAAAAATTGGTATCCAAACTGTGTCTATAAATTAAAGAATAAAATAATACCAAAAAAGTATTAGAATATTTTTGGTCTTCATCTACTCTACTGAATGATGATGATCCAATGTGGAGTTAAAACTTAAAATCATCTTAATTTCTCAAAAGAAAAGCGGTCTCAACTCCCCAATGTATCCTTTTGCAAATTTACTGAGAAACTTGAAGTCAAATAATAGTTAGTAGTTAAGTAAATGATTAACTCATTATCCAATCAACTAATGTTCTTTTTTTGTTAAATCTTCCCTGTTTTTTTGCAAATTATCTGATTAACTACATTTTGTTCCCGTAGAAATGTAAGTTTTCATATATTAAAACCACCCTTTATATTCCATGCCCCTAATTCCTTTTGGATATCGAATAAAAGAAATAAACCAGTCTGGCTCAATCAAGGTGAAAACTTCTGATATGAAGGTACTATATATATTTTAGAATTTTGTTGCTAACCCGCATTGCCAAACACAGGCAGAATCAAAACTCTGGACTTCATGAACTACCAAACTCATTCTAATATAAAAATGCATAACAGATGTAGCACGACGATCGTTCTAAAATATTGATTCTTACACAACTTTCAAAACAAAAATAGCTATCACAGGAAACAATCAGGGTAACTACTAACTAGTTCTCTCCCCACTCCTAATCCAATTGTTTGGTATTGTCTCCCGCCGAGCACCGGCCTCCACAGTCATTTATGGTTTACATCTGCAGTCCTGAATAAACACAGCCACTAAACGTATTAGATATTTTTAACAGATGCAAACAGCACTTAAATTTAGACATATGTCTATAGTTATCTTCCCTCCCGCAGCTACCAAACTACCCTCGTCATTGTATTGGTATCCCCTAATTTCTAGGCATACAAACATTATTTACATGGGTTTACTTACCTGAGCTTGTAATCACTCCATCACGGCTGAATCTCTCTAACTACTAAACAAAACAATGTAGAAACAAAGAGAAGTCAAATGATGTCACTCAGAAACAGCAAAACAGAAAGAAAAAATAGGGAATTCAGTCAGACATTGAAATGTTCTGTTTTTTTTCAACCTGAATGAAATCAAAGAAAAATAAGTTAGCCATCAAAGGCATTTTGATTTCATATAATGCTGAAGTATTTAATAAATTTTCTTGCAATATATAATATAAATATTTGAATAATGACAATGCTTGGCTAGCCTTCACACATTCTAAGCCAAGGTTAGCAGCAAGTGATTGGGAGAGAAGAGAGCACAACAGGAAGTAGATGACAAGAAAATAATAGCAATTTAAAAGAATTCAAATCAAATCACTGTAAATTCTCTGAAGTTGTTTCACCTCAATATACCTAAAGCTACTATAAGACATAGGATCCTATAAAATTGCTTTCTGGTAATCAAATAATTCAATAGCCAAATTAGAAAAATAACATCTTGTTTCATTTCTTCTAACAACACATACATCATGTAATTAAACTAAAAAATAACAAAAATTATCAGTAAAATAATGAGAATTTGAAATGTTTATTGATGGAAATAATATTTATTGTGGTTGACATAATTGCATTTTGTTGCTTTTAACTTGAGGGGAAAAATAAAGAACATGCAATAGTGACAATATGGACAGTAAAATCACTCCAAGGAATACTTCTAAGATACTAGTATTTCACAGTTAAGGATACAAAAGAGGATACATTGCTAAAATCGCCAAAGCTTGATATGTTAATACTGCAAAATAATGCAAATAAACTACGTTAAAGTAGAGTTTCACAATCAAATTTATATTCAACTTCTAAATAGGAATGGCATGCAAAACTTACCCACCGCAGATGTAATGCCTTCATAGTTTTGGCCAGCATAGGTGCATAGCTAATTAAGCTCCTTATGATAAAATTTATCTGGCTTGATATATTTGTCATCAGGGGAGCTATCATGTTCCTTAATATCATGATACTCTGAAGGATCATAGCGCTCTGAAAATACACTTCTTGAGAAAGAATCTGAAATGTGATTCTTGTGTGTGTCCTTTTGGTCCCTATCCTTGGTTCTTGACGAGTTATTGTACTTATTTTCATTTGAGTAATCTTGTTTCTTATGATGAACTCTACGATCATGTGATCGACTATGACTTCTATGCCTTTCAGGGCTTGTTGAAGCCCGACTCCTGTGGTTTCCTTCATCAGCACTCCGTTGATCTCCTCTGTATTGGTGGCTCTTGTGATGTCCTTGTTTACGTTGTTCATAATCTCTAGAAGTAGCATCATGTACAGCTTTGCTTTTGTCAGAATAATTCGTGTGAGACTGTTGCTCATGATAACCTGGGTTACTGATTGTAACTTCAGGTGAGTCGTGACTAGCTTTTCTTGAACTATTGGCTTCCATGGGAATGGCGTCACTAGAAGGAAGTTTAGGTGGAGGCATTTTGGTGTCTTCAGAAACACTGACAGGGCTCTTTACACCTGCAGCCAGCTTGATTTCCTCCATGTATTCCGTTATCAGATCCCTCATCACCTTCAGAATTTAGAATTAAGCAACAAAAAAAAAATCGTTAAAATGCAAGAAGTTAAAGAAAATAATCAAAATTCCTCTGAATAATTTATTCTGAAATATTGCTAAAGACCAACAATCCAAATAAAAATCTCCTTCGCCACCGAATCCGATATAATACTGATTGATACCAACTAGAATAACTACATGATAATTATTCAGCTTCAATAGAGACAACGAACAAATAGAAAACATGATTCAGTACTTATTTTTTTGACAGATGATTCGGTACTTAAAATTGCTACTTCCTTCGTCTCATAAAAAATGTCCTATTTGGGTTGTGTGTGTTTCTTAAGAAAATGATTAGTTGTACTGATTTTAATGATAAAATAGATTAAATTACTAAAGCACCTTTATTAATTGTAGTTAGTGAAATAGTTAGATGAGTTGAAATACAATATATACATAAGGGCATATTAGTGGGGAAAAAATAATTACTGATTCATTGGTAGTCTAAAGTAGCAATTATTTTGAGACATAGAAATATTGAAAATAAGACACTTTTTATGACATGGAGGGAGAACGATTCAGTGATGGAAGCAGAAAAATTTAATAACTATCCAGTAAGTCTAACCTGTATAGTTGATTGATTTCTCTTCTTGCCACGATAAGACATTCTTCGACGTTTGTAATCCCTTTCTTCAGCTAGTAACTCCTCTCGTGTCTTCTCTTTTTGTGTTTCCTATAATTGATAACAGATCAAAAATACGTCATTTGTAGGTAAAACAAAAGTAAATGGTATATTCACTTCTATGAGTATGCGCCTTAAATAATATGAACTTTGGGTAAAAATTTTGAGTGAACTGCTATCATTCTATTGACAATTTGACATGCAGAACTTGTCAGTAAGGAAAACAGATAGGATTGGATTTAGCCATCCTTTTGATGTTGTCGCAATTGGGGTCATGGTGGAAGCAGCCGCCATACTGGATTTAGCTAACCCCTTTGATGTTGTGGCGACTAGTAACCGGGATTGTTGCAAGCGGCGGATGTGATACTGATTTTATAACCCTAACATATCATATAAGCATACTAAATCCCTACTTATTTATTAGTCATCTACTACGTATTTCATTGTTATAAATGTCACTAAAAAGGTAAAAACCCATCTGGTTAGACAGATCCGGATTTACTACAATTAAAAAAAATCACCCGTTATCAAATAGAAGCGTTTGGATGAAAATCCTACAACTCATATTTCATCCTCCGTCTAATCTATTAGACGACTCTAATTTATTGAACGTAGTGAATCCTGATACTTAGCTAGACAAATACAACAATTTAGGAAAACAGAAAATGGAAAATTGTTTCCCAAAACTATATAAGCCAGATTAAAAGTACCCGGTTATGTGAATGCTGCCGATGAACCCAATCATACTCAATTATAGGTCTATAATCAACACGCTTATTCCGCTCTTCGTTAGCTTTGTCAGTTAAATAACAATGCTCAACTTTCCTATAGAATCAAATCACCATAATTCATATTAATCTCATGATATCCACAAGTTTCAAATTCACCAAACAAGTATTCATGTGGCAAAATGATACAAAATATAACAGCAAATACATACAGCTGATAGTTATTTGATGGATGCGAAAACCAAAATCCCTTAATTTTACGTTCAAGCAATGCTCGTTCATGCAATGCTGCAACAGCCGCTACAACTTGCTGCATTATAATCTTCCTCTCCCGAATACAATCCGCGGTATTATTCTTCTCTTTCTTTGAATCAACAGAATCACCAACCTCATTCCCTAAAGGAAACAATAACAGAACCGAAGCACCAACAAGAATACATTTTTTCACAAAATTAAGAACAAACAATTTCCCATTAACACCATACAAAATCGAAACCTGAGATTCTAACCACACTAAAGCATTATTCAAAACAGAAAAATCTCTAAGAATTGCCTTAAAACACAAACAAAACAGCAAAAAAATATGACACTCCATAGAAGTATCAATTACAACACCAAATCGAGGCGAATTCGATAATAACCAGTTCGACATTTCACTCTCTTTCGCAATTCCAATACCTAGGATTGCGCGAAAAACAGAATTGGAAAACGTAGTAGGAAAGTTACTCCATGATTCAATTTCACGTGAAATGTAAAAGTATTCAGAAGGAACAATGGGGGAAGGTTTGGGATTAGGATTGCGTGTGGTTGAGCACACGGCAGTATTGGTGGTGTTGTCTGAACATTCTATTGATAGAAAATCGGGGAGATGAAAAGTTGCGGAATTAGCGACGGAGCTTGCGTCGGAGAAAGTAACGACGCCGGGGCAATCGTTGTAGAAAAAATTGGAAGTGAAATCGAAGTAAGAAGAGAGGTGAGTGGAGTTAGGGTTTTGGAGGGTTTTAGGGTAAGAGAGAGAGGTGAGAAGGTGATCGAGGTTGGGAAGGAGGCAGGGGGAGGATGGGCAGCGGAGATGGTGGAGGAAGAGGGAGGATGGGGGGATGAGGTGGTTGGGATTGAAAGGGCAGGGGATGAGATTGGTGGTTAGGGTTTGGGGTTGGGTGGTGGTTGTGAGGATTTGGTTTGAGAAAGTGAGGAGGTTGTTGAGGGATGAGAGTGCTGTGTTCAGGTGGTCGGAGTTTGGTGGTGGATTCATGGTTGTTTGGTACGATGCTTTGGATTTCAGGTTCGGTCTTATTTCAACATTTCGTTTGATATAATTTTTTTTTAAAACAAACACAATTAACTCATTTCATTATTAATAAGATGTTTAATACATAGAGGGATACTATTAGGGTCCATTTGGTTTGGGGTTTTTGGAGGGGAGGGGAGGGGAGGTGAGGGAATATTATTAGTGAATTGTGTTTGGTTCATTTTTTTAAGAAGGGGAGGGGAGGGAATATAAGACCATTTTTGCTTCCCCCCAAATTGGGGGGATTTGGAGGGGAGGTGAGGTGAGAGAAGATGAATTATCACAATTTCAATTATATTGACATAATTATCCTCATATTTATTTTAAAATACCAAAAGTATCCTTATCAATATTTTTTTTTTGTTAGCTTGCTCTATTTTGTTACGTCAGTGTTTATCTATAGATATTAGAGATCACTTTGTACTTAAGACCACTTTTTAGTTTTTCTTACGTTAATATTATGTAGTTAATATATTGTAATGTTTTTTTTCTTTCATATATTTATTTTTATATTCAATTGTAGTTTTTTAGCTTTGTTTCTGTTTTCGTAGATCTTTTTAACAATTTTTTCATATAATTTTTTTGCCTATTGTTTAGATATATATTAAAAAAAGAATTTAAATTTTTGTGTACAATTTTATTTTTTAAATTATTTATCATCAACCATCAAGTTCCAAAAAAGTTGTATATTATCAACAAATGAGATTTGATTTGTTTCAAGTCTATTGAGTTTTTATATTTAATTATTTTTATTGTAATTAAAAAATATTTAATTATTTATAGTGAATAATTTTAAAATTATGAGATTTTTGTAAGATTATAAGGATAAAAATGTAATTTAGTTATATCATCCCTCCCCTCCCCTTGTGAACCAAACATATTTGCAATTAAAATCTCTTCTCTCCCCTCCCCTCTTGTGAACCAAACAGATAAATAATTAAAAGACATCACCTCCCCTCCTCTCCCCTCCCCTCCTCTCCCCTCCCCTCACCTTCATTAAAATCCCTCCCCTCCCCTCCTCTATTTTGAACCAAACAGAGCCTAAAGAAAGTGCGATTATACCAAGAAATGGTCACCTTAGCTAAAGTATGAACCGCCATGTTCGTTTGTCGCTTAGAGAACTTAATCTCAAAGTTCGCATTACTATGTAACAATAATTTAATTGACGACAAGATAGAATACAACTCTGATGTTCCTTGGGAGTTAGCTTGTATTGCATCTACCACCATTTGGAGTCGCTTTCAAAGATAATATCGGTCCACCTTCTTGAGATGGCTTCACACATAGCCTCCAAAATAGTTGTAGCCCCGCCTTCCGCTGCCGATAATTTATGCATACATGTATTAGTTCCAGCAGCAACAAAGCTTATGTCGGATGCAAGCATAACCCAACCCCAATCTGAAGAACTCGGCGTAGTATGCTTGCATCAATATTACATTTCCACCATCACGAGGTTTCTGCCAACGAATGTGCGCTGTATCTTGCTTCAATGCATGATTAATCGTTGTTGCATTAGCAGACCCTCGCCTGTTCATAGCTGAAGAATATGTTGTGTTATTATGTTGTTGTAACATATTAACAACACTCCACTCACCTATCATGTGAACTGCATGCAAGGCAACCTCCTTCGTCGTATCCTTGCCCCATTCCAAATCCAATTGTTTCTATTTTGCCAAAGACACCAAGCAATCATTGCGACTGTACCAGCAACATTGTTGGGTTCATTCCTGCAAATGTCAAAGAAAACAGCCCCTACATTATCAAAATTACGCAATCGCGACTCAAGAACCTCTCCCATGCCGGCTTCAATCCACACATTGCGACTTTCATTACAACCAAATAATGTATGCCAATCATCCTCATCATGATTTAAACAAAAAGGACATTCATTTGAACAAGGCACATATCTTTCCTTTAACCGAGATCGAGTTGGTAGACAACCACGACAAACTCTCCAAAGTAAGTGTTTGGTTTTTGGAGGTGCACAAATACGCCAAAGTGAGTTGCAATCTTCTTGCACCATGTGATTGTGTTCCACCGTCATATGTTTAACATAATGTTTGTAACCTGACTTCACCGTATACATGCCATGATTCTCATAATTCCACACCATCTTATCCTCCTTCTCCTCTTCAAATAATGGTATCCTAATAACGTGTACAGCCACTGTTTCGGGGAACAAAGAATGAATTTTGTGAACATCCCATCCTTTCACACCTTGTAATAATAAATCACTAACAAATAAATCATACATACTTTGTGATTGAGGAGCTTGTACCCATAAATTGTCCTCGCCCCGAAGCCATGGTTCAGACATAATTTTGATCTTTCTTTCGTCACCTATCTTCCACCTACAACTATTAATAAAGACATCACGCGATTTCCAAATACTTCTCCACGCATAACTATGATTATTACCAATTTTAACATCAAATAAAGAAGTGCGCGGAAAGTACCTAGCTTTGAAAACTCCTGACACTAGCTTTTCTGATTCCAATATAAACTTCCAAGCTTGTTTTGCAATCATTGACATGTTAAAAGCATGAAAATTTCGGAAGCCTAAACCCCCCCTCCACTTTTGGCCTAGACAATCTATCCCAAGCTAGCCACCATATTCCTTTATTATTAGAACCATCACCCCACCAAAATGAATTTAGCATTTTCTCAATATCAGATATAATAGAGGTCGGCATTAAGTACACACTTATAATATAGGATGGAATAGATTGAAACAATGATTTTATCATAACATCCTTACTCGCTTTAGATAATGCTCTCCCACACCATGAGTTGATTTTCTTCCATATTCTATCTTTAATGTACCTGAATGTCGCTTTTTTGCTCCTCCCCACCATCGATGGTAAACCAAGGTATGTGACTGTGCCCATAACATATTTCACCCCCATTATACAGGAAAGATCCTCTTGTGTTGCTTTGCTCAGATTTCAACTAAAGAACACCTCAGACTTGGACAATTAAGTTCATGTCCGCTGGCTGCACTATAGGTATCAAGGACAGACATTAGGTGAGAAGCTTCCGCAATATTAGCCCTACAAAACAAGAAGCAATCATCAGCAAATAAAAGGTGGGTCATCATTGGTGCCCCTCTACAGATTTTGATGCCATGAATTTCTCCTCTCCCTATAGATTGCTTAATAAGAGTTGTTAAACCCTCAGTTGCCAAAATAAAAAGATATGAAGACAACGGATCACCTTGTTTGAGTCCTCTTCCAGGATAGATAGGTCCAACCTTATCGAAATTCATTAACACCGAGTAATTCACCGTAATAACACACATCATCCATTGGACCCATTTGTCTGAGAAGCCCAACCGAGTTAGTATTCCTTTCAGGAAACCCCAATCAACCTTGTCATAGGCTTTGCTAATGTCTAATTTTAGTGTCAGCTCCCCTTTGCAACCTCTTGTTCTTCTTTTCAAGGCATGAATAACTTCCATCGCAATCAAGGCATTATCTAGTATGGAACGACCTTCAACAAAGGCTGACTGTTCCTCTAATATACACTTGTCCAAACAAAATTTAAGTCGGTTAGCCACGAATTTCGAAACCATTTTGTAGAGTACATTACAAAGTGCTATGGGGCGCAGATCTTTCATTGAGTTTGGATTGTCACACGTCAGAATAAGATAAATATTGGATTCATTTAGAGAAGTAGGTTAGAAACCTCTGTCAAGCCAACTCCTCACTGCTACAAAAATATCATCACCGCACACATGCCAAAAATGTTGATAAAAGGCTGGGTTGAATCCATCAAGACTTGGTGATTTATCTGGGTGCATTTGAAGGAAAATAGTAATAGTAAAGCAGCGGAATATAAAAATTTTCCTTTAGAGATCCTTACGAATGAGCATGAGTTTGTGTTTAGGATTTTACCTTTTGTCGAAAATCCTTTCTTTCACGAACGGTTGGTGATCAACACTTTGAGTCACGAACCAAAATCGATCACGAGCGTTGATGTCTACGAACAACGCCTCTAGCTAGTCCACACGAACGGCTACCTCCAAGAAGAGTGCTAGCTCCAAGAATGAAGGTTTCTAGTGAGAGGTGGGAGGAATTAGGATTTAGGGTTTTAGCAATTGATTTTCATCAAGTGATTTTCTTTGTTACAAGTGTTCTATTTATAGAACCACTTGTCTTGTGCACCAAGACAAACTATTTTCATTGGGCTACAATTACTAAAGCCCACTTTTAATTAAATAAACTTTTAAGTAGCGCACCCCTATATGTCATGTACACATGAGTGCTTCTTCATCATAACAAATTATGAACCGCTTATTTAATTACCATGATACCCTTATCATATTTCCATATTCCTCTGAGGTGCACCGTACCTTACGGTGTTCCAATTTCACACTAGCCTGTTCTTATGTGTGTGACCCTTGTAGGTTTCCATAACGTTGGCAATTAGATTAAATCCTTTATTTAATATAATAAACAATGAGCGGTATCTAGCAACACATCATTGCTACCCAAGTCATGAGAAATTGACATGTGATCTAAACATAACCTCTTGTGATAATATCAGTGTGTATAATTACCCATTTGCCCTTATGTCTATATTGAACACAAGGCATACACAGTGTCATCCTTGTCCAGTTCAATATTGGGCCCATGACATCTAGGTCACTACTGTCCCTCAGCATGCTTTGTGAAGTACCCATCAACTGCCTTTATGGTCATCCTGTTACGGACAACGTTAGATCAGCAACAAAATACTTGACTCTACATCTAGGGTACAAAGTGGTTTCAGGTCTAAGGGCGGTTTACACCATTATCACCATGAGAGTAACTTATGACACTTTGCATAACTTTGCATGTAGTACTCTTATAGCGGGTCAATCCGGTATAAATATTACTCCTAATATTTATACCTATGTCAAGACTTGATAACTCCTTATCCCATGATCCACGAGATGTGATCATCAGTCTATCTTCATAATAGTCTTTATGCTTTAAGGTTATCCCCTTTTACCTTAAAGCTCGACTACGGATACTTTAAGAATAGTGTCCTTATGTTTAATATTATCTCATGATTAAGTCACACTTAATTATTAAACGGACTTTCTATTCTAGGGACTTCATTATTTTGCAACCTTACAAACATAATAAAGAAATGCCATATTTATATTCAAACTCCTAAAGCAAATACTATGAAAATAGATTGGCTCTTAGGGCTTACTCCAACAATCTCCCACTAGCACTAAAGCCAATCTAGGTTACTCTTAATACCTATAGACTTAGTATGCCCATCACGCTTCAACTGCGCAAGAGGCTTTGTTAGTGGATAAAGAACTATTTCCTATGTTGGTATCTTACGTATCTTCCAACGTTCTATTTCGATCTCTATCGAAATATATAAGTGTCTAAGTATATTCATGAATCGTCGGTGAAATCTATTCTCAAGTGTTCTTGCAAGATTGAACTATTACCATCACTAATGTGATTAATGTGACTTGTAACACCGGAAACATAGCTTTAGCTCAATCATGAGCCAAACGATCCAATCTTAAATACTCAACTTATTTAACTGAAACAAACATATTACGAAGCTTATCTTATAGCTTTCAATGCTTGTATTCAGCCATGATATACAATACATTGGTATGGAAACTTCCTTCATTATAACTTCCTTATAATGATCCTTCTCATACCTATCTATTTCAAGAAATAAGCCTTAGTTCCTTTAAGGTCCTTAGGGATATTCTTGAAGGTAAGTTAGTGTCAAACACTAATTTCAATTTTGGTACATAGGTTATTCCTAACTCTTTAGGAATTCTTGCCTAAGTGTTTCATCAAGAGTTATTTTCCTAGTCATGTCTCACATGTATAAGAAAAATGTCTTGATGATTAATATGATATCAGATATTAGTACTCCCACTAAAACTTTGTATGCACAAGATTTATATTTGTCCTTCATTTGTTTTCCACAAAACTTTCAAAAGGAACAAATATTCAAATTTATTCGATCTAATCAAAATTAGATAGGTTTGTCCCTGTTAATTTGTTTTCATAAAACTTCATAAAAAGGAACAAACAATAATTTAATTTTCTGAGAACTCTATCTAATCAAAATTTAGATAGCTACAAGTTATATACCTTTCTAGTATCATTTGGATCAACAAAACCCTTACGTATATGTCCAACACATATATATGAGGTCATTCCAATTAAGGAATGCAACTTTGTTATCCATCTACCAAAACATGTAGTACAACATTTAGCAGAAGCAATCAAATATTATAAGGTATTCTTAATACCATCCATATCAGTGTTCAAAAAGAATACTCACTTTCATCGTATGAGTCTTACTCATCTTGAAGACATAACCATTATCTACATAAGGTTAGTGTATATGGATTCTGTATGAGATTTCATGGCATTTAGCCACTTCTCATAATCTAGATCGTCTTACGACCTTTTAGAAAGTCAAAGACTCATCTTCCATGAGAATCATATCACATTGCTGAGTCATGATAAAACCATACCTTGTAGCCATATGTGATATGTTAGACTTATCTTGGATTTGTGCAACTTTAAAACAATGGTTCTTCAACAACCGTGAGGAACCAGTTTGCATTCCCTTTTAAATAAATACGTTTTGTGGTACTTGAATTTATTCAAGTTCTATATCACTCCCACTGTCTCTTTTAGAGACACACTCCCACTTGAGGAATGTTTCAAACCTAGCAACAAAACAACCTTTTGTCCTTAAGAGTGATATAGGACCAATATCCCCTTTTTTTAGGATATTTCCACTTATTCATTCATTCATTTGGAATTAGATTTATCTAATAAATTTTAATCCAAAATTCTCATAAAGACAAACTTGGTACTCTTACCTCCATATCGCATATGGTGTCTTTATGATCATTTTAAAAGGGAACTAATTGTGGGTGAAGATTAATTATAAGTAAAGAGACTTATAGAAAGAGTCAATATATAATTAAACTATCATTAAATCATGTCAAACATGATGTGATAAAATAGTTATTATAGTCCTTTAATTAAGTATTTACTGATATGACTCATTCATATAACTTAAATACTTTTGTCGAGTTCTATTTTCTTCATTGTTGAATTTCTTTGACAAACTCAAAGATTTCTAATTGGTGTCATACACCTACCAACATTTAATGATTTTAATCATCAATGTTAATGAAGTAAAATAAACTCAATATACCAAATATGTTTAGTGGTCGACATACATCTCATGTATATTGTTCAAATAGGTCATGCGTTATTTTATTGACATGTCGAATATTTGTACTAAACAACAATGCTCTTGATATATTTAAGGTCCAAATCATATTTGGCTCTTATCACGATTGCTATAGATAACCCTATCAAGACCATGGAACCCTAGTCCATTACTTGACATGGAGTAATAGTATAGAAGACTTTGCTTAAATGATAGGACCATTACTTGTCTTATCATTTAAGGCTACAATTCATATATTGTCAATACAAGATATACAATTGCTACTTCTATTACTAGATGGAATTCAATAATAATTATTGTGTTCCATTTCAAACTCGATTTTAAGTCATTGCATAAGCTCTCATTATCAATGAAACAATTTTCCTTCTAGATATGGGTTGACTTAAAATTATAGCCAATGTTCTAATTCTATAAGCATCTCTATTTTCGAAAAATTGAGATTCAACATCTTGTATCATATACTTTTGATGTAGAAATAGAAATTTTGACTTTCTATAACAATATGTGCATTATTGAAGTCTCACTTCATACTTTTGGTTTGACTCTTCCAAGAACTATTTACGTCATTTTTATTTAATGGTCTAACCATAGCAGTTCTACTTTGACAACCATTTTGTACTATTCAAATAAGAGGAATATAAATCTTATTTATATTATATCTCAAATCTTTGATAGTGCAAATTAATTCTCATTCAACTCAACAAATTTCGGTAGATATTCAAAACAATTTTGTCTATATCTATTCCATTATAATTTGTTGGATTGAACCTATGATCAACTCTTTGATCCATTGAGAAATTTATCATACTCTTAAAGTTCTTTCAAAAGATCTTACTTGAGATTAAATGATCACATCATTTATTATATATTCTATATCTAGACGTCAACTTGATGCTTCTAACAAGTATCTCTTTTCCAATCTAGTTATAGTAGGTTGTTCACAGTTTATAGTTCAAGACTTATAGTTTTCTCGCATTTGAGAACAATTCTCAATTTGTACCAATACAGAAACTCCTTTCTGAAAATCTTGTCCTTCATAAGGACAACTTAATATGTATTGTATTTCTAATTACAAAGATATGTAAAATATTATGACTTAATCATATTTAATTTGGTCTTTAATTAAATACGCTCCCACTATTTTATTCAAAACAAATGACCCTCATCATTTGATTCGGAAAATCCCGTTGGAAGATTTTCTAGTGGGTCGAGATCCATATTTCACTTTGTTCTAAGTCCGCGGTGGGCGGATTACACAAAACTCAGTTATTTAGGTATGAACTCCTTCCAATTGTATCTCATACAATTCTCGAATATCTCAGTTGGGTGAATAACTCCTTATTCTAATTCATCTTATGAATCGTTCCCAACTCTTGCTTCTAAACTCATATAATCTTATTATATTTAGTTTAGTTAAGTTTGACCCTAATTTTAGAAGTTGGATATTACAATTATCCCATCGCACCTTACCAATGTAAAACAAGCACTTCGCGGTGGGCGAACCTACATTGTTCGATACTGGTCTTGATGAGTTCTAAAATTTGGAAAGCATAAACTTAATATCCACATATTTTATTATTAAAGAAAAATATACTTCGCGGTGGGCGAACCCATATCTTCTTTATTAATCTCTTATGTGTCTCTTGAGGGATTTTAATTAGTTTGATCTCACCGGCTTATTTATCATATAAATCGACACTCACATGCTTCAACATACATACAAGTAAACGTGCATCAACATACATAAATAAATAAAATGAAACAGTTATGGCCCCTGGCGCATTTGTTCTCCCAAGCCAATGAGAGAACCTAATCTAACCTAAAACGATCTATACTTCTCCAAGCATGATCTCCAAGGTTGACCTCCATTGTTCTTCTTCTTCATAATATTACATAATAATATAAAAGAATACTCGTTTTACATACGAGGGAGTGGATGATAAGAGAATATAGAGAATAGAGATAAGGCACGACACGCAGGCCGTATTTAAAAACCAAATGCAATAAAATAAACTAAGGCCATAACCGATCATCAAATATAATAATAACAAACAAACTTTATTATTATTAAAGTCTCAAAATTAATTAAATTCGGCGATTGATCAAATCAGGTAAGTTTGATTCAAATATTTAATTCACAATTAAATATTTCGAATCAAAATTTGCTAAAATAAATAACATTATTTTAAAGTAGAATTAAATCTTTTGACAATTCTCCAAATATGGAAAATTATTTAATCAAAAACCTTTTGAATAAAATATTTCCAAAATTGGTAATATTATCTTTTAAAACAATTTTAAAAGATATTTCTAGAGATTTGAAACGATTTCATAATTAAATATATTTGTCAAATATGGAAAATTATTTAATCAAAACCCTTTTGAATAAAATATTTCCAAAATTGATGATATTATCTTTTAAAACAATTTTAAAAGATATTTCTAGAATTTTGAAACGATTTCAAAATTAAATATATTTATCATCTACTTTTCGCATCAACACTTGATACGTTTTGCAAATCCTAATTTTAATGACACAACATTTGTGCAACCCTTAATTGATCATCACAAATCATAACAATAAACATATTTATAATTATTATCAATTTAAGTTGTGTAGATTAATTAATTAAAATTAAAATTTCGGCGAACGATCAAAAATCAACCGATGTCAGCCGCGCCATAGCGCAGCCTGCCCCACGCCATGGCGCAGGTCTCTCTGGTCGCTGCGCCATAGCGCAACCTGCCCCACGCCATAGCGCAGGTCTCTCTGGTCGCTGCGCCATAGCGCAACATACCCTGCGCCATAGCGCAGGCACGCAATCAGCACCTCTTTGACAACACAACCCTTGTGTTGTCGCGAATCCTAATGCAATAATTTCATGCCGTCAAAACCTTTTATGACCGAAATTCAATATGATTGATTAACATGTCATTGCTTCACCATACTAATGTCGGATTCCAAAGCAAATGAACATGAATCAATCCAATATCAAATAACTTTCATAATTTGTTTTAATGAACGAAATTATGAATGATGCATCAAATACACCGTTTTGCATCACGATCACTTATATCACATATAAGTTTATGGCCGTTCTTGATTGTGTAACCTTAGGACAATTAACATATCGCATGCTTCACCATACAAGTGCCGGATTCCGAAGCCGTTTCAATGTTAATTACCCAATTCATACACAAAACTTACATCACATGTAAGTATTGACCGTTCTTGTTCGTGTAACCTTAGGACAATCAACATATCGCATGCTCAACCATACAAGTGTCGGATTCCGGAGCCGTTTCAATGTTAATCATCCAATTTATACACAAACAATCGTCAAATTTTAATTACTCGATTTTAATCTTTTATTAACCGTTTTAATCATATTAAAACTGAATTCATGAAATAAACAAACATCAATCTCATGGATTCGTAAGTGGCTCTGATACCACTGAAGGAAAATAGTAATAGTAAAGCAGCGGAATATAAAAATTTTCCTTTAGAGATCCTTACGAATGAGCATGAGTTTGTGTTTAGGATTTTACCTTTTGTCGAAAATCCTTTCTTTCACGAACGGTTGGTGATCAACACTTTGAGTCACGAACCAAAATCGATCACGAGCGTTGATGTCTACGAACAACGCCTCTAGCTAGTCCACACGAACGGCTACCTCCAAGAAGAGTGCTAGCTCCAAGAATGAAGGTTTCTAGTGAGAGGTGGGAGGAATTAGGATTTAGGGTTTTAGCAATTGATTTTCATCAAGTGATTTTCTTTGTTACAAGTGTTCTATTTATAGAACCACTTGTCTTGTGCACCAAGACAAACTATTTTCATTGGGCTACAATTACTAAAGCCCACTTTTAATTAAATAAACTTTTAGGTAGCGCACCCCCATATGTCATGTACACATGAGTGCTTCTTCATCATAACAAATTATGAACCGCTTATTTAATTACCATGATACCCTTATCATATTTCCATATTCCTCTGAGGTGCACCGTACCTTACGGTGTTCCAATTTCACACTAGCCTGTTCTTATGTGTGTGACCCTTGTAGGTTTCCATAACGTTGGCAATTAGATTAAATCCTTTATTTAATATAATAAACAATGAGCGGTATCTAGCAACACATCATTGCTACCCAAGTCATGAGAAATTGACATGTGATCTAAACATAACCTCTTGTGATAATATCAGTGTGTATAATTATCCCTTTGCCCTTATGTCTATATTGAACACAAGGCATACACAGTGTCATCCTTGTCCAATTCAATATTGGGCCCATGACATTTATCCTGTTATGCAAGATTGGCAAATTCCATCTAGGTCACTACTGTCCCTCAGCATGCTTTGTGAAGTACCCATCAACTGTCTTTATGGTCATCCTGTTACGGACAACGTTAGATCAGCAACAAAATACTTGACTCTACATCTAGGGTACAAAGTGGTTTCAGGTCTAAGGGCGGTTTACACCATTATCACCATGAGAGTAACTTATGACACTTTGCATAACTTTGCATGTAGTACTCTTATAGCGGGTCAATCCGGTATAAATATTACTCCTAATATTTATACCTATGTCAAGACTTGATAACTCCTTATCCCATGATCCATGAGATATGATCATCAGTCTATCTTCATAATAGTCTTTATGCTTTAAGGTTATCCCCTTTTACCTTAAAGCTCGACTACGGATACTTTAAGAATAGTGTCCTTATGTTTAATATTATCTCATGATTAAGTCACACTTAATTATTAAACGGACTTTCTATTCTAGGGACTTCATTATTTTGCAACCTTACAAACATAATAAAGAAATGCCATTTTTAATAGAGTAACCACAATTTCAAATTAATAGCACAATTGATGAATAAAATTACCAAATTAATAGAGATGATTTGTTATCTATTATCTATTAATATTATCTATATCAATATATAAAGAGAATACCCTTTCGCATGAACTTTTCTTATTGTCATTTTTGCCCTTCACTTTATTTAAATATTTTTATATGTTGAAAAATAACTTCCACATAAAAATAAATTAAGTAGTTATTTATATTTGCACAATAGAGAATATCGATCATACAAACGGGCACAAAGTAACATATGCAAATACAAATCCAACATCGCTAAAAACAAATAGGATGAATCGGTGAACAAACTCACGGAATCCAAGTTAATAGCATAAAACGACAAAATGTCTACAAATAATATGATAATATTAAAGTCACCGGAATGTTCATGCTTTCGGATTTGCAACGTTGATGTCCAAATCATTGATTGAATCTGCAATTGACTAAAGTTGATATTTGAATATGAACTAAACGAACACCGCAACAAGATGGGAATTCAAACAACGTCGTAACAAGATGACGACCAACACAACGCCGCACTCAACGGCGAACTCACAAGTACAAAAGAAAGCAATTAAAAGAGAAACTATGTGAAAATCACTTATTTAAATTAAAAGCAAGAAAGAAAGATGCCGATGTGCGATTTTAGGCCAAAAATAACCTAAAACCACCCCCTTACCGGTGGAAGAAAAAGAACTGTCAAAAGGAAAATATAGAAATTAGGGCCGGCAAAAAAGAGTTAGAGCTCTAACTTAGTAACTCTAGAAAACAATTAGGGAGAAACTACCATTTTTGTCTTTGAACGAGGATTTCGTTAGTCAATTTAGCTGGTTGTTAAGTTTGGTTTGAAATTTATATCAGTTTTGTTGTAAAGTTCTTTTTCCATTATATTTTGTTAACGACCATTTTTAACGTCGGGATCAAAGTGACATACGGATTGCAGTGTCAAGGACTATTTTGTATTTTTTTTTTGAGTCAGGGACGATAATGACAACGAATTGCATATTCAAGGACCAAAATAGTTGCTTCCCCTCTCTCGTGCCAACTCAGCAAGCTGATATGTGTCCAAAAATATGTCAGGTCAACTTTTGGTTGAGTTAACGGCCAAACTCAACAGAAGAGACTAAACTAACTAGCAAAATGCACATAGGGATTATTTAGTAGTTTTTCCCTAATGAGGGATTAAAATGACAACAACTTGCACATTGAAGGACAAAAATGGATGTTTTCCCATTTTAGGCTATGTTTGAATTGATGGAAGGAAATGGTATGGAAAAGGATGGAATGGATTAATGTTCCATTGTTTGGATTATAAAAATAACAATGGAATGAAATGAATTCCATTTACTAGTTTACCCTCAATTTTGTTTCATCCAATTTGGGAGGTAAGGGATGAAATGTAACGCGTGAAGCATGAGATATGGCTGCCCTTGCGAGAACATGGGCGATATCATTCGCTTGACACCTAGCAAAGAGACGACTACATAGTCGGGGTAGCTAGAAAGTAAGGTTTTACAATTAGCAATAAGAGAACCATACTCAGAACGATTTGGTTTGTCCGACTATAATTCTGTTTCATCATCCACTGCCATTTTACAATCCAATTCAAATACTAATTTATTATAGCCCAACAAAGCTATTCATTCAAGCGCTATGAAGCCCCGATACGCGACAAGATACAGATACGATACCGATATGCCGATACGTAAAAATTTTAAAAAATCCATATCCGATATTGTCACTTTACGTTATTTAAAAATTAAATTTAAAATTAAATATATAAATGCACAATTTATAAATATGACTAATATTAATAATGATTTTTTTTTTTGAAAGACAAAAAAAATATTATTATTATAAACGCCAATAGTTCATTGTACAAGGAGTACAAACAAGCCAATAAGCTTGCACAAGAGCAAAATAGTTTAAGGCTCAACATACAAGGGCTCCTTAGTCCTAACTAAAGACACAAAACAACTCAAAAAATACATAATAGTCATGACATCAAGCTTCTTCAACAAACCCATCTTGTAGCAATAGTAGACAATTATATAGGTCCTGCAGCTGACCAATTAAAAACATAAAACATTCATTCTTATACCAGAATTTTGGGACAAGCTCAAATGCTTAACAACCTGTTATATAGTAGGACACTATAGTGACTTCAGAACAGTGACAAAGACAACAAAATACTAATGATAATAAATTAACATCATTAATACTAAGTTAAGTATTTGTGCTTCATTAATATTGTCCTAAAAAATAATGATCACCATTACATCTTAGGTTATCAATTTTAAGTTAAGTTATACAAAAAAAAATATATATTATTTTTTTATTTAAAAATAAATATTTAACCGATACTTTTCCGATACAAGTATCGAGACGTATCGAACGAGTATCGGTATAAGTACGTATCGGACACGATACGTCACCCTTTTTAGAGTATCGGGGCTTCATAGATTCAAGCCCTTTGTAAAGTCCCCACGCCTCTGCCCAGCTGCCGAATACATACCGCTGTCATGACATGAAAATGCAGCAACAAAGCTTCCCGACTTGTCTCTGAGACACGCTCTCATGCTCACCTTGTTCTCTTGCGCAGCATCTATGTTACACTTCAAATATTCAGCCGGCGGTGGTTGCCAATGGAGCTGTTGGTCTGGTTGTGCTTGCATCATTCGGTTTGCTGCTTTGTTGTTAGCATGATTCCAAGCTTCGAGTGTGTAATTAGCTTTGTTTATGACCTGCATAACTGTCTCTACCTTATTCTCCCAAAGTTTTGTATTCCGCTTCCTCCACAAGCTCCATGATGTCATTGCAAAAGTGATCAATTGTTGTTCATTAAAACACTGCAATATATTAGTGAAAAAGACTTTGAAGCTATCAGCCTGTAGCATTTGTTGCTCTATGTGCTGCCACATATTTTGTTCCTTCCAACATATAATCTCTCATTGCAACACAAGAATAAGTGCCAATTGTATTCAGTGTGTAGGTTTGAAAACCTACACAATTCTCTTGGCACTCAACACCTTTACTAGATAATCTTTGTCTATTGGGTAAGCAATCACTTCCAAGTTTCCACATAAAATGCTTCACTTTGGGAGGAATAGCAAGTGCCCATAGTTTATTCCAATCACCATCAATTTCTCATTCACTTCTATCAATCATGATATCCACACAAACACGGTATGTTTACCGAATAAATACCTTTCTTGTCATACCTCCAAATAATATCATCCCTAGCACCACTTCTGTCAATCATGATATCCACACAAACACGGTATGTTTACCGAATAAATACCTTTCTTGTCATACCTCCAAATAATATCATCCCTAGCACCTTGACTACGGTCTGGCAAGTGTACCATTTTGTCGTCTAGTAATAATCCGCACCCTAGTTAGGATGGGTTCTTATCCACAGGGACAACGCCTTACTAAGCTTTATTCTATGAATGGGTGAGATTGCCTCCGCTTTGATTTTAAGGTTGATTGATTTTAGAAATTAATTAAGAAAGAAAGTTTGCTTCAGATAAGAAAATGTGGGTTAAGTGTGTTGAATCTCTCCCTAAGTCCTGCTGGATAGTTGGAGCTATATCGTTGCCTATTCATTCTTACTTATTGGTGAACTAATATAATTAGTAATAACCGCGTACGATAATTACCCTAATTACGAGTATAGAGAACCTTAATTATTAGACAGGGACCCGTGTTAGCCACGTTGTCACGTCCCTAACCTAGTGATTAGATTCTAAATATGTAGTCAATTAAGCATGGTTTCATTAGTTCTTTTACCCTTAACTTGTTAAGCTATCATCTATTGGTCGGGATTGGCTGCCGGCTTTGAGGCACAATACTAGATCACTAACCCTATAAGCTAGTTGCCAGCCAGTGAGAATCCTGGCTTGGAGGCACAATGCTAGATATCACCAACCCTATAAGCGTTCCTTAATTGTGTACATCAATTAGATTGCGTAATTAAAACATAGACGATAGAATAAATACAACTGAATAGACAATTATATAAACTTAGTACCAAATTACATGATTCCAGCATTCCTAAGGGAGTTCATCTCCCCACCTAACCCAGAAGGGGTTTAGCTACTAAAATGCATAATTAAATTACAAGAATAGAAGAATGCATAAAAGAAAATCTAACCTTAGAGCTCTGACTCCTTTTCCTCCAGAGAGTAGTAGTTCACTCTGTTTCTGAATGAATAAAATGCGGAAAAGGGAGCTCTATTTATAGTTTTCGCAATGGGCTGCAGTTTGCCATCGTGCTGTGATGAGCCCGTCGTGCTGCGATATACAGATTCAGTTCAAAATTATAACTGATCATGTGCGTTTCATCAGCTTGGTCGCAAAGTCAAGCCATCGTACTGCGATATAGCACATCGCAGTACGATGAACAGATTTGTCCCAGATTTTCTTCTGTTGTTTCCTTGGCCAGCAAGTAGCTTTCATCGTGGCACGATGGAAGCCATCGTGCTGCGATGAACAACACAATTTCTTCACATTTTTGGCTCCTTTTAGCTTTTTCTTGATTTTCTTGACTTCTTGTGCAAGTAACTTGATTTCTCTAGGAATCTGCTTTGTAATTGGTCTAAAGTGCTGTAATTTATTACTAAAATTATACTAAAAATGTAGTATGAATTCCTGTCATCACACCTTGAGGAAGAAGTGATATTTGGAGAATTTCTTTTGCTTCTCTATCATTAAACACTTCATGCACTAATTCATTATTCCAACAACCTGTGACATTATCAATAAGGCTATTCACATTGTTGTTTTGCGTGAAGTGGCTGGTAGTGGTGGTAACAAATGGATTTTGCTCATTTCTTAGCCAAGGTGTATTCTCAATTGGAATTAAAGAGTCGTCACCTATCTTATATCTTCCAGCGATAACCATGTTTTAACAAAGTTCGAGATGACCAGATGTTTCGTCACACATAACTAGGGTTATGTCCCAAACAAAGACGCTCCTAGAAAATCCCCATTTGGGCCACTCACACTTGAGGAAAATGTTCTTGAAATTTAAATAAGGGTCTTGGATATTTAGTACATTGTTGCTCGACGCTCCTCTAATTAATCTCTTCAACAATATGTACTACAACTCTAAACTTAAATATAAGTAAAAAATGAAACGTATTTGCAGGGGCGGAGCCCTTTGTGGGCCGAGCAGGGCCATGGTCCAACCAAGTGGTAATATGGCGCTTCTGAAGGTGTGAAAAACACAAGAAGGGGGGGGGGGGGGGGGGGGTTGAATTGTGTTTTGGGTAATTTAAAAATTTCTTCTAAGTTACAGAGAACTTATCAGAGGTTGCAGCGGATTAGAAGACAAAACACAATTACGAGTAACTTTTAGGGAAGAGAGAAAGAGAGAAAGATCGAGACAGAGATTTTTATACTGGTTCCTCTCACAATCCGAGAGTAGTCCAGTCCTCTTGTACTTCCAAGAGAGTTCACTATAATCACCAAAGATTACAATTGCTCAAGCACACAAGCAAGAGACTTCCAATGCTCAAGTATACAAACAAGAGACTTCCTAATGCTCAAGCACGCAGGCAAGAGACTTCAATACACAAGTTTAGAAAAAGAGTCTGAACAATTGATATAAAGATCAATGTTCAGTTACAAATTAAATACAATTTTTGATACAAGACTTAACTTAGAATCTTAATACAAAATTCTAAGGTTCAACTAATGAATTAACAGAAGCTGAAACTGGAGTCTTGGATTTTGAATATGAGTTCAAGTTGTATTTGCAGTTTTGCGCTTTAAGATGAATTTGGCAGAGTAACAGCTCTTTTCAAATTGTTCGAGTATATTATCTACCAAAGCTTCAAACTTGCTCCAATTTATAGAAGAAGGTGGAGCGTGTTTGATTTGAATTTGATACAGTGAGATTGCGCCAGCTGTAGGATAGTACCTTTGATATCCAAATCAGGTAACCTTGTATGCGATCAATCTTGGGTGGAAAGATTTATCCAAATCAGGTAAAGAGTTCGTACAATAGTACTAACGTCACTTTTCTGTGGATAAGATTGATTCCATCAGCTTTTGGAATGTCAGAGTATAATCACTGATGCAGAGAATGTTCTTCTGACAAAAACGGCTCTCACTGCTCTTTATCAGAGTCTGATATGCATCTTCTGATGAATAAAAATTTGCATCTTCTGATGAACCAAATATGCATCTTCTGATGTCTTCAAGTTCTGATCAGAGTTTGCTTTGCCATATCAGAGCTTCCAATGTGCTTTAAATGAATATAAAAATTAACTTGAATATCTGCACACTTGGATTAAATAATTAGTATACCCTATTGTATATTAATACTTTTGTTATCATCAAAACTTAATTGGATCATGTCAGAACCTCTTTTGTTCCAACAATCTCCCCCTTTTTGATTGGTGACAAACCAAGTATTAATTTACAATGGTTGTTGATAAAATTTATCAAGCATCTCTTAGGTTGATGAGTTTTGCAAGCTCCCCCTAAGTTCAGCAATGATTAATTAAATCAGTTTAAAAATATTCATTTGAATTTTGAACTTAAACTAATACACTAGACTTTCAGAGGCTAGGTTTGCAAGCTCTCCCCCTAAGTCTGATACCTATGAAAGAAAAGTGCAATTTTCTTTTATACGTACCATGTATCAGAAGTTCAAATTTCAATTGATATTTTCCTCAAAATCATATTGTATATAGATAATAACGCAAAAAATAAAAATTTGGAATTTGGTTTCAGTTTAGCATCTCATAAATTAATAACAGCTCTTACTCCCCCTTTTGTCATTAAACAAAAAGATAAAACTGACAAGAAATAAATGACAATTTTGAAAAAAATGGTCAAAAGTAGAGTTTCAATGCAGTCAAGGTGGTTACAACTACTCCAATTAAATGGCTTGTCGTAAGAACCAAGAACTTGTCCATTTTGAAACTACTATATAAGGACCATGAACTTTGTCATTTCACTCAACACTTCCATTTCATTGTGAAAAATCAACAATGGAGAAGGATAGAAAAGTGATCAAAAGTAAGAGAGTGCAGGAGAAGAAGAAGAAAGTGAAGATTCAACATGACTCAGAGTCTAAGAAGAAACTTCAGAAGATGAGGGCATCAACTTCTGCTCCTGTCAGAGTCAAATATCAAACAAGATCCAAGGCTAAACAACAAGAATCCTTATCTGGGTCAGAATCTGAATGGGATTCTGATTGGAAGGAATTCTTGAGTACATACGTTCCTCCCAAGGAAGAATACTTCTCTTCATAATCAATGAGATCACTTTTCATTGATTTCCCAATAAGGAAGTGAAGAGAATGTCGTGAACTCTTCCATTTCCCTTAGATTCAAATAAGCTAGATTTAGGACTAGCTGTTTTATGTAGGATCCAAGTGAAAAGTTGGATAGAAACTTATGTAATCAACAATTTTCAATTGAATAAACTCATTATTTAGCTTTGAAATCTTTGTGTTGATTTTTGTCTCAAAAATATTTATGAAAGCATAAAAGAAATAGACAACAAATAATATAAACATATGAATAAATAATGAACACAGAAGATAATTGAATAAATAATAGAGTACTTAAAAGAAAATATTCAACAAGTTACAAATCAGATATCAGAACATGATAAACATTAAACAAATAATCAGAACATGTGCTTAGAATCCTAGGGGTTAAGGTTGATCAGGTTGCTGAGGCAATCTTGCATTGATGCTCTGAAGAGTAGTCATAATAGCAGCCAACATGGAGGAATGCTCATCAAGCTGTCTCTGGAGATATTCCTGATTTTCCAATACATGCTGTGCATACTCTGGTGCATTTCTAGCCAGTTGCTCAAGCCTTGCTTGTTCAGCAGCTCTTCTAGCTTCCTCTGCTAGCCTAGCTTGCTCAGCAGCTTGCCTTTCCCTTTCTATACGCTCATCTTCCAACCTTTTTCTCTCCCTTTCCTCAGCTTCCAATCTCTCCCTTTCACGCCTCTCTTCCTCTTCCTTCCTAGCAATCTCATTCCTTAATTCCAAATCAGTGGTATAAGCCTTCCTAGCAGCACGAATCATAAGCACAAGATGCTCTTCCATAAGGTCACACTCTTTGTCAATATGAGCTGAATTAATAGACCTTGTTGGAATTGCACTTGACATTCTCCTAAGATTCTTGTCAACAGCTTGCAGCAAACTAGAGATACCATCTTGTGTTTGGTCAAGGGGTTCATTGAGGATTCTTGAGGGTAGGTGAGGTGGGAAAAATATGCAGTCCATAGATAGATCCTGCAGAAGGTGTTGGAGATGTTGTGATTGGTTAGGAGGAGTTCGTTGTAAGACTTCAAGATTCATAGACTCATTTATCTGTTGAACATGTGCCTTGATTGGTGTTGGTAACTCAAATGAGTTATCCATAGCCACATGTTGTGGAGATTTCTCATGGCCATGTTCATCAGCATGATGAGTTTCTGATGCTTGACCGTGATCAGGTTCTGATGATTTTTGTTGTTCAGGTTCTGATTGGGTAGTCTCTGGTTCAGTATTTCCTGGTTGGGGTTGATTTTCTAGTTCATGTTCTGATGGATGTGTTGTTGTTTTCTCTTGAGTGTTCTTAGGTTGAACTTTCTCAAAGCTAGGTTGGGGTTCATTTTGTGGTTCAGTTTGTTTTGGTGTTGTTTTGGTAGGAATTTCTTTGTGAGTAATGGTTATTTGAGGAGGTGGTGAAGGTGTCTTATCAGAATCTTCATCTAACATCACTTGTGCAGAGCTTGTTGAAGCGTGTTCTGCAGCATAGTATATACTATTAATTTGAGATTCTGATGGGTAGGATAGGATGGGGTTAAACTGCTCTGATGGTGGTTGATTCTCAGAAATGTCATTGACTTTCTCAGAATTAACTCCTTTTAAAATCTTATCAAAAGCATGTTTAACACTGATTTTAGAAGGAAATTGAAGCCTTCTAAAATAATCCCTAAATGCTGAGCTGCCTCCAATAAAATTAGAATACTTACCAAATGCTGGACCATACTGAGTCTGTTGCTCCAGTGTATTATGAGGATCATTCCTTTGTGGCAGCTTCTTGTGCATATTATCAAAAGCAGATGCTTCTATACCACAGTCATAACTATCCTTGAGAGCCTCTTCTTTCTTACTAAGCTCTGCAACCTTTGCCAGAGCCTCCTGTATCTTAGCTTCTTCCTTTTCTTCTTCTGTTAGATCCAACAACAACTTCTTGACCTTTGGTTTCCTTGATGTTCTTGGAGCTGTGGTCTTTGGAGCCTTAGCAGCTTTTCTTCCAGCAGGACTTTTGGCAGCCTTTCTCTTAACTGGTGCTAGCTTAAGAGGCTGTTCCAAAAGCCTTGATTGACGAACTGTAAGTCTTGTAGGTTCTCCATCACCTATATCAGCACCCAGCTTTTTCATGAAATCTGCATGTGCTTCTATTACTCTCTTTGCTTCACTATCTCTGACATGCACAAGCCAACTTTCACCAATGCCTTTCTCAGAGTTTCTGAGTAACAGAGGATGTGTTGGATGAATTATCTCATTATTCTTCACCAGTCTTAAATACCTTAGTGAAGTACTGTTCACAATCTTGGAACCAAGCAGAAAGGTACCTAATCCAGGAAGATATGGAGTAACAGCATCCAACAAACCACACTGTGCAAACATGTGGCTCAGTAGTCTTGAGTGTCTAACAATAGCTTTGCTAGAGACAATAGATATGCACAAGTTATCAAAAATAAGCCTTCCAATATCAACAATATTTCCTTTAGCAACATTGTAGGTGAACAGCTTCTGAACACTTGATATTTGATCAGTGCCTCCTAACTTGGGCAGAACACTATCAATCAGGATCCTGTAGATTATCTTACAATTGTCTGTCCATTCAAACTTATCCTTAGGATCGGTCTTAGGTTTGAACAGATATTCCTCCACTTCAGGACCTACTACATCAGACTGCTTGATGATCACACCATCACGCTTGAGCTTCAGAGCCTCAAGAATGTGGCAGAGTCTGATTGAGATTCTGAATCCAGCCACGAAGGATTCAATCTCTGTTGAGTAAAAGGATCTCAAACCCATTTCTTCTGGGGTTCTTTCTTTCCATTCAGGGTGTTTTTCCATCATTTCCCTGACTTTCTTATCATAAACATCTCTTGTAATGACTGAAGCTTTCATCCAAAATTCCTTTACCAATTCAGTATAGGTTGGTCCATTGAGAAGATCAAAGTAATATTCCAAACCTTGCTTTTTGAAGAGGTTTACCACTTCAGCGAAACCGTTTACCCTTATGCTTTCTAAATCAACGGGATTCTCAATAGCCACATTGATTTCGTCATATTTGTACGGTCGTTGATCTTTTGCAAATTCAGTCGGGTTGGATTCATTTGGTAAGATCATACATGTTCTATTCAAGAAAGTTGATGAGGATGCCATGGATGAGATATGAATTTTAGGGTTACTAAAGAGGAAGAAAGAAATATCTCTGTGGTTTAGAAGAATGAAAGTGTAGGTTGTGAGAGTGCAAGAGTGTGAATGTGAACAGTTAGTGTGTTTAAATAGAAACTTACGCGCAAAAACAAGTACACATACATAGGGGTAGTAGAGTATTTTACCACAATTGGAAATTAGAAATGCTAATCATCATTAACCAACTTCTTTACCCTCTTGCAACAAGACATGTGTATTAGAAGATTGTTAAATAACTGACACGTAAGTTTGAGAAAACGAAAGGGTTTTTACAAAAGATTTTTACTTACGCGCTAGAACCATTTACCTTCTAATCAGATTCTGATAGTATGTCAGAAGATATTCTCATCACAACTTCTGATACAGAAGGTTCTGATGACTTCATCTTCTGATTACTATTAGATTCTCACAAACTCAATTTTTCATCAGAGTCTAAGTTAATCAGAGATTTCCATCATGTTCAGATTCTTTTTGATAAAATCAAAACGTTCAACAGCTAAAGGTTTTGTAAAGATATCAGCCCATTGATTTTCAGTTTCAATGAACTTGAGATCAATTACACCTTTTTGAACATAGTCTCTGATGAAATGATGTTTAATCTCAATATGCTTAGCTCTTGAATGTAAAATAGGGTTTTTTGAAAGGTGAATAGCTGCAGTATTGTCACAATATAAAGGAATATTGTTACTGCTGATTTGATAATCTTCCAATTGATATTTCATCCAGAGTAATTGTGTGCAACATTTAGCTGCTGATATGTATTCAGCTTCTGCTGTTGACATAGCTATGGTGGTTTGCCTTTTACTAGCCCATGAAATCAAATTCTCACCAATAAACTGGCAGTTACCACTGGTGGATTTTCTTTCAACTCTATCACCAGCATAGTCAGCATCACAGAATCCAATCAGCTTGTAATCATTGGATTTCTGATACAGTAACCCAATGTTACATGTAGCTTTCAGATATCTAAAGATTCTCTTCACAGCAGTGAGATGAGATTCTCTAGGATCTGATTGAAATCTTGCACATAAACATACACTGAATAAAATATCAGGTCTTGAGGCAGTTAGATAAAGAAGAGATCCAATCATACCTCTATACAGTTTCTGATCAACTTTGCCTTCAGATTCTTCTATGCCTAGACTTGATGTAGGATGCATAGGAGTATTCATAGGTTTGCAATCTTCTAGGTTGAACTTTTTCAGAAGATCTTTTATATATTTGGACTGATGAATGAAGGTTCCTTTCTCTGTTTGATTTATTTGAATTCCAAGAAAGAACTTCAATTCTCCCATCATGCTCATTTCAAACTCATCCTGCATCATCTTAGAAAAGTTCTTGCATAGAGTGGCATTAGTTGATCCAAAAATGATATCGTCAACATATATTTGAACGATCAAAATGTCTTTCTTAAGGGTCTTTTTGAAGAGTGTATTATCAACCTGTCCTTTAACAAAACCATTGTCAACCAAGAAAGTACTCAGTCTCTCATACCAAGCTCTGGGAGCTTGTTTGAGTCCATAGAGTGATTTCTTTAGTCTAAACACATGGTCTGGGTTTGTTAAATCCTCAAAACCAGGAGGTTGTTTGACATACACTTCTTCAGAAATGACACCATTTAGAAATGCACTTTTCACATCCATTTGATACAATGTAATATCATGATTGACTGCATAAGATAAAAGTAACCTGATTGCTTCCAGTCTTGCTACTGGAGCATATGTTTCAGTGAAATCAATTCCTTCTTGTTGACTGTATCCTTGTGCAACAAGTCTTGCTTTGTTCCTTGTGACTTTACCTTGTTCATTCAATTTGTTTCTGTATACCCATTTTGTTCCAATAATGTTCTTATACTTGGGTTTGGGTACCAGATCCCACACATCATTTCTCTTGAATTGATTTAACTCTTCTTCCATTGCAATTATCCAAGCATCATCAGAGAGAGCTTCATTTGTTGTCTTGGGTTCAATTAAAGAAACTAATCCAAATAATGATTCTTCAATTCTGAAGTTTGACCTTGTTTTTCTTGGACTGTTCTTGTTTCCTAAAATGAGCTCTTCAGGATGTGATGATTTATATTTGAATGTGTTCCTTGGAATATCAGATTCTTCAGAGTTATCATCAATAGTTTGATGTTCTTGAGCAGCATCAGAAGGTGCATCTTCTTGAGCTTCAGAGTCTTCTATAGATTCTATGTTGTTATCATACTCTGGAGCTTCATCTTCTGACTCATCAGATCCTGACAAATCTTTAACAGGCTCTGACTTTTTATCATCAGGCTCTTTATCATCAAACTTTACGTGCATTGATTCTTCCACTATATTAGTTTCAGAATTATACACCCTGTATGACTTAGAGCGTTCAGAGTATCCAATGAAGATACCCTTACAGGCTTTAGAGTCAAATTTCTTAAGATGGACTTTGTTATTCAGAATGTAACATGTACAACCAAATTGATGAAAATAAGAAATATTTGGTTTTCTTCCTTTAAAGAGTTCATATGTTGTTTTGTTCAAAATAGGTCTAATATAGATTCTATTCTGAATATAACAAGCAGTGTTAACAGCTTCTGCCCAAAAGAATTTTGCTAAATTATTTTCATGCTTCATGGTGCGTGCCATTTCTTGTAAAGATCTATTCTTTCTCTCTACAACTCCATTTTGTTGTGGAGTTCTAGGGGAAGAGAATTCATGGAGAATTCCATGTTCTTCACAAAATTTTTCAAAAGGTTCATTTTCAAATTCACCACCATGATCACTTCTTACTTTCAAAATTTTGGAATCTTTTTCATTTTGAATTTGGGTACAGAAGATGCTAAACACTTCATATGTATCATCTTTATTTCTCAGGAATTTTACCCAAGTCCATCTACTATAATCATCCACAATGACTAATCCATATTTCTTACCATTGATAGAAGCAGTGCTGACTGGTCCAAAGAGATCAATGTGTAAGAGTTCCAAAGGTCTAGTGGTAGAGACAATGTTCTTGTTTTTAAAAGAACTTTTGACAATTTTTCCTTTTTGACAGGAACCACAAAGTGAGTCTGAGTGATATTTTATTTTTGAAAGACCTCTGACAAGATTGTCCTTGCTAAGCTTAGAAATTAATCTCCAGTTAGCATGACCCAATCTTTTATGCCAGATCCATTTTTCATCACTCAGTGTCAAAAGACAAAGCACTTGTTGTTCCTTTAAATCAGAAAAATTGACTTTGTACACATTGCCTTTTCTATTTCCCTTGAAAACAATGGATTGATCAGAGTTTCTGATTACTGTACATGAATCCTTATTAAACATAACATCATAATTACTATCACACAATTGACTTATGCTAAGTAAATTATGATGTAGTCCATCTACTAACCAAACATTAGAAATTGACAAAGAAGAATTACCAACTGTACCTATACCAATGATCCTTCCCTTCTGGTTGCCACCAAACCCTACTGTTCCTCCCTCTTGCTGATTCAGGGTGTGGAATAAGAGCTTGTCTCCTGTCATGTGACGTGAGCAGCCAGAGTCCAGATACCATGAGCTTTCTTTTCTTCTTTGGGTGCATACCTGCAGCATACACTATTTCAAATTTTGGTACCCATACTCTGATGGGTCCTTTTTGGTTAGTTTTGAGAATCTTATCCTTCTTGTTAGAATAATCAGAAGATCTGGAGTCAACTGAGCCTTTAGAAAATTGTTTAGGCTTATGTTGTCTCTGAGACTTTCCTCTTGAGTGTGTCAGAGAACCAGTTACCAAGTTTGCCTTAGAAGTACTAGTGCCTCGCTTATCAACAGGCTTTGGTACTTTGACAGCTTTAACTTGAGTAGACATGGGTACTGATGTGAGGGGAACCTTAGTTTTAGAAGACTTAGGTTCAGAAGATGAGTCATCTTCTGATACCTTATCTTGTGGTTCCAAGCTCGCAAGAATACCAGACACAGTCAGAGGTTCTGATGTACCCTTAGTGAAGTTTGAATAAGATTCTGATGGTGACTTGCTCAACACGACAGGTTTACTTGATTTTCCTACATCAGGACATGTAAGAGAACCAAGTCCTTGCCTTTTATAATAGTTGCTGAGTCCACCATGAATTATAGAAGTTACCCTAGTCTTATCTATGTTATGGTGCACAAACTCTTGTAGAGAGATTTCATACTCGTCATAAGGTTTGTGACATGTTCTGCATCCAGTCTCAAGCACTTTAATTGTTTTAAGTGATTTTTGATAATTTGCTTGAGTCTGGGTGAGATTTTCATTGAGAAGTTTCATTTTTTTGTTTGCAAAAATCTAACTCACTCAATTTTTCCATGTACTTCACCATTACATCTTTCAAAGCTTTGGTCATTTGAGTATTAGACATTTTAGATATTACCTCATCAATGTCGTCAGTATCAGACTCTGAATCATCTTCATTGTCTGATTCACCAATGGCCATAAGCGCTAGGTTTGCTTCCTCAGAGTCTTCGTCCTCAGATAATTCATTTATATCTTCCCATGTTGCCATTAGGCTCTTCTTGGCTTTGTTCTTGATTGTGCTCTTTCTTCCTTTACCCTTGGTGTTGAGTTCAGGACAATCAGCCATGAAGTGCCCAGGCTTGTGACAATTGAAACAATTTTTGGAGTCATCCTTCTTCTCCCTGTTGGTATTGTATCTTGATCCAGATCCCCTGCCTTGAAAATTTCTGCCCTTCCTTAGTGACCACTTTTGAAAGTTTTTGGATAAGAGTGCAAAGAAGTCATCATCTGATCCTTCCTCTTGATTATCCATGGAAGATTCCTCAGCTTCAGACTCTACAACTTTGGCTTTCAGAGCCTTAGATGAAACTGAAATAGATGGCAAGGCCACAGATTTTAGCTTCTTCTGAGGCTCATCAGAAGATAGTTCCATCTCATGACTCATGAGTGAACTTATCAATTCTTCCAAGCCAAGTTTGTCCAAATCTTTAGCTTCTTGAATAGCTGTTACCTTAGGCCTCCACCTTGAAGGTAAGCTTCTCAAAATCTTCCTTACATGATCAGAGGTTGTATAACTTCTCTTTAGAACTTGGAGACCAGCCACAAGAATTTTGAATCTAGAATACATTGATTCAATATTCTCATCATCCTTCATTCTAAAGAGTTCATACTGTTGGATCAAAAGAGTAGCCTTTGCTTCTTGAACCTGTTTGTTCCCTTCATATGTGGAACACAAGGAGTCATAGATGCTCTTGGCAGTGGATTTGTCTGTAATCTTGAGATACTCATCATGAGTTATACATCCAATGAGAAGATCCTTAACCTTGTGATGCTTCTTGTAAAGTTTCTTGTCTGTAGGAGTGAACTTCTTTCTTTCTTCAACAGATAGTCTTCCCTTTTCATCTAGCCCTTGGAAAGTTACCCCTTCTTGGGTTGAATTGTGTTTTGGGTAATTTAAAAATTTCTTCTAAGTTACAGAGAACTTATCAGAGGTTGCAGCGGATTAGAAGACAAAACACAATTACGAGTAACTTTTAGGGAAGAGAGAAAGAGAGAAAGATCGAGACAGAGATTTTTATACTGGTTCCTCTCACAATCCGAGAGTAGTCCAGTCCTCTTGTACTTCCAAGAGAGTTCACTATAATCACCAAAGATTACAATTGCTCAAGCACACAAGCAAGAGACTTCCAATGCTCAAGTATACAAACAAGAGACTTCCTAATGCTCAAGCACGCAGGCAAGAGACTTCAATACACAAGTTTAGAAAAACAGAGTCTGAACAATTGATATAAAGATCAATGTTCAGTTACAAATTAAATACAACTTTTGATACAAGACTTAACTTAGAATCTTAATACAAAATTCTAAGGTTCAACTAATGAATTAACAGAAGCTGAAACTGGAGTCTTGGATTTTGAATATGAGTTCAAGTTGTATTTGCAGTTTTGCGCTTTAAGATGAATTTGGCAGAGTAACAGCTCTTTTCAAATTGTTCGAGTATATTATCTACCAAAGCTTCAAACTTGCTCCAATTTATAGAAGAAGGTGGAGCGTGTTTGATTTGAATTTGATACAGTGAGATTGCGCCAGCTGTAGGATAGTACCTTTGATATCCAAATCAGGTAACCTTGTATGCGATCAATCTTGGGTGGAAAGATTTATCCAAATCAGGTAAAGAGTTCGTACAATAGTACTAACGTCACTTTTCTGTGGATAAGATTGATTCCATCAGCTTTTGGAATGTCAGAGTATAATCACTGATGCAGAGAATGTTCTTCTGACAAAAACGGCTCTCACTGCTCTTTATCAGAGTCTGATATGCATCTTCTGATGAATAAAAATTTGCATCTTCTGATGAACCAAATATGCATCTTCTGATGTCTTCAAGTTCTGATCAGAGTTTGCTTTGCCATATCAGAGCTTCCAATGTGCTTTAAATGAATATAAAAATTAACTTGAATATCTGCACACTTGGATTAAATAATTAGTATACCCTATTGTATATTAATACTTTTGTTATCATCAAAACTTAATTGGATCATGTCAGAACCTCTTTTGTTCCAACAGCTTCCACTAGTCAAGAGGTCACTATTTCAAGTCCCTTTACTTTGTTCAAATATTTGTATATGTTGAAAAATAACTTCCATGTGCCAAGAGGTCACTAGTTCAAGTCCCCTTACTCTGTTCAAATATTTGTATATGTTAAAAAATAACTTCCACGTAAAATTACGTTTTCAGTTTTTTTTAGTAATTTTTTTTATTAATAACTAATCACAACAAAAAAGAAGGTTAAGTAGTTATCAATTAACTAAGCACAATAATAAAGAAGATTAAGTAGTTATCTATATTAGCACAATAGATCGTATGTCAATCACACAAACTTGGCCGCTAGTATAAGATAAATCAAATTGTATCGTTGACGATGTTTTAATTTTTTTTTCCAAATCAATGTTTTGGTAATTTGGAGACTAAGTTTATCAAAATTACAAAATTATAGTATTTATAATTTCTCGACTTTCATTTGATTTTGAATAAAAGTATGAGTTGAAAGTATTAATTTTCTTGAATTTCTTTTTCATTTAATATGTTATTAAGATTCAGAAAAATTAATGATTTACGTATGTTTAGAACCAAAAAAAATTTTAGCACAATTACAGCCCTCCCTAACATTTTATTCTAGCTCTGCCATTGCATATTTGGTTCAAATTTAAACCAAATACATTTTAACTTTTGTTTATATATTTTTTTTACTCAACTTTTGCTTATATTAAAATCTAAAAACGAGTATAAACATATTAATGAGACCAAAGGCGCCTCATTTATTATTTTTTTATCTTAGTTGAAGTGGTAATACACTGGAAATTAAACTCACATAATTGTGAGATCCCGGGTTCGAACCCAGGTCACGACGTCCGACCTAACAATTTCGGCATATTTTGCTAGTTGAGCTATGACTTATGAGACAAAGGCGCCTCATTTAGCTAGTACATAATTCTTTTTTTTTTAACACCATAATAAATGAATGATTTACGCCTTTAATAACTTTACTTTTTCACAAATCTAATTAACCCAACCCAAGAGTTAAATTGAAAATAATGTTAAGAAATCCAAGACTGTTAAGACTATAGAAATTTATTCAATTCATAAAATGTTTGATATCTATCACTATGAGACTTCTACCTCATCACTTCTTTTCTAGGTATCTAACTTCTTTTTAAAATTTTCTATCTCTTCAAGAGGAGTTTGCTCTTCCCTCATTCTCCCATCATTTTATGGGCGATAGACTTGGTATCAAAATTCTCCCTAGAGTAGAATCATTGCCTTTTTTGTCAACAAGAGAAATTGCATTCATTCAAGAAGCTAAAAAGTCAAATATTAGAACATGAATAGATCACAACCCGCTAATGGGTATCCACTACTGGGGTAAAATACAGAATTAATGCTAATAGAATGAACATAGTACATTTAAGATTTTTTTCATATTATTAGGGCTTTGTTTGGTAAAAAATAGCGGATGAGCTTATAACGGATAGCTTATAAGCTAGTTTTAACTTATAGCGAATAAGCTAACTGATTGAATTTGTAGTGTTTGGTAAAATTAGCGGTTGAACTAGCTTATAAGTATGGAATGACATAAAAAAGATATGTTTAATTAATATTTTATTTTTTTCAAGTAAGATGATAGGGTAAAATTGGAAGAAAAGATAATAAGCTATAAGCTCATAAGCTACTTGAAATAACATTTGAAAAATAAGCTATAAGCTAGTAAAATAAATTATAAGCTCTTTTTTAAAAACATTTACCAAACAGAGCTTTAAGCTTATAAGCTATAAGCTAGCTTATTTGGTTAACCAAACAGAGCCTAGATCATCATAATAAATGTCTAATAGAATGGACAAAGTAGGTTGTTGGATTCGGATTGCATGTAGTCAAAACTGCATGCAGTCAGGACCATCCAATTATGATCAGACGTTTTAGATTGAAAGAAGATTTTATCGAATTGCATGACTGCTTTAAATCTAGAATATCCGATCTTAATTGGATGGTCAAATTTGTCATGATTGCATGACTGCATGTAATCCAATTCTATTTTTTATATTAACCCTCTGATTTTTAGGAAAAAGAGACCCAAATAATCTAGAGTTTAGCATGCAATCCAATCTTACTATACTCCTTAGCAAAATTAAGTATATGTTCATTTCATCATTATGACCTACACCTTTAAAATATTCAATTTCATTAGGGTGATCACTTTCATTTTGATTGTTTTCCTCATGGTGAGGATACAAGGTATTGTTTATTAGTCTTATAATTAAACAAGCTTCTTTCATACAGTCTTATATGAATTAACTCTCTTTTTTTATGTTATAATTCAGAGTTCGGTCACAAAATAAGTAAAATCTGACCAAAAATTATATGCAGCATGAATCAAACTTCAATTCTCTCAAATGATTCGTCATAAGAAAATATTATTAACCACTTAATTCTGATGTCTTAGTTTGAATTAACATTTTCTATTGAAAAAGAAAATTTATATGCAATGATTTGTTAATTATACTCCACTTAAGATAATTAGGAGTGGGGGATATTCAAAGCATCATATTACTTTTGTCCAAAAGGACGAAGAAAACATTACTTTACATCAAGTCTTTATAACTTATAAATTGAAATATGTACAACTGCTTCATGTTTGTCCAAAGGGATGAAGATAAAATACCTCATATTTAGATCTTTAATTATGGTTTTGGAATTGTAATAGGAGACAAGGGTAGAGAATAAACACAATCCTTCCATGGGATATTCCATGTTTCTAAAGCTAACTTAGATTCATGAATTGGAAGTCGTTGTCATCAATTTCTTTTAGCTATTCGTTATAACAACTCTCATCTTTTGATTTGATCAAAGTCCTGCCTTATTCTATGCGTTTTCCAACAATGCTGAATTCTTTCTTGGGTTAGGAATATGTCATTAATTAATTCGTTTACATAACAATTATGGGACACCAAAGAAATTTTAAAATGTGATCTAGATTCAAACTCTTAAAACTTACATAACAATGAAGTTATCCCACTTATATTGGACTATAGTACTGGTATTTTGGATTGAATTTTTCTTACGTGTTTAAGTCCTAACAATTAGTGTTTTTATTGAGAGTTGAGTCATAGAAAGGACAGTCTTATAGGTTGGATTAAGGTTCCCATGCCAAAAGTTAAAAAACTATCATCAAGTCAATATTGGTAGTGAAAACTCTTATTGGTAGAGTGAAAACTCTTATGGAGGCCGACTCTTAAAGAACGTGAAAATGTTAGAAGTCTCGTATAATCCCGAAGGCTCCCCTATCTATTAAGTTAGTTTTTTAGGTTGGACTTTCTTCATGTGTTTAAGTTCTACTATGAGAATTTGTCCAAAAAAAAAATTCTAATATGAGAATGCTACTGTCTACCATAAACCAATGTATAAAATTAGTAAAAAAAATAACAATTGTCGATAATATTTTTTTAAAGTAAAATTCATATGACTTGTTGTTTATACGGCTAAAATAGTTATATATTTGTTTTCCTTAATAGAGGCAAAATTACCATAGGAGTATTTTATCTAGGCATGGCAACGGGGCGGGGACGGGTTTTGCTCTCCCCAAACCTAAATCCATATAGTTCGGGTTTCCCCAAACTCATCTCAGTTTTGAGCGGGGATAAAAAATATAACCCCAAACCCAAATTCAACGGGGATCAGGTATCCCAACGGGGTTCGGGTATCCCCATTACGTCTTTTCCTATATGAATTTGGATTGCATTTTAGTATTTTTTTAATAAATAAAAGAAATTAAAAATCCAAAATTATTTTGTTTCAACGATATTTTTTTAAATAAAGAAAAGAAATAGAGAAAATAGTTTGTTTAATACTCAAATTAAAGATAAAAAATAAATATATAAATGTAATTTAAAAAATTGTTTAAGGATTTCTAATTTAAAAGAGGTAAAATCTAATTTTAATATATGTGGGGCGGGTTCGGGGACGGGTTTGGAGTGTGTATCAATGTCCCCATTACCTGCCCCAACCCCATTTTTTGAAATCGGGAAAAACTCAAACCCAGTCAACTCGGATTTTCCACGTCAAAGCGGGGATAGTTTGGGCGGTACCCGCGGGTATGGGTTTTATTGTCATGTCTAATTTTATCTTATTTATTTGTAACAAATTCGTTCTTTATCTTTTCTCCCAAATTGGTTTTTACCTTTATAAATGTGCACATGTTAATTTTTTATTTTATTTATTTGTAACATATTACGGATCTTTATTTTTACAAATGTACACGAGTTAATCATTTAACTTATTCATTTTTAACATAATGAAGAGTTTGAAACATGGACACATGTGAAGGGTTTGAAACATTTCATAAAACCATAAATGATGATGATGAACATTTATCTTGTTCATCCTCATCTTCATCACGTTCATAATATTTTTTAGTAATTTATATTAACAATGTATACTCAAATACATGGCCGGCTCTGAGTATTTGGAAGCCCGATTCGAATATAAAAAATGGCCCCAAAGTAAAAAAGCTTAAAATTTTAAATGAATCATTCTCATTTTAAATAATTGTCACTGCATAAAACATTAAAAAAAAAGAAGACATACATCAATCAAAGATTATATTTAACTCTTTTAATTTAATTTAAAATGAATAGAACTAAAATTATGCAAAAAATTGTAATGCCGGAATTTTAATCAAGAACCTTAGTATAAACATCACGGTCTACCGCTGATCTATTCATGCACATATAATATTTAATAAAAAAATGACAACACTACTAATATATGAGGACATCAAAATTTAGAGGCCTTAAAATTTCTCCAAAATTTAAAGGCCCGATGTCGTCGCACATACTGCATGTGTTTCATAGACGCCCCTGCCCAAATATATACCTCAAAATTATATGAATTTAATTATTTTGTTTGCTACAATCTTCTTCTAAATTCCACAACCGAAATCTTCACATTAAACTCTAAGTTTACTAAACTTGAAATTCTTTTGAGGTTTAATGAAAAGTTTCAAATCCTTCACATGTGTCCATGATTTAAACCTTTTATTATGTTACAAAAAAATAAGATAAAAGATTAATTTGTGTATGTTTATAAAGATAAATAACTTGTATAGAAAAAAATAAGATAAATGATTAATATGTGCACGTTTACGAAGATAAAGGACCAGTTTGAGAAAAATAAATAAAGGTTGAATATGTTACAAGTATAATAAATTATCTCTAATGTAACTTTGTCTTCAATAAAATTGATATAAATTAAATCATTATTTTAATCGTAAAATATAGATGATTATTTACCTATTCTTTTAAACAACGATGTGTATCGTCGTTAAAATTTTAAATATTTGTGGTAATTCATAGTAAAATATATACCACAATTCAGTGGCGGAGCTAGGCCTAAAAGTTGGGGAGGGCCGCTATGATTTTTTTTTAAAATGGCGAGTTAAAATTACATAAATTATTAATTTTAATTAATCACAATAACATATTAAATGAGGTAAAATCGAGTAAGATAAGACTTTTAGCTTACACTTTTATTCGAAATAAAAAATATAAACACAAAAATACATAGACCATTAATATTGAATTGGAGAATTTGTTTTACAGAAAAAAATAAAATAAATTCAATTTAAAAATACATAGACCATTAATATTTGAATAATATTACATCATTTAATAATTTAATATATTATTGAGACCTAATAAAATCAATTGTGCTTAATAAATATGTTATTTTCTTGACAAATTTTAGCAATATATGTGGTCAACCAAACCATTTCATTAGAAAAAAAGCTATTAAAAAGCCAAAATGGTGAACCTGGGAGTTGAACCCAGGACCTGTTGGTCTCAAAAAAAACTCCCTAACCACCGCGCCATTTGAACCATTTTGACATTTTAAAGCGTTTAATTGTATATATACCAAGAGAGTTAACAAATATGTACATATATACTATTAAAATTAAAAAATTTGGGGCGGGCCGCGGCCCTACCCGGCCCATACCCAGCTCCGCCCCTGCCACAATTAGTTCTAGATTTCTAGAAGTGCTTGGAATTTTTGTTGCCGCCAGGTCTAAAACTAACAACCATTTTTATGGAAAAAAGAAACTAACTAATCTTTTATTTATTTTTATAAGAACCTAATAACAACTCTAATCTTTAATACATTAATTAGTTCCCATAATAAAGCAATAACAATATTTTCAAGCACTAGTTGTAGTGGGTACAATACTCGGTCAAAAAAATGTAGCAGGTAATACCGAAACATGTCAATATGTCATGAAGTTGATTTGTAGCATTTAATTACTCTAATCTTTTGACAAACATGCTTGTCGCTAAAGAATGCTTCCTCCATGTAACAGTTAATTCCAACATTGATAAAAATATAGTACCATGATACTTTTCATGACGGTTTTTTAACGAGCCAAAATAAATATATATTAACTAATTAAATGAGTTCTTTCAGCACAAGGTGTACCAAAAAGACTACAATAATTTACAAATACATGAAACTATAACCAATCGTGAAAGCAAAGTTACACAGTTACAACATGTTCAAACAAATAAACGAGCTCAACCACTAGCAATCGATTTATTAGGATGTCGGATTCCGACTAGGATAATTTTTTTTTAACCCTCTGATTTATAAGGAAAAAAAATCGATAATTCAAAATTTGGCTGCAAGATAAGTGAAGTCTGACAAAAAATTATTTTCACTAGAAATTAAATTCATATTCTTTCGAACAATTTATCTTAAGGGAAATTCATTAACCACTTGTGTCGAATGTCTTGGTTCCACCAAATTTTGTCTGATACAATTTTTTTTCCATAGTGGCGGACCTACATGGAGGCATAGTGTGGCCATGGCCACACCAAAATGTACATGGTTAAATAAGTTTTTGGTCCTTATTAATGATATTTTAAATTTAGTTTTTACTTAATTTTTATTAAATTTTTAGTCTAGAAAATTATCATGCATGCACTCAATTTTGATTCCTACTATTAAGATAATGTGTACTTTTGAATTTTTTTTGCAAGTATGTTTAGAAAAAAGTTCATAAAAAAAACGAATTCAAAAAAATTGAAGCATAATTATTTAGTGTTGTAGATTTGCACTTGCTTAAGTTCAATCCTCGGAATATATTAAACTTTTACTATTCTTTTCGTCTCTAATCTTTGGTTCTTTTAATCTTTTACTTTTGTCTCAAAACTTTGGTTCTTTTAAAAAACCAAAGTACAATTAATGATATTTTACCAGTTGCTCCTTTACAAAAACTAAAAATATCAAGTAAATAATTTTTGCTCTTTTTAATTAAAAAATAAAAGTAAAAATAACTTAACATTGCAATATTTATTATTTCTTAATCTATGTGCGAAAGTTTAAAATAACAAATAAAATATACTGTATATTTCATGCTTGACTGCTGTGAATAAAATTTGGCCACATCAAAAATAAATCATAGATCCGTCCATTGTTCCACCAAATTAAAAAGATTTTGTGCTATGAAGAAAAAGGAATCATCTAAACCCGTCTCCTCCCAAACTCCTCAATTCATTGTCCTTGTTCATTTCTTTCTTTTTCTTTTTTCAAAATCCTCCCCTCCAAAATAACAAAAAAATATTAGAATATCAGTGCAACATTTTTTTTCACATATATTTATACCTTTTTTTTATTGACTTTCACTCCACTTAATTATTTAACTGACTACGATATGAATAAAAATGTTTTGGAATTGGATCCTCTCAATCCCATTTTTTGTCACTCTCTCTCAATCAGTAGATTATAACCTTTAGATTAATCTAAGGGTTGAAAAATTAAAAGTCCACATTAACACACTCAAAATAATAAAATACTCAAACAAATCCCCTTTCAACCAAAACGACTCAAACCCAAAACAAGTTCTTCATCCTCTTCTTTAATCAATTTTTCCATCAATTTTTTCATCTCTTTGATCAATTTCCTCATCCTCTTCGATCAATTTCTCCATTGAAGGGGCTTTGCAACTTCCATCAATTTTTCCACCCCTTTGCTAAATTTTTTACCCATGACTTTTATATTTCCTGTTTTTCCACCCCCTTTGCAAATTCTGTTTTCCATATAGTAACAACAGTGATATAAGCAATTCATATATTATATAATATAGATTAATAGCGACAAATAATATATTACATATATTAAACTAGTAACATGTAATGATGATCAGTGGATATTTGGTTCAATAATAGATGATGAATTTCATTACTGTTAGTATAACTACTAGTAATTGGGGGGTTAGTTGATTCGATGAACACAACAGAGGAATACCAGATGAGTAGACGGGCAGCTGTTGACGGCATAGGTTGTTTAAGAATTGTTCTACATTAAGTTTTATTTTAATAAATTATCCTTTTAGACTTTTGGCTCATTAGATTGATTTGAAGGTTGTAATCTGTTGATTGAGAGAGATTGACAAAAAATGGGATTGAGATAATCCAATTCCAAATGTTTTAGTAAATGATATTAATTGAGTCATACTAAATAGTATCTTCAGGGCACTTTGATATGTACATCAAACAAGAAAATCAAATATTACCTTCTTATATTTTAAAGATATTGAATACACAAATTTTAAAATAAAATTTTATTTCTAGATTCACTTAACCAGTACTATGAAGACACTGCTTAACATTTTTATATTAATTTTATCATAAAAATCAAAGTAACTACTAATAATCATTTTCTTTATGAGATGAAGAGTATTAGCTTTTAGATATCGATGACTCGCCTTCCTATAAATAGATGCTTAATTAGCTAGCTTCCCACACAGCAAAATACAACAAGCCTTCAAACATACACACAAAATGAAAGCTTTTTACTTCTTCGTTGCCCTATTGGCTTTAGCATCCTCTGCTGCTTTTGCCTATGACCCCAGCCCATTGCAAGACTTTTGTGTTGCAATCAATGATACCAAAACTGGTGGTATATATATGTTCTTAAATTTTATTACTTTAATTTTTTAGTAAGGATGAAATCTATTTCTCAACATGGATAACTACATGTTAATATTATAGTTTTTAGTGTATATGCTTGCTTGCATATCTAAAATATGTGACATAATTCAGCATTTATACATTCAAAATTATAGTAATTTATTTCTTTATTTCTTTTGAGAAATGATGATTTCTTTACTATATGAGTTTTATGCTTCTATATTGATTAACTAATGAGAAAATGTCAAAAGTTAATTATACTAAGATTTTTGTGATTGGGTTTCCAAATTTACAGTGTTCGTGAATGGAAAATTTTGCAAAGATCCTAAGTTTGCAAATGCCGACGATTTCTTCTTTAGAGGATTGGGTCCTGGGAATACCTCGAATCCACTCGGATCAAAAGTGACTCCAGTTGCAGTTAATGAAATATTAGGATTAAACACACTTGGTATATCTTTGGCTCGCATTGATTTTGCACCCAAAGGTCTAAATCCTCCTCATACTCACCCTAGAGGCACCGAGATTCTTGTCGTTTTAGAAGGTACACTTTACGTGGGATTTGTAACATCCAATCAAGACAATAACCGCCTGTTCACCAAAGTATTGAACAAAGGCGATGTATTTGTCTTCCCAATCGGTCTCATTCATTTCCAATTGAATGTGGGTTATGGTGAAGCGGTCGCCATTGCTGGTCTTAGTAGCCAAAACCCCGGAGTAATCACCATTGCGAATGCAGTGTTTGGATCAAAACCACCAATTTCTTCCGAAGTTCTCACCAAAGCCTTTCAAGTGGGTGAAAATGTAATCGAGTATCTTCAAAAGCAATTCTGGTACAACAACAGCTAGTTTAGTATTGTGAGAATATATTTGCAATTATGCATCTTGGTTGGATACACGATTTCCTTAAGTTTGCCTCATGTTTAGTCTCCAAAAATTTCACTTCAATAGTAAATAATATGCATGAGGATGTTATATTTATGCAATTTGGTTGTAACTTTGTGTGTACTTGAACTTGTATGATATATCATGCAAGTATAATAATTAAATAACAATGTTGTTCCTACTTCATACTATTTTCATTCCCATAATCATATTAATTGCTTAATATTCAGTGTTACACATATTTTTGGTGAGTACACACCTAAACATTAATGGTTAGACACAACCAATCACATAATTACAAATTATTAATATATTAAAAAATTAGAAGTAATTAATAGGATAATAATTAAAACAAAATCTCTATAAATAAGGAAAGAAACAAAGTGAGTTATAAAACAAAAACTGTTATGAATTTACTTTATTTAATTCATTATTTTTTTTCTATTTTTTAGAAACTTAGGGACTGTTAAAACTATTATAAATTTATTTGATAAAAAAATAGTATATAGTTAATAAACAAACTTATATCGTATAAATTGTAAGATAGCTTATAACCGATAAGCTAGTTAATTTAATTTGAATTATTTAGTAAAATTAACGGTTGAGTTAGCTCATTAAATATAGTGATATAAAAAATATTTAATTAATATTTTTGTACATAATTAATATTTAATTATATCCAAGTAAGATGACAAGAATAAAAAATGAAAGAAAAATAATAAAATATAAAATAATTGAATTATTTTATTAATATAAATACAAGGTCTCATCAATTAGTAAAAATAAAGTTTCAAAAAATAGAGAAATAATAATGTATAAAAATAATTTGAAGAAAGAAATAAAAAAAATAGAAAGACAACGTGTGGAAATAATTATAAAGTGCACACATTTATACGATATAAGTTTGTTTATAAACTATCCACCATTTTTTTATTAAAGAAATTCATAATAGTTTGGACAATCTATAAGTTTCTAAAAAATAGATAAATAATAATGAATAAAAATAAAGTAAATTCATTATTTTTTTATAACTCACTTTTTTTTCTTTCCTTATTTATAGAAATTTGATTTTAATTACTACTCTATTAATCACTTGTAATTTTTTAATATATTAATAATTTGTAATTATGTGATTGGTTGTGCCTAATCATTATTAATGTTTAGGTGTGGACTCACCTAAAAATTTCTCTCAGTGTTATATGGTGACATGTCATATGAATGCGAATTTTCTTCCCTTGTGAGTTTCTCTTTTATTTATTTTTTTCATATTTAAAATACAGGATAGATAAAATAAATAAAAGGACTAATTATATATTTTTGAGTGAACATCCGTCATGAGAAAAAAGTGTGTAAGAGCGATTTAGGCCCCGTTTGGCCCGGCTTATTTTCCTCTTTTTTTCTTCTCTTTAAAAATAGTAAAGAAGTAAAAAATTGTGTTTGACTTTATTTTTTTTTATTTTTTACTTCTTTACTTTATTTCTCTAATACTTGTAAGGAGAAATAATGTCAAATATAATTTTATACTTCTTTATTTCGTTTAAGCTAAAATAAAAAGTAAAAAATAAGCCGGGCCAAACGGGGCCTTAGTTCATGAAAGCATACTCTTCAATCTTTTTTTTTTTTTTTTTTTTTGACATAAACACACTTAACACATTTCATTAATTAAATATGTCTCAATACAAGGAGGAGCCAAATCAAAAACACGGCGACTAGACATAGAAAAGGCCGCTCTAGCTAAGTAGTGAGCAACCTTATTCGCTTGACACCTAACATACTTAACCTCAAAGTAATTATGCAAACTAAGTAAAGATTGAATATGGGAAATCAACAAGCTAAAATCTGAAACACCGGTTTGACGATGAGTTAAAGCATCCACCACAAGTTTGGAATCACTTTCAAAGGAGACATAAATAAAGCCTCTACGGATTGCTTCCTCCAATGCCTCAATGAGTGCCAAAGCCTCACCTTCCATGACAGTAAGTGAGGAAGGCATAGTGTTGGTACCTGCAAGCTTGAAACAGCCACGGTAATCACGGAACACCCACCCCCAAGCTGTAGCACCCGCCGAGTGATGAAAACTTGCGTCGACATTACATTTCAAATATCCACGGGGGGCTGCTGCCACTGCATAGAAGAAACAGCAGCTGTTGCGGGTTGAGCAGGCTGAAGTTGATCGCTTAACAGGCCATGAACAGCTGCCCATTGTTGCCAATAGTTTGCAGCTTGTGTACCAAGTTGTTGTGCTTGTATGCTACTATCGTTCCACACTTTGTTATTGCGATTTTTCCAAGCAAACCACAAGAGAATAGCGACTTTACCGGCCACCAACTTTGATTCATACCTGCAAATATGAAAAATTAATTCTCTAAAATTAGCAAAGAGGTGTACACGTGATTGAATGACATTAGCCACTCCCATTACATGCCATGCTTCTGTAATACTATCACATTGAAGAAACATGTGCTGCTCCTCTTCACCATAATTTATACACAAAGGACACTCCTCCGGGCATTGTACATAGCGACTTCTCAAACGTACTCGAGTCGGTAAACACTCTTTACACATTCTCCATAACAAGTGTTTGGCCTTAGGGGGTGCATGAATTTTCCAAATACTACTCCAACCTTCTACCATATCCGAACCATATGCTCTACCTTCCTCTTTCATAAGTTTACGGTACCCCGATCTTACCGAATACACTCCGTTATTTTCCGCTGTCCAAATCAACCTATCCTCCTTAACCACCTCTAATAACGGAACCGTGAGAATATCATGAGCTACTTCTAAGGGAAAAAGAGAAACTATTTTATTTTCATCCCACCTTTTCATATTCGGTAACCAAAGTTGACTAACCGTAAGGTTATACAAGCTATGATTTTGGGGGGCTTTCAAACAACAATCTTGACTATGTTTCAACCAAGGTTCATGCATCAATTTTATTTTACTCCGATCCCCAATTTGCCATCTACACCCATAAGATAAGACCTTCCTAGCTCTCCATATACTCCGCCAAGCAAAGCTAGGATTATTACCAAGATTAGACTCAAGGAAAGAATGTTTAGGAAAGTACCTAGCTTTGTATAGCCTTGCAACCAACGATGTAGAGTTATGCATAAAATAATTTCGTCTAATTCAATGTTAATTTAGATTTCATATTTCTTTTTGTAATTTACTTGATGATGATTGCAAACTAACTTTTACATTAATAAAACTATTATTCACACACACTCAAAATAATTTAAAATAATAAACCATGTGTTTTATCTAATAATAATGTGTATATGCTAAAAATCAGGCCCGGCCTGCACACATGTGTGTGCGCCGGTGCCGGGTTTTCAAAATTTTTAGGCCTCAATTTAAAATTTAAGATTTTTTAATATTAATTATATATTAGTTGTACTTATAAAATATCAAATGTGTATTAATAGATTAATTTTAAAGGCCTAAAATAGTAGTTAAATATTGTTAATATTCATAAAATATCATACGAGTATCAATAGATGAGTTATCTATACACATAAATATTGTTCTAGTACATTTTAATCTTAGATTAGGATGTCTCTTTTTGACGTTATATATAATGATAGTTATTTTTTATGTGTTTCTTACGTATAATTTAAATAGAGAATAATTTTTAATTATTTTATATTTTTTTATTAAGGCCGACTTTTAATATTTAAATTGGGCCTCCAAATAGTCAGGGATGGCCCTGGCTAAAATAATTAATTAATATATCTGAAAATATTTCATGAACCAATAGCAATTACAGTACATTTTAAACTTAAAATCAAAATGACGTCTCACAACCCGAAACTGATGACGTTGAAGAACATACAAGACACAAAGGCTGAGTTTCTACTCCCAACCAAGTTCTCTTCAAACAATTGAGGAGAAAAAAAGATATCACATGAAAAACATGACAAGTGTATTCAATAATCCATGTCATATCCAACTCAATTATTAAACAATAAACTTTTTTTCTTCGTCTATGTTAACCTTAATCAAAGAAAGTCGCATCAGTCAATTACCAAATCCAATATTTGTCAACTTTTTATATCAGGTCTTCCTCTTTTCTTATAGAAAAATTCCAACCCCCATTTCACCCTTTAACTCTTAAATTGAAATTTTGACAGAGGGCAGCATGCTCTTACACTCAATTCACATTGATTTTTGAGGAGAAGACCCAATCTCAATGCATGCATGGTTACAAAACTAGGGGAATTAATCTCTAGATCTCTACCCTCCTATTTATATTAAAATTATCATTAACGGGGAGATCCAAAATCTTTACATGTTATTTTTGTTAAAGTAGATGTCTGGGGACTGGGGTTAAGTTAGGGCATGGAGTTTCTACTCCATTATCATTGGATGAGTTACTCGCAACTGTTTACAAAATGGGTTATGGATTTTTCTATCATGTATAAATTTACACAAGTTAAAATTTTTTTTTTTTTGAAAACAAATTATTTTATAACACAAGAAAGGATTAGGTTACATGACCCATGTCTTTTTGTACATGGTGAGAAATACATATGGGTAAAGCATGGATCCATTGTTTATTGGGTTCCAAAATAGCCCATCTGGCCAAAGTGTGAGCCACGTAGTTGTTTTCTCTTCTCACCCACGAAACGGAGAAGTCGTCATTCTCTTTGATAGCCCTAGCAGCTTGCTTCGCTATCTGGCCCCATCGCAACCGAGGATAAGATCCATTCTGAATAGCTTTAACAACAGCTTCAGCATCGGATTCAAAGATTATTCTGGTGTATCGTTGCCTCTGAGCCCATTGAATAGCTTCGAGAAGACCGGTAGCTTCTGCCTCCGTAGCATCATCTGAGCCTTTGAGGACCTTAGTGGCGGCACCGACGCAGCGGCCATCGAACCGGCGCACCACCCATCCTAAACCCCAATGGCCATCACCAGTCAAGTGAGCATCCACATTGATTTTTAGGGTAGATGATGGCGGAGGATTCCAGCAAGTGTCGTGGCCTGCAATCGAAGGCGGCTTTGGATGAGTATTGGAGAAGAGCGTTTCAATCTTATGGAGCTGATACTCATAGAGGGTTTGCAGAGCATGATCAACAAGGTCCCTAACAGGTTTGTCTTTGTCCCGAAAAACTCTATTGTTCCTTTCATTCCACATGCTATAAAGAATGGCCGAAATCATTTGCATGTTATGTTAGTTAAAAAATTTAGTATAATAAATTTGTATTAAAATTTGTCCATTTTATATTAAATATATAACTTTTAAAAAAAATAATTTTTTTTTCAATAAAAAATGACTACGTTCAGTTTTTTATGTACAATATTGCAGATTTTAGACAAACTCTTATGATTTGTAGATGGAAAATGATTGTTGTTACGAGAAGTGAAAAAGAAGAAACACAAGAAGGCAAAATTAAAGGAGAAATTTCAATACCTACCCACCCATGATCTCCTCAAAAAGAGAAGTTACATTTTAACTCACCATTAATAGCATTACATGTAAGCATTGTTGCTCACATTCTCTCCTAACAAATAGCAATGCTCATTGTAGATAATGGTCGCACTAATTAACTCATTTGTTATTTGTTTTGACAAAGTGACAAGGATCACCTTAAACCTAATTGAATCTACTATGTGCTAACAAGTATCTTTGGAATACTCCCTTCATCATTGTTATAAAAAAAAATATTTTTTCTTATTCCAAATTATAAGCGAAAGTAATTAACTACTCCCTCTGTACCAAAATATAAGTCACTTTGAGAAAAATATTTGTATCAAATTATGTCACTTTACATTACCAATGAAGCATTTAATGATATTTTTCTATTATACCCCTAACTATTTATTTCTTTTTTTTTTCTTTTAATTTTTCAATTTATCTTTTTCATACAACAATGATTATTTTTCTTAATTTGTATGAAATGACCAAAGTGACTTACATTTTGTTACGGAGGGCGTATCATTTTCAAGATTTATTTTTATTTATTCTCATAAAATTTAATGCAAATTGCATTTAATTTACTCTATCTTTTCTTTTCCTCATAATCAATAACCAATACAAACTTATTTTACATTTTTTCATGAAACTTATTTTTTAAAAAAACACAAAAAAACATATTTAATATTATTCCATTTTACTTTTTTTGTCAAATAGTCTAATAACTTAAAATTCCACCCTTAAAGTGAATAAGTGGGATGATCGAAGTTCGAACTCCGATCCCCTACATAATAATGCAAATGTCTATTTTATTTTACTTAATAAGAGTGAAATTTCTTCTTGCTTATAACATGGACCAGAGTATAGTTAATAAAACAAACGGGGAAAGTTTACATTGAAAATATCACCTTTTATATTTTAAAAATATTAACTGCACAAATTTCAAAATATCATTACTATATTTGGTTTTCTAAACTAGTGTCCCGAAAGCACAAATTAGAGCATTTTCCACTCTATTAATATCGATATTTGTCATTTGAGTTAATTATTAAGCATTTAAACTTCAACAACAATTAACTAGAGGCATAATGCAAAGAGCAAACATCTTCCAGTAACATATAAATATAATGTCACAAATTTTTCTTTGATACAAATACAAAGGCAACCCAACAACTGTAACGGAATACAAGATCCAAATTTCGAGTAACTACATCACAATGTATAAATCGCCGGAATTTTTTGGTAACCCTGGACATAATGGGTAACTACAATTTCCTCTTGATTTTCTTATCTACATTCTCGTCTAATACGGTATTCCTACGTCTATTTATCATAAGGGCATTCCATATCATTTTCAGTGACCTTAAAATGCTGTGGGCGTTGACCAGAGCAATGCAGATTCCACATTTTAAAATATGCTCTGTCGAGATTTCTCACCTGTGAAATTATCAGCGTAAAACTTAAGGATAAATTTACCATACAGGAGGACACAAAAATTAGATTGTATATAATGATATTTTGAACTCACCCATCGGTTTGTGTCAAAGAGAGGACAGGTCATGCGCACAGCTTTGAGCTTGTCAGTAAGAGCTTGAAGCTTAGGGCGATTCAAAGCCAGTGATACAGCTCTATCTTCATACTCTTTCATACTGCGTGGTTTCACAGAAGTCAAAATCAAGCATGCAAGAAATTAATAAAAGGAAAATTGTCAATGTCTGGGAACAAATATGGTATGTTGAAAAACACTCGATAGCAACTCTTGTAGGCAAAAGCACAAAGACACTGTCTAATAACTATAAGGGGGGGAGGGGGTTAAGAAGACTATATTATTAATGAAACTCGAGTAGCAATTAACAAAATATTAAGTTGGAAAAAAACTCACCTGCTGACAATCATCTCCTCCCCCAGTCCAGTCGAAATACAGAGTGAGCCAGCAACCCTAGTAGCCATTTTCTCAAGAGGCAGAGTAACCATGGGCAGACCTGCCCATAGTATATCTGTTCCTGTTGTATGTGCATTGCATAAAGGCCTAGAAGAAAACATAGTCAGCACATGTAAGTCCAAGGAAAACTATTTAAGTGACAGCAATGGATGATTGAAGAAACAAAAAACATGTAGATGAGGAGAATTACGTGTCAAGAAATAAGTCTGCTAAAGAACTCCGTCTAATGTGTTCACCCTTCATCGCAACATCTGTGAAGATGATTTGATCGGGCTGTACCCCTTGTGCAGCAGCATCTGAAACAAGGACAATAATTATAGAGGACCCCACAAGAAAATTGCACAGCAAATACACATAGGAAAATAAAATGTTCCAATGGTTTTAAAATGAATAATGACACGTGGAGAATTGATGAAAAAGACTAAGACATTGCAAACACACATTTATGTGTGTTGTGTGCCAGTATTATGAAAACAAAGACACATACATGCCCTCAGCCTCATTTCGCCTGCTGCAGGAAATTTCAGGAGCCATAGGGCGCTGTTGGGGACACGTTTAAGTATATTGCACCTAAAACAACACATAGGCAGACATGTAAATCATGAGATGCCAAATATTGAAAATGCAGAATACGCAAATGGAATATAATTCAGCGATCTTTAAATCCTATCTACACAAGAAATAAACATCTTTCAAACATTACCATGTATTAAATATTTCAGGATCCATCTTGTAAAGTTGATTGAAGCATGCAAATAAAAATTTATCCTCAGGCAGACCATAATCTGATCGTTTGGGCTGGCAGTTTGGATCTAACACATCCTGATTTTTCTGAATAACCAAATCATCCAGGGAAAAGACATTGAGTGCAATGTATAGTCAAAATACATACAACATGTACAGACAATTGTATCCAAGTTTTACCATTACAAGTTCATAAAAACAAACCTGTTTATAATCATTTACAAAGTAGCAATGCGGGAGATGGACAATCTTTTCAGAGTAAATATGTGCATACTGAAGAGGTGAAACAAACTGCAAGAGAGTAGCAATAATTCAGAAAGCATGTAAATGAGTTAATAAATTGGCCTGGTAACACCCGGCAGTATTCCTCACCTCATCAGTGACTAAGTAATCTATGTAAGTTGCCCCAGTTGTGCCAGGAAATCCCATATATGAAACTTGAATTGGTGCAGGTTTCATTGCAAATATCTCATTTCTGGCACCCTGAAAAAAGGACAATTGCACCAGGCAGTTAAAAATATGATCAAATAAGTGTGCTTGTTTTGCAATTGGATTGGACACTCGCTAAAAATTCCTTCACCATGACAATTTGTAGCCTCAATATTATCATGGTGACTTGCCATTGGGATGCAAGAATAAGTATACCGGCATGTATCCAAATAGCACTATATAATTTGAAATTTGAATTATAGTTTTTATTCAGCACCCTCTTTAGTAACAAGCTATGCTCCCTCTCACTATTCCTTCCTTAATCCTTACTGGCGCTGTTTCTATGTATCATCAGAGTAGATGCCCAAACCGTATTTGACAAATTACTGCCATATATACTACAATAGCAGGAGCAACACTGCCCTATTTTTTATCTAAGGATATTGTCTAATCCTGTCTTGTTTTGTGTGACCACTCGTATCATTGTATTCTCATCTTAGTAGCAACACTATTTTTATTTTTTTATTAACTTTTTACAGTCCAACAATCAATTCCACACAATATTGTTTTGTAAATCTTATAGTTGTGATAAAAAAAAATTCTTTAAGCTGGAATAATACGTTGTCGCATACTACATCTGAAGCATTCCTTAATTTCACCCACCCTTCTCGGATGAAAAGTAATAAACACAAAATTCGAAGTAAATTCAGTCATCTATAAATAGAGCTTCAAATTAACAAACAAGTTAAACAAAACTAGTGTTGACACTTGACATAAACAATGCCTTATATATGACTTTTTATTAAGCCTAAAGGATCATACTAGAATACTCCAAGATAAGGGAGCTACCTTTGTATAACCATTAAGGTTGATAAGGATCTGAATCTTATCCTCATTGATCAATTTTGCTATCGTATCTGATGTCATGGAAGATACATCCACAAAGTGCTCTGCTTCAGATTGAATGCGCTGTCTCCATTCGGTACCATCATTTGGACTCAAGGCATAGCAGAATACCTATGTATAAATTGTCAGTACAGAGAGAACAGGAGGAAGAATATTTGGAAGATAAAAAGGTTGAATAAAACCAAGTTAAATACCTCCACATTCTTTCTGTTGTGCATACCAAAAACAGACCCCATGAGATGTGACAAGGGGTGATTACCAAAGTCACTACTCACATACCTACAATACAAAAAATTTCCATGCAATAAAATTTGGTTACATAAAGAACACAAGGAAAGGGAAGAAAAACATTTAGAAATTTTGCTAAGTGAGAATAAAATACCCAATCCTTAGTCTTTCATATCCTCCCTCCTGCTTGATTGGAATAGGAGCAGGATGGCTAAATGGTGGAAGAGAGAATCGAGATGCAATTACAGAGCAGTGAGCGGCATATTTGCGGCTGTGAAGAGACAAAGGGCATCAAAATAAGCATAATAAGAATATCATAGAGCATTCCAATTATTATTAAGTAGGTCTTCTACAAACATATTAATTGTACCTAATTTCCAGAGCAAGCATTGGGTCAAGTGGATATGCTATTGCATGGAAAGGCTGGACACTAGGAAGAACTGACATCTGAAAAATAGAAAAAAATAAATAAATAAGAATATTCAAACAAACATGATGTTCACATCACACGTTGATTTATTAAAAAAAAAATCAAATTGTGTACAAATTTCTGACATTAATTTGCCTTCTGATAATCCCTTCTACTTCCTTGAACATTTGATCACGATCCTCCCAACAGCATACACACTGCAATATTGCAAAAGATTATACAGAGATACAAAGAAACTACATACTTAAGATACATTAGACACAACAAAGGCGTGGATATTGGAATGATAACAAAGGAAATGACCAAGACTAAACATCATTGACATAAAGATTGAATCATTGAAATTATGATTTCAATTGTTATGCTGAGTATATCCAAAATTAATGACGGGCATATCATATATTACAACCAGGTCGAACAGACAGCAAGGTATACTACTGATTCATTCCAAATTCCAATCACAAGACCTACCAATACAAGGACCACGTCAATATTTGGAAACAATAAAATCACCAAGAATAAACTAGTGATTAAGGCAAAAATAATGGGTTTCTGATTAGATGCTTCAATCACACAAATGAAAAATAATACAAGCAGACTTTGGAACACTCTTTTATGATTTGACAATTGACTCTATCAGAAATAAAAAAATTAATGACAGACATATCATATATTACAACCAGGTCGAACAGACAGCAAGGTATATACTACTGATTCATTCCAAATTCCAATCACAAAACCTACCAATACAAGGACCACTTCAATATTTGGAAACAATAGAATCACCAACAATAAACTAGTGATTAAGGCAAAAATAATGGGTTTCTAATTAGATGCTTCAATCACACAAAAAGAAAAATAATACAAGCAGACTTTGGAACACTCTTTATGATTTGACAATTGACTCTATTAGAAATAACATGGTAAAATACCTGTAGTGTATGTAGAAGATTGCAAGTTGCTTCAGGGAAGTCTGTACGGAGAATCAGTGCCTGTTTATAGCTCTTCACGGCCGCCTCTACATGTCCACTAAAATAAACAGAATTTCAATGAGCATACAGTTTTGACAAAGTAACTACATGTGTCACCAACACATGTTACAAGGGTGAGGAGGAATAAAAGAAGTTATAGACAAAAGAAGAAACTTGAAATTTCTGATGAAGAAACAAGAAAAATAATCCCCAAAAGATGTCAGAAGATCCAGGCTCAATTTCAATATTAAGCTAAAAGCCATTTTGAAGCTCACACTGCTGCTGATTTTATAGTTTGCTTCAGTTTCAAAGTTAGAGGCATTAAGCAAAATAACAATTAGCATACCTATCTTTATAGGCAGAAGCCAAATTAGCATGAGCTTCAGCCATAGTAGGCCTGACATTAATTGCACGTATATAATCCTGGATAGCATCACTAACTCGGCCTATCTCCTTATAAGTATTGCCTCTGTTTACAAGACCATCAGCTGCCAAGGGATCAATGCGGAGGACCTCATTGTAACAAGATATGGCATCTGCATAATTCCCCTGTGATATTGTGCAAGAAATAAATAAGATAAGCAGCAATATATCATATATGTATATCAACTTTTTAACTAAGCTTCCAATCCTTGCAGTTATCCTATGTTTTATCATGAATATATACACAAAAATGCTCTAGGTTTTCATACCTGCTGCTTATAGATTATAGCAAGGTTGTTATAAGGTGCAGATAATCCAGTGGTTACAGTTAGCGTAGCTTTGTAATATGAAGCAGCAGCAGTCACCATGTTCCTGCGTCAACATTTTCAACCAAGAAAATTCAAATTCTTCCACATAACCCACAAACTACTACCATTTGTGTGAGAAGGGAATTAGTGTAAAGATAGGAGGATCACATACCATTCCATGTAAATATTTCCAAGATTGGTCAATGCTTGTGGGTGGTTGGGCTGTAGCGAAAGGCATTGCTTCGTAGGACAAAAAAACAAAGTTGAGTAGGAATCTAGTGGCTCGAAAGCAATGCTGAACTAATGACTAAATATATATATGTAAAGCAGAAAAGACTAAGAAAAACACATACATTATAGCACTGGATTGCTTCCTCCACTCTGCCAACATCTTTCAGAGCATTACCCTAAGAAAACAAAGACAATATTATCCAATTGCACCCAATCTAAAATAGCACATTTAGAGAGTCTGGTTTTTATTTCAGTGTGTTTTTTCGGTCTTGATTACAAAAATAGCACTCTGTTTTATTTCCTATTTTCAAAGTTTTGTATGTAAAACAATGAAAACAATAAAAAAAATATTTCTGTTACAAAGCTTAGAAGTGGAAAAAAAAAACAGTGGCAATTTTGTAATAACACTGAAAACAAGAAGTTTTCCAAAACCAAAACCCTTGGGTTCTTCAAACTATTACAGCGATAAGAAAATAAACCAACCAAATTATTGTAAGCTTCCAAAAATCTGGGATCACATGCAATAGCTTGTTTGTAGTGCAGAATTGCCATGTCCAGTTGACCTTGCTCATAATGTATACTGGCCAAATTACCTGCAACATAATTCATAACACAGTACAGTTAGTGTAACTAGCATAGATTGAGTTGACTATAATTACTTTGCACTGATCTTATAAAAAGAAAATAAAATTAGCTGCAAACAGATAAAGAAGTAAAATTTACCATATGCCATGCCATAGTTTGGCCGCGTCTGAAGAGCATGTTGATAGCATGCAATAGCTTCTTGAGGCATCCGTAAAGCCTAGCAAAAGAAAAAAAAAACTCTTAAGGATCCAAGAATGCCAATCAGAATTCTAGTTCTAGTTGCATCCAACCAATCATATTCTTAACACCTTACCTTGTATACATTCCCAAGGTTCAAGTATGCATCAGGGAAGGAAGGTTTGAGTTTAACAGCTTCCTGAAAAAAAATATTAAAAATGTAAAATGAGAATATATGACAGAATTATATTGTAATTGTATGAAAGTAAAAGAGACTGAATTAATCCTGGTTATATCAGGACTTCATGAATTCTAAAGGTTAGCATTAACAAATTTGTTAATTAGTAGTAAGAAAACAAAATATTAGAAGTAAATACATCAAAGTTAATCGGACAGTCTGATTTATAAAATGCTCCTAACAAAAGTGCATTCAAGCACGTGAACACGAAGGCAAGACAAACCTTGTAATACTGCAGGGCTCTGTTGAAATCACCAGACTCCATGAACAGACCAGCAAGATTTGACCATGCAATAGCAAAGGTAGGTTGAATACGCAATGCCTCGAGGTAACAACTGTATGCCTGCACAAAATGTTAGATTCTGACTATTTGCAGTCTTGCAGATGGAAGTTACAACAAGACCAACCATCATCTGAGTCCAGGCTTTGAAGACAACAACTTCATATCTGTATCGAACTGTGAATTTGGACACAGTTCCACCCACCAATTATTTAAATCAGTAACTAAAATGTAAAAAAAAGAAAAAAGATGTAGGGAATAAAAGACTAAGCATTGAAGGAACCCTCCAGGCTTCCTGGCCAGCACACGGCCATTTTATCAGGTATAAATGGGAGAGGACTGAGGAGTATATGACCAAGGGAAGACATATATGGTTGTTTTCCATTCCGGGGATTCAAGAAGCGAGTTTCTCAAACTAGAAGCAAAACTAAGTGTTTTGGCTCTAACATCAATGTAGTACACCAAAATCAGGGTAACTAACATTGTAGAAGAAGACATCTTAGAAAAACCTAACCACCTACATAAAAAACTAAACAATAGGTAGAGTACCACTCATACTGGGAATCCAGTAGAGTATCATCTCAAACTGTGAAGCACAGAGAAACTGGACTGGCTTTAGCAGCAGGTTGTGGTAGAACAAAATCCAATTTCAGATATGTTGCACTGTATCAGAAAGGTCATTAAGAAAAGACTAATCTCCTAATCCATAAGATTTGACAGTTCAAAAAAGAAATATAAACTGTACAGAACATCAAAATTCCAAAAGATAGAAATTAGAACATAAAAATGCACATTAAATCTTAAGACTTACTTCTTGGACCAACCCTTGAGCTTTCATTAGATTACCCAAGTTACTATGAGCATCAACCTGCAGTATGTAGATAATCAGATAATGAACATTACTTATTAGCTTGAGCAGCAGTCACTCATCAAACAAATAGCAAAATTACCATTAAAGGGTTGATAGCAAGTGCTTGACGACAACATTGAGCTGCTTCAGTAAGTCTTCCTTTACGCATGTAAGCACTAGCTAGGTTTGACCATGCATCAGCAAAATTGGGACGAAGCTGCAGCAGCAGAACCAAGAGAGGGATAAATGTTGAAGCAACTAATAAAGAATCAAGAAATAAGAATGGCACAAAAGCATACATTATAGCACATAAGGAAAAAAAGTTGCATCAGATGAGGAAAATACTAACCATTGAGAAAATGACAATAATTATAAATTATCCATCGTTTTGTAATTAATAATTGGCATCAAACAAACTGAAGGTGAAGCATATATGGTTGTTTCTAATTAATGGTAAAAGAATCCACACTCGCCGAACATTGTGACCTACCATTACTACCGATGACAATAATTAAGAATATATTATGATAGCCCAAGAAAGTTAACCAATAGAATCCAGTCTGTGTATTAGTGCAAGTGTTGAATTCATACAAGATCCAATCTTATTTTTGGTTGCTGGAAACAAATAACAGGAACTGAAATACTATATTTTTAGAGTAATAATACAAAAAGAAGAAAACTAAACCAAAACAACACACTTAAGTTCACGAAACAATTATGTGACAAACTACATTTACAAGTCCAGAATTGCATACTGACCTCAATGGCAATCAAGTAATAGCGGATTGCAAGGTCAATGTTGCCTTTTTCCTGCATAAAGGAAACCTCAATTAATTCTAAAAAATGTATTTGATTCATCCACTACACACAAAAATAGCATATAATGCATCCATCACAGTCGTGGCATATTAGAAGTGGTGACTTACCTTCCATGCATTTGCCATATTACCGTAACACTCAGCAAAGTGCGGTTCAATCCTAAGTGCTTCTTCATTTTTCGCCACACACATATCAAAATCATGCAACTGCGCAAGACAAGTAATACCCACACATTTCAACAATAAATCAGTACTGAGCATTATAAAGATGTAGTCAAACAAAACAGATACAAAAACAGAAATAACAAACCTGGTAATAAATTGCACCAAGGAGTAGTAAGTTATCGGTACGAAGCGGATTTCTCTCATAGACAATGTTGCTATGTTCTAACGCTTTCTTATAACTTCCACTCTTGTACATTTGATGTGCAAGAGTCAAATGCAAATCTTCATCAACTGCACAAGGATAAATTTTTATCAATTACATAAAAAATAAAAATTTGTCATGAAACCCTCATAATAATTGCAACACTCTAGACTTTTCAAGTTTTCATCATGAGTTCACAGTTAAGCGGTTAAACAAGTCCTGGAAAGTACGAAAATGGGTACTCCCTCCTGTCCCAAAAAGTACGAAAATGAGTACTCCCCCCTGTCCTAGAAAGTACGAAATTGGGTACTCCGTACTCCCATATATAACTATTATTACAGTAAAAAAATTCACTTTTTAAATGAAACTATTATAATAAAACCTTAGGAAGTATCGATCTTTGGCTTAATTAACTAAATTAGCTGAGTAAAAAACAGTGGCAGAGAGGGAGAAGAAGAAATTGAATAGTTTTCAAGCACTGTCGGCATTTAATAATAAACAGAAATTAAATTACAGTGAAAAAATAAAATAAAAACCTTCACTTGAGTCATGAGCGCGTAAAGGCAATTGCGTAAGCGACGATGGCTCTTGCTTGACGGCGAAAGGCTCAACGCGATCTCCGGCGAACGGAGAGCGAGAAGTATCAGCTGAGCCGAGAAGCTGTGACTGGTGGTTATAGTGGTGACGATGGTGGTCTCCCTGCACGGAGATCATGGTGCCGGTACAGAGAGAGAAAGCGATCGGAAAGTGAATCAGTGAACGAAGAAAGGGAACATGAAATTGAAGTGGATCGGGATTGGATCGAGAGAGGAGAAGGGGTTAGAGGAAGAAATCGCTCGAAGGAATTGAAACCCTAATAATTGGGAGAGAAAATTCTCTCTCGAGTGGTTTCTTCTTCTTCTATTTCGTTCTGTTGTGTTGATGATGCTTCGTGGTGTTTCTGTTAAGATTGGTGGTAATTGCGAGGACAAGAGAAGAAGGAGAAGTGTTTTATACGGCGGGGATGAGAATCTCGGTTGGGAAAAGATCTGAGCCGTCGATGTAGGACAGATAAAGACGCAAATCACGCTATTGTTCGGTAAAGTCAGATTTCATTAATGTCTGACACGTAAACACCTTTATCAAAATAAAATACTCCTTCGTTTCTTTTTATTTGTCTTTTTAGAATAATAACACCAAAACACGTTATACCCATGTTTTAATCCACCAATAAATTCCTTTCTTTTTTTTTTTCACACATTTTTTCTTTCCAATAAATTTAATATTAATATATTATGTACAAAAAAACAAAATTTAATATGTTATGTACAAACAAAAATTAAATAAAAAGATTTAGTTTTTCAAATATATAGCATTAATTGGTTTTATTGAAAAAGATAAGAGCAATTGACAAATGGTATAATTGACAAATCATACCCGTAAAATACAAAAAGGACAATTAAATAGAAACGCTAAATCTGACAATAAAATACAAATAAAATGAAACGGATGGAGTATAATTATTTATTTGTTACTTTTGATATAGAGTTAGAATCAAATACTCCCTCAAGTTCCTTTTTATAAAAGACAGTTGACTTATTATATTCATTATTATGTTAGTCAGTGTCGTGCACAGTATAATTTTCTTTTTTAATATTATTTATGTGTTTGTTTTGAAATATTATTTGAGTAATTTTGTTTAAAATTCTATGATAAAATTAAGATATTTTTTTAATTACATAGGTTTAAGGAAGTTACGCGAAAGAGCGAGATGAAGAGTATTCATTTGTTTTTCGTTCTACACTATTAGGAGATTTGTTTTCTTCTCATCTTCATCCACTGGACTATATAGGGGCTCTATAAATATAAAATAATTATAAACTTCATGGCCTTAAGATTTTTTGGCAGTATAGTTTTCTATAAAATTAAAATATACCAAAAAAAATTATTGCGATAAATCCCCTCAAGGATGGTTGTCTGCTAAATAATCTCCAACCGACTCTTTTTTTCTTTTAAAGGTTGTCTATGTCATTTTTCATTTCATAATATTTAGAAAGTTGGCTATATTTTTTTGTAAATGTCTATGAGATTAATTTATTTAGTTTATTTGAGTATGAAAATATAATATATGTATCAGAATATTAGATGAATATAGTGGAATGTAAAGTACTCTCTCGTTCCCTGCTATAGACTCTCTCTCTCTCTCTCTCTTTCCATCTACAAAGACTCTGTAAGGATTGCATTAACATTACATATTAATTGTAAATTATATACTGTATTATTTTTCAAATGAATGTTAACATAATTTGACATTGATCCTATTCTTAGACTTTTCTAGTTACTGTAACACAAATAAGTAATCTTCACGCAGTATTAAATGAGAAAAAATCTATGTGTAAATCTTCAATCACATTGATAAATTAACATTTCTTAAAAGGCTTGAACGAAAGTTTATGAGAAGTTTAAAATTGGAATTATAAAATAATTCCAAAGATTATAAAAAAAAAACTAAAATATGTATACATTGATAAATTGAAAGTTTATGTTTTACATAGATTCATCAGTTGAAGGTAATTTTAATGAAGTGTGACAGACACAAAATATGAATAACTCCTGTAACATCCCAACTTTAATTAATAGAAGAAAATTAATTAGAGGCTCCAATTAGAAAAGGAAAATAAGATTTATTTGGTAAATTGGAGTAACTTAGCTATATAAGATATGATTTGGATGTGTGGAAGCTAAAGGGCAAAATGGACCTTGCACTTTTAATACCAAAGGGTGGTATAAGAATTAAATTAAAGAGTAGAAAATTCACATTTCTATCTCTTCTTCTCTCTGTACGCGGAACCCCTTCCAACCTCTGTAACATCCCACGCAATTAATTAGAATAACAACTACTCAATTAAGAGGTGTAGTTAGATATGAGGAAATTGTTCTAATTAATCAAACCATTAGTGGTGAAAACACTAAAGTATTACAAATCAAGAGGAAATTTAAATTAACCTCTCCATGTACTTTCCCTCTCTCAAGCCTCCCTCCACTTCTTTTGAGCCCCCATCACATGCCACAATTGCCCTATTTAAACACTTTCAAGCTTTGCAAACAGAAAAATTCAGCAACAAACATATTCATTTTTCTCTCTTGTTTTCTTCTCTCTTGGCCGAACCACCTATAACAACACCCACACTCTCAAATTTCAATCCTTGTAGCCATTCTCAGATTAAACATGCAATCAACTACTTGGATATAAGTAGGGCTGAGAAACACTAGTATTGAGTTCAATCCATCCTCACTCTCATTCCCTCCTCACGCCATTTTTCCTTCAAACTCCATGGTTTAACATACTTGTTCATCAACCCCTATGGATTCAAGTTTTAGAATGAAGAAAGGAAACCCCAGCCACTGCATGATATGGGTGCTCAAGGAATTGATATGGTACTGTGCAAAACCTAGAGGTATGAAACTCACCCTTCATGAACTTATGAGTTTTCCCCTTTTCAATTCAATCATTCAATCTTGACCCAAATTCGGAATTACTTGCATGCATGTGGGTTTATCTTCTACAAGTACGAGCCTAGTAGTATCTTGAAGGTTATGGATGTTGTGGGGAAGTGAATTTTGGAACAGAACGCCAGAACCACTTTTACTCACGCTGACATACTCGCTCAGCGAGTAATCACTCGCCGCAGCGAGCTTCACAGTAGCAGCTGCATGTGGTTTTTCTGTTTCTGTAATTCACTTCTAGCTTTGGTGAGTTGTTCCTAACATTTCTTATACCCTCCTCAGCATAGTGATGACTATTCCATTTTCTTGACCTTAGTAATTGTTCCAACACTCTCTAAACCCATTACCTTTCCATTTTATTCAAGCACACAATTGGGGTTTCAAGTGAGTTCTGTTGCAGAAGGCTTTGTGGCTGTAGCTGAGCGTTGAATCAGTGTTAAAGCTTCTGAGTTAATCTCAATACAGGTGGGTTCTTTAGAATAGTGTAGATAGTTTCCCCAAAATTATGAATTTGCATGTTAACTTAGGAAAATTAGGAAAAGTTGTGTGAGGGGAATTAACTCCCAAATTTCCCTGCATTCTGTTTTATATTATGCGTTTTACATTACTGCACTGGCTTAAATGAGGATTGTAGGTGTTTCCCTTGAAAATTATGATTTTTGCAAAACAGGGTATTTTCTGCATGAACTCGCCATAGCGAGTAGCTGGCGAGCATTCATGGCGAGCTGGGTTCTAGGCTGATGATACTCGCCATGGCGAGCTTCTGCTCGCCATGGCGAGCTTCTGCTCGCCACAGCGAGTTGATTTAGGTCATGACATATAAGCTCGCCATGGCAAGTTGGTGACTCGCCGTAGCGAGCTTGTACAGAACTTGCCTATACTTTCCATTTTTCTAATAAGGTTTCACACACTCGTTTTATATCCTCATCAGAGTCAGATAGATTGCAGTAATATAATTAATATAATGTCGAACAAAATGTTAATCACAGATAATCGTTAGGGTATGGCTTAGAATTAATTAGGTTTGTATGCTCCCCGGGTTTTGGGAAATTATGGTAGTAAGAACTAAATTAGTATCAGTCACTTAGGGGCGATTCTGAATTGTTGCATATGGATTTCCCAATGGGAATATCTATCAGGTTATGTATTGTGAGCTGTATGCCGTGATCAGATCGATCGACGGACAAGGCGGGCCTCCGGGACATGCTCACCTCGGAGAATCCTTGCGGTTAAAATGAATAAGAGTTATTTTCTGTGTTACACCTTTACTTTCGGCTTTATGTTATGGATATGTATATGTTAGCATGATATGACTGTTTAGGATCCCCCGGTGTAGTCACCTCTAGGAGGGTAGTAGGACTCACTGATGCTTAGTAGTCTCACCCCACTCCAAACCAATTTTTTTTAGGTAAACAGGTTATCCGGAGCAAGGACCAGGTAGGAGACTGACAGTTGGAGCCGAGCTTGGATTGTCAGACTAGAAGATTTTAGCCTTCTTCTTGTTTCTTAGTTAATCTGTTTATTTTTCATTATTTCCCTTCCGCTGTATTTTATCAGTTTATCCTTTTGTATTCGCGACCAGTTGTAATTTCTTAAATTTTTCGTTTAATTTAATGTACTAAGATTCAATTATTTATGTCTTGACAAAATATTCTAGATATTTTAGTTGGGGCATTATACTTGGTATCAGAGCAGGTCGATCCAGTATCGGACCTTGCCATGAGTCATTTCAATCTTTCCTAAGTAATACAGACCCTTTGGATCTGGACTGTTTACGCTGAAACCATCGTGTGCTGAACATGATCAACTCAGTATTGCGTATGGTAGACAGGGTATTATGGTTTAGAACTGAAGCGGACTCTAGAATTCCAGCGTTAAATCCGTAGTGAAGCTGCAATCGAGGAGCATTCGTCGAAGAAGATTCTTATAAGTGGATATTGGGACGGTGGCAAATGGTGCCACAGGAGTAAGTTGTGGATGGCAAGCGATGAATGCAAGTGTATCATTATATTGAAATGTGTAGTGCATAACAGTATTCCACTGACACTATGTGTCAGCTGAACTTCCTAAACCAGAAGTAACTTTACTCTTAACTGGACGAACTACAGAATCATTCCATTTCACTCTGCCTCACTCGCTTAGCGAGCAAACTCACGCTGCAGAGAGCGTAGCAGGCTGTTGCTACTGCTTGTTGCTATCTTGTTCTCTGTTCAGACATTTTAACCATGATGAACAGTCTCTAGCCCTATTTTCTGTTTCTCATCATTCCACCTTTTAGAGTTTTAGTGTGTGTTACACTAAGCTATCTGGTACGCTTATGAGTTGTTGAGGTAATATTGGAATTGGACGCAACAAGAAATTAGAATGAGTATACCCTTCCTTTTAGAAGCCAATGACTATATTGAAACTATTAACAACCCAGCCTAGTGGACCAAATAGATACCTTGGTTATAGAAATTCAAATCGAACTATCCAGACTAGAGAAACCAAAATTAGAACACAAGCACATTCCAATATTTCCTCGGATTACCTTATTAGACTACCCTCTAGAATGCCCTTAACTAAATTACTCCGACCCTTCAACTCGTAACAACAATCCTACCTCACTATTAAGAGCCAAGTTTTAATTAGTACGACAATTAGGAATTACCTTTTTAACTACACCAGTCGTTAACAGTAGACCCATACATAAACTAGATCAACAGTTAGGAGTCCTTATAACATCATGGGAACCCTTCAGTCAAAATTCCTGGAACAATATCACCGAATAGTTTAGCAATCAAACCAATAATAGAACCTTGTCACATAAGTATAACCTTGACTCATATCAAAGCTGAGTTCTTCCTTAGTGACACCGTCACCTAAATAGGTTTATTAAAGACCGTTGAATTAAGTATCCATAAACTAGTAACCCAGCACTTCTGACCAGTTAATTACCTTGATAAGAATAGTGGAATCCTAGCACCTATACCTTAATATTTTCTTATCGCAAAACCTATTAATTGAACACTTAAGATAACTATCGTTAGGTATCAGTAAATAGGACCGGTCTATCATTGTATACCAGTAGTCACACCAGACCTTTGTAGATTAAGTTTTAATTAGTGTAGCAGTTAAGGATTACCATTAGCACAGTCAGACGCTAAAGTCAATCCGTAGTTGCCTTGCCAATAGATGGCTTAGAGACCGGAAACTCAGTTCCATGATTAGGTTGACCATTCAAAGTATGAATACATACATCTGAACCAGTTATTTAAAGAATCAGTAGGATTAGTCAACCGACTGTTGAGAGTTACCGTTCTGTCATCATCCGACTAGTAATTTGGTGCTAGGGACCAATTAGCAACCCGGTTTGAAGGTTAGAATTGACCAACCGTATTTGATCACTACCTAGATGTCAGTCAGTTAAATTACTATTTAGGAGATTTACATTAGACGCCAAAGAGGTAGAGTCAACATTTCAGTACGAAACAAATATTAGTGCCAGACATTAGAGGACACAACTTGATGAGGTTAACAAACAAGGGTCAGTACCGATAGCATCAACCACCTAGATCAACCCTTTTCCTATGAGAGCTTAGCCAGCAAGAAAACTTGAGCGAAGCCTAGGTGTCCTAACCTGAGAGAATCGACCGAAGAAATAGAATTCCGGAACATAAGTTGGGACCCAGTAAGAGATAAACTTTCAACTACATTTCATTCATCCTAGATCCTTTTTCAGCCAACTCGTCCAACCGAGCAATGCTCTACTATATATATTCACAAGTCTTGGAACACCATGGATGTATGTACTCTCTAACTCGTCTGATTATGCCCCAGACGGATAATTTCTTCTCGTGCCTTAAATGCTTGTCAGCCTCGTGCAATGCACAAACTCAATTAGGATGCAAACTTTTCAAAATTTCTCAACGCCAGTTAGTTACGTTAATAGAGTAAATGTTACTTTTAGGTAACCACTTTAAGTGTTTTCAATTTTCAGTTGTGTTGCCAATGGCTACAACAAATTTATGAAAATCAATTATTCTTGAGAAGGTCACGAGTGATTTCAGTTCAATTTCTCACTCGTTGGCTAATCTATCAATCAACATCCTTAACTGTCCTGATACAAATGACTTAGCTCAGTATCAGCAAGTCGTTTCAAACTTCGTGCACTCGAATCTGGTAATCAGTTCTTCAAAATAACCAGTTATCTATCTCTTCGTAGCTTTATTAGCCGAATTCAGAATTAAAATTCAAATAATTCCGATTCAGTGGACTTAAGCTCTGTGAGTGGAACCAGTGGTGAGAATCCGAACCTTCCAACTCCGTGATTTAAATCATAAGAAGTCAGTATGTTAAGCCTTAAGTATCTCTGCCGAACGATTCAGCCTTTTAGATTCATTCATGTAACCTTGTGAGACCAAGTGCTAAGCTTGAGTATCTTGATCAGCATATTCTAACCCCAAGTTTAGTTATCAGTAACCAGTCCACGTATGTATAAGAATTAATTGCTCATCTAGATTGAGGTACCATATACACCTAGGAACCAATTGCGACCCTGAGCACTCCCTCAGTCAACCTATGGATCTTTCTGAGCTAAGCAGTCAAATCCAGTCTCAGCATTTAGAAGTCCAAACCTCTCATTCAAATTAACAAGTTATCATCCGATTGTCTAGCCGTATACCCAATAAGCGAACTTTCAGCCCAACTTCTAACCTAGTACTAAACCACCCGTACTCTATTACTTTTGAGCCGGAACATTTAAGAGACACGGGTAATGCAAGGGTATGCAGGACGTGGCAGACTCTATAGTATTCAGAAAGGTACTACAGCAGATGTAAGTAAGATTAACCATAAGAAGAGAGATTTTTTGGAGTTACCATTACCTAGATCAGACCATTAGGTTCAATTAACCATGTAAACTCAACCAGTGTCACCGTATTAATGTGTACCTAACCAGGCCAGATACCGTCCTACCGAGTTAGTGAAGTTTAGAGTTAATACCGGTGGTAAAAGAAGAAGTCTAATCATAGTAGAAGTAGAGGAGTATGGGACAAGACTGATGTACGAATATGTTCAGGAAATTATAGACTAAGGTGGTGCCGACACTGTCAGAAGGTGACAGTAAGTATTTGAAATCAGAGCGCGCAACACTGGAACTTTTGAGAATGTGAGCATAACCTTTAACCGGTAACCTTAAGAGAGGAAAGTTTTATTCCAAGGGATTGAATGCTATTGACCGGTAAATAGATGAAGTTAGATTTGGATGCATTTATAAACGATTTACCTCGACGTGAAGTGAAGAAGTGTTGAATTTCGAGGACGAAATTCTTTAAGGGAGGTAGATTGTAACATCCCACGCAATTAATTAGAATAACAACTACTCAATTAAGAGGTGTAGTTAGATATGAGGAAATTGTTCTAATTAATCAAACCATTAGTGGTGGAAACACTAAAGTATTACAAATCAAGAGGAAATTTAAATTAACCTCTCCATGTACTTCCCCTCTCTCAAGCCTCCCTCCACTTCTTTTGAGCCCCCATCACATGCCACAATTGCCCTATTTAAACACTTTCAAGCTTTGCAAACAGAAAAATTCAGCAACAAACCTATTCACTTTTCTCTCTTGTTTTCTTCTCTCTTGGCCGAACCACCTATAACAACACCCACACTCTCAAATTCCAATCCTTGTAGCCATTCTCAGATTAAACATGCAATCAACTACTTGGATATAAGTAGGGTTGGGAAACACTAGTATTTAGTTCAATCCATCCTCACTCTCATTCCCTCCTCACACCATTTTTCCTTCAAACTCCATGGTTTAACATACTTGTTCATCAACCCCTATGGATTCAAGTTTTAGAATGAAGAAAGGAAACCCCAGCCACTGCATGATTTGGGTGCTCAAGGAATTGATATGGTACTGTGCAAAACCTATAGGTATGAAACTCACCCTTCATGAACTTATGAGTTTTCCCCTTTTCAATTCAATCATTCAATCTTGACCCAAATTCGGAATTAGTTGCATGCATGTGGGTTTATCTTCTACAAGTACGAGCCTAGTAGTACCTGGAAGGTTATGGATGTTGTGGGGAAGTGAATTTTGGAACAGAACGCCAGAACCACTTTTACTCACGCTGACATACTCGCTCAGCGAGTAATCACTCGCCGCAGCGAGCTTCACAGTAGCAGCTGCATGTGGTTTTTCTGTTTCTGTAATTCACTTCTAGCTTTGGTAAGTTGTTCCTAACATTTCTTATACCCTCCTCAGCATAGTGATGACTATTCCATTTTCTTGACCTTAGTAATTGTTTCAACACTCTCCAAACCCATTACCTTTCCATTTAATTCAAGCACACAATTGGGGTTTCAAGTGAGTTCTGTTGCAGAAGGCTTTGTGGCTGTAGCTGAGCGTTGAATCAGTGTTAAAGCTTCTGAGTTAATCTCAATACAGGTGGGTTCTTTAGGATAGTGTAGATAGTTTCCCCAAAATTATGAATTTGCATGTTAAATAAGGAAAATTAGGAAAAGTTGTGTGAGGAGAATTAACTCCCAAATTTCCCTCCATTCTATTTTATATTATGTGTTTTACATTACTGCATTGGCTTAAATGAGGATTGTAGGTGTTTTCCTTTAAAATTATGATTTTTGCAAAACAGGATCTTTTCTGCATGAACTCGCCATAGCGAGTAGCTGGCGAGCATTCATGGTGAGCTGGGTTCTGGGCTGATGATACTCGCCATGGCGAGTTGGTTTAGGTCAGGACCTATAAGCTCGCCATGGCAAGTTGGTGACTCGCCATAGCGAGCTTGTACATAACTTGCCTATACTTTCCAGTTTTCTAATAAGGTTTCACACACTCGTTTTATATCCTCATCAGAGTCAGATAGATTGCAGTAATATAATTAATATAATGTCGAACAGAATGTTAATCACAGATAATCGTTAGGGTATGACTTAGAATTAATTAGGTTTGTATGCTCCCCGGGTTTTGGGAAATTATGGTAGTAAGAATTAAATTAGTATCAGTCACTTAGGAGCGATTCTGAATTGTCGCATATGGATTTCCCAATGGGAATATATATCAGGTTATGTATTGTGAGCTGTATGCCGTGATCGGATCGATCGACGGACAAGGCGGGCCTCCGAGACATGCTCACCTCGGAGAATCCTTGCGGTTAAAACGAGTAAGAGTTATTTTTTGTGTTACAGTTTTACTTTCGGCTTTATGTTATGGATATGTATATGTTAGTGACTACGGTCTAGCAAGTGTACCAGTCTGTCGTCGAGTAATAATTCACACTCTACTGAGTAGAATGAGTTCGTATCCACAAGGACAGCGCCTCGGTCACTAAGCTTATTCTAGGATTTGTTGAGATTGCCTCCGCTTTATAAGTTGGGACAATTTTAGATTCAAGAAACAGAGAATAGAACTAGAAAGAAAGACAATTTAAGAAGATAGGTTAAGTAGTTGGAATCCCTCCCTTATTCCTGTTGGGTAAGTGGTGTTATATCGTTGACTATTCCCTTTAATTATTGGTGAACTAATATAATTAGTAATAACCGCGTACGATAATTACCCTAATTACGAGTATAGAGAATCTCAATTATTAGACAGGGAACCCGTGTTAGCCAAGTTGTCACGTCCCTAACCTAGTGATTAGACTCTAAATATGTAGTCAATTAAGCATGGTTTCATTAGTTCTTTTACCCTTACTTGTTAAGCTATCATCTATTGATCGGGGTTGGCTGCCGGTTTTGAGGCACAATACTAGATCACTAACCTTGAGGCACAATATTAAATATCACTAACCCTATTGAGGTTAGCTGCCGGCCAATGGTAAACCCTGACCCTAGGCGCAATGCTAGATATCACCATCTCTAAAAGCGTTCCCTAATTGTGTACTTTAATCAGGTTACGTAATTAAAACATAGACAATAGAATAAATAAAACTGAATAGAAAATTATATAAACTTAGTATCAATTTACATGATTCCAGCATTCCTAAGGGAGTTCATCTTCTCCACCTAACCTAAAGGAGTTTAGCTACTAATAGACATAATTAAATTACAAGAATTAAATAAATGCATACCAATAACCTTGCTACCTTGCGGAGGAAGTTACCTTTCTCGTTGAAGGGGGAAAGTTCCTTCCCTAGAGCTCCTCCTCCTTTTCTCTTAGAGAGAAGTGTCTCTCTAAGTTTCTAAGTGTTTCTCACTGTTTCTGAATGAATAATTGTGAAGGAGGGATGCTCTATTTATAGTTTTTATGACTTGGGAAGCAAGGCACATCGCACTGCGATGGACCCATCGCAGTACGATGTGTAGATTTTCTTTAAAAATATAACTGAAGATTCTGTTCTTTTCTTGGGCGCGATGTTTTCCTCCCATCGCACTACGATGGGTGTCATCGTACTGCGATGGCAAATTTAGGTTTTGGCTTGTTGTAGCTCTTCGTCATATCTTTCCAACGCATGATCACGGACCTCATTTCGATACCCGTAGCTCAAGTTATGGTCCGCAGACTGAAAGTTGCGTATTTTCTTCCTTTTAGCCTCTTTTTAAGCATTTTCTTCAATTCTTGACTTCTTGGACAAGTAGCTTTGCTTCTTTAGGTTTTTGCCTTGTAATTGGTCTAAAACTAATACTAAACTAACAATAAATAATACTAAAAATATCACATAAATTACTGTCATCACAACCCCAAACTTAAACAGTTGCTTGTCCTCAAGTAATATGTCTGCCAAGCAAAATCGTCAGTGAAACAATAAGCAGATATAGATGACAAGAATTTCACAACCTTATGTATTTGTCAGCAATGGAACCACTGAACATCACCTCAGCGATCATGCTCAGTCAACACTTGGGCTCAAGAGACATCAATAGTAGCAAATCGGACAAATGCCTGCAAGAGTCCATGTTCAACCTTTTCTCTCTCTCACATTTGTATTTTTCGCTCATAATTGAAAGGGTTATCGCTCAATCATCGTACAACCTGCCATTTTACCATAGGCTTGCAGGAACTCTAAGCAACCAGTCAAAATTCAATATACATGCATTTTTGGAGGTCTTTTCAGGGTTATAACGTGGCTTAGGTCAAGGTAGGACATTTGTGGGAATAGTAGGCTAAACATTGGAGTTAAGTTCTACTTTGGTTCCTTTTTTGTGTACGCAACCTTATTCCTTAGGGTGTCTTTGTGTGGTTCTTTTCTATCACTTTCATTTGCCCTTTGGCTCTTTCTTTTGCCCTTTGGCTCTTTCTTTTTCATTTATTTATTTTTGAAGAGACTATTTTTTTAGGGAATTATTGATGTTTCCCGTCTCTTTTTCATTTTTTTTTCTTTTCCTTTTTGTAGTGATAGTTCTCCGTACACCCACCCCAAACTTAGATGTTGCTAGTTCCATGAGCAACCTCAAACTTGTTTTGTTGCCAAGACTTTTTGAGAACTATTACCTAACTTCAAAGAGGGTAAATCATTGTTTTTCTGGTCTATAGGCTTGTAATCACGCTCAGTCAACACTTGGGCTCAAGAGACATCAATAGTAGCAAATCGGACAAATGCCTGCAAGAGTCCATGTTCAACCTTTTCTCTCTCTCACATTTGTATTTTTCGCTCATAATTGAAAGGGTTATCGCTCAATCATCGTACAACCTGCCATTTTACCATAGGCTTGCAAGAACTCTAAGCAACCAGTCAAAATTCAATATACATGCATTTTTGGAGGTCTTTTCAGGGTTATAACGTGGCTTAGGTCAAGGTAGGACATTTGTGGGAATAGTAGGCTAAACATTGGAGTTAAGTTCTACTTTGGTTCCTTTTTATGTACGCAACCTTATTCCTTAGGGTGCCTTTTTGTGTACGCAACCTTATTCCTTAGGGTGTCTTTGTGTGGTTCTTTTCTATCACTTTCATTTGCCCTTTGGCTCTTTCTTTTGCCCTTTGGCTCTTTCTTTTTCATTTATTTATTTTTGAAGAGACTATTTTTTTAGGGAATTATTGATGTTTCCCGTCTCTTTTTCATTTTTTTTTCTTTTCCTTTTTGTAGTGATAGTTCTCCGTACACCCACCCCAAACTTAGATGTTGCTAGTTCCATGAGCAATCCCAAACTTGTTTTGTTGCCAAGACTTTTTGAGAACTATTACCTAACTTCAAATAGGGTAAATCATTGTTTTTCTGGTCTATAGGCTGGTCTATAGGCTTGTTTTTCTGGTCTATAGACTTTTTCATTTTTTTTTCTTTTCCTTTTTGTAGTGATAGTTCTCCGTACACCCACCCCAAACTTAGATGTTGCTAGTTCCATGAGCAATCCCAAACTTGTTTTGTTGCCAAGACTTTTTGAGAACTATTACCTAACTTCAAATAGGGTAAATCATTGTTTTTCTGGTCTATAGGCTTGTAATGTGGTTTGTCACCGAAACCAAAGGGATAATATATTTTTTTACGGCTCAAATTTGGCTAGCAAAGAATATAATATAATAAAGGGTGGCTTGAAAAGGCTCTGGGTTATAACAAACAATTGCCTCAATGCATATAATATCAAATTAACCAGTCAGCAGAGAATTAGAGCAAGTTCTAGAAAATAAACAAGTGCACGGTACTCTCATAGTAATTCGAAAGAAAGTGGTAATACCGTTTGGAAATATTTGGCTCAAATCCTCACGTGGCTTAGGTATATCTGAAAGTTGAACATTTGTCTCACAAACACCAGCTTCATCACTCGTCTCTCTGTCTCTCAAACTTCCGCGCTTTCTGAGCAATCACCTTCGGTGTTCTTTCACTAGTGCAGAAAACACTTTTTACTACTGTCCAAATGCACCTTTTACATCTGGCTTCGGTCAGTCATAAACGCACGACTCATAGTAAGTTGGACACTTTTTACTACTGGCTCTGTCAAAAGTAAAAGGTGCACGTTTTACATCTGTTTCTTATTTTCGTCAGATGTAAAAGGTGCAAGTTTCAATTTTTTTTTTACATTAAATTGGACTTTTTACCTCTGACGTGCCATTTTATCAGATGTAAAAGCGTCCGTTTTCACATCAGTCCAAATTATCCACAGATGTAAAAGCTCCACGTTTTTTTTTTATAAAAATCCTGCATTTTTTTTTTCAAATCCTGAATTTCTTTTTTTACTCATATGCTAGCATCGAAAGTATAACTTGCAACAAAGATAACCCACATGCCAGTATCCAAAACATAACTTCACAACAAACACCATCCAAAATTAAAAATCAAGAACATAATACTACAAATTCCATAGCATTCAACCTCCAAATTAAGGCAAATAGTAATGTAATTGATACAACCATACACCATCCAAAATGAAAATCAAAACAATTCATAACACAATAACTTTACACAAACCTAACTCCCTTCCTAAATCAAGATAGTTCACCACACTAACATGACTAAAATGTCAAAGCCTAATACTCACTAAATTAACATGACTAAGGCAAATAGTAAAAATTTCATTAATACACTATCTAATTGTTCAATGAGTAATTTACAATCTTAGATAACAATTTCTATCACTGCTATAGACTTGTTAGAGTTGATACAGTTTACCACAGTGGCAGCATAAGAGGCAATGACAATATCGTTCATGTTAGCTTTTTTGAGGCACCATATCAATTTCAAATTCTATTATCTGTCAAATTATAGCCAATCTATTTAAGAATACTTTGAATTAAAAAAAGCACCCTTTTCCTGGGCCCATTCCATTTGCAGCTCCATGCTTACCACAAGCAACATCAATCTGATAAATGGAATAGAACATATATAACTAGCACATAACTTATACATAAGCTTTAAAAAAACTATACAGAAATATACACACCGCACTTTGAGGATCATCAAACATGGTAAATGTAAGATCACACGATGCCGCCACTTCCTCAGCAGATGGTTTACATCTGCAGAAACAAATGCAGAATTTCAAACACACAATTTGAAATTCATAGCATATATTCTTGCTAATAACACACAATTTGATCAAACACACAATTTGAAAAAACATACTAATAACAAAACCATTTTTTGCACCAAAACATATAAGGAAAACATGTAACAAGATTTAAAGGTCTTTTCGTGGGTGCTATCATGTCGTAAAACACACATCTTGCTTAACTTAGAATCTAAATATAAAAAATACATGCACCGTTTTAGATGAACCAAATTGCAATACCCCTTGTGGAAGAAGTGGTACTAGCACAATAGTCTGAAAAATTCAAATTATTGATTGGCCTTGTCAATTGCAGATATTTGTGGATATTTTTCTACTGGCTGTTAAAAGAAATTTCACAAAGTGTCATGAATGTGCCACTACCTTCATACATACACATACATAAGTACAAACACACACAAAAGCTAAGGAAAAGTTTCAATATATTCAAAACACACGCAAGTCCATTTATTTGGATATGGAAAATGGTAGATAAATTTCAGGCTTTACTCTTCTCAAAACATCTTATGTGCATGTACGAAATATATGGATTTTTTCAAGAAGTATTTCTAAAATTGAGAAGGCAAAGAATAAAAATAGTACCTGAGCCAAATAGCCACCTATTGCTGGGCCAATAATTAAACCAATGCCGCAAGTGGCACTAACCTGAAATCATATCGCACTTTGAATTACTATGACGGAAATGCAGTATTAAGAAATAAGAACTGATATTAGACTAAAGGATTGTTGAGACTCACAGTAGAAAGACCTATAGTTTGATGCTCTTGTCTAAAAAGTTTAGTAGCATGAGAAAGACCTATAGAACTAAAGGAACAAATAAAAGTTGTTTCATTAAGTTCATGTGGGGTTTTGATCATGAGGATTATAAACCCTTAAATTATGTGAAGGTTAATAAGGGAATAATGGCATTAAATATGATAGAAGTAGTTAACATTTTCTTTTATTTGAGACCGGAGGGAGTGTACATTTATTATTCTTTTCAAAATTAGTCCCCGGTTAATACTACAAAGTGTCTTGAAATATGAAAAGTTGGGGTTAAATACATTTATATATATAAGAGAATTTTAGAATTATCTATACACATAGTAGAACATTCAATACACTAGCTAGCTACTTTTCTTAATATATATGAAATTTACAAATGGAGTTATAAAAGGGGCGGAGGTAATACAGATTTAGTCAAATGAAACCCATAGTTACAAGGTCTGCTGAGATTCACCATATAGTATTTAGATCAACTAAAAAAAGTTGAAGGACTTTTACAAATGACTGAAAAAATGATATAGGAACATTATTAGTAAATGAGAAAAGGCTACAAAGTTTTACTTGAAATGCTTTTCCATTTAAACGACATTTTCTTACAATTAAGATGGAAGAAAGATAACTTTGAAGGAAATCATTTATGCTTTCTATTTCCACTAACAATAAGAAAAATAACACCTTTTGGTACTTCACCTCCTATTTCTAAATAATTGTACATGAATGGTGATATCAAACAGAAAAGAAAGTGAATACAATGCGACAATTTTGTTATTATAATTATCAGTTAAAACAGAGACAAGAAACATTTCGTTAAATCAAACAGCCCCTTAGATTTATTAATATTTGGCCTATAACCTTTACTAGCTTTAAAAATAAGCCTCAAATGGACAACTAATAGTTCAAAAACAGAAACTTATACTCTTAAATTACTACAAATGCAGTACCACCAAGGAGGTAAATAATCTTATAAAATAATAATAAACCCACCTCATGGTATGTGCTTCATTTCACATTAGCAGATCGATAGACCTTCCAAACAACAAATGGTTCAAAGTGAAACACGAAAATGTATATTCTAATACTACATACTTTGGATGCAAAGCACTAAACAATGCAATTCAAGTTCCTGCAATAGCAAACGAACTCCTCAAATTTAAACACCTATTAAGATAAGGAAGCTTTTGTTGTAGCAAGTCATTTTTACAACTATCATCAGATGAAAAAGGAGTTTGGATAAGTAATTTTTTTCGTAACTCATGTTCTTTCCTTTCTAAGTCAAATATAAGAGAACCCCAATCCAAATTCATATCCTTTGTTTGGACATGCTAGATGTTTGCATTCATGGATGATGACACAGATAAAAAAGGAGATTGCATCCACCAAAATAGAACAAACATCATCAAGTCCTTTACATACCCCATACCCCAGTTTATGCACAAATCAAGTATAAAAACAAATGAAGATAACCCAAACTAGCAACTTCGCAATCCGTACTATTTAACTAAAATAGGAAGTTTAGAACCCTCACTCTTTCACTAATTATGGCAGCTCCAGTCAAGTACAGAATATTTCCCCCTATATAATTTGGGCCCATATAGATTGGATTGGTTTGTTTGAGCTTATCTATTGACATAAGCACTCATGAGACTGTTTGGGAGACCTTATGGAAACAACTTAAGACCTGTCCATAACTTGTTTTCAGCTTATTTTCATAAGCTATGCATGACAGCATACAAAAATAGCTTATAACTTATATGAAAACATTTTCACTTTATTTTATCTTTTATCATATGATAAGTGCTTATGCCATAAGCACTTGATTAAACTGTTTATAGTTCCCAAATATTCTTTAGCTAGAAACTAAAAGGCAATACCACATACATTTAACCTGCCACAACAACCTAACACTAATATTCAACAAATTTCCAAGCTCAAATATCAAAAGTACCTCCATTACATTCAACCGGGATAATCAAAAAACAGCAAAAATGGTTTATCACAACAATAACCCATAGCTAAACTCAGCATGAATAAGCACTTCAAAACTACTTCATTTTACTCAAGGCATTTGAAATAGGTCAAACCCATATGAAGCATAAGCTAGACTATAAATAAATTGTAAGTCAAAATCAATCCAATACAAAAGAACCAAAAAATCTAACATTCAAAAGAAAGCAGGAAACTCCAAACTTACATTATGAAACAGGATCGATTCTCAGTCAAGATCTTCTTGTCTAGTCCCTGACTCAAAATTCTGATTCCCCCTATTTTCAGTATTGGATTGCTCATTATTATTTCCACTATTGCTATTGTTGTTATCATTGTTATTAACATTCCCAATATTACTTGTCCCTGCAGCAGCTCCAGAAGAAGAAGAAGAAGAAGATGCATTTAATTTTATATACCCCAAAACAGATCCTATTGTATATAAATTCACAACAAACTTTACTCACACACAAGAACTTGTAAGAAACAAAGTGCGGCGTACCTATCGATTGAAAGTGAGAACGAATCCGTCCGATTGAAAGTGAGAACGACAGCGATTGAAAGTGCGGCGTAGCTGCGAGTGAGAACGATCGAACTGTGAGAGCCGTCTGAGTGAAGAACGAATTGGTAGATGATAGCGAGTGAACGAATCGATTCTGTGAGCAACGAATCCGTCCGATTGAAAGTGAGAACGACAGTGATTGAAATTACGGCGTAGCTGGGAGTGAGAACGATCGAACTGTGAGAGTCGTCTGAGTGAAGAACGAAGCTGTCTGAGTGAAGAGTGAACGAATCAATCGATTCTGCGAGTGAACGAATCGATCTGCGTAGCTGCGAGTGAGAGCGATTTAGTCTTAGGGTTCGCGATGAAAAGGAATTTGTGTTTGTACTGTTACGCGTAAAGTACTTTAAGAAAATAAAAATAAAAATAAAATACATTTTAAGACTTTTTACTACTGAGAATAATATGCTTAGATGTAAATGTATTTTAGACAGTTTTCACAATAATTACGGGACTGCCACCGTGTTACTTTTTACTACTGGAATATTATAGCTAGATGTAAAATGTTATGTTTATTTGTTTTTTACTACTGGGAAAATTGAAATCAGTAGTAAAATGTATTCCATATATTTTCATTGATCAAATGCTTGAACGGCTAGCTGGTAAATCACATTATTGCTTTCTTGATGGTTTTTCAGGTTACTTTCAAATTCATATTGCACCTGAAGATCAGGACAAAACCACTTTCACATGTCCATTCGGCACATTTGCTTACAGGAGAATGCCATTTGGTCTGTGCAATGCTCCTGGCACGTTCCAGCGTTGCATGATTAGTATTTTTTCTGAATTTATTGAAAATTGCATGGAAGTGTTTATGGATGATTTCACTGTTTATGGTTCTTCTTTTGATGCATGTTTGAATAGTTTGAATAGGGTTTTAGAAAGATGCATTGAAACCAACCTTGTTTTAAATTATGAGAAATGTCATTTTATGGTTGAGCAGGGAATTGTTTTGGGTCACATAATTTCAGAAAAATGCAATTGATAGAATATAATTGAAAGAGAAACGAAATTGAATTGATAGAATAAAAACCTCAAAGCGTTTGGAAACGTAATTGCAGTAGATCAACTCTTAAGAAATTAGCTCTCCATGAACATTGTAGCTTCTCTTATGTTTCTAAAATTTCGTAGACTGTGTTCTGCAGAACATGCCCATACAATTCTGATTTGGGTTTAATTAATAGGAGGAAAGTTGAACTCCAAAAGTTATGAAAGAATTACAAAAGGCCAAAATTAAAGTTCCACTTAGGCCATTAAGTCTGCTACTTTCCACGAATTATTAGGGATTGATGCAGTCCGAAACAGCTCTTTCACTCAACATTAAACTTGTAGCTCTGTCTCTTAGCTTTCCAACGCATATTCCCGCGCCTCAATCCGATATCCGGAGCTCAAGTTATGATCTGCACAGCGAACATGTATTAAATAGCTACTAGTGCTGAAAGTTAAATACGAAAATAAAATAAATGCAAAAATAAACTTAAATCTAAAAACACAATAAAATAGTAAAAATAATAAAACAAACTAGAGAAATGCCTAAGTACAATAGTAGAAGAATGTGCATCAAAATGTACTGATCAGTATTCCATATATTTTTTCACATCTTGTATCTTTTTCGCAGATGTAAAAGCCTTATTAATAGGTGATATTTGTACTAGTGTTTGTATAAAGGCATGAATTCAGGTCATCCAAATCTAGTCATTACGTCACTGGAACTTTGCCTATAACTTTTAACATGCACTAGATAATAAACAAGCAAACAGTTATTGCATTTTTTAGTAAGCATAGGGGGCTGTCAGCAAATGACATTCATTACATAGATGATAAACTACAAAGATACAAAGATAGAAGGGAACAACGGGAATGCTCCATGACTTACTGCCCGTCCTGGTTGATGATACACCAGGTGTAAAGAATATAGGGTTCAGCTCCCTATTCAACAGGTCCATGATGTTATCTGAGTATTGACCTGCTTGTGTCTGCTCTAAGTCTGATATGCAGCATGTTGCTGCTATGGGTTTTGTTACCCCAAACTTTGAACTTTTGTAACATTGTCGTAGCTACTTCACCTTTTCACCCACTGTGCACCGTGACTGATCCGGTTTGATAGTTGACTTTGTCTTCTGTTGCTTAATTTGGTGGTAATCCTTTTTGCTCGGTTAAGAATGTCTGCGTCTCTGTCCAAGAGACCGTCTCTCCTTTACTTGGGACTTGAGACGTTCATTCATCCTTCCATCTTGACTGGATAAAAATTTGGAGGTTTTTTTATTTTCCTTTGGTGCAATGGGAATGAATTTGTGGTTTAATGGCTTTATAGAAGTTTTGGAAATGGAGGAGTAGGAAAATATGAAGGTTTGATATTTGTGGTGATGGATGAATGAATAGAAAAGAGATGATGATGGTGAATTTGAAGGTTTAGAAGTGTAGGGTTAATTGGGTGGATGATGTAAGTGTTGCAACCGGTGTTTCTTTTTGTAACTTCCAAACTTTTATCGTGTCATGAGCAGTTTCATTGCACGATGGCTGTTCCAATGCCATGTTTTTCAAAAGTTTTTATTTCATCGTGGCACAATAGGAAATTTGTTGCACGATGGGCTTTGGAACAGTTCTTTTTAAAAAATTCTTTTTTGGACATAAAATTTTTGCATTCCTTCCATTTTGAAAATAGATCTTGTAGTTTTGAAAAATTACCTAATTTGAAAAGAAATTTAAAATGTAAGAAAAATAAATGAAAGCAATAAAAATACCCTGGGTTGCCTCCTAGGAAGCGCTTCTTTAAAGTCATTAGCTAGACGTTAGAAGACTGTTAGGGCGTCTTATATGAGAGATGAAATATATCATCCGTCTTCTTCCTCTTCTTTGTTAAGAATCCCAGGAATATGAGAAACAGAGGATATTGCTTCCATACCCTCTTCAGCTTGACCGTAGCAAACAAAGCACAAATCATATCTATGACTTTATCAATTTCTACTTTTTCTTTGGCTTTGTTGCTAGGTTGTTCTTTTTGTTGGAGATCTTGCTCTTGAAACTTCATTGGTTGGGGTTCAGCTCCCTTATAGAAATCTTCATCCCGAACACTTGACGCATCGCGTTAGTCCGTTTCTATTTCAACCAATTGTTTTTCCATAGCGTATGCATTCTCAACAAGATTACCACATTGAGCTTCAAATTTATCAAAAGAAGCTCGTTTGGTCTTCATAAATTCGTCCAAAATATTTTGGAGTTGAGAATCATAGTTAGAAAAGAGCTTGTCTTGATCTTCCTTTTTATCTTCTTCTTCATCATGTGCTTCTTCACCACCTTTTGGGGTTTCAATTATTTCTACTGCTTTATCAACTTCAGAGTCTTCCCCTGTGTAACCCTCTAGCTTAATTTGAACTTCGAGGCTTTTCACGAACTCTTTCAGCATTTTAGTCTCATCTTGCAGCATGTTCCTTTCCTCTTCAGATGTTGCCAATTGGTCTAGCAGAACTTTCCTTATGTCGTTTCCTTTAATGAATTCAATCCAGTCGTCTTCAAATGGTAAGTGCCTTCTAGGTCTTTGGATGTATTCCTTGAAAATTTCAGAGGCTTCACCGAAACGAATATTATGGTGTGCGCATGCTTCAAAGATGTAGCCACCAATTTCATTTAATTCCACTGGAAAGTCCTCTCATCTGAGTGTCATTGCTTAAACTCAAAGAATTTGATTAGTAGTAAAGCACAATAATAATGATAATAAACAGAGATCAAGACAAAATTTACAAAAAGTTTTAATTTTTTTGTTGTTTTCGCAAGTCTATCACCACAGGGATTCCCAGGTAAGGGAGGTGGATCACAATTGTTAATGTTTGTTTATTGGCTCATTTTTGTATGGACAATGTTGGATGCAATGTTTCAACATCCGGATACCTTTCCAGGTTGAGTGAAACGCGCGCTCATTTAATGCGACATCCTTTAAATATGGAAAACGCGCTTTCTTGATTATGGCTCATTTATTAGAAGATCTCTACGTGATTATTTCCAGAAGAGCTCTGCTTTGCTTATGGAAACAATTGACCAAGCTCACAAATGACGTGTGGAATCATGCAAAGATATTGAAGCCCAAGTTTCAAAGAAGCCCATGAAGACTCTTAGTATATAAGCTTCTTTGTAACCCTAATTTATGTACGTGTGTGTTGTATTCTGAAAGTATATCATCTTTGTGTTAGGGTTTGTAACTCGTGAGCCTACCTTGCATTTCCTTTATGCAAGTCTAGGACATAGGATATTGTATCTGTGTAAGACTACTCCAAAGCTTTGAAGTACGGAGTTGGTCTTGTTTTAGAGTGTGTACTCAAATTACTATATCTCTGTCTAGTATCACTAGGTGTGTGATTGATTAGGAGGTGAGATGGGATCTCAGACTTAGGAGTTCCTAAGTTGTAGTTGCACAAGATAGTGTCTAAGTCTTAAGGTGTAAACGGGTGTGTTTAGCTTAGGATTAGAACTATCATAGTGAACTTCTCTCCTGGATTGGTATCCCCCAGACTAAGGCTTGTTTAAGCGCTGAACTGGGTTAACAATTGAACCGTGTCATTTACTTTCTGTCAACTTTATTTATTTTAGTATTTGCACTGTTCAGTGAATGTTCCAACATCGTATTCAACATCTCAAGTGTTGGAACATTGCATAGCACATCCTATACCTGCGTGCCGGAATTTCAATTGGCATCAGAGCGGGCACCCTAACATATTTGGGTGAGCTCCAGGGAAGTCATTTTCTGGTACTATGGACATGGAAGGAGCATCTGCTGGCAGACCACCGCTTTTGGATGGCACCAACTACGATTACTGGAAGTCGCGTATGATGGCTTTTCTAAAATCTATGGATAGCCAAACTTGGAAAGCAGTTATCAAAGGTTGGGAACACCCTGTGATGAGGGGCACAACCAATTTAAAGCCAGAAGAGAACTGGTCTAAGAAAGAAGATGAGTTGGCTCTTGCAAACAACAAAGCCCTGAATGCTTTATTTAGTGGAGTGGACAAATACATGTTCAGGCTGATCAAGAAATGCACTGTGGCAAAAGATGCTTGGGAAATTCTCAAGACCACTCATGAAGGGACACCCAAGGTAAAGATGTCAAGGCTCCAACTTCTAACCACTAAGTTTGAGAACCTCAGAATGAAGGAAGATGAAAGTGTACATGATTTTCATATGAACGTGATTGATTTTTCCAACTCATTTGACTCACTTGGTGAAAAGATCCCTGAAGAAAAGCTTGTGAGAAAAATTCTCAGGTCTCTACCTAGGAAATTTGACATGAAAGTTACAGCCATTGAAGAAGCTCAAGATATCTCAAGCATGAAAGTGGATGAGCTTATTGGATCACTTCAAACCTTTGAATTATATATAAATGAAAGATCTGAAATGAAGAACAACATCAGTAAAAACGGTAATGTTCAGAGAAAAGTTGAACCTGATGATGAAACTGTTGAGCATATTGCAGCATTCATTGGTAGATATGAATCTGATGAAGATTCTTGTGATGAAGACATAACTTTTGATGAGCTTGCTAGCACCTACAAAGAACTACTTACAAGGTATGAAGAAATGTGTAGAATTCTTGAGAAGCAGAAAAAGACCATTAACAAACTTCAAGCTGAAGTAAACATACAGATTGAAAAGGCTACACAAGCTGAGGAGAAAGTCATCCAAGTAAATGTTCAAATGGATGATCTAAGGAAACGTGTAAGTCAGCTGAACTCAGGAACCAACCTTCTTGAACAAATTTTGGAGAGTGTACCAAGTGGTAAAGCAAAGTCTGTTGGATACAACTACACAAGCCTAAATCAGTATCAACAGAACCCTGAAACTAAGTTTATGCCCGCTGAAGGAGTTTTTGATCCTTGCACTGGAAACGTGATGTTGAAGCATCATACTCAACATCCTAGAACCTACCCCGTTCCAAAATTTGAGTCTGATTCAAAACCCCATGTGCACCAAAGACCTAAAAGTCAGAGGAGATATCGAAGGTGGGTATGTCACCATTGTGGTAAGAAGGGGCATATAAGGCCATTCTGTTTCAAGCTGTATGGGTATCCCGAGCCGTATCAGCAAGCAAAGCCTGCACCTGAAGTGATAAATGTGAAGAAGGAATGGAAACCCAAAGATGGCTCCTCTATCTTAATCACTAAGGCAACTCCCATTACTACTGTTCCAGTAATTGCGGCAAAGGAGAATAAAACTTCTACTGTGAAGAAAGGAACATTTATGCCTGTAAGTGAGTCTCCCTCTTCCTCGATTTATGTCCCTTTTAGTACTGAAACCAGGCCATTAGTAAAGCCTAAATCTGATGAAACTCTAGGACAACCTAGTTTGAATGTTGGTATTGAATGTGCCAATATGTCACCTACAAAGGTTGTTGATACTGTTATTGGTTCGCTCAAGGAAACTCTACATGAGTCAAATGTTGTGCCAGATGTCTCAGCATCTGTGGCCTTGCCTTGGCTGACATCCGATTTGTTGTTACTATTCTGATTCTGGGCCTTGCCCTGGATATTTGAGCACTCCCCAGTGCATATGGTCTGTAATATTAGTAAGTACTATGTGGTCTACTTTGCTGCTACACTGTTATGGTTCCTTGTTCTTATATGCATCTTTGTCAAATTTGTGGCCAAAAAGGGGGAGTAAATGTTATGATTAATTTGTTGGGTTGGTTACCTGCTCTTGTTTCTGGTATGTGCTCTTCATACGTGTTGTGACTGTGAAATGAGTCTGTTCTGGTATGTTTGCTTTGGTGGTGTATGCATGTGCTGAGATATGCAAGTGTTCAGGGGGAGCTGATTTGTGTTATGCAGGGGGAGATGTTGGATATGATGCTCCAACATCCCATGCATATGTGCAGGTGGAGATGTTGTGTTGTGAAATGTTGTAGCATTACCTACAGCATCCTGTCAATGTTTATTATCCTGACCATCTAAGGCTAAGTTGTATGTGTTCCGCTGTTGCATGCCTCTCTGATCATCTTAAAAGATACATTTATATTCTTGTTTACTGGTCTCCATGGAGAAGTAGTATGGAATCTGTTTTGAAGAAATGTCTCTACAAATCTCTATACCTGTGTGTTTGTGTTGATCAGAAGATTCATGCCATCTGTGCTATAGATGAGTGTCTACCAGGTTCGAGATTGTTTTAGCCAAAAATTTCGCCAAAGGGGGAGATTGTTAATGTTTGTTTATTGGCTCATTTTTGTATGGACAATGTTGGATGCAATGTTTCAACATCCGGATACCTTTCCAGGTTGAGTGAAACGCGCGCTCATTTAATGCGACATCCTTTAAATATGGAAAACGCGCTTTCTTGATTATGGCTCATTTATTAGAAGATCTCTACGTGATTATTTCCAGAAGAGCTCTGCTTTGCTTATGGAAACAATTGACCAAGCTCACAAATGACGTGTGGAATCATGCAAAGATATTGAAGCCCAAGTTTCAAAGAAGCCCATGAAGACTCTTAGTATATAAGCTTCTTTGTAACCCTAATTTATGTACGTGTGTGTTGTATTCTGAAAGTATATCATCTTTGTGTTAGGGTTTGTAACTCGTGAGCCTACCTTGCATTTCCTTTATGCAAGTCTAGGACATAGGATATTGTATCTGTGTAAGACTACTCCAAAGCTTTGAAGTACGGAGTTGGTCTTGTTTTAGAGTGTGTACTCAAATTACTATATCTCTGTCTAGTATCACTAGGTGTGTGATTGATTAGGAGGTGAGATGGGATCTCAGACTTAGGAGTTCCTAAGTTGTAGTTGCACAAGATAGTGTCTAAGTCTTAAGGTGTAAACGGGTGTGTTTAGCTTAGGATTAGAACTATCATAGTGAACTTCTCTCCTGGATTGGTATCCCCCAGACTAAGGCTTGTTTAAGCGCTGAACTGGGTTAACAATTGAACCGTGTCATTTACTTTCTGTCAACTTTATTTATTTTAGTATTTGCACTGTTCAGTGAATGTTCCAACATCGTATTCAACATCTCAAGTGTTGGAACATTGCATAGCACATCCTATACCTGCGTGCCGGAATTTCAACAATGGATCGCTTAAATACCAAGCCTTGCCTTAGCCAAAATCGTCTGTAAGTTCAATATTGCAAGAACAAATTTTGAATTTTTATTTATTTTTTTATTTTTATTTTTTAAAATATATATTTTTTTTCTATATACAAATTCCTAAAACTAGCTTAACAACTTCGTCTACACCGTCCCCGGCAACGGCGCCAAAAACTTGACTACGGTCTGGCAAGTGTACCAGTCTGTCGTCGAGTAATAATTCACACTCTACTGAGTAGAATGAGTTCGTATCCACAGGGACAGCGCCTCAGTCACTAAGCTTATTCTAGGATTTGTTGAGATTGCCTCCGCTTTATAAGTTGGGACAATTTTAGATTCAAGAAACAGAGAATAGAACTAGAAAGAAAGACAATTTAAGAAGATAGGTTAAGTAGTTGGAATCCCTCCCTTATTCCTGCTGGGTAAGTGGTGTTATAACGTTGACTATTCCCTTTAATTATTGGTGAACTAATATAATTAGTAATAACCGCGTACGATAATTACCCTAATTACGAGTATAGAGAATCTCAATTATTAGACGGGGAACCCGTGTTAACCACGTTGTCACGTCCCTAACCTAGTGATTAGACTCTAAATATGTAGTCAATTAAGCATGGTTTCATTAGTTCTTTTACCCTTACTTGTTAAGCTATCATCTATAGATCGGGGTTGGCTGCCGATTTTGAGGCACAATACTAGATCACTAACCCTATAGGTTAGTTGCCGAGCCTTGGGTAATCCTAACCTTGAGACACAATATTAAATATCACTAACCCTATTGAGGTTAGCTGCCGGCCAATAATAAACCCTAACCCTAGGCGCAATGCTAGATATCACTATCCCTAAAAGCGTTCCTTAATTGTGTACTTTAATCAGGTTACGTAATTAAAACATAGACAATAGAATAAATAAAACTGATTAGAAAATTATATAAACTTCGTACCAATTTACATGATTCCAGCATTCCTAAGGGAGTTCATCTTCTCCACCTAACCTAAAGGAGTTTAGCTACTAATAGACATAATTAAATTACAAGAATTAAATAAATGCATACCAATAACCTTGCTACCTTGCGGAGGAAGTTACCTTTCCCGTTGAAGGGGGAAAGTTCCTTCCCTAGAGCTCCTCCTCCTTTTCTCGTAGAGAGAAGTGTCTCTCTAAGTTTCTAAGTGTTTCTCACTGTTTCTGAATGAATAATTGTGAAGGAGGGAGGCTCTATTTATAGTTTTTATGACTTGGGCAGCAAGGCACATGGCACTACGATGGACCCATTGCAGTACGATGTGTAGATTTTCTTCAAAAATATAACTGAAGATTCTGTTCTATTATTGGGCGTGAAGTTTTCCTCCCATCGCACTACAATGGATGTCATCGTACTGCGATGGCAAATTTAGGTTTTGGCTTCTACACAAAAGTTGTAGCTCTTCGTCTTAGCTTTCCAACACATGGTCACGGACCTCATTCCGATACTCGTAGCTCAAGTTATGGTCCGCAGACTAAAAGTTGCGTATTTTCTTCCTTTTAGCCTCTTTTTAAGCATTTTCTTCAATTCTTGACTTCTTGGACAAGTAACTTTGCTTCTTTAGGTTTTTGCCTTGTAATTGGTCTAAAACTAATACTAAACTAACAATAAATAATACTAAAAACATCACATAAATTACTGTCATAAGTTAGCATGATATGACTGTTTAGGATCCCCCGGTGTAGTCACCTCTAGGAGGGTAGTAGGATTCACTGAGGCTTAGTAGTCTCACCCCACTCCAAACTAATAATTTTTTAGGTAAACAGGTTATCCGGAGCAAGAACCAGGTAGGAGACTGACAGTTGAAGCCGAGCTTGGATTGTCATACTAGAAGATTTTAGCCTTCTTCTTGTTTCTTAGTTAATCTGTTTATTTTTCATTGTTTCCCTTCCGCTGTATTTTATCAGTTTATCCTTTTGTATTCGCGACCAGTTGTAATTTCTTAATTTTTTCGTTTAATTTAATGTACTCAGATTCAATTATTTATGTCTTGACAAAATATTCTAGATATTTTAGTTGGGGCGTTATAACCTCCATGGGGGATGCTTCAACTCTTTTAATTTCATTCCATGCATAAGTGCCTCTTATCCTAATTATCTCTTTAGCAGGTAATTGACTAGGGTCTGGCAAGTGCACCAGTCTGTCGTCGAGTAATAATTCACACTATAGTGTTTATAATGAGTTCGTTCCACAGGGATCGTGCCGAAGCTTCACTAGCGTTATTTAAGTTTGTGATAGTTGCATTCGCTTTGGTTTTTGGAAAAGGTTTTTATAAAAATAGTGTAATGCTTGCAGAAATATAAATGCGGAATGTATAAATAATATAGATTGAAGAAATATAGAGGCTAGGTATTGTGGTTGGACTCCCCCCCTTCTTCATATTTGGCATGACCGGTGTATAACATAGTTACTTAGATTATGTTCGGCGGTGAATTATCCTTGTTGTAGTAATACCTTACTATTACACTTTGTCTATTAAAGTTTCCCTACATTAACAACTAAGGTACCTACGAGAGCCTAACCTCGATGTGTCACATACCCTAATTACTAAGTGAGTTGTTTATAAACATGCATTATAACCTTCACCAATTAACCTCTAGGTCCTAATATCGGGCTATTCATCTTCTAAGTGGTCAGATCACACCTAGTGCATGATTCCTCCTCTAACCGCTCAGTTCACGACTAGTTCAATATGTTACCGTCTCTATACACCTAGCATTATTTACTACGAGTTCCGGACCATACCAAGTCAAAACCTGATATCAATTCTATGGGCGTTCCCGCTTATCCGGCCAGATTACGAGATACGTTATTAAAGTGCGCGAAAGTAAATAACAAACATAATACTTTAAATATCATTTATTATAACTTAGACTCAATCACAGACTCCAAATATTCATAGGGGAGTTCATCTTCTCCACCACAACCTAAGGCATAAATTATAAAGACTACATATTTAAATTACAAGAATTATAACCTAAATACAAAAGCCTAAAGAAAACATACCTTGCTGAGTTAGTTTTCCCGTAAGGGGAGAAAACTATGCCCAATAGAGCTCCTATGAACCTCTCCTTATAGTAGAGAGTGTTCTACTATTTCTGAATGAATAAAATAATGAAAGGGAGGCTCTATTTATAGTTTTCGTAATGGGCCTTAGCAAGGCATCGTGCTGCGATGAGCTCATCGCAGTGCGATGTAAAGATTCAGTTCAATTTTATAACTGATCCTGTGCATTTCATCAGCTTAGGCGCCAAGTTACTCCATCGTGTTGCTTTGTGATGCATCGTGGTGCGATGGAGGATATTTTCAAGATTTATTTCATCTGATTTCTTGGCGAGCAAACATGCTTTCATCGTGGCACGATGGCACACATCGTGCTGCGATGGAATGCTGATTTTCTTCACTTTTTGGGCTTTTTCTTGTCTTTTTGCATCTTGGACTCTGTCTTGATACTTTTTCTTGCTTTTGTAGGTTTTCCGTCGTATTTGGGCCTGTCTTGGTCATTTTACTACAAATAATAATACTAAAAATACCGTAGAAATTCCTGTCATCAGTAATTCATATTCAATTTCAGTTTTCGTTCATTCCAATTTCTCATCCTTGGCCGTGACTCATCCTACCTCAAAACCCCAATTTTAATTCAAGTGGGTTTAAGCTCTTGCATGTGCTTCAAATCTTCAAGTTGTAACACTATTGATCTAAGGTATGGATAATAGTTTATATTCCTTTCTTTCCTTCATTTTAGATTCAACCCATGACCCAACCCTTACCTTTTCTGTATCTGATGTTGCATGTGTGTGTAAGACTCTCATGGAGGACTTGAAGTAATTTTAAGAAAACAAAGGGAACAAGAAGTTCTGAAAGAGTTTACCAAACCCGTATTTGAAAACAGGTCAGCACTAAATCAGGAATTAATCTCACCTCACAACTCCTATTTCATTGATTCTTTTTGGACTAGTTTCCTAACAAAATTCCGGTCGTTTGGGTACCAGTCTCGTGATTTTTGATGAAGAAATGAATTCTGTGCGAATTTTTGAAGTGGAAGGTTCAACACTGGATTTTACAGAATTCGTGTTTGGATAGGGCTGTACTTAAAAGGTAATTTCTCGCTCCTCGTGACTTCAATTGAAATTCCATTTGTTGGTATGGATAACTAACACAATTGCAGTCAGTTGAATTTTAGTCTCGTAATTTTTAGAGGTGAAATGAGTTCTGGAGATGTTTTTAAGTTGGAGGTTAAAATCAGAACTCTGCAGAATTTGTAATTGGAAAGGTCTGCACTAAATCTCTTAATACTCCCTCTCTGTAACTCCAATTGAAACAATTCCTTTTGCTGTAGTTAGATAACTCAGTTCCGGTCGTTTTGACTTAGGTTTCATAATTTTTTGCTCAATATTGAGGTCGGAGCAAATATTTGAAGTGAAGGTGTTAAAACTGAATTTTCTGCAGTAGAGGATTTAATGCTAGCTCTCAGTTGCTCTTCTCAAGTTTGTTAGCCCAGTCTCAAGCTTCACTTCCAGGTGGGTTCCCCAAAATTATGAACTTGCATGCTAACTTAGGAAAATTAGGAAAAGTTGTGTGAGGGGAATTAACCCCCAAATTTACTTCCATTCTGTTTTATATTATGTATTTTATCTTGCTGCACTGGTTAAATGAGGATTGTAGGTGTTTCTCTTGAAAAATCATGATTTTTGCAAAACAGGGTATTTTCTGCATGAACTCGCCATAGCTAGTAGCTGGCGAGCATTCATGCCGAGCTGGGTTATGGGCTGATGATACTCGCCATGGCAAGCTTCTGCTCGCCACAGCGAGTTGATTTAGGTCAGGACCTATAATCTCGCCATGGCGAGCTGGTGACTCGCCATAGCGAGCTTGTACAGAACTGACCTGCATTTTCCATTTTTCTAACAAAGTTTCACACACTCGTTTTATATCCTCATCAGAGTCAGATAGTTTGCAGTAATATAATTAAGGCTTAAATATGTAAACAGTCCCTGCACTTAGGGGTCGTTTGAATTTCAGTCCCTACATTTCAAAAACCTTTCAAATTTGCCCTGCACTTTCAGTCAACTTTAAAAAGGTCCCTGGTTTGACTTTTTTTATGATGTGTCATATTTTTGCATAGGTGGCACTGATGACTAACCTTCAAACTTGCTGACTCATAAAAAAACATAGTAGATGGACGAAAATGCCCTTAGTGAACCCATTTCATTTCTACACTTCTTCAAATCTTCATCCCCAACAATGGATCGATTCTAACTCAAATCAAACCCCACTCCTTCTTTCTTCTTCTTCAGCAACCCAACTCCACCCATTCTATGTTCTCTAAAAAAATACAACAACACACTTCCACTCAACTTATGAATCAAACCTCAACCTTTTCCTCTTCAATTTTTTTTCAAAAGCAACATGTTATATCCTTTCAGCTCTTCATTTTTTCCTTTCTTCTCCAAAAACAAAATAAAATGGAAAAATTTCTTCAATTCTTCACAGCCTTGTTCTTTTCCTTCAACCTTATCCTTTCAAGGTGAAACTTTTCTAAGAGAATGAGCTTCAACATCCATGGCGGCGTAGTTAGCAAAGAGAAGAGATTGAATTCGATTAGTGTGGTTAGCAAAATGCACAGAATTAAAACTCATGACTTTTAAGCAGTACGTTGGGGGAAAGTTTTGGGACTTGCCGATTCCACTTTATACAACAAGTTATGTTAATGAGTTAGTGGCTATACTACCAGATCTGGGTTTGGATTGAATAAGTGTGGCATAGGTTTGAGATTGAGAAATTTTCCAATGAAGTTAGCCCCTAAAAGAGAATTGGTTCGCAAAAACACAATGGTGTTTTGGATATGATGGCAACGAAGATGAAAAAAGTGGCGGTGTGCGGCGGTGATTGGGTGGAGCCAATGGGTTTGAAGTGTTTTATCTCCTATTTTCTTCCTTTATGATTCTCTAATTTCTAAGATTGTTGGGAACAAGATTAAAGAGCTGGTGGGGTTTGTAGTGTTCTGGAAGATGATGAATGATGTTTCTGGGTTTGAAAAGGTTTGAAGAAAGAAGATATGAGAAAGGGTATTTGTGTCATTATATCATGAAATTTTATGAGTCAACATGTTTTAATCATAATCAGCAATGCCACCTATGCAAAAACATGACACGTCACCAAAAAAGTCAACTCAGGGACCTTTTTTAAAGTTGACTGAAAGTGCAGGGCAAATTTGAAAGGTTTTTAAAATGTAGGGACTGAAATTCAAACGACCCCTAAGTGCAGGGACTGTTTACATATTTTAGCCTATAATTAATATAATGTCGAACAGAATGTTAATCACAGATAATCGTTAGGGTATAACCTATAATTTAATTAGGTTTGTATGTGTTGAGAATAATACCTAAATATCTTTTTTGGAAGATTTTCTATTTAAATATAGTTTTATATTTATATTTGAAATAAAATAATATTAGGGTTTATGATTTATATTTAGAATATTTAGGATTTGTTTAGAATTTATTATAGGATTAGTTTATTATTTAAAAAATATATGATTTGTTTTTACGTAGCTCTATATATAGAGCCATAAGCATGATGAATAAAATAAGAAATTTAGTATTCTTCATATAACCCTATATTTGAGGAGAGCTTTCTCCCTAAAATTATATCTCACCAAATTCCGCAATACTAAAAACACAAAAAACCATATCAGTATGTTCCCCGGGTTTTGGGAAATTATGGTAGTAAGAACTAAATTAATATCAGTCAATCACGAGCGATCTGTGATGTCGCGCTACGGACTCCCAATGGGATAATCCATTAGGATATGTTATTGTGAGCTGCATGCCGTGACCGAATCGGTTAACGGATATGGCAGGCCTCTGAGACCTGCTCACCTCAGAGTGTCCTTGTGTTTAAAATGAATAAGAGTATGTTTATCTGTGATACACCTTTATTTATGCTATTATGTTATGTTTGGATTTATTATGTTATGACTGATTAGGTGCCCCCGGTGTAGTCACCATTAGGAGGGTAGTAGGACTCACTGAGGCTTAGTAGTCTCACCCTACTCCAAATCAAATTTTTTTAGGCAAACAGGGTAATTGGAGCAAGGATCAGGTGGGAGTTGATGATTGGAGCTGTACTTGGATCATCGGATCAGAAGATTTTATTTTCTTCCTTGCTTTAGATATTTGTTTAGTATTTCTTTTTCTTTCTTTTCCGCTGTATTATTATGTTTGACTTAACTCTTGTAGTCGTCCAAGATGTAACTTCATTAATTACTCAGTAAATTTTCCTGTACTCAGATCCATTTATTTATGTCTTGACTAAATATTCTAGATATTTTAGTCGGGGCGTTATAACTCCGGCAATCAGAATTCAAATTTAATTATTCAAGATACATTTTTAATAATGAGGGTGAAAAGTGCTATGCGTTTGCCATTATACACCAATGATAAAATCTCTCTCTCTCTCTCTCTCTCTCTCTCTCTCTCTCTCTCTCTCTCTCTCTATTTCTATATCTCTTCCGCACGATAATTTTTTTTTAATGATATTTATTTGCTTATGTTTCTTTTTCTTTTGAAGGTTGTCTATGTGTTTTTCTTTCAATTGTTCATGAGATTGATTTTATGTAATTTACTTGAGTATGAAAATATGATATATGTTTAAGGATGTTACATGGACATAATGAGGTGGGAAGTACGCCCCCATTTCCTTTTTTCATTCAAAAACACTAAGAGGTTCTCTCTTTCTCTTCCCCCGTCCCCCAAGACTTTGTAGCGACTCCATCAACAAAAAATAATTGTAAATTTTATACTATTTTTCAAATGAATATTAACATACTTTGAACGAAGGTTTATTGAAAGTTTAAAGTTTAAATTATTAAAAAAACTCCATAGATTTTATAAAATAAAAAATTATATTAATTTATTTTTAGGGTTTCCATAGATTCATCAATTGGAGGTAATTACAATAATGAAAGCATGATGAACACAAAATATGATTACTTTCATTGTTGGAATTCAAATTTTAATTAGTTAAATTATATTTTTAATAGTGGGTGGTGGGAAGTGTTTTCCATTTCTCATTCTACACAACTGAAAATTTTCATATTATCGATTTATATAATATTAGAGTTTCTATAAAATAAAAAATATAATAGAGAAGCTCTAACTGAGTGTTTCTTCAAAAACAAATTGACGAAAGAAAAAACTCTTTTGGTTGATAAAAATATAAACTTTTGATTGTTGATTGAAGTAGTAATAAGATAGTTATATTATAAAAAAAATAAGATTGTTTTTTCTACAAAAAAGGATGGTAGTTTTCCATAAAATTAAAATATTATAAAAATTAGATTATTGTTGTCAACTAAGTTTAGAGTGTGCATTCGCACGGATCTATTGACTTTTATTTATAAATTATAAATGACGTCATTATGTTATTTTTTTTGTAAAATATATTAAATTAAGTCATTTTTTTATTAAAGTAATTGTCCCGTGTATGATTTTTGTGTAATATATTATAATTAATAATAAAAAAAAATTACTATTTAATTTCTTTTTTTTTATTAAAGCAATTGTTCCGTGTATGATTATTTTTTTTTATTAAAGCAATTGTCCCGTGTATGATTAATTTTTTTTTATTAAAGCAATTTTCTCGTGTATGATTAAAAAAAATTATTAAAGCAATTGTCCCGTATGATTAATTTTTTTTATTAAAGCAATTGTCCAGTGTATGATTAATTTTTTTTTATTAGAACAATTGTCCCGTGTATGATTTTTTATATATTAGTGATCAACACTTTATTTTTTTTGACAAAATTATTGATCAACACTTGTCCCATAAAGTTTTAAGTATAACGACAAATATTTACCCCGTAATTATTATAATATACTAGCCGTTTGTGTGATCGATATTTTTTTTTGTGATCGATATTCTCTATTGTGCAAATATAAATAACTAGTTAATATCTTTTTTTATTGGACTTAGTTAATTAATAACTACGTAACCTCCTTTTTTTGTTGTGGCTAGTTATTAAGAAAAAAAAATATTTTTTTTTACTATAAAAAAACTGAAAACCTACTTTTATGTGGAACTTGTGCTTAGTTATTTAGAAAAAAATATTATTTACTAAAAAAACTGAAAATCTATTTTTAGGTGGAAGTTATTTTTTAAGGGTAAAATAGAAATAATGAAAAAGTCATCCCAAAAATTTGTATCCTTTTTATATATAGTAATAGATATATTCATCAATAATGAACATCTTCTGTATTTTTTAGATAAGAATAAACAAAAATAGAGTAGTTTTTTTATAATAAAAATAGAGTAGAATTTAACTATTATATAATAATATATTAAATTAAAAATATAATTTTTTTTTACGAATTGGAATATTTGAAATATATTTAAGAATTGATGAAGACAAATTAGAATTTTTAGTAGTAATATCTTTTAATATATTGGGCCTGTTTGAGTTTGGTTTATTTTTAAGCTTATGAAAATAGTTTATAGTTATAATTTATAAATAAACTTTTATGTTAATTCATAAGTTTTCACAAACAAAAACTATATCTATACTAATATATAAAGGGGATACAAGTTTTTGGGATGACTTTTTCATTATTCCTATTTTACCCTTAAAAAATAACTTTCACATAAAAATCGATTTTCAGTTTTTTTTAGTAAATAATATTTGTTTTTCTTCTTAATAACTAAGCACAACTTCCACATAAAAGTAGGTTTTCAGTTTTTTTATCATAATTATTTTTTTTCTTCTTAATAACTAGCCACAACAAAAAAGGATGTAACTAAGTCCAATAAAAAAAGGAGATTAAGTAGTTATTTATATTGCACAATAAAGAATATCGATCACCAAAAAAAAAAATCGATCACACAAACGGCGGCTAGTCTTTATAAATTGTTTTCATGAACTAACTTAAAAAACTTATAATAATACATAAAAACTTATTTATTTTCATAAGTTACTTCGCATAAAATCCTAAATAAGTCAATCCAAACGGGTCGATTGTGTTTTGGTTTCTATTTTTCTGTTCTTTTATTTTTAAGCTCATAAATAGGTATATTCTTTTATTAGGTTATTCTATATTTATTTTTTGATATATAATTTTTTATATGTTAGATTGAGTTACTATTTTTTTATTAAAAAAAAAGTTATTATTTTTGAAGCGTATCTTTTATAGTGATTTTTGTTCATATTTTTATGTGTAAATTTATTTTGATTAAATTTTTACGGGAAGATTTATTTGATGCTTATCTTCTTTTTTAAAATTTTTGTTTTGTATCTTTTTTTAGATATGTGGTTTATGATGCTATTTTTATGGGAAGATTTCTTTTATGCTTATCTTTTTTTCCTACTTTTTTTGTATTTTTTTTATTAGTTTAGAGTTAAAATTACATTTACGGGCATAAAACTTGGAACACCGTTAAAAGTAATAAGGACAAACTTGAATTTTTAATAATAGTTTCTTTTAATATATTGTAAGTAGATAGATGAGATTCGAACAACAGACTTTATACTAACTAGCCGCCGTTTGTGTGATTCGTGTTTTCTATTCTACTGAAGTATATAAATTGTAAAACTATATTTGTTGTAACTGGTTTTGTTATATAAGAACTTGTTAAAAAAAGAGTAAACCATAATTAGTGGTTATTTCTTTTTGTTGGTAGTTTTATTGAAGGGAAAAATAAGAATAATGAAAAAGTCATCCCAAAAATTTGTATATTTTTTATATATAGTTGGTTACTTTTTTTGTTGGTTGTTTTTTTAAGGGTAAGATAGGAATAATGAAAAAAGCCATCCCAAAATTTTGTATCCTTTTTATATATAGTAATCTATTACTATATATAAAAAGGATACAAATTTTTGGGATGACTTTTTCATTATTCCTATTTTACCCTTAAAAAATAACTCCACATAAAAATAGATTTTCAGATTTTTTTAGTAAATAATTTTTTTTCTTAATAACTAATTAAGCACAACTTCCACATAAAAGTAGGTTTTCAATTTTTGTATACTAAAAAAAAAATTGGTTTCTTCTTAATAACTAGCCACAAAAAAAAGAGGTTACGTAGTTATCAATTAACTAAGTCCAATAAAAAGGAATTAAATAGTTATTTATATTTGCACAATAGAGAATATCGATCACAAAAAAAAAATCGATCACACAAACGGGCACGTGGCGGCTAGTAGATAATAAGGTAGTTTTCTCTAAAAACAAAAAAAAGGCTAAAATTTCATATAATATTATAAAAATTAAATTATTGTTGTCAATGAGATTTGAACCACAAACCTCAGACTAAAAGTTCCGCATAAGTATAAACTCTATAATAATGACACGTAGGATGGTTTTATGCTAAATCATCTACAACCAACTCTTTTTTACTTTTAAAGGTTGTTTTTATCCTTTTTCATTTAATATTATTTAGATGGTTGTCTATATTGTTTTGCAAATGTTTATGAGAATAATTTTATTTTGCTTATTTGAGTATGAAAATAAAATTTATGTTTCAGAATGTTAGATAAACATAGTGGGATGTGATATAACACCCCACGTCTATATCTAGAATAAAACGCTGGATATTATTATTGGCATAGAGTACATCATTATTACAATTCTGAAATTAAGCACACGCAGGTGCTAAGTACAACAAAGTTACTGAAACAACGGAAGCAAAACAAAGATACAACGATACAACAAGAATTAATTGAAATGCAACGAGACTAGGAATAAATAGAAAGCATGAACAAATGCAATCCTCCAAGCACAGCTACGAGCACACCAACAAGCATACCTTAGCCAACCTGTTTATCTGAAAAAAATTGTTTGGAGTGGGGTGAGACTACTAAGCCTCAGTGAGTCCTACTACCCTCCTAGAGGTGACTACACCGGGGAACCTAATCAGTCATAACATGCTAGCAATATATCATAATACATAAGCATAAATAAAGGTGTAACACAAAAGTATATCTTATTCATTTTAACACTAGGACACTCTGAGGTGAGCAGGTCTCAGAGGCCTGCCATATCCGCCAACCGATTCGGTCGCGGCATGAAGCTCACATAGTCATAACCTAATGGATTATCCCATTGGGAGTCCATATTAGCAACATAGGTCGCAACTGAACTGACTGATTCTAATTGATTGATTTCTACCATAATTTACCAAAGATCCAGGGAACATGCATTTCTAAGATTCCCTAAGTTATACCCTAAGGTCATCTGTGATTAACATACTATATAACATTATATAATTTGTGCTACTGCAAATGTACCTAACTCAGATGAGGACTTAAAACGAGTGCCATAGTTCTTTAAAAGGATTTGAGATAAAATTCTGTTTCCTGTCAAGCTCGCTCGGCGAGTTATCACTCGCCAGGGCGAGTTGTTACATGTCATGTCCTGTATGAGCTCGCTGCAGCGTGGGAAAACTCGCCATGGCGAGATTATAGGTCCTGGCCCAAATCCACTCGCTCAGCGAGTTATCACTCGCCAGAGCGAAGTTCATCAGCCTGAAGAACCCAACTCGCCCTGAGCTCGTTGTGGCGAGTTCACCCAGAACTTGCCCTGTTTCACGAAAAATCACATTTTAACAAATTTAACACCTACAATCCTCATCCTAAGTCATGCAATTACACAATATATATAATATAGGACAGAATGGAGAGAAATTTGGGGATTAATTCCTCTCACACAACATTTTCTTAAACCCTAAGTTAACATGCAAAATTTCATATTTGGGAAAACTATCTAAACTAACCTAAGAACCCACCTGGATTGAAGCTTTATCCTTGCTTCTGAGCTCCTAAAGCAGCTATTGTAACCTCCTAGAATGCCCCACGAACCCCAGACCAGAATTTGAGAATTTGAATTCCTAAGACTCCACTTTTGCTCTACGAATTTGGGTTGTTGTTGATGAATGTTTCAGCTGGAAATAGGTGGTATTTATAGATGGTTTACCGAGGTAAAAGACAGTAAAGTCTTGGCTCAAGTTGTTACATGCATGCCTTGCAATTGGTTGTTTCGAAATATAAAAATATGGGTATTGTTGTTATGTGTCATGTGAAATCTTGGGAGGCTAAGGGTGTGATGATTCTGATGCTTTAATGTTGTTTCAGATTTCATGTGATGAAGGCTTCTGTAGTGTAGTGTAGTGGTTAGAGAAATTGAAAAAATCTTGAGTTTATAGAAAATTGAGAGTTTGGATTGTTGTTGCATGTGAGAGGGAGAGAATGAAGATGGATTTCTTAGTGTAGGTTTTCTGTTTGCTGAGTTATGAGGGAAACATTAAGTTACAAGGCTAAATGAGGGTTGCATGCATTGCTAGTGGTTGAAAACAATGGATGGAGTTGTGACTCATTACTAGGTGAGTGAGAGAGGGACACGTGAGGGAGAGGAAAGAGTGGAGGAGGGAGTTTGAATTTTTCCTTGTGTTAATTAATCCTTATATGAGATTAGTGATTAAGTGTATAGCTTAGGTTTCTTCAAAGTTCCTAATTTTGTACACTATTCGCTTAATCTCAAAAAATTATTTAACTAATCACCACTAATTAATTTAAGAAAAATTAGGCAAAGCTCTAATTAAAATTAATTAGGTAATTTAGAATGTGGGATATTACATGTGAAGTACTCCATCGTTCCTCGTTTAACAATGATGATAGATTCTCTCTCTGATCAACATAAAATAATTGTAAATTATATATTATTTTTCAAATGAATATTAAAATACTTTGACCATGATCATGTTCTTAGACTTTTCTTGTCACCGTAACACAAAGAAGTAATCTTCACGTGTGAGCGTCAAATGAGAAAAAAAATCTATGTGTAAGACACAAAATATGGATAACTCCCGCAAATGATAAATTAACACCCTTGAAAAGGCTTGAACAAAAGTTTATGAAAAGTTTAAAATTTGAATTATAAAAAAATTCCAAAGATTATGAAAAACTAAAACTATATTAAATTATTTTAGGTTTTCCATAGATTCATCAGCTGAAGGTAATTCTAATGAAACTGTGATAGACACAAAATATGGATAACTCCCGCAATCTGAATTTAAATTTAGGTGCATTTTTAATATCTCTCTCTCTCTCTCTCTCTCCCTCTCTCTCTCTCTCTCTCTATATATATATATATATATATATATATATATGTTTAAGGATGTTAGAGAGACATAGTGGGGTGGGAAGTACCCCTCATTCTCTGTTTCTCGTTAAAAAACACTAAAAGATTCTCTCATAGTCGGAATTTAAGGATGAACACAAAATATGACTTCTTTCATAGTCGAAATTTAAATTTTAATTACTCAAAGTGTATTTTTAATAGTGGGTGGTGGAAAATGTTTTCCATTTCTCATTCTACACCACTAAAAAAGTTCATATTATCAATTTATATAATATTAGAGTTTCTACAAAAAAAAAATATTAAAAAAGCTCTAATTGAGTGTTTCTTCAAAAAAAAATTGACATGAAAATAACTCTTTTGGTTGATAAAAATATAAACTTTTAATTGTTGATTGAAAGAATAATAATAAGATAGTTTTTATTATAAAAAAAAAATAAGATTGTTTTTTCTACAAAAAAGGATAGTAGTTTATACTAATATTATAATATTATAAAAATTAGATTATTGATGTCAATGAGATTCGAACAACAGACCTTATACTAATAATAAGACAATTTTCTCTAAAAAAAAAAAAAGGTAGAATTCCATATAATATTATAAAAATTGAATTATTGTTGTCAATGAGATTCGAACCACAGACCTCGTGCTAAAAGCTCCGCATAAGTAGAAGCTCCATAATAATGACACATAGGATTTTTTCTTTAGAATGCACGAGAGAGCTCCGTGGGAATCTCGTAATGTATATTATAATAATAATAATAATAATAATAATAATAATAATAATAATAATAATAATAATAATAATAAAATAATAATAATAAAACAAATGCACTAGAGAGCTTCATGGGAATCTCGTAATGTATATAATAGAGATTTAATAATGAATGTATTTAAACTATAATATAGACCAAATACATCAACTATTTAATGAATCTAAAAAGTGAAATGTTTTTATAAAAAAAACCGGAGGGAATAACATCAAGGTGTCAAACTTTATTTAATTCAAAGGTTTAAAACTCTCATTAAAATAATATGGGAAAACCTTGACCAAATTGGTAAAAAATATGGGAAAACCTTGACCAAATTTTTTACAAATTTTATATATATATATATATATATAGAGAAAGAGAGAGACCTAACTATAACGCCCCAACTAAAATATCTAGAATATTTAGTCAAGACATAAATAATTGAATCTGAGTACATTAATTTCACGAGATAAACAAACGAATTACAAAATAAGTTTTTACATCAGATGATGAGCTTAAGACAAAAACAGCGGAAATAGAATAAAATTCCAAGTATACAGATAAAAGCTAAAACAAGGGAAGACTAAATCGTCTAATGCGATGATCCAAGCTCAGCTCCAATCATCAGCTCCATCCTGGTCCTTGCTCCAGTTAACCTGTCTACCTAAAAAAAATTGGTTTGGAGTGGGGTGAGACTACTAAGCCTCAGTGAGTCCTACTACCCTCCTAATGGCGACTACGCCAGGGCACCTAAATCAGTCGTTTCAAATACTAACATAGTCATATCATAAAAGCATAAATATAGGTGTAACACATAAATTAACTCTTATCCATTTTAGACACAAGGACACTCTGAGGTGAGCATGTCTCAGAGGCCTGCCATATCCGTCAACCGATTCGGTCACGGCATGCAGCTCACAATAACTTATCCTAATGGATTATCCCATTGGGAGTCCATAGCGCGATATCACAAAATCGCTCATAATTGACTGAAACTAATTTAGTTATTACTACCATAAATTCCCAGAACCCGGGGAGCATGCAATCCTAATAATAACTAAGTTATACCCTAACATGATATGTGATTAACAATCTATTTAATATTATATTAATTAAGTTACTACAAATTATCTGATTCTAACGAGGATATAAAACGAGTGTATGTTATTTTGTTTAGAAATTAAAAATATAAGTCAATTCTGTACAAGCTCGCTACGGCGAGTCACCAGCTCGCTATGGCGAGATTATAGGTCCTGACCTAAATCAACTCGCTGTGGCGAGCATAAGCTCGCCATGGCGAGTTTCATCAGCTCAGAGCCCGGCTCGCCATGAATGCTCGCCAGCTACTCGCTGTGGCGAGTTCATGCAGAACTTACCCTGTTTTGCCAAAATCGTGTTTTTATAAAGCTACACCTACAATCCTCATTCTATCAGTGTAGTAGCATAATTTTACATAATATATAAACAGAATGGAGGGAATTTGGGATTAATTCCTCTCACACAACTTTTCCTAAATCCTAGATTAACATGCAAATTTATCAAAATGGGCAACTAACTAAACTAGCCTAAAGAACCCACCTGTAATGAGTTTAACTCAGAAGCTTTAACACATTTCCTAGCTCTGCTTCTGCATCAAACCATCTCGTCCAGGACTCACTTGAAACCCACTTGTGCTCATGAGAAAGTGAAAGGAATAAATATTCATGAGTGTTAGAGGAACCTATTAAGATTTGAGGAAGATGAAATAATCTGTTCTAAGGCTGAAAGATTAACAGAGATGTGTAGGAATTAGCTTACCGAGGTTGGGAGAAATGGCTACAGAAGCGAAACACATGCAGCAGTGCTGACTAGCTCGCCACGGCGGGCTCTACTCGCTAAGCGAGTATAGCAGGACAACAAACGTGATTCTGTGGTTTTGGCTCGAATTCCACTTTTCCAAAGTACCCATGACACTCCCAGTGCCACACGTTTCGTATTTTTGGAGCTGAATACACATGCAATCACGAATTTTAAGTTTAGAGTTAGAAATGAGAGTTTTGAATCAAAGAGGGGTTTTGTGACCAAGAACAGCAATAGAAGGAAAAGGGTGAAGAATTCCTTACATTATCTTAGTTCCCAACACTCAGAAGCTTGCCTCTTGCACATGCATCCACCACTTTGAAGAACTAAATCCATGGGGTGTTGAATTTTGATCCACGGCCAACAAGAGGTGAGAATGGAAACATGATTCCTAGTTGGGGTTCTAAAATTGAGATGGAAAGGAAGTCTCTAGTTGCATGTAGGATCAAGGGTTTGAAACCAAAGAGTGGGTGTGTGTTGTTGCTGCTGTTTCGGCCAAGAGAGAGCAAGAGGGAGTGGGTTTTCATTTTTCTAATTTACTGAGAAATGAAAAATGGATGAAGACTTGGTTCAAGTCTTGGTCTTAAGTAGAGAGAGGTTGTGGGACCCAAGGCTTCTTTGCTCACTTACTATTGGTTGTTCTATCCCACTCTAAAATCCTTCTCATCACAATTCACTTGTGTAGCTTTATTATCTCCCAATCTGTTTTCAATAATACTCTTCAATTAATAACCTTCTATTAATTAATTGGGATGTTACAATCTACCCCCCTTAAAGAATTTCGTCCTCGAAATTCAAGACTTATTTGTACTACAACGTGGTAGATCGTTTATATCCGCGTCCAATTCCACACACTTCTCCTTTCTCCGGTCAATATGCAATCCCTTGGAACAAAACTTTCCTCTCTTAAGGTTACTGGCTGAAGGTTATTCTCACATTCTCAAATGTTCCAGTGCTGCGCACTCTGATTCAACTTTTTACTACTATTATACTTCTTCCATTCCCAATGGAGTTAGTTCCAGTTCCAACTAGTTTAGACGGTCGGTATCAGTCCTGGTGTTGATATTGTCATATGTAAAATCTCGCGATCATACTGTCGTTCTCCTTTCTAACACCATCATGCTCGACATGTCATATGTACCTCCTTATCATGTGTTGTATAATTTTCTCCGAAATCGATCGAGATATAAAACGAGTGGAAAATCGTCTAGACACTACAGGTTCTTCCACCAATGAGTTGGACTCGTCCGTAGACGAACTTATAGTTGTCCGATAAAATCCCACCTACAATCTCTACCTATCCCGACGCAACACGATGATCCAGTTGTACATTTAACACGCGGACGCACCTTAGGTTCAGATCATTTCTCCGGTTTACAGGTCAGGCTTGTTGAAGTACTTCACGGGTAGCTACTGAATGGAACTTGGCTAAAGCAATTAGATATCAAACTTGGATAGCCGAGAGTATAAAGTTTGAATTTGTAAGGCTACGAAATATAGATAACTAACTCTATTGAAGGACAAATTGTTGGATTCTAGTGCACAAAGTTTTAACTGATTTGCTGATACTGGGCTAGATAAGTTTTACTAGGTGGTTTTGAAGTGTGTTGATTGACAGATCAACCGAGCGAGTAAGAAATGAAACTTGAAGTATTCTCGACCTTCTCAAGAATAATTAATTTCCGCAGATAGATTTTTGTTAGTAATAACACAACTGGCAAACTAGTACAACACCCAATGTGGTTACTTAAGTGCGACATTATCACTCTCGATGTAATTAACTGGCTTCGAGAAATTTGAAAGGTTGCCTCCGGATTGAAGTTAGGCACTGCACGTGGTTGTCAACTCATTAAGGCACGAGAAGAATTTGTCCAACTGAGGCGTGGTTAGGGAATACACACGTGCATGGTGTTCCAATACTTGCGAATATGAAACTGAGTATTGTTCGGTTCGATGACTCTGCTGAGTTAGGATCTCTAGGGATGAATAGGCAACTGAAGATTTGTCTTCTACTGGTTTAAACTTATATTCTACACTTCTAATTTTTCTGTCAGTCTTTCAGGTTAGGACAACTGCGTTTACACTCAAAGATTCTCGCTGACAATTCTCACCGGTAGGACGTCTAATTGATTCTAATACTCTCTTAGCTGAAAGGTCTGAATGTATGGAGGTATCAGTTGGCTAACCTGGGTTGAAACTAACTTGTTTGCCTGTGTCTGGGTAACTAATCATGTGTACTAAAAGATTGGTCTGGGTGGCTGATGTCTCTAGTAAGGACTTCTACTTGCTAATCTAATCGAGTCATGTCTCCTATTGTCTGGCACTAATGTTGTTTCTGTGTCGTCGGCTTCTAATATTAATGTCCTAAGCGGTAATAAGGTTGGTTGGAATCCGGATAGTGTTAAAATATGACGGTTTAATCCTAATCTTCAGACTGGGTGTCTACTTGGTCTACGATACTGTAGTAATAGCCTAATGATATCTGACTGACAACTCTCAATGTACGGTTAATGATTCTACTAATTTATAGTTGTCAGGTCCTAGTGCTTGAATCCGTGTAGTGTGAAGTCAAACTAGTATGAAACTAAATTGCCGGTCTCTAAACTATCTAATGACAATGCAACTACGGTTCGACTCTGGCGTCTGATCGTACTAAAGGTAACTCTCAATTGTTATTACTAATCAAAATCTAGCCTATGATTGTTTGATGTAATTTCAGGTATGCGGCGATAGGCTGGTCTTAATGGGGGCATCTAGTGGTAGTTATCTCAGGTGTTCACCTAATAGGTTTTGCGATAAGGAAACATTAAGGTACGGATGCTGAGGTTCCCTATTCTTAAAACAAGGTAATTAAATTGGTCAGAAGTTCTAGGTCGCTAATGTTTGGATGCTGATTTAACGGTCTTAAACAAACCTATTTGGATGACGGTGTCACTAAGAAAGAATTTAATTTTAATGTGAGGCAAGGTCTATACTTATGAGTCAAGGTTTTATTGTTGGCTTCTAATGTAATTCTCTATTATAGGTTGCTCGATTTGAAATTCTAGACACGTAGTATCGTTCTGTGCTAATCCATTGAGTTACTACCTTAGGGACACGATAGTATGGTACTTAATGAGTTTGCTGGGTCTACTACTAAAGAGTGGTGTGGTTGAAAGGAAATCCCTAATTGTAGTACTAAACGAGGTTTATCTCTTAATGGTGAATTAGGAACACTATCACGAGATGAAAGGTCGAAGTAACTTAGTTAAGAGCATTCTAGAGGGAAGTCTAATAAGGTGACTTTAAAGAAATATTAGAATGTGCTCGCGCCCTAATTTGGTTTCTCTAGTTTAGGTAGTTCAATTTGAAAGTTCTATGCCAAGGATATTTATTTGGTTCACTATACCGGGTTTCTAACTTGGAACCATAGGGGCGGTCCGAGTTTATGGTGTTGTCTCGGATATGGACACGGATAATATGGAGTCTAATTTGTTACACTAATTACGGCTGAGTCCTAGTGCTCTCAGTTTAATCATTGCTTTTTATTAGGACGGGTTTACTCTTTCCCACTTCTAGTTTGCACTCAACTTCTTATGTTACCTCCAATTGTGTTTCCTCAACAATCCCTAAAGTACAGGTTGGCTTAGGGTCAAATACACTGAAATTCTAAAAGATGGAATGGCAAGAACATGGATGAGGGCTTGAGACTGTTCACCACGGCTAAAAATGACTGAACAGAGAACCAGATTGCAGCAAGCAGTAGCAGCAGCCTGTTAAGCTCGCTGTAGTGTGTACTTGCTCGCTAAGCGAGCTAGACAGAGTGTAAAAGAATAATTCTGTGGTTCGTCCAATTTTCTTCGTTGTATGACACCATAACTCCCAGTCATATGCTAACTTGAATTTAGGATGAGTTTTGATTTACTGCCTACTGTTCTAGGATGTTGCTTGGCTCTCAGACTTGGCTGAAATTAGGCTCTCGGTAGAATAAGGTGACTTGTAGGTTCAGGAAGTTTAGCTGACACATAGTGCCAGTGGAATACTGTTATGCACTAAGCATCTCAGCATAAAGATACACTTGCATTCATCGCTTGCCATCCACTACTTACTTCTGTGGCACCATCTGCCATTGTCCCAGCATCTACTTATAAAAGTCCCTTTTCGACGAATGCTCCTTCTTCGCAGCTTCACTACGAGTTTAACGTTGGAATTCCAGAGTTCACTCCAGTTCTAAACCATAATACCCTGCCTACCACACAATACTGAGTTGATCAGGCTCAGCACGCGATGGTTTCAGCGTAATCAGTTCAGATCCAAAGGGTCTGTATTACTTAGGAAGAAATTGAAATGACTCATGGCAAGGTCCGATACTGGATCGACCTGCTCTGATACCAATTATAACGCCCCAACTAAAATATCTAGAATATTTAGTCAAGACATAAATAATTGAATCTGAGTACATTAATTTCACGAGATAAACAAACGAATTACAAAATAAGTTTTTACATCAGATGATGAGCTTAAGACAAAAACAGCGGAAATAGAATAAAATTCCAAGTATACAGATAAAAGCTAAAACAAGGGAAGACTAAATCGTCTAATGCGATGATCCAAGCTCAGCTCCAATCATCAGCTCCATCCTGGTCCTTGCTCCAGTTAACCTGTCTACCTAAAAAAAATTGGTTTGGAGTGGGGTGAGACTACTAAGCCTCAGTGAGTCCTACTACCCTCCTAATGGCGACTACGCCAGGGCACCTAAATCAGTCGTTTCAAATACTAACATAGTCATATCATAAAAGCATAAATATAGGTGTAACACATAAATTAACTCTTATCCATTTTAGACACAAGGACACTCTGAGGTGAGCATGTCTCAGAGGCCTGCCATATCCGTCAACCGATTCGGTCACGGCATGCAGCTCACAATAACTTATCCTAATGGATTATCCCATTGGGAGTCCATAGCGCGATATCACAAAATCGCTCATAATTGACTGAAACTAATTTAGTTATTACTACCATAAATTCCCAGAACCCGGGGAGCATGCAATCCTAATAATAACTAAGTTATACCCTAACATGATATGTGATTAACAATCTATTTAATATTATATTAATTAAGTTACTACAAATTATCTGATTCTAACGAGGATATAAAACGAGTGTATGTTATTTTGTTTAGAAATTAAAAATATAAGTCAATTCTGTACAAGCTCGCTACGGCGAGTCACCAGCTCGCTATGGCGAGATTATAGGTCCTGACCTAAATCAACTCGCTGTGGCGAGCATAAGCTCGCCATGGCGAGTTTCATCAGCTCAGAGCCCGGCTCGCCATGAATGCTCGCCAGCTACTCGCTGTGGCGAGTTCATGCAGAACTTACCCTGTTTTGCCAAAATCGTGTTTTTATAAAGCTACACCTACAATCCTCATTCTATCAGTGTAGTAGCATAATTTTACATAATATATAAACAGAATGGAGGGAATTTGGGATTAATTCCTCTCACACAACTTTTCCTAAATCCTAGATTAACATGCAAATTTATCAAAATGGGCAACTAACTAAACTAGCCTAAAGAACCCACCTGTAATGAGTTTAACTCAGAAGCTTTAACACATTTCCTAGCTCTGCTTCTGCATCAAACCATCTCGTCCAGGACTCACTTGAAACCCACTTGTGCTCATGAGAAAGTGAAAGGAATAAATATTCATGAGTGTTAGAGGAACCTATTAAGATTTGAGGAAGATGAAATAATCTGTTCTAAGGCTGAAAGATTAACAGAGATGTGTAGGAATTAGCTTACCGAGGTTGGGAGAAATGGCTACAGAAGCGAAACACATGCAGCAGTGCTGACTAGCTCGCCACGGCGGGCTCTACTCGCTAAGCGAGTATAGCAGGACAACAAACGTGATTCTGTGGTTTTGGCTCGAATTCCACTTTTCCAAAGTACCCATGACACTCCCAGTGCCACACGTTTCGTATTTTTGGAGCTGAATACACATGCAATCACGAATTTTAAGTTTAGAGTTAGAAATGAGAGTTTTGAATCAAAGAGGGGTTTTGTGACCAAGAACAGCAATAGAAGGAAAAGGGTGAAGAATTCCTTACATTATCTTAGTTCCCAACACTCAGAAGCTTGCCTCTTGCACATGCATCCACCACTTTGAAGAACTAAATCCATGGGGTGTTGAATTTTGATCCACGGCCAACAAGAGGTGAGAATGGAAACATGATTCCTAGTTGGGGTTCTAAAATTGAGATGGAAAGGAAGTCTCTAGTTGCATGTAGGATCAAGGGTTTGAAACCAAAGAGTGGGTGTGTGTTGTTGCTGCTGTTTCGGCCAAGAGAGAGCAAGAGGGAGTGGGTTTTCATTTTTCTAATTTACTGAGAAATGAAAAATGGATGAAGACTTGGTTCAAGTCTTGGTCTTAAGTAGAGAGAGGTTGTGGGACCCAAGGCTTCTTTGCTCACTTACTATTGGTTGTTCTATCCCACTCTAAAATCCTTCTCATCACAATTCACTTGTGTAGCTTTATTATCTCCCAATCTGTTTTCAATAATACTCTTCAATTAATAACCTTCTATTAATTAATTGGGATGTTACACTAACTTTAAGAGAGAGACCTAACTTTAAATGTAGTATATAGAGATGTTTTCAAATTATTTTATTGGATTAAAAAAAAGAGTAAGCATGTCTTTACCCCTACAAAGTAGACAAATTTTATTTTACCTTTGCAATATATTTTTTAGGATTACATCCCTGCAATGTGAAGATTCTTTGTTTTTGCCTCCTGGGTATAAAACAAGGCAGCGGACTTGGACAATCTTAACGTGCACGTACATGTGGATTTTTTTTATTGCCATGTCAGTTAAAAATTTAATTTATTTTTTATTTTTTTTAAACTTTAAAGGTTAAATTAGCTTTTTATTTATTTATATATTTAAAAAAAATAGAAAATCAAATTTAATTTTTTTTGTAAAAAAAAATGAATAAGAAAAAAATACTATAGGGAGTAAAACAAAACTCGCTAACTTTGCAAGGGATAAAAACATATTTACCCCGAAAAAAAGCATAAACTAATATAATAATTTATTAACCAATATTTTTATTGGAAAAGTAGGTTTAGTCATTTGGCACTCTGATGACAAGAATTTATATAGCATTTTTAGTATAATTTTAGTTATAGTTTAAGTACTTTGAAGACCATTTAAAAAGCAAAAACATAGAAAAATGAACTGAAGATGACAAGAATTCAAGAAAAGGCCAAAAAGATAGCAAAAAGTGGATAAACACTGCGCCTCCATCGTGGCCACGATAGACCTCACCGTGCCACGATGGGAAGACTTAGGGACCAAGGAAACAGACGCAGGAAATCTGAAACAAATCCACTCCATCGTGGCACGATGAGATCTATCGTGGCCACAATGGCATGCAAGAGTTCGATTCCAAGACACCTTCACAGTGTGTAGACCATAACTTGAGCTACAAGTATCAGATTGAGGCTTGCGAATATTCGTTGGAAAGCTAAGACAAAGAACTACAACTTTCATGTTGAAGCTAAAAGCTAATTTTGAAGTTATCATCGTGCCATGATTGATCCATCGTGGCCACGATGGAATAGCCCAAGCACACTAAAAAACTATAAATAGAGCTCCCCTCCTTCACCATTATTCATTCAGAAATTTAGAGAAATACTTTTCTCTAAATAGCAAAGGAGGAGAAGCAAGGAGGGCAAATGAGCTCTCTACTGGAAGAACTTTTCCACTTCAACGGGAAATGTAACTTCCTTCGCAAGGTAGCGAGGTTATTGGTATGCATTTTTTTAATTCTTGTAATTTAATTATGTCTTTTAGTAGCTGAACTCCTTTAGGTTAGGTGGAGAAGATGAACTCCCCATGAATGCTTGAGACATATAATCTCGTCAATAAGTTGTAATATTTTATTATTTCAGAATGAATTGTATTCTATTATTTACGCTTTAACGACGTAATTCCAACTTTTAGCCCTTGATTGGGGAACGCTATTAGGATTAGCCCCAAACAATAAATAATAGTGCTCGCGACAGCCTGCAGAGACTGAAACATCAGACACTACTCGCAACAGTCTGTATAGACTGAAACAGCCGACACTAGGACTTAGTGGTAAAGATTAATTGAACGTTCATGACTATATATAGGTTGACTTGACACGTTAATTAGGGTACGTGACAGCATGGATTAGGCCCCCGTGGGTGCACTAGTCAATAGTAGCTTATAATGTATTTATAGTAGTATAATTATATTACCATAAAAGATAATTAATCACCGAACAATTAAAAGTTCTGAAATAGCTGTATTATACACCAGTTATCAAGCAGCAATAGGGGAGGGATTCAAACCACTTAACAATTTATTTAAACTTATCTCTTTTACATTTTATATTTTATATTCTATGTTTCTCGAATCAAAACTATCCAAACTTATAAAGCGAAAGCAAACTATCAAAATTCCTAAACGAAACTAGTTACTTTGGCAAGATCCTTGTGGATACGAACTCATTCTATACACATAGAGTGTGAATTATTACTCGACGATTGACTGGTCCACTTGTCAGACCGTAGTCACACTCCAACAGCATAAACTATCATTTCATTGATAAGATAAAATTTGGGCCTAAGCCCTCTTTTGTACCCAAAAAAAATAAAAAATTAGGGATGTTTATATTCAAACCAATCCAAAGTAAAACCGCAAACCGAACCAATCCAAACTGAAAATTGCATTTAATTTGATACCACACGAATTATTTTTATTCTAAACCACACGATTTGGTTTGGTTTGCGGTTTTCATTTCAGAAAACCGAACCAAACTTTAACTCTATCAATTAATAGCAATCAAAATATTATACCTAGTCCAAGTTAGCAAACTCAATCCAAATTGAGTCCATAAAACAGTACGCTGTCAAAATATATCATTTCACGTGATCTATAACTATACTCTTTGATATTAAAAATAAGTTCTTAGGTATATTACTATATGCAATTTCTGTATATGCACATTATATTATGTAAACAATAAAATAAATTGAAATTTTCTATGTTTATTTTGTAACAAGTTGGTAATATTGTCATATTTTTTATATCACCATAAACCGTACAAACCGAACCAACCGTAACCATATTGATTTAGTTTGGTTTGGATGACTTTTTAAAAACCAACCGAACCAAACCACATACATTTTTGTCTCGCAATTTAGATGACTTTTATTCTCAAAACCGAAGTACCTTGAACACCCATAGACAAAACCAATCAAAACATTATCCAACAATTGTCACACACACTAAAACATAATTCAACAAACAGAAAATGAAAACTTTGCATTTAAAGACAACCACTAAAATTATTTTTGTTACAAGTTTATTCAATTACAATTACAACTTATATACAAAATCATAGAGTACTCATTCTTCTATGTTACTTGGTTCATGACATGGAGAGAATGAAGATTGTTCTTTCCTTTTACTAGAACTTGTAAGCATTGCAACAACTTTACGCATAGTTGGTCGTCTAGAAGGAGAAGTGTCGGTGCACAGTAACGCAATTTTTAAGACATCAAATATTTGTGCAACATCAATTTCATGTAGTAGGTCCAATTTTGCATCAACGATGTCTAGTTTCAATGAATATTTGTTGATATGATTTGTGACCCAAGTTACAAGATCACCACCACCTTGATCCAATGATTGGACTGGTTTCCTGCCTGTTAGTAACTCCAATAGGACTACTCCATAGCTGTAGACATCACATTTTTCTGTGACTTTCATTGTGTATGCATATTCTGCATCAACATTGTTACATTCATTATGTTATACTATAAATATTTTAAGTTATGCATCAACAATGATTGTTTTGTTGAGATAAAAAAAGAAGGGTTAACAGGTGTTTACCTGGGGCAATGTAGCCATATGAACCAACAACTGCAGACATTGATTTAGACTTTGAGATATCAATTAGCTTAGCCAAACCAAAATCACCAACATGAGCTTCAAATTCATGATCAATAAGTATGTTATTGGACTTGATGTCGCGGTGAATAATCCGAGGCTTGCAATCATGGTGCAAATAAGAGAGTCCTTGTGCCGTTCCTAGAGCGATCCGAAACCTGGAATACCAATCAAGACTAGAGGAAGATTCTCCATGAAGTAACTCTCCCAAACTACCCTTTTCCATGTACTCATAAAGTAACATATTTGAGCCACTATAGTTGCAGAAACCATATAATTTCACAATATTTCTATGCCTTATTTTTCCTAAAGTTAAGATTTCGGCGCGGAAGCAGCCATTTACATCGAAGCTGTGACTATTTGATGTTAACTTCTTTATAGCAATTGAATTCATAGTTGTATGATCATCGGTTGATATATCTGCTCTATACACAGTTCCACTACCACCTTTTCCAATTTCATATTTGGAATGAAAATTTTCAGTAGCTTCAACCATGTCTTGGAAACTCAACTCCTCTTTTGGAACAAAGTACATGTTTGAAACATGTGGAGAATTTGGTTTATCTATGACTTGTTGTGACACAGTGAAATTTCTCATGAGATATATAATAGCTACAATTAAAACCAATGAAACTGCACTAATAATAGCTGCAGCTATAGCTAGAATTTTTCCTAGTTTATTTGGAGGGGAATGTGAAGGTGAATTTGGACAAGGGACAAGGTGTCCTCCACATAGTCCTTTGTTACCTGAAAAGGAGCTGAATGTGGAGTTTTGAAAGAGAGATAAAGAAGGTAAAGGTCCTATAAGATCATTGTATGAGAAATTGAAGGAAAGTAAACTTGAAAGACTGTTAAAGGAGTTTGGAATTTCGCCGCTCAAATGGTTGTTATTGAGTTGGAGGGATTCTAGCATAATAAGATTCCCAAGTTGAGAAGGTATTTGGCCTGAAAGTTTATTATAGCTGAGATTCAATGCAATTTGCAAGGATGAGAGGGAACCTAATTCTTGTGGAATGTAACCACAAAATGAGTTTTCGCTCATTTGTAGCTCGGTCAACCGACAAAGTTTCCCGACTTCCAAGGGAATACTACCAGAAAAGTTGTTATGTGAAAGCCTAAGAAGCTCTAATTGTGAAAGAGTTCCTATCTCACCTGATAAAGTACCTGTGAAGTCGTTGCCGCTGAGATCAAGTCTTTGGAGCTTCCTGCATTTGAAAAGTTCCACAGGCACTCTACCAGAAAGATAATTTGATGAGACATTAAATGAGACCAACTGAGAGAGGTTACCGATTTCTTTCGGCAATTCAGATGAAAAATGGTTGTTAGAAAGATGAAGTCTTTGCAAATTTTTGAAGTAACCAACTTGTGGAGGAATAGGACCTGTGAATTGATTATGATCCAACTCAACCGTAGAAAGATTGAATAGCTTGCATAGATTAGAAGGAAACTTGCCCCTCAAGTTATTACCGAAGAGGCGAAGATACACCAAAGACTTGCAAGTTGTAATTCCATAAGGTACATTTCTGGAGAATTTGTTTGATCCTAAGTTCAACATCATCAAGTTAGATAGTTGACAAAGATGAATTGGAATTCTTCCAACCAAAAAGTTGAATGACAAATCAAGCACCCAAAGTGGACTATTTGCTCCGAGCGCATACGGAATTCTACCACTTAATGAGTTGTTGAAGAGTTGCAAAGAGGTAAGTTTGGTCAAATCCTGAAATCCAATAGGAATAGTACCATTGAGATGATTAATAGAGAGATCCAACTCAGTTAGATTTTTCAATGTGGTGAACTCATTTGGAATCGCGCCGGTTAACTTGTTCTCGAAGAGATGAAGCAATTGCAACCCTTTTATATTAACCAACTCGATCGGTATCTCACCTGTTAGAAGATTCTCCGAAAAATCAATCTCAATTGCAACAGAAAGATTTCCAATTTCCCTCGGAATATTTCCTGTCAACTCATTTCTGTAAAGATATAGTCTCTTTAGGAATTCAAGTTTTCCAAGCTCCTTTGGAATTTCTTCCACAAGATTGTTCTGATAAAGAGCAAGAACCTCCAAATTAGTACAGTTTCCAAGCTCTTTAGGTATAGCACCATGAAGATCATTTTCCCTTAGGACCAAGCATTGCAAGTTCTTGAGTAAACCAAGTTCTTTTGGCATTTCACCACTTATCTTATTTTGAGTTAAACCAAGATACTCCAAATTCTCACATCCACCTATCTCTTGAGGTAAACTTCCTGATATCATATTCTGTCCAGCTCGAAACCGAATCAATCTTTTAAGATTCCCGATAGAAGGCGGCAAAGATCCACTAAAATGATTTGTGTAAAGAGTAAGTATTGAGAGTGAAGAAAGGTTACCAATTTCATCTGGTAAAGGTCCTGAGAGCTGGTTATTGGAAAGATGCAATTCGGTTAACTTCGAAAGCCGGCCTATTTCAACAGGAATTTGACCTTTAAACTCATTTATATTTAGACTAAGAACCTGCAAGCTTGAACAGTTTCCAATTTCCTTTGGTATAAAACCAAAGAAAGTGTTTTGAGAAAGGTTAAGGTGAAGCAAATGAACCAAACCACCAATGCTGGAAGACAAAGAGCCAGAGAGATTCATTGCATGCAAATCAAGAGATTCAACCATTGGATTAATGTCATTGTTGCAGATGACACCTTTCCAACCACAAGGTGTTGAATCACTTGAATTCCAATTCTCAAGATGATTGTATTTATCAAACAATCTCTCTTTTATGTCCATAAGATATTTTCCATCTGCATTAAGCTCTTCAGATAGAGAGAAAATAAGAGCAAATACCAACAACATAACAAACAATGCATATACATTTTTCTCCATACTTGCACATGCAAATTATGCACAAGGTTGTATTAGAAGTGAAGTGCTTAATCTTTTTATTTTTTCTCTTGGAAGAAAAAAAGAACTGAAGCACTATAAGATTCATTAAAACAGACAATTTTTTAAAGAATATTGAGAAGAGGAATGATACTTGCCATAATAATGGGAAGATACATAGAGTGTTGTGGAATCAATTGGCAACATGCTAAAATAATACTGGATTAATGGTAAAAAATGGATTAGATAGCATATAAGCATATTGATGATTGGTGGACAAATTAAGCATTCAAAGATTCGACTTTCAATGAATAATAATGCATCATATAGAGAATGAATATTATTTGAAACTCACCTCACACCCCATATGATATTTTAGAGATTCTTAGTCCAGTAGTCTTTGAAATTTTAGAATCTTAATGAAGTTTCTCAAATCAATAATATAAAAATGATGAAATATTGATTGGAAAATAAATTCATGTATTAGGCAAAAGGATTTATTTGCTAGTTGAAGCTCCATAAAAAGTTGAAAACCAATTGACTTGAAGTTAAGTGGAGTTTCAACTGGCACTACATCCACATGGTTTAATTTATCAGTGTAGTCAAAAAGTTATTATTCTTCTACAAACTTAAACAGTTCTAAGGGAAAGTAGTGCTATCATACATCATTAAAATATTGGTAGACTGAAAATAGAAAAAAAATAGAGAGATGGGGAGAGTTATAATGTGCTAAATAAATAGTCTATTTGCAAAAGTAGTTTTATTGTAACTTAGCTTGGATTTAGTCTAAGTACATTGCAATGAGCATTCAAACAGACAAAAGACAACGTACGGATTCATTTTAGGAATCATGTGAGTGGGGTTAATAGTAATGCATGCCTGCCAAAAACTCATTAAATAAGTTAAATGTGTTGGTGCTTAAACCCTTTTTCATGGCATAACATTCTTCACAAACACTAGAATAAAGAATGCCTGATGTGGAATCTATCTTGCACCGGTGGTGACACAAAGAAAGGAGAAATTTTATGAAGTTTGTTTGTGATGACATTTTTTTGGTCTTAACTATATTCTAGTAATCTAAAGTTCCGTTGCAAAATAAATAAAATCTAACTAAAAATTATTCTAACCAAAATTCGATTTTGGGTTCTCTCGGACAATTTGTCATTGACAATAACTCATTAATCACTTTAGCTCAATCACTTGGTTGTTTGTAATGACATGATCAACATCAAGTTTAACACTGTTTAAACTTATTGGTTGCAATAGATTATGGTGGAGTTAAATAAATAAAAGCGAAAAGCTATAAAAAGGTGAATAAACAGCATGACAGATCCACAGACTTGGTGAGTTTTCAGGTACTGATGCTATACATTAATAGCTCTACTCAAAATTTGAACTAGATTACAACAATGAAATGATTATTATTACAAGACAGTTAACCACTTTCCCGTGTAAAATAGTACAGCATGAAGGTATAATATTACAATCATGCATCCATGTCACCATTTGAAGCGCCGTCAATTTCCTGTTTGGCAGAAATCACCCTGTCCAAAGTCTGGTCTGAAACCGTGATCCCCGTGGTCTCCAAGTCTGCCACAATGGCAACAGCTGCATCTGGTTCCCCAAGATCAAGGCAGAGAGAGATAACCTCTTCATATAGCGGTCTGCAACATAGGGGAAATAAGGGAAACCATGAGCTAGTGAGTAACAAAGGTATCAAGATTTTTGTTGGCTGGGTTGAGTAGCCGAGTGTCCGAGTCTCCAGTCTTGGAGACTCCTGTTAATTAGTAATCGTCTGTAATTACTGATACTATTATATATAGTATGAAATGCAATAGAGAAAGACATCAAGCCAAAAACAGTGACACTCCAACTACTAGTCTTGTTATATAAAGAAAATAGAGTTACCTCCCAAACTTATAACCAAGACTATGAGTTGTTTGCAAAATTGTCAAGAAAGCTGAAGGCAGTGGCGCTCTTATAGCTGCACGCAAGATCACGGCACAATCTCCAATAGTTGGTGTCCCTCCCAATGTTATGACCTGAGTAATACAACCAAATTATGAATATATCTCAACTCTGATTTGATATATAAGCCAAATCTCAAAATTGAATGAAATATTACACTATGCTTAAACAGGAAATCTACAAGCAGCAATATCACATTATCACAACTTAGAGTATTGCAAAACATAAATAAACGCAGTCTTTTCATTTTTATACTTGATGCAAAACATAAACGAATGTCACGTTATCACCACTTAGAGTATTTATAAATTCATATTTGAAGCAGCATAAAATCATTCCGTCTAGAGTTGCTGATAATGCGAATACTAAAACTTTGTTATAGACACCTTCAAGTTCCTTCTAGATTTCCTATATAAACATATTAGTGGTTGTATATTATCAATAACTTGAAATATAATAATATTCAGTTTTCACATTAATCATTATGCCATTGCTAACTACTATAGTTCTTTACAAGTATTTACAATTACAGCTCTGACTATTTCTTTATTGTTCAATCTTTCCAAAGGTGTATTTTGTGGTACTGCTTACTTGATTATAGCAACATCTGTGTCCCCACTCCCCACTATAAGCATATCAAGCATATCTTCGATTACCTGCTCTTATTACACTAACTAATTCATGAGCTTAGCTGTTATAATTAGCCAAATTCGAGTGAGTTTGAAGTTAAATTATCATTTTATGCTATCAATCCAAAGGTTGGAGAAAAGCAATAACGTGTTTACAAAAAAAAAAAAATATTTCTATTGTTTTCATCTATATAAGATGTACGAAATTTAATGGATGTCCTATAACCTATATATGCCACTAACCAATACATAAATGGTAGTGATACTTTAATAAATCTCCCTCACAATTTGTTTACATAGAAATTCATTTAGTTTTATGATATTTCAGAATTGAGTGAATGAATAAACTCAGAAATCGAAAGCATTACACTGAAACTTTAAAAAGTTTACAGAATAAGCAACTTAACACAAACTCTCAAAGTACAGGAATTTCCACAAGCCTGTATTTGTATGTAAAAAGGAGAGAAGACACAAGAACGATGGAATGTTATTTCCCAAAGATGGTATGAGAAAAAGAAAGATGATTACTGAACAAAAATGCAAACAAATAAATAAAGTTCTCCAATTTATTTGCTTATCCATTAAAGCAACCTAAAAGGTTCCCAAGTAGAACTAACCGATGCCAAATGACCTTACTATTCCTAAGGTGTACAAACATCTTCGTCAAAGTTCAAGCATAGATATTAGTAAATACCGAGGAGTATAAATTTTATTGTGGTATCAATCGGACTGAATATTTGTAATCTGTATGAAAATAAATGTTCGATTTAAGTGTATACTGTAAAAATTCATTTTTTAATGCCATTCAACACCATTTTGGATCTACTCTCAAGGGGAGTTATAAACAATAATTTTCATTTTGTCCACATGAAGATGCAGCAATTCTGATATATGCCTATAGAATTTAGAAACCAAGGCATTTTACCAATTCAACAAGAATAAAGCTTGCAATAGAATTAAACAAAAAAAAAATTCCAGGTTTAGTTACTTGCCTTCTGCATAACTTTGATTGCCAACCCGACTTCCCATTCCTGCGACCATCTATGAGGAGGTTTGCTCTTCAGTTCTTTCTCCCATGTCCATCCCCAAGCATCTGCTAAGGTATACATGTCTGATACATCAAACACTCTTCGATTCCTCATTTCCTTAAATGCCTCAAATAGATCTAATGGAAACCAATCATCGTCGGCATCATCCTGACAGAAAACAACTTTAGATTGTCAAACAACATCAAAGTATTCAAAATGTAACGATGCAACAAAAGAATAAAAGAGTGCAACATTAAATTCAAGCTCAAGGTCCAAAACAACCAGAGTATGTGCAAAGGAAAAGAAGACACAGATGAATTATCATACCTCGCCCCTATTCCGAGATGGTCTTCTCCTTCTTAACCTTTTAGAAGTGGCAGAGGGTAGGTCAGAATCTTTCAACAGCTGGACTCCAATCATTTGAAGGGGCTTTTTCCCTTCAATTTCCTTTTCCTTTTCCTTTATCCTCTCTACATCTTGGTTTTGTACTGGTTCTTCAACTTCCTCTTCTGCCGGTTCTACTTCCTCATCATCATCATCTTCAGCCTCTTTTGCATCATCCTCTCCAACATCAATATAATCTTGAACATCAGGGGACTCTGATGTATCTTCAACCATTGCATTTAAACCTTCTCCTAAGAAGCGACGTTTCCAATACTCTGTATTTCCTTCCTCCAGCTTTATGCATGAAATCAATGCATCCAGCTCTTCATCCACCTGGAACATCAACCATATTTAAGGTTAGGCATTATTTGTTAAAGATCAAGATGGAAGACAAAAGAAAATGGCATTCAAGCACAACAGATAAAGAATCAACCTCTTCTTCCTCCACTTCGATGGGAGGAACCCAAAGCGGCCGACCACGCGATTGATTTATTCTCCTTGCTTTCTGAACACGCTGGTAAAGAACATTTCTGGTTCCATCAGTAGGCAAACCTTGTGCTTCTAGTTCTTCCTTCAATTCATTCACAAGCATTTTACTAGCAGCCTTAGGCTTTAAAACATTCTGTTCAGGCCCCTTTATGATTTTCTTTAGCCACTCGAGCACTCTAACATAATCAGATTCAGATACACCATCACCTAAAGCTACAATTCCTTCATACTGCAACTTCTTCAGAAGCTTCCTATGGTACAACTTCCTCTCCTCAAGGCATCTTTGTTTGAAGGAGGTCTCTATTGGGTTTGAATATATAAATCCATCAGCATCAGGATCTAGAGGTGTCTTACCACCTCGAGGCACCCACCGTTTGCGATCTCCAGTAAGGCCACCTTCTTCAACATATCTGTTTCAATAAATAGCGAATTTACAATCAAGAATTCACCAAACATAAAACAATACTCCCTTCGTCCCTATTTATAAGAGCTAGTTTGACAAAACACGGGTATTAAGAAAGTGGATTTTAATATTAAATTGATTGACAAATTATATTAATTTTACATGTTTACCCTTACGATTAATTGTAGTGCTTTGTATAAAAAAAAGAGAATTTAATGCTATTAAAAAAACTATGCAAAGTAAATAAGGGTAAGTTTGGAAAAAAGAATAATTAATGTATTGATAATTGTAAAATGGTCTTATAAAAATGGACAAATTTTTTGTCAAACTAGCTCTTATAAAAAGTGACGGAGGGAGTATAATAATATTATTAGATTTTGGGCCTAACTCATCCTTACAAAACCGGCTTGTAAGGTGAGGATTGCCTCTTACTTATAAACTCTTGTTCAGGCCTTCTCACAACCGATGTGGGACTTCTTAACAAATATGTACTAGGACAATAATCCCATTAACTAATATAATATACTAGATCAGCGCTAGCACATGCCTGCATTATATAGAAAGAAAGGAAACCAAAATGAAAAGGCTTGAAAGTTTCGGGTGAGGTGGGTAGCTCAACTGGTTTGAGCTAAGGGTGAAAAGAGTTAAAGAGTAAAGGTCCAGTCTCCTCAAGTCCAGGAAAGGTGAAAAATACTAACACTAACAACTAATTACTAAATTTGACCATTTCAAAAGAAAAAAAGAGACTTGAAAGTTTTCTAGCTAGATACATTTCAGGAGTTTCTTCAGACCATTACATGGATTTTGGTCAGCCTATTTTGCCAATACTCCAATATTGGATACTACAGAGATTCACAGTTTTACAGTATAATATAACACTGGGCCCTGATGGCCAGATTGGCCTTCACACAAATGTGAAAGCTATAGAAACACAATTTACCATCAAAAGGTAAAATAACAATAATTAGGCAGCATTAGTGACACTACTCTTGGACAGTGAAAAAAACAGTTGAGATGAAACCTGGATCAAAACTAAAAAGGACAAGTCATTTCATTATAATAATTTCAAATCCGGGTTTTGTGCCTTGGCCAAGAATAAGCAATAAAAATATGTGCAAACATAAATAAAATAAATAACTTGGACTATAATAATAATAATAATAATAATAATAATAATAATAATAATAATAATAATAATAATAATAATAATAATAATAATAATAATAATAATAATAATTAACTGGATCATTAGTGAAAATAAATTCGTAAAAACAAAACATAATCCATAAAATATGATGAGGGAATAATGGAAGGTCATCAAGAAATAAATCTAATTCAGAAGTTAATAAAAATATAACTTGAAAAGTTAATATATGAAAGAAGAGATTATATTGTGAAAACATTTTATTTATATTGAAAATACTTACAAAAGATCTCGAGAATTCTTCAGATTATTGTTCCAAGAGAATTTTTCGATGATCTGCTAATGAAACTACACATCCTTTTATAGTAGAGAAGGATGATACTAAACTAGTAATGTACTGACAGCTGTCAGTTACAACGAAATAATTACATAACAATAATGCTTAATACAAACAAAAGACTTTGCCAAATAAACAAAAAGTAATAATAATGCTGTCTGCCACGAATCTTATCTAATGAAAAGCAAAAGATTCTTCAATTATTTTGCCGGCCATAATTCCAATAATGCTGTTTCACTTTGATTGCTTAATCTTGAAGGTCTAATATTCCATAACAGTCATCTTCATTATTGTGAGTTAAACTTTGAGAAGAGCCTACAGAATCATCGTCATTATTAACGTCCGACTCCGAAATGGCTGCTTGAAGTTTCTTTAGTAATTCTTTTTTGTTGGAAGAGGATGATAGATCAGCCAAAAATATGGATTTTTCGGCTAAAAATTCGCTCTCTTTTCCAGTGTCCCGAGCTTTAAGGAGACATCTAGGATTTTTAATAAACCAATTTTGTAATACTTGAGAATTAATTAATTCTGGGTTAAACTTGTTCCACCATTTAATCCTTATGCATCTAACGATCCAAAAGACATGGCTGTTTGGGACTGATAATTCTTTCTTAAAAGTCCAGGACGTAATCCATGATATTCCAAAAGTAGCATGAAAGGCTAATATTTTTAAATGATCAGGTATATTAATCTTTTCACTAAAAACCTCAAAGGCTTGAGCTGCATAATCTGGAAAAATGTTACTTTCTGGTCCCCATTCATGGAACCATTTAACAAACCATAATGGGAACTTTAGAGGGAAATCTTTTCTGAACCATATAAACCAAGAATGGTCAAAAGGATGATAATACAGCATGTTAGACCATGCTTCCATGTAATCATAATAAGAATAATGTTGAGGCGAGAAGCGCCTAGTAAAACTTCTGGTGTGTGAAGGATGAGCCTTCCAATCAGAGGGAGATAATATTTTTAAAATTTTGAATTTAGAGAAGATAATTTTAGTTTTGTCATTTTTATCATAGGTGTGAGTTATGTCAATGGATTCAGTATCCACCAAGATGAACTCATAAAATAATCTGGTCTTTTTAGGGTTTGAGGGAAGATAATGAAAACCTTGAGGGAAGAACTTGGAGGTAATCTGTAATAATGATCCTTCAGAATTGTATTCTGACTCTAAGAGGAAAAGAATTTTCTTGTAATCTTTTTCCATGAAAGGACAAGATAATGAATCTGGGGGTGTGTAGAAAGGTAATTTATCTGGGATTTTGGAAGGGGTATTTAATGAGGATGGAGTGTTTAATGCAAAAGTTAATGGCGAAACTAATTTTGAATTTAATGATGGCCTAATACCTCTAGGTGATGAAGAGGGATAAAAAGCTGGTAATGCCAAAGGGGTTAATGGGGTGAATTTATTTTGAGTTGATAATGAAGCAGAAGCAGATGAGTTCTGTAATACTTGCTTTGCTGTAATAACCTTTTTGGATTCCTCCAGAGGAGGGCCATAACTGTCTTTTTTACTCATTTTCAGAAAATCTGGTAATGAATTCTTTTCTCCTTTTATATGTTCTATATCAAAATCAAAACATGATAATAAAGCTTGCCATCTGGCAAAAATATGTTTGGAAACCAAATTTTTAACATCTTTTTGTAAAACTTCTTTTGCAGCCTTACAATCAGATCTTAATAAGAATTTCTTTGAAAATAAATCATCTTGAAATTTAGTAATACATAAAACAATAGCTAAAACTTCTTTTTTGATAGTACTATAATTTAGCTGTGCCGGATTCCAGGTTCCTGAATAATATCTGACAACTTGTTCTGCAGATGACTCTGGTAATCTTTGTTTTAATATTCCTCCAAATCCTATATCAGAGGAATCAGTTTCTACTATAAGAAAAGCTTGGGGATCTGGGATTCCTAAGCAGGGTAGTCTTTTAATTAGTTGCTTAATTTGTCTAATACTTTGACTCATGGTTTCATCCCATGGGGGAGGATTCTTCTTCAGTCTTTTGAACAAGGGTAAACAAATGATCCTAATGTTGGGAATAAAATCAGCTACATAATTTACACATCCTAAAAATCTTTGTAATTGAGTTTTATCTTTTAATTCATCTGGGAATTTATCTCCAAATTCTATAGCTCTACTAATGGGGGTAATGGTTCCTTGATATATGTTAAATCCTAAAAATCTTACATTAACTTGGAATAATTTCATTTTCTTGGATGATAAAACTAATCCATTGTTTTTAATGATTTCAAAGAATTTCTCTAAGTGGTCAAAGTGTTCATTTAGAGATTTGGAAAAAACTAATATGTCATCTAAATAGACAATAGAAAATTCTTGATAATCATTTAATATATCATTCATAATGTGCTGGAATTCACTAGGAGCATTTTTTAATCCTAGGGGCATTACATTCCATTCATAATGATCAAAGGGGACTACAAAAGCAGTTTTATATTTATCTTTTTCTTCTAATTGAATTTGGTAATATCCTGACTTTAAATCAAATTTAGAAAATATAATTGAATTAGATAATCGTCCTATTAAATCCTTTTTATTAGGAATGGGATATCTAATCCATTGGAGCACTTTATTTAAGGGTTTATAATTAATAACTAATCTGGGAGCACCTCTCTCTAATTCTCCTGGATTATTAACATAAAATCCTGTACAACTCCAGGGAGATTTACTTGGTCTGATTAATTTTTTATCTAAATAATCTTTAATTTCTTTTTTACAATATTCTAAATATTGTTGATTCATTTGAATTGGTCTTGCCTTTGTGGGTATAGACCTTTCATTAAAATTAGGTTCATATGGTAATGATACAATATGCTTCTTTCTGTCCCAAAAGGCATTGGGATGTTCTGAGCATATTTCTTTTTCAAACCGTTGTTGTAATAGAATAATTTTATCTTTTATATTTTTAGATTCTAATTGGCTTTCTATCCTTTTATATTGAATTTCTTTATTTAGCATATTAATATGTTTTTTCTTTTGAGAAATTAAATTAATTGTAGATGTAGAAAGGTTTTGAACAGTATTTAAATCTTTAGTTCTGGGTGCTTCAAAAAATCTAAATATAACTTCCCTTCCCAGGGCGTTTGAAGTTATAGCCTCATGAGAAACCGTAAAAGGGTATAATAATGAAAGAAAAGGTGTACCTAAGATAATATGTTGATGTATATTTTTTACTAGTAAAAAATGAGTTTTATAACAAACATGATCTTTACAGATCTTAGCATCTGTTAATTTATACTGAACTTGTAATTTATGACCTCCTGCACCACTTAATCCTTGTAAAGTTTTTTCATAAAATTTTGTAGGTATTAATCCTTCTTGAATACAATTCATATCTGCACCAGAATCTATTAACGCTACTAGATCAAATCGTTGATCTTTAACAAGCAAAGTAATTGGACAAAGCCATTTATGTGTAATCATTCTATTTAGAGTAGCAATATATGGGGGATCATCTATATCTTGCCTAATATTCGAAGTTCCAACTTCATTATTTATAATTTGTTTTCCTTTTAATTCTAAATATTTAACTTCTAGCTCTAAATCTTTTGCTTTTAATGAATCTATTTCTTGTTTCATGAGCGAGATTTCATTTTGTAAATCTTTAATAGTTATTGGGGGAGTAATAATAGGTTTAAATCTATTCATGATTTCTTTAAATTCTATTTTTTGAACTGTATTTTTGTTCTTTTCTTCACGATCTATCATGTTTTTAATTTGTAACATGAATTCTTCCTTTTGTGAAGATTCAGGCATATCTTTTAATATACTTATTAAGGTAGTAGCTTGATCACTAGTGAATAATAATAATAATAATAATAATAATAATAATAATAATAATAATAATAATAATAATAATAATAATAATAATAATAATAATAATAATAATAATAATAATAATAGTAATAGAAACAATACCTAGCAATATAATCAATCTCATAACCAAGTTCAGCCTCCTCTTGTAAAGGTTCAATCCATGAGCTCACTAATGTCCGGTATTTTCTGCTCAAGATCATTGCCCGTGCGGGGATTTGCAGGTTATCTTTTTCTATAGCTTCTAAAGCTTCAAGCATGTCAATAATCCTTCCTGTAGTCAAAAAATGTATTTCAGGTTGAGTCAAAGTGCATTCCCTGACAATTTTGGTTGTAAATATCTATAAATTTTTTTTAAGACACTACATATTGAACTCCACAGACAATTACATTTACCATGATTATTATCTTTAGTAATGTAAGTTATTATCTCACCACAAGAGCAACAAAATGTAAGAAAATAGCTTCTCAAGGAAATGATCATATCTTGTGGAAGCAAACCTTCTATACGATGGTATTACCCTTCAACTACTAAGAAATACCCTGAAAATAATTCTTTCAGCTGAACGTATTTTAGACCCTATAGAATGCATGCCTAAGATCTGATAACATTTTGTACAGAATATTAAATGAAATATTGAATTCTTTAACAATAAAGACATTAAATTCTTTAACATTAAAGACAGCAATTCTAAGAAAGACAATACTGAAAAGCGAAAATAAATAACAAGTATAAGCATACCTTCTCGACATAATGCCCGGAGGTACAAAGAAAGAGGATCTCCATAGTTCCCTTCATTATGTAGAACTTTTGTACCCCCGTTGAAGTTTTTAAGTGCTCGGAAATGCCTGATAGCTTCTCGTACTACACAGTACTTGGTAAAACACTCAACTAACAGCCTACAGAAACACCACAGGGTTACTTAATAACTGGTACAAAGCAAACTCCTCTTAAAAGGAGTATCCCTAAAATTTACACATTAAACCAGGACACCACAGGGCTTCTGAATTTTAAATAAAACAAAAAATCCTAACCCTTAACACTCTCCCACTGCATACATTCTCACATAGATTATGATGTATTGCTTGTTTCTTTATTTTTAGCAAAACGTTTTCACACTGCATACATTCTTCACACTGCATACATTCTCACAGAGTAATATTTTTAAAGAATTCAGCTACAAATACTAATTAATACAGCCAATAAAAAGTTCAAATTATATACTAATGAATTCAGATTATTTACATTCAATATGCTAAAATGGTCAGGTTTGTAAAAGGAAAATATTAATAATGTGTCTTACGCATGGGTCTTCACATTTGGCTGTACGCGCTTATGATCTTCAACCATCATACCAAGCAACTCAGCGACATCTTGTACTCTATAAGACACATGTAAATAAGTTTGATTGGACCACATAATAACAAATCCATTTCAATCCAAGAAATATTCAATTTAAGAAATCCAATTGGGGACCTTAATGCAGTGTTGTTAAACAGCAGTGCTATAGCCTACCAGAATTTTAACAAACAACTATTTTCTGCGATACGCAATTTAGCACAAAGTTTTGTCAAATAGCGGCCATATCAGCTCTATAGCACTGCAACATAGTATAACTTGAACAAATTGCTATTTTTTGGGATTGACTTCACAACACTGCCTCAACTCAACTATTAAAATATGACAGGTGATAGGAGTCAGAAACAAACTCCAAATGTGAACACTGGAGATATAAAAAAATAAAAAGAAAGATTATGAAGATCTCAAAATAGTTAATTAACAAGTGCAAATTGAGGAATAATATAAGTCTTATCATTATTGAGAGCGCATAACGAGGAACAATTCTAAACTATTAAATAACAAAGACTATCATGCAATAACGTTGCCTTTTGCCTGTTGTCGACCATGCACACGCAACAGACTAACCTGTCATAAGAATCAGCTCTAGTATACGCTTGAATGACCCAATTGTATGTTTCTGTATCAGGCTTCATATAATCTGTAGTGTAATGAATTGAAGATAATTTCACCTCAGATGTTTCAAAGTGGAGAAATAAGCTATATCAATCTAGAAAAGAGCACCCGTATCCCAAAAATCTTCACACGCAATTAAATAAATGAAAAAAAAGAAGAAAATTGGAATTGAAAAAGAGCTCTTTCACCAGCAACTAGAAATAGAGACGTGGAATTCAAACCTTCTCCATATTCCATGTTCTCAAATGTTGTAAAGGCTATTTCAGGTATTCCGCAGGTAGCCTATTTAATTTGAAGGAAGCAATATTAAAAATAAAACATAACACAAACAGCCAGGTCAAAACCAGACATGCTCATAATTTGTTTTTCCACAGCTAATTGAAATTTGAAAACTTGAAAAAAACTCAGCATTCACCATAAAGGCTGAAACATGTAAAAGTGAAGTGACATTACATTACATAATATTTCTATATCAGTAACCTTAACAGATTTTACAGTCACAAAGAGAACCACAATCCAGGAAACAAGAATATGTTGTTGGTGTTTGTAAGACTTCATCTAGATAATGATGTACGGCTACAACACGAGTTGTGTAACTAATTAGTAACACTCAGAATCACTTTCAAGTACAGAGAAAATTTATTGAATGACATGAATGTTTATGTTTATAAATAAACAACTGACAACTAATAAATGAGTAACTATAAAAAAAAAACCACCTTTGACCTTATTTTCACCATTACATTTGATAATTCTGAGACAATATACAATGTGAAAAACAATATGACAATTTTAGTATCTATAAACAAAAACATGAGCTCAAAATAGTAAAAAAATCACGTAATATTTTTTTTGTTACCCCCATTTTCAATATGATATGAAACTGACCCTTAGAGTTGTACAAAGTATAGATTGGGAAAGTTAACCTGCACAGAAAGGAGGCAATTAAAATGGAAAGTTGTTGCCATTCGCCCAGCAGCTTCCATCTCATAGGAAATTTCTAAAGCATTAGAATGGTCTCCTGCTTTGCAGTCTTCCTCAATTAGAAGATCATAAACTTCATCAGTAGCCCTGAGGCCACCCTTAGATCCCTTCAAGAACACTTTGTTTGCATCTTCCAAATGCTTGTTCCGAACAAGTTCCTCTGCATCACATGCCAAACCCCAAACCAAGGCACACAAACATACAATAAATCAGTCACTAACTTCGAACAAATAAATAAACCATTGCCAATTGTCCGTAGAATGAATAACATGATAATCAAAATAATACCAATAAGAATCATCCAAGCATGACGAATATCATAATTTAGCTTTTCCATAGCTCCAAGTATCTCTAAACCTTTAGTAGCATGGCCTTTAGACCCAAACAATCTTACCAATGCAACAAAAGTTTCATGAATCGGCCGAAGCCCTGCACCTAACTCTCTCCTCAATGAATCCATCTGTGTAATATTTACATATCAATAATTAGGCCTTGTTTGGATAAAGAACATAATTGAGTGCTTATAACATAAGTGTTTATCATATAGATGCTTGTGTATAAGCTATTTCTATAAAAAAAAAGAATATAAAATAAATTCAAACTGTTTTTATGTTGGCATAAGTTGTTTTTCGTAAGCTATTCTAGAGAGCTCATAGAAATAAATTGAAAACTACCTTCAAAAACTTATAATAATACATGACAGCTTATTTATTTGTATAGGTTGTTTCGTACAAGCTCAAAAATAAGTCAATTCAAACGGGCCCTAAATCAATCCAAATAGTCTGTTAGGCCCTATTCGGAAGAACAAACTAATTAAGTCTTAATGTCATAAGCACTTACCATATACTACGTGCTTATGTATAAGTTATTTCTATAACAAAAGAAAAAATAAATTCAAATTATTATATAAGCTATAAGTTATTTTCACGGATTATCCTATGATATAGAGCTTATGAAAATACTATTCTGGACTTAAATATAAGCAATAGTCGCTCAAATTTGAACCAACTACATTTTCATTTTTGTTATATTTAAGATAAAAAGAGAGAGTAAACATTATGTATATGTCATGAGCTGTTTTCATAAGTTCTCCACACAGTTTCACAAGTGCTTATGTGATTAGATAAGCTCAAACAATTCAAAACAAGTGAATCCAAACATTCCCTTAGTAGAATTCAATTCGCAAGAACCAATCTATTTAGTGAAATAAGAATTACCGCAGCTTGTTCATCACCGTTAAGAACATACGAAACAACCAAACCGTGAAACGATCTTGGACCAGGACTCAAACCAGCAGCAATCATATCATACATAACTTGAGAAACACCGGTTGAGTCACGGTTCTTAGCCCGTTGCATGAGTTCCTCCATGAAACTGAACCGGAGACCGTTCTCGAGCGAACTGTCGTCATCTTTAGGCTGTTTCTTCTTTCTGGACCGTTTCTCCGGTGAAGTAACCGCTGCTCGAACCGGTACGGTTCGGGGAGTTAAACGGTTTAATTTGAAAGGAATGTAGTTGTAACCGTAACTGTAACTGTAACATGAATGCATGAATGTAGAATTGAGTTTTGGTTTGAGAATTGAGAGAGTGAACCGGTGACAGTGTTGTGATGATAAGACGAATTGAAGAAAGAAGGAGGGATAGTACAGAAATGATTACTAAATTCAACTACATTTCTTCCTTTGGGTCTTGTCATTGGACTCTAATGTTATCCAATTTACATTGTTTTTTGGAGTTTCTATTCCCACCCCTTTATGTTCTAAAAAGAAACCCAAGTAGAGAATTTTCAGTTCAAATTTCAATGTTTACATGTATAATGTGATATCTCTACCAACTGAATCATACTCACGGGGACTTGAAAATATACTTCTAGAGGGCTCATGGTCATTAGTCAAATTTATTTGGTCTCCTTGCTTATCGTTGAACATTCAATTGGACTCAATAATCAAGTCCAAAACACATTTAATAAAACTGAAAACGTGACAGAAAATTTAGTCAAATTAAAATTTAGTCACTGCATCTTCAACATATCTTTTTTGAAAACAATAATTGTGAACTATTGTTGGAGAGGTCTTAACTCTTTTTGTTATGGCAATATAATCATCATTATTTTGATCGAATTAAAAAATTATTGTATTTAGATATAATCTGAATAAATTTCATATATGGATATGTGTTTTTGGATATATCATTTAATTAAACTTTTATACATGAAAATTGCTATGTACATCGAAGTTTTTCACGAATAAATCACGATAAATGTAATTTACCTACATAGCACCACTAGGTATTCCACTAAATCGGGAATTAAAATGTATACCAAACTTCTTATTTTTTTGTTTTCACTACCAATTGAATTTAGTTCGGGGGACGGTTATGGCATCGAGCGATTTCAGCCCCCTCTCGATCGCAGTTGCGGGAGATCGAACCGTGATGTATACCAAACTTTTATGTTATTGAGTTATGTGTATCTCCAACACATGTTGCGTGAACTCTCATGACCTATCCATTTGCTAGATACTCCTATAATACTAGGCTTCACAAAACCATTTCCTTCACACGTGATAAGGAATATTGCTTTCCTATTTACCGGTGGAAAATGCTCACTTTCCTTTTCTCCAATAAGAGCACTCACTCCTTCTATTCTTCAAAAAATTCTAGTTGTTTGGGTTAAGAATAGAGATACAAATTAAGAGAAAGATAAAGACGGTTAGGGTTTCAATAGTATTTGAATAGTATTGTTTAACAAAATAAAGATTTCAAGAGAATTTATAATAATATCTAATGAACTACTAGACTACGAACATATAAATTCAATGCTAAAAGTTCTAATATATCTAAAAGTTTGGACATTCTTATTCCATCTATATATGCATCAAGATAAGATATATCTAAAAAGTGAAATGTTTTTTTATAAAATGATATTATTATAGTAGTGAGTTGCGCTTGATTGTTTGGAAGAGGTTTTTTTTTTCACAACCCCTATATTAAGGTTGTTGATTCACCTGACCTCTCATCTTATCAATTTATTTTTTACACAACATATGAGAAATTAATTTAATTAGAAGTAAAATTAACCTAACTTATTAAATCAGGAATGATTAAGCCAGTAGAAAAATGACCGGTGGTTTGTGAGTTGGTAAATCAATGACATAAAGTGGAGAATTGAATAAACCTATGGTAGCGAAGTAATTGTTGTTGCCATTATCGACAAGTGAATCTCCAAACGACAAAGAAAAAACGAGTTGCATCTACACCATTAATAAAACCATTTGCTAGAACTAAAATTACAACAATGTAGGATGTCAAACCAAGAAAATTAGCCATGTTTATTGAAATTGGATGAACATATATAGCTAGTGAAAAAGGGTTTTCATTGGTGCTACAATATATAGAGTAGATGTAGTGTATGAGAATAGGTATTATTATATCGTTAGGACGTGGTGGTTGTTATATATTGTTAATTTCTATTAAAATTTAAGGTTGTGATTTGTGAGGTTGTACCATACAAATTCAAGCAAAAATGTCATTGATCAGTGTCGGTAGATTTTACTCACTTTTAGAAGTCACAATTAAATTCCCTATCAAAAACTAAGGTTGTGATATATCTAGGTTGTACCATACTTCTTGTAGGATTTTCCCTATCAAATGTACTAATTAGAACTATTTTTTTTGTCCTTTGCTCTGTCTCTATCTTAAACATAGCTTATTGATTTTATTTTATTTTTGAGAAATGTTATTTTAACTCATCTTTATTTCATTTTTATATAGAGTAGTTCTCCTACAAAATCTAACGTTAATTATCACCGTATCAACTTACGATCGATATTATTTGTATAGTAGTTACTAGTATATTTGTTTACATCTTAAGTTATTGATCTCGTACCAAACTTTGATCATAATTTTAAAATGGAAACCACCTAGGATATTTGTTGTTTAATTATTTGCAGCAATAACGGCTTCTGCTCCCACTAGCATCCATCATCATCGATGTAGAGGGGAGGTCTGTAGGTCTGACTCCTATAGAAATAGGCAACCACTCCAACAATAGATTGAAGGCTGTAACTTCCAACAGGCTTAGATATACTTGTAATTAGTTAGAAGAACTCATAGTCTAAGATGGTAACAAGAGAAGAGAAGGCTTGGGGTCAGGGACGAACCTGTGTGAGGCTTGGTTTATAGCCACACCAGCCCGACCCATATTTTTTCAAAAAATAATAATAATAATTTTATAAATAATTTTAAATTATTCTGTGCACATATTTGTGCAAATATTAATGTAAATATTAGTTTAAAGTTTATTATTGATGATTATAAATCTCTCAGTATACATTAGTTTTAACATTAGTATAAATATTAGTTTATAGGATCTATTATTGATATTTCAAGTCGTTGGTTATACATAGTGTATTATTTTAAGTTATATAATTTTAAGTCGGTATTAGTGTATTATTTTAATTTATCGAGACTTTGTTTGTAAAAGAAAAAGTGAATAACTAATTGAATTTGTTGTATTGAGTAAAATTAACTATTGAACGAACATATAAATATGAAATGACATAAAACAATAGTTTTAAAAAAAATCAAGTAATATGTAAAATCAGAATACAAATTAATAAATTATAAGCTAATTGAAATAAACTATAAAATAACATAATTTTGGGTTCTATATATTTTGGTCTAATGTAGAATCTTGTGAAGTATCAAACAATAATATGCATGATTTAACGAATATTCAATAAGTTATAGTCATTTCTTTTTTTCGAATAGAAACTTTGTGGTATTTTGGATAGTTTATCAGTTTGTTGATTTCTTTTTCTTTTTAATAAAAATTTTCTAATTTGTTTGTGTTCTTTTTTTGGATATAAATGTTGTATTAGTAGTAATTTTATGTAATGTTTTTTGTTTAACTAAATTATTAGGATAAATTTTTCTTTTTCGATAGTGCCTAATTTTTTTAGCCCCACAAATATTTTCAGTCCAGATCCGCCCCTGCTTGGGATTAACCTTTCTCGACAAAGGAATTTTATGACGGGCTTACCTTTTCGATCATAATTTTAAAATGGACATTATAAAAGACTGTGGTGCACATGTCACAATATTTTAATGAGGAGGGCACAAAGCTAAACGATCACAATTAAATTCTCCTTTTGTAGAAAAAACAATTAAATTCTCAAATATTACACACAAAAAGTCTCACAACGTAAGCAACAAAAGGTATACAACATTTTATTTACTTGCAATGGAGCAACTGCAAGTTAGGAGACACAAGCTAGCATATTTTGTAACACTTGCTAGGGACTAGGAAGACAAGTGATAGCAACACACTCTTTAACATATATTTTTCAATACTCTATTTTATTGGTGAAACTCACATAAAATTGAATCCATAAAAAAGAGTTTTAAAAAAAAGGTGTTAAAGAATATGTTGCTAACATTATTCTAGAATAATTAAAAAAGGGTAACACACTCATAATGTAACTTAATTAACCCTTCCAACATATCTAAAATTTGTAAAGGTTCAATGTTATAATCAAACCCCATTGGAATCCATGGCAAGGACAGTGCTAAGATTCATAGGGTGCATGTACTCATTGGAGCCAGTCAAGATCTGTTTCACTATGATTCTGTTAGCTTTCTCAGATGGATGAAATTGATCCCAAAACACATAAAGGTCTCGATTTTGACACAAGTTTGAAAGGGGTGTACAAAGTCCAATTCCATTATATGGGCCTTGCCCACAACAAGCATCCTTTGATGTAACAAATCCTGTGGACCCAAATATTATTGTAATAATTCAATAACAATTAATAAAATCTTTATTCAAATAACTGATTAAATTAATATATGACTAATCATCATATTTACGATATAGTAAATTATTTTACAATTTCCTTGATTTTATACCCCAAGTTTTAGTTGTTCGATTTTAACGCTCTAAGTTTCACAATTAATCAATTTTGGCTCTCAAGTTCAATTGTTCGATTTTGGCCACTCAAAATTGAGCAATTAAAATTTAAGGGGACCAAAATCATGCAAATGTTAAGTTTAGGGAATTAAAATCAAACAATCAAAACTTAAAGGTTAAAATCAAGCAAATGTAAAATTTAGGGGCCAAAATCAAAGTTCTCATCAACATCTTGAGAGAGAAATAAATAGTGCAAGTAATAAAATGTAGATGATATAACAGGAAGAGAGAAATGTAGAGAATAAAAATAAAGTGTTAAATGAATATTGGAATGTTAAAAGTGGCCAAATATAATCACCCCTATAAATTATTTCATGCAAGATATTACCTAAGAGTTACTATTTAAAAAAGTAATTGAAATTGTAAAATTTCTTAGAAATTACTAAAATAATTTTAATTGTTTTAGGACAAAATTCTAATTATTTTTATAGCTTAGATAAATATGTTAACATGCATCCTTAAAACATATGTTAATATTTTCTTATATAAAATATACTTTTGATAAAAACTAAGTTCAGTTCACATACCAAAAAGTTCAGGATTGGTGATAAAATCTATTTGCATTTTATGTGCATTGGCCGCAATGAAGACATCATCACCAATATCTTTGTTGAGTTTTTTGATCATTTTAACAAGTTGTGGATTATATAAAGATGCAGCTCTCTCAAGTTCCACATCACATTCACCATTTATACTTCTTAAAGCTAACTCTGCTGGAGCGCATCCCATTGAACCTGTACCTGTTACAAGAACCTTACGAGCTCCCAAATGATAAAGTTTCTGCACCCATTAAAATCATAATAATAATCAAATAATTTAATTAGATCAACTTACTATGGGAGCAAACTCTATATCTATGAAGCACGGACACGGACACTGACTTGTCGACACCGATAATAATTTAAAAAAATTACATAATTTAATGTAATCATAAGTGTCGGTGTATGTTGGTGTCCGACACAGACACGTCTAATCCGAGAAGTGTCTGTGCTTTATAGACTTCAATTGAACGTATAATTTTTTATTCAAAAATATAAGTAAATGTTAATTGTTCGATTACATAGTTTTTTTTTTTTTTTTTTTTTTGGTTTTCACCACCAGTTGAATCTGGTTCGGGGGTCAATAAAAATATAATAGTGAACACATGGATATTATGGACACTTCAATATATTGTCAAATTTTTATAAAAAATTGTGGAGTTTATCAAATCAATAAAAATATAATAGTGAAATTTAATGCTTATAATGAGTTATTATGCAAAATAATTCATTTGTAATTGGAAAATTACCCGTAAAATCTTCTTGTATTCAGAGATCAAATATTTAACATAATTTGGCAAAGAATACTGGCGGGATCTTAGGGACTTAGGCACCAAATAGTAGTTATTCACAAAATCATTGCCTCCACATGTGATTAGGACTAATGCTCCATTTATTAATCTTTTACTTTCCTCTTCTCCAATAAGATCACTCACCCTTTCCTTGTATTCTTTGAAAAAATCTAGCTGTTTGGACATTCTTATTATTTCTATCTGCAACAAATATACATGATTGTATTCATAAATAATAATAATAATAATAATAATAATAATAATAATAATAATGTAACATCCCAAATTCTATTTAATAGAAGAAAAATATTAGAGGTGTAATTGGGATAAATTGTGTCAAACCTATTATGAATAAAAATAATAGAGTAATTTAATTGACCAATTTAAGTGAAACACCAAGCCATGGGTCCCACATTTTTATTTACTAAAAGGCAAAACTAGAAGCAAGTTTCATTCATTCTTTCATGTTACTGAAAGGTCAGTAAGCACTCCCACCCCTTTTCCTCTCTCACGCACAGAAACAACATAAACCCCACTCTCCTAACTTGTTCTTTGATTTCTCATCCCTAATTTATCATGCAATATGAAACTAGTGTTAAGTTGCAATCACCTTCATCTTCTCCAATCCTCTCACGCAAAATTCCTCTAACCCCAAATCTTCACCATCTCACTTTTTCTCAATTCAAGTGCATGCATGTACTGATTCAAGTGTCCTTGGTGTGTAATTGCTGATTGGAAACAGAGGGGTTAGAGAAGAACAAGGTAAGAAACTCAATTCTCATAAACTCCTAGATTTTCTTTTGTAAATCAAATCCCTCAAATCCTAATCTTTACTCAAATTCTGTGTTGCATGTGTTTTTACTACCGAAAATATGATTCTTGAGGCATTGGGTATGTCTTGGGTGCTGTTGGAAGTGGAAATTCGAGCCAAATCGCAGAATTTCGTTCTTCAGCTCTGCAATACTCGCCGCAGCGAGTTAGCCCTCGCCAGGGCGAGCTGCTGCTGGTGCCTGCGGAAGTCTGCGGAGTCCTGCGGGCAACCTGCGAGGAGCTGCGGGCAACCTGCGGGAGCCTGCGGGAAGGCTGCGGGAGCCTGCGGGAAGGCTGCGGGAGCCTGCGGGAAGGCTGCGGGAGCCTGCGGGAAGGCTGCGGGAGCCTGCGGGAAGGCTGCGGGAACTTGCTGTGTCCTGCGGGAACTTGCGGAGCCCTGCTGAAGCTTGCTACCAGCCTGCAGCAAGGTGCTGCCCTGTCTCGGGAGATCCTTTTTCAAGCTCGGTGAGTTATTCCTAAACCCTATTCGTTCCTCTTTCAAGTTGTGTATTGGTGATTCCATGATCCTAACCTTTGCAAACCTCAAACATTCATTAATCCATTCTTTCCTTTTTGTCAAGAATACAAGCTCGGGGTTTAAGTGAGTTCCGATACAAAAGACTATGATGCTGTAGCTGAGCTTATGATCAAGTTAAAGCTTCTGAGTTATACTCAATACAGGTGGGTTCTTTAGGATAGTGTAGTTAGTCCCCCAAAATTATGATATGCATGATAACTTAGGTTTTAGGAAAAATGTTGTGTGAGGGGAATTAGTCCCAAATTTCCCTCCATTCTGTTTATATATTATGTAAATTATTATTGCTGCACTGGCTTAAATGAGAATTGTAGGTGTTACCTTGAAAAATATGATTTCTGATAAAACAGGGAAGCACCGCATGAACTCGCCGTAGCGAGTAGTCAGCGAGTACTCATAGCGAGCTGGGTTCTGGGTTGATGATACTCGCCGTAGCGAGCGTTTGTTCGCCACAGCGAGTTGATTTAGGTCAGGACCTATAATCTCGCCATGGCAAGCTGGTGACACGCCACAGCGAGTTTGTACAGGATCTGCCTTCATTTTCTATTTTCTATCTAACTTCATACACTCGTTTTATATACTCATCAGAGCCAGATAGTTTGCTGTAATATGATTAATATAATGTCGAACAGAATGTTAATCACAGATAATTGTTAGGGTATAACTTAGACTATTATTAGGTTTGTATGCTCCCCGGGTTTTGGGAATTATGGTAGTAATAATTAAATTAGTTTCAGTCAATTATGAGCGATTTTGTGATATCGCGTTATGGACTCCCAATGGGACAATCCATTAGGATAAGTTATTGTGAGCTGCATGCCGTGACCGAATCGGTTGACGGATATGGCAGGCCTCTGAGACATGCTCACCTCAGAGTGTCCTTGTGTTTAAAACGAATAAGATTAATTATGTGTTACACCTTATCATTATTTATGGATTATGTTATGTGTATAAATATTATGATACGACTGATTAGGTGCCCCCGGTGTAGTCACCTCTAGGAGGGTAGTAGGACTCACTGAGGCTTAGTAGTCTCACCCCACTCCAAATCAATTTTTTTTTTAGGTAGACAGGTTAACCGAAGCAAGGACCGGGACGGAGCTGATGTTTGGAGCTGAGCTTGATTCATCAGATTTGAAGACTGTAGTCTTCTTCTTTGTTTTAGATTTAATCTGTTTATCTTAGAATTCTTTTGTTTCCGCTGTATATTCTTCTTTGATTACTTTGTATCCGAAACGAGTTGTTTCCTGCTTATTTAAATTCAGAAATTTATTTGTACTCAGATGCCATTATGTATGTCTCGACTAAATATTCTAGGTATTTTAGTTGGGGCGTTATAATTGGTATCAGAGCAGGTCGATTCAGTATCGGACCTTGCCATGAGTCAGAACAATTCTTTTCCAAGCAATACAGACCCTTTGGATCTGGACTGTTTACGCTGAAACTGTCACGTACTGAGCCTGATCAACTCAGTAATGTGTATAGTAGGCAGTGTATTATGGTTTAGAACTGAAGTGAACTCTGAAACTCCAGCATTAACGTCGCAGTGAAGTACAATCGAGGAGCTGTCGTCGGAGGAATATCTTATGAGAAATTTTTGGAACAGTGGCAGATGGTGCCACAGGAGTAAAAATTGTAGATTGAAGCAAAGTAAGTGTATCCTCAAGTCTGAAGTGCGCAGTGCACAACAGAATTCCACTGACACAGTGTGCCAGGTGAACTTCCTAAGCTTAGAATTACCTTACCCTATCAGGAGCTATGTCCAACCAAGTTTAAGAATCCATCAACACTCTACACCAGTAAGCGGTCAGTCAATCCAGTTGATACTTGGGAAGTATGAGTATTATACTAAGTGTAGATTGGAAACCACAGAATAACCTTTCTCAAATCTGTTTCACTCGCTAAGCGAGTAATTACTCGCTGCAGCGAGCTTAGCAGACTGCTACTGCTTCAATTGTTGCCTCACTCCCTGTCCAACAATCTTAGCCTTGATGTTAGCCTCCAACTCTTTCATAACCTTACCATCCTACCTTCTGGCCTTAGGGTAAGCAATTCGTAACTGCCTTGTGTGTACAAGGATTCTTCCGTATTAGGAACACTTAGCCAAACCTCATTCCTTACCAATTGAATTGGAATCCCTATTTAGCTAAGCCTATCCCAAGATTATCAAACCTTAAGGTTCTCAATGGAACGAGGACATGCTTCCTTATGGACAACCAACACTTGAAATAGGAATTAGTAAAACGAAGTCTGTTGCCAAATGTCTAGTTATCCAGAGTGAGTGAGAGGCTCCTATATGTTTAAAGGTTAGGTAGCCTTAGGTAAAATCCTTTACCTCTTAGAAGTCCATACCTGAATTGGACCAACGAAGATTCAGCATTGGCTATATCACAGCAATTAGACTCTCCTTTTAGCGGTACCACATCCAACGTGACACACTAAGTATTAGCACAAAAATAAGTAATTAGAATAACCAAACTTAGTGTAGTGGACCTGACATACATCATAGTAACAGGAATTAAATAAGGACTTAAGCAACATTTAGCAGTAGAAATTTAAAATCCAAACTTCCTCCCTAAACCATTAGTCGTTTAGTGCGAGACAGGAACCCTTAGATACCCAAGGGTTTGACCGATAGTAGATTCCTAGCAATCACCCAAGCCACCAAGATAATCTATAGAACATTATCGTCAAACAATTAGGAGTTAACAACTGAATCTTGCCAAGTAGGTTTAATATGCCTTGCATCAAACACTAGAAACCTCCTTTTGGAAATAACGTACTTAAGAATACATCTTAGATATTATTACCTCATGTTCCAAAAATTAGAAACCCAAAACAGTTAACTTGTTAGACATTTCTAAAATAGAGAATGCTTAGACAGACCACTTAAGCTGAGGAAACCAAGATTAGAGCGCAAACACATTTTAGTAATTCCACCGAGGCCACTTTAGTGAACTATCCTCTAGAACATCTATAATTTTCATTCTCTTGCCACAAACCCATTAAGTAAACACCTAGGATCACTCCTTCAAATGTTAGTAACTTGGGTTAGCCTATTATTAATTACCAGTAGTCGCATCAGATTAAGTTTAGTTAGTATAACCGTTAAAATCTTACCGTTAGCACTACCAGTTGGCGAATCCACCCGTATTTACCTTGTCATTAAATAACTTAGAGAACGAAAGCTCAATTACATATTAGGATTGACCTTTTTCTGAACATATTCGACCTTTGAACCAGTTAGTTGAGAAATCAGTAGTATTAGTTAACCCATATATCAGAGTTACCAATCTGCCATCATTAGGTTTGTAGTATGTACCAGAAACCTGCTCGCTAGCTAGTTTAAGGATTAGATTTAATCAGCCATACTTATCAAAGCTTTAGTGTCAAACCGTAGGAAACATGCTCTGATGAATGAAACGTATGAGAGACCTTATTAGTGACACTTATCACCTAGACCAGTCTTCCAGCCGTATATTACTATTCCGAGAAAAGAGATTAAGTTTAACATTAACTCCAATTGAACACCGACAACCTTAACTTTTCCAGCACCTGTCAGCTGAGAGATCATCAATGGAGTTAGACCTCCCTGTGAAACTCAGCTAGCTAGAAGCTTGAGTAAAGACTTTATTGTCCTAGCCTGAGGAAAATAGAAAGTAGAACTGTAGAGTATAGGTCTGGACCAGAGAGAGATCAATCATCAATTACCTTTGTATACTTGGGCCTTCTTTTAACTTTGATTCGAGCCGAATAATGTTCAAAAAATCCCCGTCCGTAGTCCTTGGAACACTACGAACGTGTATTCGCTCTAACTCATCTGAGTTACGTCTCAGACGCATATTCTTCCTCATGACTGAAGCTGCCTGTCAGCAGGTACTCCACACAAATTCAAAACATATTCAGCTACTCAAATTTATCAACGTCAGCCAGTCGCACTGATTACGTGAAAACATCACTCTTAAGTAATTTTACTCTATGCTTTTAGTCTTTCAGCTGTGCCGTTAAGTATTTCCTTCCTATTCGTGGAAGTTAGCTGCCCTTGAAAAACCACAGATAGTATCTGATTCATCTCTCGAACGTTAGTTAACCTGTTAAGTAGCAACCTCATCTATTCCGACACAAATGACGTCTCTCAGTGTCAGCAAATCATTTGGGCTTCGTACATTCAAGCCTTGTAATCAGATTCCCGACTTAGTTGGTTAACCGTATTCGTCGGAACCCTTCAGCCAAACTCAGTGATAGGATCATAGTTAATTCCAATTCAGAGAAATTCAGTCGTTCTAACGACACCAGTATTGAGAATTCAATCTCTCGGTTTCTTCCCTAAACTCATGTTATTCTTGTGTGTTGAGCTCAAATGACTCTGCCGTATGTTCGACCTTTCGGCCTTGCCTATCGTAACCTCGTGAGACTGAGTGTTCGGCCTGAGTAACTTGAACCGAATATTCCGACTCCAAGTTTAAACTTCTTCAGCCAGTTCATATAAGAGAATGGATTAAATTACTCATTAGAGTAATGCTTCATGTCAATCTAACCGTACTGTTATCATAAGGATTCGTCGTTAGTTCAGCATACCGTTCTAAGCTTTGCCAATCATTTTCAGCCGGAGTAATATAAGTTACAACCCAGAGTGTTCATTGCCAAGTTTAGAACCCAACTAATTGGACCAGCCTAACGCAATACATATCAGCGAAGGACCCCAACGAGAATGACCCTTAACTTTAAGAGATGATCTGAACCTAAGTGCATACGCATGTTGCAAGTGCAACCTGATCACCGTGTTGGGCCAGGATAGATTAAATTGTAGGTGGGATTTTATCGGACAACTATAGGTTCATCTGCAGGTGAGTCTGACTCGTTGGCAGAAGAATCAGTAGTGTTTAGACAATTTTCCACTCGTTTTATATTAGATCGATCCTGGAGTAGTAGACGACACCGTGGTACGGATGTACATACGACGTGTTATGCATGAAGGTGATCGGAAGGGAAGAACGATGTAGAAGGACGAATCTGAGTTGTACCCCTACGAACGCTCAAGTCTTGACTTCAAGTTAAGAATGTGCCAACCAGGCCAGATACCGATCTCCTAAGACTGTGTAGTATTTGGGATGATGTCGTTTGTAGTGAAGAAACATAATCGTAGTAGAAGAAGAGGAGTACGGGGCTAAACTAAGATGACAACGACACTGTCAGAAGGTGACAGTAAGTTCTTGAATCAGAGTGCGCAGCACTGAAACCTTCGAGAATGCTAGGATAACCTTTAATCAGTAACCTTATGAGAGGAAAGTTTTATTCCAAGGGATTGTAAACGTTAAACCGAAATGCAGTCTCAGAAGCAAACTTAAGCAACCTACCCTGTTGTGGAGTGAAGTAATTCTGAATTTCGAGGACGAAATTTCTTTAAGGAGGGTAGATTGTAACATCCCAAATTCTATTTAATAGAAGAAAAATATTAGAGGTGTAATTGGGATAAATTGTGTCAAACCTATTATGAATAAAAATAATAGAGTAATTTAATTGACCAATTTAAGTGAAACACCAAGCCATGGGTCCCACATTTTTATTTACTAAAAGGCAAAACTAGAAGCAAGTTTCATTCATTCTTTCATGTTACTGAAAGGTCAGTAAGCACTCCCACCCCTTTTCCTCTCTCACGCACAGAAACAACATAAACCCCACTCTCCTAACTTGTTCTTTGATTTCTCATCCCTAATTTATCATGCAATATGAAACTAGTGTTAAGTTGCAATCACCTTCATCTTCTCCAATCCTCTCACGCAAAATTCCTCTAACCCCAAATCTTCACCATCTCACTTTTTCTCAATTCAAGTGCATGCATGTACTGATTCAAGTGTCCTTGGTGTGTAATTGCTGATTGGAAACAGAGGGGTTAGAGAAGAACAAGGTAAGAAACTCAATTCTCATAAACTCCTAGATTTTCTTTTGTAAATCAAATCCCTCAAATCCTAATCTTTACTCAAATTCTGTGTTGCATGTGTTTTTACTACCGAAAATATGATTCTTGAGGCATTGGGTATGTCTTGGGTGCTGTTGGAAGTGGAAATTCGAGCCAAATCGCAGAATTTCGTTCTTCAGCTCTGCAATACTCGCCGCAGCGAGTTAGCCCTCGCCAGGGCGAGCTGCTGCTGGTGCCTGCGGAAGTCTGCGGAGTCCTGCGGGCAACCTGCGAGGAGCTGCGGGCAACCTGCGGGAGCCTGCGGGAAGGCTGCGGGAGCCTGCGGGAAGGCTGCGGGAGCCTGCGGGAAGGCTGCGGGAGCCTGCGGGAAGGCTGCGGGAACTTGCTGTGTCCTGCGGGAACTTGCGGAGCCCTGCTGAAGCTTGCTACCAGCCTGCAGCAAGGTGCTGCCCTGTCTCGGGAGATCCTTTTTCAAGCTCGGTGAGTTATTCCTAAACCCTATTCGTTCCTCTTTCAAGTTGTGTATTGGTGATTCCATGATCCTAACCTTTGCAAACCTCAAACATTCATTAATCCATTCTTTCCTTTTTGTCAAGAATACAAGCTCGGGGTTTAAGTGAGTTCCGATACAAAAGACTATGATGCTGTAGCTGAGCTTATGATCAAGTTAAAGCTTCTGAGTTATACTCAATACAGGTGGGTTCTTTAGGATAGTGTAGTTAGTCCCCCAAAATTATGATATGCATGATAACTTAGGTTTTAGGAAAAATGTTGTGTGAGGGGAATTAGTCCCAAATTTCCCTCCATTCTGTTTATATATTATGTAAATTATTATTGCTGCACTGGCTTAAATGAGAATTGTAGGTGTTACCTTGAAAAATATGATTTCTGATAAAACAGGGAAGCACCGCATGAACTCGCCGTAGCGAGTAGTCAGCGAGTACTCATAGCGAGCTGGGTTCTGGGTTGATGATACTCGCCGTAGCGAGCGTTTGTTCGCCACAGCGAGTTGATTTAGGTCAGGACCTATAATCTCGCCATGGCAAGCTGGTGACACGCCACAGCGAGTTTGTACAGGATCTGCCTTCATTTTCTATTTTCTATCTAACTTCATACACTCGTTTTATATACTCATCAGAGCCAGATAGTTTGCTGTAATATGATTAATATAATGTCGAACAGAATGTTAATCACAGATAATTGTTAGGGTATAACTTAGACTATTATTAGGTTTGTATGCTCCCCGGGTTTTGGGAATTATGGTAGTAATAATTAAATTAGTTTCAGTCAATTATGAGCGATTTTGTGATATCGCGTTATGGACTCCCAATGGGACAATCCATTAGGATAAGTTATTGTGAGCTGCATGCCGTGACCGAATCGGTTGACGGATATGGCAGGCCTCTGAGACATGCTCACCTCAGAGTGTCCTTGTGTTTAAAACGAATAAGATTAATTATGTGTTACACCTTATCATTATTTATGGATTATGTTATGTGTATAAATATTATGATACGACTGATTAGGTGCCCCCGGTGTAGTCACCTCTAGGAGGGTAGTAGGACTCACTGAGGCTTAGTAGTCTCACCCCACTCCAAATCAATTTTTTTTTTAGGTAGACAGGTTAACCGAAGCAAGGACCGGGACGGAGCTGATGTTTGGAGCTGAGCTTGATTCATCAGATTTGAAGACTGTAGTCTTCTTCTTTGTTTTAGATTTAATCTGTTTATCTTAGAATTCTTTTGTTTCCGCTGTATATTCTTCTTTGATTACTTTGTATCCGAAACGAGTTGTTTCCTGCTTATTTAAATTCAGAAATTTATTTGTACTCAGATGCCATTATGTATGTCTCGACTAAATATTCTAGGTATTTTAGTTGGGGCGTTATAAATAATAATAATAATAATAATAATAATAATAATAATAATAGTGTATACATAAACTTTATATTAATGCTACAAAATTTATCATTTTCACTTACAAATTGAAATCCAGTGTCATTGAGAATTCCAACTCCAGCAGAAGCAAAATTGGCACCAACAAGCAATTTATCTCCTTTGAGCTCAGGACTTAAATATGGCAATATTGGCTCTGTCCCAATTTCTTGACCTATAGAAATCACAAATATATAGGATAATTAATAATTTATACAATATAATTCAAATAAGAGAAATGATCGAATTAATTTACACAACTAATTCCGTTTCAAAAAAATTTACACAACTGATTAAATCAGGGATATTTAAGCCATTAGAGAAGCGTCCGGTGGGTTCTCGAGTTGGGAAATCAATGCCATAAGGTGGAGAATCAGCTCGAGCCGTGGTGGCCAAGTAATTGTTATTGCCATTATCGACAAGTGAATCTCCAAACACAAAGAAAGCACGAGCAGCATCTACAGCATTGATAAAACCATTTGATAAACTCATAGTTATAACAATGTAGGGTATGAAAACAAGAAAATTAGCCATGATTTGTTGGAATTTGATGAAGATGGCTAGATGAAAAGTGTTTTGATAATGGTGACTATACATTACATAGTAGATATAGTTGATTATGTTCATGTGTCGGTGTCTATGAGAATAGGACTTGGTGATTGTCACATTTTGAAAATGAATGCTAGCTTGACAAATTATACTAAGGTATAGTTAGTTGCATTTGCATTTATATATATGACTAATGGTCAATTATATGTATTAAGTTTTAAGGTAGTGACTTGTGAGGTATACCAGACAAATTAGAGAAAAAATCCTGCCTTTAAATGTAACTAATAATGACCATGTTTGGCAATTTCATTCGATAGGATTTTCCCTATCTTTGAGTAAAACAAAGTGACTTTTTTCCTATCAAACAACCAAGTAGGACAACTGTATATTTGCAAGCCCAACTCAATACCTTTAATTATTACTTAGGCCAACTCAACTCAATAAGTAATTCTGATATTTTGTCGTCCAATGTTGTTTGTTTTGATTTCCCGTCTTAATGCAGAGTATTTTATTTTCCTGTCTTTGTGTGGCATATTTGTGTTCCTGTCTTGGTGCGGTGTTTATTTGTTTCAAGTTGATAGATTAAAGTTGGTCTAGTGCAGATCAATCCATAACTTTGGTACCGTCAGCGCTACAGATCTGAACACATGGATATTATGGACACTTCAATATATTGTCAAATATGTAGGTTTAAGCAAATTTCCTTTTAATGTTATTAACATGGATGTTGTGAGTTTGTTCGTCGATTCATCGTTTTTATTTTTACCGATTTTAAATTTGTATTATATCGATAAATGAATGCATATTGTTTATGTATAAGAAAAAAAACAACACAAGATTTAGGTAGGGGAGAATGGGACTTTCATCATAACTAGCTCAATGGTCATTTTCTCTATAACAAATATGTCATATTATATATTTCTAGTTAAATTGAACTTTTGTTGTAAAAATAAATCAAATTGAATTTTTATTGAAATTTTTGGATCTAAAACTTAGAATATTTTTACTTAGGCCTGCCCTGAATATTTGTAGCACGTTTCGTCCCTTTCACATGCCTTCATTTGAATCATTTCACTTTGTTTTATTTGGTTTGCATCTTTATTTACCTTGTACCAATTAACTTCTCATAATAAATTCAAGTTGACAGATAATTTGATTCAGAGGTGTGATCCTATAGCCTATGTGTATTAGCACTCATGAGAGATCCAACCTCCTAAATATTTTTTTGTATTTTGAGGAATTAATCTCTTTATAGTGAAAGAATAGCTTGGACAACCAAAATTAATTAACATTAGTTGACTAGTGCATTATTAATATGGTCGGGTTTGAGATCTCTAATTCGTTTTGCGTGTTGTGTTTAGTTTGAGATCTAATTCCAATGAAGTTCATGCCCATGACTTTGACAATGTTAAAATTTATGTGTTAATAATAGTCATTGGAGCTAGGGTTAATCGGTTCAGTTTTGAACCCGTTTATAGTTAAAAATGTTTGAACGGATAAAATCTTTATTGTTTTAGTTTGATTCGGTTTATAGTATTTTTTAGAAATAAAACCGAATTAAACTAACCGGTTTGATTCAGTTCAGTTGATCGGTTTATAACATTTTTTTCCAATAAAATATATATTATTTCATACTCTCTATTTTTCAAATAACTTCAAATTAAATAAATTTATACAACATACTCAAAACTAAATAAACTAACATAATTTTATTTTCTTATTTTTATTAGACAATATTTTGTAAAACAAAACCAAACAAACTAACATAATTTCATTTCCTTGATAAAAAAAAATCTATTTTCATAAGTTGTTATACAATGAACCATATTAGTTCATATAATATTTCTAAAAATAGTATTATTATTAGTTTCCGTTCATCATCTTTTAAAATTGGAATTCAAAAAATCGAACCAAATTAGTTTAGTTTTCTTCTGTTCAATTTGGTTTTGATCCAAACCAAACTAAATTGGTTAATTTCCGGTTTGGTTTGCCAGTTTAATTGGTTTTTTCTGATCAACTAACACCCTTAATTGGAGCCACTCAAAATCTGTTGATTGAAATGGATTTCAAAACGTATAAAGATCTCAATTTTGTGAATTTCTTTCCCTTCTTTGACACCTCCGAGGCTCCCACGTTCTCTTAAACTTTTAAAAACAACAAAAAAGAAAAGAATACAACACAATTTTTTTTTTGGCACAAGAAGAATACAACATTTTATTACCGGCAATAGAGCAATTACAATTTAGGAGACACAAGCAACATGATTTATACCAGAAATAACTAACACTTGCTAAGGACTAGGCTGGAAAATTATAAAATAGAGAATAAAATATATAGTAACACAAACACATCTTGTAACTTAATTAACCCATCTGCAATACATCTATAATCAAAGCCTTTAATATATGAATCAAACCATGGAATTAATCCATGGCTAAGTGAGTGCTAAGATTCATGGGATGCATGTACTCATTGGAGCCAGTCAAGATCTGTTGGACTATGATTCTGCTAGCTTTTTCAGATGGATGAAATGGATCCCAAAATGCATAAAGGTCTCTATTTTGGCACAAATTTGAAAGGGGTGTACATAGTCCAATCCCATTGTATGGACCTTGCCCACAGCAAGCTACCTTTGATGTAACAAATCCTGTTTTGGCCAAAATTAAAATAGTAAGTTAAAAATAATTAAGAACTCCATTGTTTTTTTTTTTATTTTACAAAAACTAATAATAAATCCTTATTATTTTTAAAAAAATTTAATTATACTCTTCTTTTATCTTTATTTTATGTTTTTATCTGTCCGTAGACGAAGTGGCAATCACCACAAAAAATTTACACACATACACAACAATGCCGTTTTAGATCTGAATCCGAGCAAATTATGCCATGCAATTGATGTATTCTGAATTACTAGTAATAATTATAATTTTGTTCATAAATTATTAAATTAATTTTTCAAATTAATTAATTTCTTTTTTAACTCTTATTCTTTTAATGCTACCTTAGTACATTTGTTAGTGATTATTTTTTAAATTAAAAATTATTTTCTGTTGCAAAACTAAAATAAAAATTGATAAAATCCAGTTTGGTGTGCATACCAAAAGCTCCAGGGTTGGTAACAAAATCCATTTGCATTCGATGTGCATTAGCAGCAATGAAGACATCAGCTCCAATCTCTTTGTTTAGTACTTTAACCATTTCAATAAGTTGTGGATTATATAAGGATGAGGCTCTCTCAAGTTCCACATCACAATCACCATTTCTGCTTCTTAGGGCTAACTCTGCTGGCACACACCCCATTGGTCCTGTACCCGTTACAAGTACCTTACGAGCTCCCAAGTTATAAAGTTTCTGCATTGCACCCAATAACGTTAATTAAGCATCCTCACAAGAACCAAATAATTTATTTAGTAATATATAATTAAAATTGATAACAAATGTAATTTACAGGTTCCAATGTGAAGAAAAAAATGTAAGTTGCAAATTTACAAAAAATAAAATAAAAAACTAATTAATACATTGATAACAAACTTCATGCCAATAATTACCAATGTTGTCATTATAATTGTCAGTTACTTGTGAAATAAGAAAAGTATTTTTTGTAAAATATATCAAGTATTGTTCAAATTAGAGATCAAATATAAATATTTTTCTAAAATTTAATTTTGAACTTAATTTGAAATTGAAAATTTTACTTTTAGTTAAGAATTTAATTGCTATGAATATTAATTAAATAAAAAATTTATAAAAATAATATATTCATAATTTTAAAATATAAAGTAATTTTGAATACTATATAAATCACACACAAGATTTTATCTCATTTTCAATTAAATATGACTACAGTCATACATTTCAATCAAAAAGAACCCCAACAAATGTATACATGATTCCCACCAACATATCTTGTAAGAAATTCATATATTTTTTTCATGCATTAAATATGACTTTTAGAGTTATGCATGTCATATGAGAATTAATATATATTATATATGATTGAAATATAAAGTGATTGTAAATTTTAACACATATTAATTTTTTAACGAAATTCTTATTACATTTATGAAGATTTTATTACTATTTATTTATTTATAAAAATCAGTTTTAGTGAAATAATTATATGTGATTTTTTTATTTCTATTTTAAAATTTTGTTTTCCTATTCTGTTCTTTATTTTTTTATTTTTTGATAAATAATAAGTTTTTTTAATAAAATAAATAAGAAGTTAAAGTTGACACAATTTTTATTTTTTTAAAAAAAAAAGATTTACATAGTCATCACTGAGTTAACAAACAAAAAAAAATCCACGTGGGCATGACATGTGGAGATTCCATCTAGTCATGCGCCACGCTGTGCAGTCAAGGGGGTAAAACAGAGAATTTTGAGATTGCAAGGGGGGAATCACAAAAAAATATATTTCAGAGGGTAATGCAAAACTCGCCTACTTTGCAGGGGGTAAAAACTTATTAACCCTATAATTAAACTGTCATTTATTTTGGGGTTAATAGGTCTTTACCCCCTGCAAAGTAGGCGAGTTTTGTTTTACCCCCTGTAATTATTTTTTTTGAGATTACCCTCCTGCAAAATATATTTTTTTTATTTACCCCTTTGAATGCACTTTTAAATCGATTATTTTGTTCAACTGATTTAAAAATATATTTTGCAGGGGGGTAATCTCAAAAAAATAATTAAAGGGGAGATAATGCAAAACTCGCATACTTTGCAAGGGGTAAAAGCCTATTAACTCTTTATTTTGAGACGTAGTTAATTAATAAAATGGTTGTGCTTCAAATGTACTATAGTATTTATTGGAAATTAATATACCCTCAAAATTTTTTTGTACTCCGAAATGAGATAGGTGACATAGTCCGGGAGAGAAAATTGGCGAGATCTTGCTGAAAATGGGACCAAATAATAATTGTTGACAAAATCATTGCCTCCGAGAATGATAAGTACAAGTGCTTTGTTGACTATTTTCTTGGTTTCCTCTGCCCCAACATGTGCGCTCAGCCTTTGCTGGTAATGATCGAATAACTTCAATTGCTTATCAATGTGCAAGACATCTAGCTGCCAAATCATTTAATTTATAAGTTATTTTCCATTTTAGTTAGGAATAATTGAAAAACAATTACACAATCTTTCTGTAATAAATTTAACATTTAACTTCAATGTAATAAATTACGCAATCTCCTAACGTGTATAGTAGTATGAGTAGAGACACTTAATGGAATTTTTGCTCCATGTCCCAACAAACTATCAACTAACATAACAATATAAAATTAAATGAAGCACTAGTTATACTTACAAATTGAAATCCAGTATCATTGAGAATTCCAATACCCGCAGATGCAAAATTTGCACCAACTAAAAGTTTTTCACCAAGTAGGAAGGGACTCAAATAAGGAAGAGGTGGTTCTAAACCAAGTCGCTCACCTGCAAATTAACCATTTCACATAATCAAACCCATCTAATTTAAGCAATGCATGCAAATGAGAGACTAGAACCAAACACATAAGCAATTTTAATCCTTCAAAAAAAAGAAGCAATGTTAAGCATATATGTTGAGTGTTGGCTAATTAGTAAGCTAATAACAAACTGATCGTAAACATAAAACTCTGGTGATGAGCTGAGTGACACCGAATAAGTATACTAATACTAAGAGATTTAAGTTCAAATTCTGAAAATTAACGTGTAATCCTTAAAATTTGTCTATTAAAAAAGCTAATGACAAATTTAACTCATACTGATTATGTCAGGTATATTTAGGCCATTAGAAAAACGTCCGGTTGCTTTGTGCGTAGGGAAGTCAATGCCATACGGAGGATTATCCGCACGAGCAGTGGTTGCTAAGAAATGATTGTTTCCATTGTCTGCAATTGAATCACCAAAAACGAAAAATGCTCTTGTTGGCTGAGCAGAACCAAAACCAAAAGCCATTAAAAAACTTGTTATCACTACTATAAAACAAAAATCTAACACTAAAGAACTAGTCATAGCTACGAATGAATAAGTGGAACTCTTTGTGCTATGTTGTGGTGACTAAGTGATGGCTTAGAAAGTGCTATGGCTATATATTTATATATAGAATTTGAAAGACTGTGATAATGTTACCACATTCATAAATGTTGTATTGATTCTTATTTCACCTTCCAAGTTTAAAGCAATCGACAAATCAAGTAAGATAACTAATTGCTTTGATGCATTGTTTCAGCAAATATGTCACATTTTCACCAAATTGCAAAACAATATCGATGTATGCTTTGTATCAAATATTGAATAGAACATTGTGGTCCGCCAACCTCCACTGTAGTCCACTACTTGATTAGAAGCCATGCCCACTTAAAGTTGCAGTTCACAATAAGTAGAGTGTCAGAGCTTCGAACTTCAAACTTCGAATCCACTACATATAATGCAATATTTCTATCAACTGAGTTAAATTTATATATAGCATTTTCGGTGGAAGCCCTCTCACTCAATTCACACGGTCCTAAAACAAAGCATATTTTGATATTTTAGAAATTAAAATTACCAATTTTATACTTTGGATTGCACTCATAAACTCTGACCAATAAAAACAATGATAAAAGTAAAACATTAAATTAAACCACAAGGAAAGAAATAATTAAAATTTAAAACTAGATATGTTTCCCTTAAAAAGAATTTTATGCAGTTACCTCAAATCTTAGATTCAAGTCCATTTAACTTTAACTATTACTTTAAAGTTTGTGCAAAAGAAAAGTATTAGTTTAAAGTTATTTCAGGAATTACAAAATATTATAAAATAAGCTTAAATACAATTTTGACACTTCTATTTTGATTGCAATTAGATATTAACCTCCTATTTTAAAATTTGAAATTTTAACCCCTTGATTTAACTGAATTTGGATTTTAACCTTCCTATTCAAAGGTTAAAAAAAATTGTTGATAAAAAAAGTGCAAAAAAAAGAAAAGAAAATAAAAATATAATATTCACAAAACACGCACAATATCATGTATTACAATTAATCCATCGAATAAAACATGTGGTGCACAACTCCCACCCGAGAATCCATTTATATATATGTAGAGGTTGGATCGTCTCCAGTGAAATTTTCACTGGAGGCTGTCCAGTTTCAATCAAATCCTTCCAATATTTTTTAATAATGTGAACAGTAGTCTACAATAAAAGAATGGATGGATGACATGCCAATTGAGGAAAAATGCACTGCAGAGAATCTATATGTTCAATAAACATGTAACATTGCACATAGATCATATTGAAAACGCTACATATATGTTGTTACAAATGACTAAAAATATAAAATCGGAAATATACTGTCATACTGAAGTATCGAACTAAGAAATTATCTATAATATTGAACAACTACCTTGTTTTGTTTAGTGTGTATGGGGTATTATTCTCACTATTTATAGCCAAGCTAAGCCATATTAGCTCATCCTATCAAGTAATTCATAGTTTTGGATTTGCATAATGGTTTGTAGGACGCACTGTCCGTAGACCGATTTAGTAATTTAAAATTGTTACATAGTTATACCATTTTGGTTTGATTTAGGGAGGAGAGATTTCCACTGTCAAATTTAGGCTAGAGAAAATTGGTAGAATAATCATGTTTGACTTGTGGAAAATCAAGTTAAGGATGTGTTGATGCAATCAGGGTTATACAAGGTCAGCTTGGAGAGGCGGTGGTAAGAATACTCAACATCGATTTGGAGAGGTGGTGGAATAATACTCGGGTTACGACTGAAACAACAACTTTATCATGAGGATGTGAAGGTGCTAGTGGTGTGAAGTTCGGAATCGTGGATTTTTGGAGTCGTGGACTTTGGATGCTCCTATAACATGTGTTTGAAGAATGAATACTTTGAATTCCTAGAGCTAGTTGAAGGTTGAGTGGTTCATCTTGAAGATGGGAACGATTGTAAGGATCAAGGTATGGATGAGGTTCTCTTTTACATGATGTGAGGTATGTTCCTGAACTTAAGCGGAATTTGTTGTCTATAATTATGTTTGGTGATCAAGGTATGAGACTAGATTTGAGCATGGAATTCTAGAAATTTTGTCTTATGCAAAGATAGATGGTTTTACTATTGGTCATGCATCTGTTACTAGTGGTGATTTTCATGATGTGGTTGAAATGTGAGACTTCGGATGGGTATTTGTTAGTGACATGGGTTTAGTTGGACTAGTGAAATAAGGTTTACTAGGTGATGTAACTAAACTGGAATTGTTGGAGGCTAACAATGGCTTGAAGGTGGTTTCAGAGCAGTTTGATGTTGTTCAAGTGGCACATGAGCATCAGTTGACATGGATGCAAGGTGTGTGATGATAGCGTGCAGGCATTGGTTGACATTGATGCAAGGTACGCAGTTATCTCGATGTCCGATGAACTTCCGGAGAAAGCCAACATGGAAGTTGCACCATAAATTTTCAGCAAGGTTTCGAGATGAAATTCTTGGGATGACTTGGTTCCAAGTGAAGGAAATTCTTGAGATGATTTAGTTTCAAGTGAAGAAAATTCTTGGTATGGTTTAGTTATAAGTGCAGTGTACTTTTTATGTGGAGTATGATAATATAATTTGTCGATATAGACAATGAGAATTATGTTTGTCAGTGAAAACAATTATTGTCCGTCTAGACAATGAAGATTGAAGACCATTACAATCAAGGTGGAAATTGTTGGGGTTAATTGTAATGTAAGTCACACATTGCTAATGAAGGAAAAAAAAAGGTCAAAGAAATTATATTTGGAAAGTCCCACATTGCTTAGAGAAGTGAATGGTGGGGGAGCTCAATGTTATATATAGAGACCAGGCCCGGCCCTGAGGGTAGGCAATGGGTGTCATGGCCTAAGGCCCATTGTTTTTAGAGGCCCAAAATATTTTGTTATACCTTCCTACTTTTAATGAAAATCAAAAATCAATTATATTTAAAGAAAGAAAACACTATTATAAAAAAAATCAATTATATTTAAGGAAAGAAAATATGATTAAGCCTAGGAAATATGTGTTATTTAAAAAGTTATTGAAGACCATTTTTTTTTATACCTAGTAAATAATTAGGCAAGGATTAAAATAGAACCCTGCAGAACAACAAAAATACGGCACCACTTGTCTTTGTTTCAAATTCCTATTGAGTTTTTTTTTTCCTTTCTAATTCTTTCATTCTAGTAAGGTATGTAAGAATGTTATAGGTTTTTCTTGTTTTGGTTTTGGCGTTCTTTTATTTTTTGTGTTCCTAATTTTATTAACAAGTTATTTAATTTATTTTCTACAAATTGTTGATACTTAACATGTTATTTTTTGCATCCAATTTCAACCATTTGGATCTTATGATTTTTCAATTGTTCTTCGAAGTCAGCATTCTACTTCCATGTGTTATTGTTCTCTACTTGAGTTTTTTTTCTATCCGATGTTTAGAAGATGTTGCCTAAGAAACATTTATGTGGTGATGAAAATCGGGAAAAAAAATGAAAGGAAGGGTTAATAAATTCAGAACAAGGGGATCTTGAAAAATATGTTTTCAAAAAGGTAAATACCCAAAAAGGTAAATATTAATGTTGTTATATTAAATGAAAGAAGTTTTTTTTTGGCCTAAGGCCCATAAAATGTCAGGAACGACATTGATAGAGACCTCAATTTTCTTGTTTCAACACACCAAGTTGTAACACTTTTTTTTTTGACTAACCAAGTTGTAACACTTATAAACACTTTAAGTTTATATTTGTGTTTGTTTCTTTTTCTCTTATGCTTTTGTTTTAGAGTATTTGATATCTAATTCAAATATTTACTTTGGAGAGTGTGGATGTACTGGGGTCATGAAGTGGTTGAGAGTGAAGTCTATATGTTGTAACAATTTTCATATAGTATTTATTCTTTGGTTGTTGTTTTAGACAATGGTCGTGGTTTTTCTTCGATTTTGGAGTTTCCACGTTGTATTCTTTTATTGTTGATTGTGTTCTTTTATTTTCTCTATGTCGTCCCAACAATACCACATATATATATATAATATATAGTTGAGAAAAGTGTATAAAATTCTTGAAGGACCAAGTGTAATAAGTAGGACACGAATTTATGCATAGATAAGTTGGAAGTGTAAACAAGCTAGAGGAGCCACTTATTTGTTTGGAAGGATCAGCTATTTGGAGACCTTCAGAACTAGGTCGACAAGTTACCCTTTAATTTCCATGGCAGAGGATGAGTGGTCCTGAATGCAGGACTTTGTTAGTTTAGCTTAAATGATCTGTTAGCACAAAACAATCAAGGTATCATTTGGTCTAATTTATTTTAAAATTTTTACTCAATAAAAAGAAAAATTAGATTAAACAGATTTTTAAAAAGTTCTTGATAGAAAATGAATTGCTTAATTGTTAGGGTAAATAGATTTATACACCCTGCAATGTAAGCAAGTTTTATTTTTTGCCCCGTAAATTTTTTTTGGTGACTCGCTCCTTGCAATGTTGAATTTTTTTCCCTAGTTCATTTTACCCCCCTTGTACCCCCTGCATTGTTGGCCTTTACTCCCATGTAGGGAGTAAAAATGAACTAGAAAAAAGAAAAAAACAACACTACAAGGGGCAAGTCATCAAAAAACATTTATAAGGGGAAAATCAAAATACACATACATTGCAGGGGGCTCATTTACCCAAATTGTTATGAGTAAAATACATAGATAAAATATATTTAAAACTAAAAAATACAACAATTACCAATCAATTTTAATTTTTTTACTTTCTAAAATTCACTTTTGGCTTTCAGATATCTTTTAAAACTTAAAATAAAAGGAACCAAACGTTCCTAAAACTCCTAGGCCCCACCAAAATTATTATTTTTTGGAAACTTTTTAGATAGGCTCTAAAAAGTTCATGAAGATTATTAGGATGTGGTTTGTAATAGATTAAATATTTAATTAATTAATTAATTATAGATTGATATAATTAATTTTTTTTAAAAAAAGTTTGGTGATTAAAAATTTCACTCTTAAGGTGCATAAGCAGATAATTGGAATTCGAACTTTGACCCCCTTATATATAATACAATGTTCTGCCAACTAAACTAGGTTCACGGGACTACTATTTATAATAGGACTTTTCTATCATGTGCAAATTTGCACATGTTAAGACGTTTAAAATAGTAAATTTGTATTGGAACTTGTGAATTTTATATTAAATATATAATATTTTAATAAATATTTATTGTTTTTAAATAAAAAGTTACTATTTTTAGTTATTTAACATGTGCAAATTTTAATAAATAATTATTGTTTTTAAATAAGAAGTTACTATTTTTAGTTATTTAACATGTGCAATGTTGCACATGTTCTTATTATTAAGGGTTAATATGCTTTTAACCCCTGTAAAGTAGGCGAGTTTTGCGTTATCCCCCTGTAATTTATTTTTTTTGAGATTATCCCCTGCAAAATTTATTTTTTTGATTTACCCCTCTTTTGCCGATGTGGCAGGCAAAAAAAAACAGAATAACCGATTTTAAAAATAAACTTTTTAAATCGGTTGAACAAAATAACCGATTTAAAAAGTGTATCCAAGAGGGTAAATCAAAAAAATAAATTTTGCAGAGGGGTAATCTAAAAAAAATAATTACAGAGGGTAAGGCAAAACTCGCCTGCTTTGTAGGGGGCAAATACCTATTAACTCTATTATTAATATAAATGATGATCAATTGTTTTTATCAAGCATTGTTATTGATGAATTATTTGATTAAGTTTTTGTATTTGAATGCATCAAATGAATCGTAATGGGTTGAATCATTTAAGTTTAATGAGAGCTCTCTACCCTCACTCTTTTAATTATATAAATATGTTTCTCATTTTCATCATCCCTATTTCCACGGAAGCTGAAGATATATTTCTTAATTCATATGCTATGATTTTGTACTTTTAATCCATTAGCTATTTGTTAAATTTCAACAGTTTGTTGTTGTTGTCATGTTGTGGTGGTGTATTGGAAAATCTGAGAGCTTGAACATGAGAGTTTTCTGAAACTTTCTTTATTATATAGCAAAAGCTAATTTTATAAGGTGATGAAGACTCTTTTATATAGAGCTTCATACTGCCAACTCAGCATGATCTAACAAACTAAGTGTTACATCAGCATTATTTCTAACTAACTCATAGTTTATCTATCTATAGTTACAAATTGAATGCTCCTATTTACATATCTAAGAAATAAATATAAAACCATTGATGTGGTCTATGCTAATAGCTTAAACTTTTGGGATAATTGATTATTTGACATGATATCAGAGCCTCTATGATTAAATGGTCTAGAGTTCGATCCCCAATCCCCCCATTTTCTAATTAAAAAGTGGAATTTAAACATATGGTAGGTGGGTCTATGCATTATCCACGCTCCAAGCCCAAATGGGCTCTTGCGTGAGAAGGCGTGTTAGAAATAATATAAAATCATTTATGTGATTTATTCTAACAGCTTAAGCTTTTGGGATAATCGATTATTTGACAACATATACTAATATTATATGGTGGTCTGTTTTCCGTTGAGTATCGAGAATTGGTTAGTTCACCGGTAGATTTTTTGTGTGTTTTTGGATTGCTAATTTAATGTCTATTCTTGTATGTCTTATTAGTATCTAGAGTATCTATTATACTCTCGTTTTTCTATTAAGTTTTAATATGATGATCATCTTGTGTCCGACTTATTATATGTCGGATGTTAGTATACTCTAGATAAAATTTAATGTCATATCATATTTTTCATATTAATTTAATTAAATTTTATCCAAATATATCTGTTTTGGACTGGGCTTTAAGCCCAATAAGGTTCGAGCAACGCGAGCAACATTGGCAGCACTCGAGCATCCATTTCCTACGAGCATCTTAACGGTCATTGGTGCCATAGCGTATCGTAACGGCCGACACCGGATTGATGAGCATTTAAGGCTCATCATGACTTTTCAGCCGTTTTCCGGCAGCCAATTGATGGCCATTTATTGCCATCATTGGCCTTAGCCCAGCGCTGGGGGCTATATATACTCCTCATTTGAAGGAGCTCAGGTACATTCTCTTACTTCTGAAAACCTATACTCTGCCCTCACTAACTTGAGCGTCGGAGTGTAAACAGGTACACAACCCCCTCTTATTCCACCGTTACTAGGGGCGGAGCTCTGTTCAACGGACGTTGGTCAACTCTGATTCTTGTTAAGATCAGTGGCGCCATCTGTGGGAACTCATTAGTTTCCCCTTCTTTTCACCTAGAAAAAGAACAAAACTACCTAAAAACACCATATTTTACGACCAATGGCCGGAAACGGTAACGACAGCACCGGTGAAAACCACCCAAACCACAACGTGGGTCCAAACCACCAAGAGGATGGGCATTTCACCGCCGTGACCCCTACTGAAGCCTCTGCTGGCCCTACTGTCCAACCCCAAGGGGAGCCTCTGGACGTCCCACCATTAGCTGTAGGGACCCCCATAGAGGAAATGATGGCAACATTAATTAACGTCATCAACAGGCAAGGCACCATCATTCGCGAACAGAATCGCAGGCTAGCAGTGGTCGAGGAATCGCGTGCCACCCGATCATCGCACCCAAGGCGATCCCCGCAACACTCCCCACAGAGGAGGGAGCGTCCGGTGTCAAGATCAAGGTCCCCGAGGCGTCCGAGCCCCCGGAGGAACCGAAGATCTCTGAGCCCTCGGAGGAACGCAGTTGTACACGTGAGGAACGAGGGCGAAAGGCCTCGAAGACACAGGTCACCACCAAGGTCTCCCGAAAGGTATCGTCGCCACCGAACACCAGAAAGCGACGAGGACAGGTATCTTGGACCCCTGTCCGAGAGAATCATGAGAGTACCATTACCCCCAGGCTTGGAAAAGCTTCCGATAATGGACACTTATGATGGCTCCACTGATCCAGACGATCATTTGGAGAATATTGAAGCAGTGCTCGAATGGAGGAGAGTTCGAGGAGCTGTCAAATGTAAGATTTTTTCTACTACTTTGAGGAAAGGAGCGATGACATGGTACAAGGGACTCCCACCTCAATCCATCGACTCATGGACCGAGTTGTGCCGTCAGTTCACAGCTCACTTTACTGCGTCACGGAAGCATCCGCTGACAGTATCTGCCCTCGAGGCGATAGTTCAATGGGATGACGAGCCCCTGCGGGATTACATCGACAGGTTCAACAAGATTGCAGTACAAGTAAGGGTCGAGGATAAGATGAAGCTTTACCTCATGGATCGAGGATTACGCGCGAACAGTGATTTCGCCAAAGCTGTTGGAATCGAGGAGATTCGAACTTTGGATGCCTTCCTCGAAAAGGCACAAAAATATATTGCTTACGAGGAAAGGCAAATGGCTGTGGATGCTAGAAAGCCAAGGCATCAGGATGAGTCCGGACCCTCGAAACGAGGAACGGGCAATGGAAAGGAAAAGGTGCGGGAGCCCAAAGCCCCACCTGTAAGTGCACCAGTTCATCCTCATGTTTTAATAATTGTCAAAACACATGAAAATAGGATTGAACATATTTTGGCAACATTACAAATGACTTGACAACAAAGAACTATTTTCTAAAACCTTGAAAAACTGACTTTTAGGTATTTTGTATCGATACATACATTGGTGTATCGATACAAATGTCCTGAAATCTCTTCTGCTTGATTTTGAGCATTTTGTATCGATACATACATGGTCTGTATCGATACAAAAGAGGTCTCTCAGAGACAGAACAGCTCTTGTGTATCGAAGCATGCTTGCATGTATCGATACACATTTGTTTGTTCTCAAAATCCAGAAAACTCAAGATGATTCGAAGCATGCTTGCATGCTTAGATACATATCAGTCAAGATTTCAAGATTCTGATATTTGTATCGATACACACCCGTGTTTGTATCGATACAAAGGTCAATTTTTCCAATTTTTAACGTTGGTCAAAGCATTTGTATCGATACAAATGATCATTTGTATCGATACATGTATGAAAAATTATGCCTAAATTTGCTCATTCTATTTTCCATTTAAATAGCAATGTGTTGTGTCTTTGTAAAAAAGAAAAAGAGAGAGAAAACTAGTGTGAAAGATCAGAAAAACGCTTTGGGTACAAATTGAGTGAGAATTTGCATCAAAGGTTTGATTCAACACAAGTTCACCATCTTCATCAAGTTTGCAATCAAAATTGGATTTGAGTATGGGATCAATTCAATAGAAATTGCAGAATTGTGTGATAACGTTCGATACGGTTCGCGGTGAATCAGAATCGTGATCGAGTTGAATTGCGTTGAAGGTTCTAGTGTTTCTCTCAAGTGATTCAAGATCGTGCGTGTCTTGAAGGATTCGACAACAAGGGACGAAGGACTCAGCTGGACGATTGGGTGCGGTTTGGCACAAGGTGAATCGTTGGAATCAGAGGGTGAAGTTCCGTTGGGTGTCGAGGTTATTCGCATTAGTGTACATTTTGTCTTGCTATAGGATTATAGATTTCAATTGTAAACTGTGCACTGTTTGTTCATCAAGTTTTTGATCTATAAACTCTCAAATAACCCGTTTGGTTATTTGGGGGGAGACGTACTCGGACAAACGCGTGGACGACGCGCAATCCGGGGAACTCCCTAATCAAATCGTGTGTATCTCTCTTTATCCCTTTCTTTTAATTTCGTTAATTTCATTAATTTGATTAATCGATTGAATTTTTGTTGTTCGTATTGGTTCACAAAAATTCAATTGGTTCTTGCTTGATTGTGATTGAATTTGATAATCAAACCATATAAACTTGCTTGGGACTGTTTTTTGTTAATCAAGTTAAATTTGGATATCTCGCATTAATCGTTCCGTAATTTTCCTAATTCGTTCAAGGCGATACTATCTTTCCTTTGGTCAAAAGGTGCAAAGTAGACTACCGATCTGGTGGTGCTTCCGCGCATTGTTTTTAATCAAATAATTTTTTAAAATTGCCGTTGATTAAAGAAGCCACTTATTCAACCCCCCCTTCTAAGTGGTTTAGCCTAGTAGTCTAACACCACCAAGCAAGTTCACCAACTACACCCCGCTGAACGCTCCTCGAGAGCGGATTCTGGCTGAAGTTTCAGCGGCGGAGTTCAAGAGGCACGGGATAAGATTCCCCAAACAAATCCCTGCAAAACCAGGCGTGGACAAAGGCAAATATTGTCGATTCCACAGAAGTTACGGTCACGTGACCGAGGATTGCGTCCACCTGAAGGATGCAATCGAAATACTCATTCAACAAAATCTGCTCCAACAATACAGGAGGGATCGACCCAGGGAAAACAATGACAGAAGGCAAGAGGCCGAAGATCCACCTGCTGAGGAAGAGGCACGGGCGAGCCTACCCGTCGCTTATGTTATTACAAGACCCGAGGACTTCGTCCAAGGTGAGGAAGTGCTCGATCACTTGACCTCCCACCTGAATGGATCCTGGGAAAACTTCCCCAAAACGCTGGTGATATCTGGAGGAGGATTCAACGATAAAACCCTCGGAACTATAAAAAGATAGTTCGAGGAGCTTGAAAGTGTGTGTTCGTTGAACCCAGTGGCAATTGCTGAGATCAAGGAAGGGTCAGTCCCTTTGGCCTTCTACAAAGAAGAGATCCCCGGGGGATCCCCAAATTTCCAGATTCCTCTGCTGGTGCAAGCAAGGATGGCGAACTTTGACGTTCGGAGGATCCTGGTCGACCAAGGAAGTTCCTGCGACATAATGTACTCTGGATTGTTCAAAACTCTCCAGCTCACAGAAAAAAACCTAAAGCCATATGTTGGTGCTGATCTTCAAGGATTCAACGGAGCTACTACAAAACCTTGGGGATATACAGACTTAATCGTCACATTTGGCGAGGGTGAGGCTACCAAGTCCATCAACGTTCAGTTCTTAGTTGTCAAGTGTCCATCACTATACAACTGCATCATCGGAAGGACAGCGCTCGCTGATTTGTTCGCCGTCTCTTCGACCATCCATCTCAAAATGAAGTATTACACTGTCGATGGAAAGGTCGCCACATTGAACGGAGATATAGCTGCTGCTCGGCGATGTTTTGATGCTGCAGCAAAAAATATGAACACTCTGGCCACACCAAAGAAGATGAAAACTGAGCACAAGATACCCGCCATTAATGCTGTTGGAGGACAAGGTACGGTCGAGCTGGACGCTCGAACTTCAAAGAAGGAGCGTAGAGAAGAAAAGAAGGAGCTGCAGAAAGAGCTGAAGGAAATATTTCGCCCAATCCCTGATGGAGAGTTCGAAATAATTCCCCTTGGTGAAGACCCCTCGAAAGGAATCAAGATTGGAGCTGATCTCCCCGACTTGGTGAAAAGGCAATTGGAAGCTTGCTTGAAGGAGAATGCTGAACTCTTTGCTTGGAGCGCTGCTGAAATGCCCGGCATAGATCCAGAGGTCGCCTGTCACCAGCTGACTATAGATCCTAAGGCTAGAGCTGTTGCACAGCGTCGTAGGAAGCAGTCTCCCGAAAAAGCGGAGGCTGCAGAAAAAGCTGTAAAAGACCTCCTAGAGGCAAATTTCATTTCGGAAGCCAAGTATACTACTTGGTTGTCCAACGTTGTACTTGTCAAAAAATCTAATGGAAAGTGGCGTATGTGTGTTGATTATACCGATCTTAATAAGGCTTGCCCTAAAGATGCTTATCCTTTACCTAGCATAGATAAACTAGTAGATAATTCCTCAGGATTTAAATTACTATCGTTTATGGATGCTTATTCAGGATATAATCAAATTAAAATGGCTGAAATCGATAAAAAGAAAACAGCTTTTATGACCGAATCAGGAAATTATTACTATAACGTAATGCCTTTCGGGCTCAAAAACGCGGGCGCCACATAACAAAGAATGATGAACAATGTTTTCCGAAATCAAATTGGTGATATGCTCGAAGTGTATATGGACGACATGATAATTAAATCCGAAGAGGAAAACGATCATACCATGCACTTAAGAAAAGTTTTTGAACAAGCAAGAAAGTATAACTTGAGATTTAATCCGGAAAAATGTACGTTCGGCGTAAAGGCAGGAAAATTCCTCGGATTCTATTTAACAGAACGAGGAATTGAAGCCAACCCCGATAAATGTAGGGCATTCTTCGAATACCCTACACCCGACTCTAAGAAGTCTATTCAAACATTGAACGGAATGTTGACTTCCTTGTCACGATTCGTCGCTAAATCTGCTCAACATGCTCTGCCACTCTTCAAACTTCTGAGGAAAGAATCTACATTCGAGTGGACAGAAGAATGCGAAAACGCACTACAGCATTTGAAGCGAGCATTATCCGAGCCTCCGGTCCTCACACGACCAGTGCAAGGGAAAGTTTTATATCTCTACCTAGCAGTAGCCCACGAGGCTGTCAGCGCCGTCCTTATAAGAGAAACCGAGCAAGGTCAAAAACCAGTGTACTTTGTAAGCAAAGCACTCCAAGGCCCAGAACTAAGATACTTGCAAATAGAGAAAATGGCCCTAGCCATCGTTACTGCAGCAAGAAAGTTGCGACACTACTTCCTCGCCCATTCAATTGTTGTTCGTACAGACCAACCCATCAAACGCCTCCTCGGAAGACCCGACATGGCCGGTCGAATGCTCAAATGGTCGTTGGAGTTGTCAGAATTCGACATAAGCTACGAAAGCAGACAAGCTTTGAAAGCTCAAGTCCTAGCAGATTTTATCGCCGAAATGACCCCAACGACCACTCAAAGTAAAAACAAATGGACCATATTTGTCGACGGGTCTTCCAATTCAAAAGGAAGCGGCGCGGGCATTATATTAGAGAGCGAGGATGGGACTCTTATCGAAGTCTCACTCGAGCTGTCTTTTCCGACGACGAACAACCAAGCCGAATACGAGGCCTTCCTGGCAGGATTACGGCTCGCCAAAGACATAGAGGCCGAAGAAGTCAAAATCTTTACGGATTCGCAATTAGTAGCTTCGCAAATATCCGGGGAATATCAAGCAAAAGACGAACAACTGGCAGAATACCTGACCTTGATAAAGGAAACACTAGCCCAGTTCAAAGTATCCGAAGTGCAACATGTTCCCCGCGAACACAACACACGAGCTGATGTCCTCTCGAAATTGGCATCGATAAAACCCAAGATGTCATGCTCGTTTGCGAGATAAATACGAACAGTTGGATTTTCCCAATATTGCGCTTCCTAGAAAGCGGGGAAGTTCCCAACGACCCAAAGGAGGCAGCAAAGGTCAAGCGACGAGCCTGCTCCTACGTGGCTCTCGACAATCAATTGTATCGACGAGGATTTTCCATTCCCCTGCTGAAATGTGTCGAGGAAGATAAAGTGGAATATGTTTTGGCCGAGATCCACGAAGGAATCAACGGTCAACATATTGGCGGGCGTTCTTTAGCCAGGAAAGCCCTTCGAGCGGGATACTATTGGCCGACGATGCAGGCGGACGCTAAAGAACACGTTAAAAAATGTGACAAGTGCCAGAAACATGGAGACATGCACGTAGCCCCTCCAAATGAGCTAAAGTCATTGTCTTCTCCGTGGCCCTTCGCATGGTGGGGAATGGACCTACTAGGACCATTCCCTGTCGGTGCTGGACAAAACAAATTCCTGATCGTGGGAGTGGACTACTTCACCAAATGGATAGAAGCAGAACCACTCGCAAAAATCACAGCTTTTAACATACTCTGTTTCTTCAAAAGGAATATCCTCGCCAGATTCGGCATTCCACATTCAGTAGTAACGGACAACGGCACCCAATTCACTGATAAAAAGTTCAGAGAATTCCTCGCCGCGTTGGGAATAATGCAACACTTCACTTCTGTCGAGCATCCACAAACTAACGGACAAGCCGAAGCCGCAAACAGAGTAATCTTGCGAGGCCTAAAAAGGAGATTAGGCGAGGCAAAGGGGCAATGGGTTGAGGAATTACACAATGTGTTGTGGTCTTATAGAACCACTCCACACTCTACCACTGGGGAAACCCCTTTTCGATTAACATACGGAACAGAGGCAGTGATCCCCGTGGAAATCAGAGAGCCAACAAGGCGAACCGAAACACCCAACGATCAAGACCTCAATGATGAGTTAATTCAAGAGGAATTGGACTTGGTCGAAGAACTTCGCGAAAACGCCGCTATACGTGAAGCATCTCTCAAACAAAAAATAGCCGCTCGACATGACAAAAGAGTGGTAAAAAGAGAATTCGACGTTGGAAGCCTAGTTTTGCGTCGAAACCTGAAAGATTCGAGCGAAGGAAAGCTCGCCCCAAACTGGGAAGACCCTTACCGAGTTCGAGCGAAAACAGGGACAGGAGCTTACTTCCTCGAAACACTGCGTGGCGAGGAAATCCTCAGGCCATGGAACGCAGAAAAACTCAAGCAATACTATAGTTAGAGGTTAAAACCCCTAACAAGGATGCGCCGACCTTCATATTACGAGGGGGCACATTTAGACAACGGATGAATGCTTAGGTACGGGCACGATTCTAAAACATCAAGAAAGACAAGAGGTTTACACTTCGTCTAGGCGAGGAACGACTCCAAGCGAGCACCATCGTCTCAGTACACGTTAGGCCGCGAATCCCAGCTCGCGATGGGAAATCGTCGTCGTGGTTAAATGATCATCACAAGGTCCTTCATACCACAAAAGGTTCGGGTACTACGCCCGGACACTCGTTGAAGTTCCACAAACTCTTCGAGCACGGCGCTCAAGGATACATGCTATCCGGGTAGTGACCATTTGTTGTTGTACTTAAAGTTTGAAAAATAAATACTTAGCATACAAGTATTAAACAGTCGAACAAATAATAAGACAACATTCATAAGCGTAAAATCATTCAAACAAAGAAAGGATAAAACGCAAGTTATAAAACAAAACAAATATTATAAAACAGTCGCGAGGACTGTATAAATTGTCATTACAAAACATGGCGAACATAGCGCCAGAATATCCAAAAGAAGCTAAGAATGGCGAGCATAACGCCAACAAATATTAATCACAAAGAGAATACAAGAAGTCACTGGTCAGCAGGGTCAAAATGAGGAGGAGTCCGAACAGCACTGTCGATTACCTCCTTGCATTCGTCGAGACCATCCAGCTTTAACTCGACATCAGCATTGAGGGCCTGAACTTGGGAGACGGCATTCCGGAAGCTAGAAGTGGCCATTTCAACTGCCGAATTTTGAGCATCCACCAGTTGCCTGATCAGAGACCCGCGAGAAGTGTTGGTAAATTCTCCGAGCGGGTCCTCTCTCTTTTCCTCCTCGTCAGGAAGGGCCAATTTTTGGAGTTGCCCTTCGAGGCTAGCAACCTTCGCCAATAAATCCTCCTTCTCTTTGGCCAAACGCTCGGCTTCTTCCTCCTTTGTCTGAAGAGTTTGGGTGAGCTCGACCTGAAGCTGATATTTATCTTTATAAGCATCATAAGTAGCCCCCAGCTCCTCATACTCCTGACGAACCTTCTTCAGCTCAGCATCCATCTTCTTATGGGTTTTCTCCAAACTCTGCATCCTCTTCTCCATCTTCGACCTTTCATCCACGAAATGGCGCTCCCGAGCATTGAGGAAGTTCGCAACTTCCATTAGCTTCACGCAATGCATGGAAGACTCAGCGATCACACCCTTCAGCGACTCTGGGCCCATGTCCGTCATAATTGCTTGGTCGGCTTCAGGGATGATAACCTCAGTGTTCTTGTCGAACACCTCACCCCCATGAGCAAAAGTCGCGGGCAACACAAACCTTCCCGCCGGGATCCTAGGTTGCAGACGATGGAGACCCTCTGTCAAGGCACCATCAATTCGAGCATTCTTCTCGGGCCTTACATGATCATTTGGAGAACTCGGCCCCCTTTTCTCGCCAACTACATCACATTGAGGAGATGAGACGGCCGAATTAGTCCCCGATGGAGGAGGAGTTGCAGCAACCGAAGAACCTCCAGGAGGAGTCGGAGGGATAGAAAAATTGACGGGGCCAGAAGAGCCCGAAGCCGAGGCCTTCCCCGCATCTTTCACTTTACGGGCCCTGGTAACCTCTTGCATCCTTTTGAATTTTTCCTGGTTGCTCATCATATCTGCACAGCAAACAATAACAAATAACTTAGTAAAATCACTGAAGATAAAACTATTCTACGAAACGAGCAAGACATGAAATTTAAAACAAACATACTAAGCAAAGCTTCAGCTTCGACACGAGTCGAGCAGGCAAGCAACCCTTTGGTTTCAATGAAACGCTTCGAGGTCAAGACGTTTCCTTGCTCGTCCACTACGGGGTTCCCCTCCTTATCCGTCCGGACAGCAGGGATAAAACCGTCCACAAAATCGCACATCCTCTTGAAATCTTCAAGGACAGCCGAATCCATTTCCCTCAGGGATCGGCTAAAGCTGCTGGCCGGAAGTTGATAGTGATTCTTCAACCACTTGAAGGGGAAGCGGCTACGCTCGACAATGATGGGCGAACCGTTGGGGCGTAAAACAGGGTGTCCATTGGCGTCAACTTTCGGGGATCTTGAGACAATGGTCCTGAGACCTTCCTCGCCTTTGGGGAAAACCCCATACCAATTATCCTTAAATCCGCGAACTGATTCCTCGAACATTTCGAAGAGTCTACGCCTTTGGGAAAACGAAACCCATCCATACTTTTCCGCATCTCCCTTAGGCTTATTACGTTGTATCCGGAAGAGATAGAAAAACAAATCAAGGGTGGGAACTATCCGAAGGTAAGCCGCGACTATCTCAAAGGCGCGAAGAAACGCCAAAGAGTTTGGGTGAAGTTGCGAAGGCGCCAAACGAAGATGGTTGAAAACGCCTATCTCAAAGTCGTTGAAGGGCAACCGATATCCCAACTCCTCGAATGCTATCTGGTACATCGAGAATACCCCCATCTCTCGAAACGTTTGCATACCCTGCTACGCCTTCCGGGGATCATAATCTCCCAATTGTCGCGCCCAGGGTCCTCGATTGTCGAAAACAGATACGGAGGCCTTTCAGCCAGCCCGGAGTATTTTGAGCGCGTATGTCTCGGCTCATCCGCCACCCACGCGTAAGGATCAGGATCTGAAGGGCCGACCATCGGTTCATCCTCAACAATTTCGTTTTGATGTTGTTCCGCCATTTTACACCTGAAAAGCCGAGGAAGGAAACATGAATTCGACATTCAAACATCAAATCCACCCTTCCACCGCCAGTCAAGTGAAAGGGCGAGGAATAGACTCCCATCAAAACAAAACGAAAAATCCTAAGTTAACAAATCCCTGAAATTGCTCGCGCAACGGGACAAGTAATAACTCGAGGATCAAATGCACTTGTAAGACGACCATTCATCAACTCATGAGCGTTCGAATATCAACGATGAATCCTCGACACTCCCGGGGAAAAAACCCACTAAAAAAGGCAGTTGTAAAGGCGAAAACCGCCAACGACCGCCACTTAGAAAGGGTAAATAAACCAAAAAACTACAGTTTTCCCTGAAAAACTACCGTTTGTGGAAGAATAAAGGGTGCTAACCACCACTTACAAACCCTCTACCACCGTATCATCACTATACCTATAACAAACATCATCATCACTATACTTCATCACTATACTTACCAAATCAAAGTAAATAAATAGCATACGCAAAGACAGAGTAAAGAAACCAGTAAAGCAACTTACTTGTTTGCAAAAGAAGAAGATGAAGACTTGTTGGAAGTTAGGATTGCTTGATTGTACGGTGATGAAGAGACGAAAGTTGAGAGGTTAAGAGACTTTTAGTTTGATAAATGAAGTAAAACTTCAAAAATCCCTCCTTTCCCTATTTATAGACGAATCCCCAACGGATGCTTCAGTACAAAAAGACGCGACGCCTCATTAATCTGAACCGTTGCCTCGATCCAAGGGTGACGATCCAAAAGGATCTGACGCCTCAGATTAAATCCCTGGGTAAACCAAAAGGCGCGTAAATCCAACGGTGTGGATTCAAACCTCGAAAACCCAACTGTATAAATAGGCACTCAAGTACTCTTAATAGCCTTTACACGTGGCAGCAGAAGACGGAACGGCTTGTCCTTTCAAATGTCCCATCTTCTGCTCGCGAAAAATCTTGGTTAAATCGAGAAAATATCTCGAAAATCCCTCAACTGCAAACCACTAATCGCGGCCCTCGCGTCAAATCGAATACGCATTAAATGCTCGCAATGGTCAACAGATCTTTAAGATCCTCAACAATAAATGCGAAAGTTCTGAATCGAATCCTCGACAATAATGTCCTCGTAGTAATATTTTACGAAGACGCATCGCTTGGAGACAAAATCTAGCTAATAGATAAAGTCCAAATATTCGATCGACATTTGCTCGACATGAAGTCATAACGCTCACCTCCGAGCATTACGACTTGGGGGGGCTCCTGTTCTGGACTGGGCTTTAAGCCCAATAAGCACTACAAGAAAAATGTCACTTTGCGACACTTACATTGCGACAACTAGGTTACAACCGTTGCAATGTGTCTATTTTATGATTTTTGCAACGGGTTATGTGACAGTTTGGTTAACCGTCGCAATATATTGGCTTTTTGAAAGCCAATCCCTTTTCCCTCGGCGCCCATTGAAAAGTTTGGCTCCAATACCATTTTATAAAATAAAACAAAAAATAAAAACACTCACAGACTCTGAGAAATCCCTAAACCCCACTCTCTTCATCGTTTTGTCGCCGCTATGTCACACTCTGGCGCCTCTCTCTAACTCCGGTGCAACTTTCTTCGTCGTCCTCGTTAAGAGAAGGGAACGGGTTCATCGTTCTTCAATCGTTCTCTTTAGGTATAAAAACTCACTCTCCAATCTTTTCACCTTAAATCCCTAAATCACTCTCTCCGATCTCTTTATCCAGAGAAGTGAGAACTGTGTTGAGCATAAAGAAGAACTGTGTTTATCCAGAGAACTCTCCGATCTCTTTAATTTCGTAAGTTAGATGTTATTTCTTATGATATAGTTTTAGATCTATAGATTTAAACTCTCTCTTGTTAGGGTTTGGGTGTTGGTTGAAACCTTTAAATTTATATATGAATTTACATAACCAAATTTGTTATTATTTTTAATATAAATTTTAACAACTATAATGTGCTTATTATATACTGTGAAATTTGCGACCTATATAAAGGGATTCATTTTTTCTCAACTTCATTCCCTACTAGGTTTAATTCTGAGTTGTCTTAGTTATATAGAAAAATGTTGAATTCATAGTTTATTAGGGAATGATCCATTTAATTGTGAAACTAGGGATTACTAGATTTGATTCATTTTAGCAGAGTATTAGCTATATATGTTGTAATCATGTATTCACATTTTTTCCCCTTACTAAATTATGATAGTATATTTTTTTGTGAACTGTAAGATTTTGAAAAAGCATAAAAAATTGAGGATTGTGGATGTGGATTATGATAGTATATCTTTCCCTTACTAAATTATGATAGTATATTTCGATGGTAATTTATTTGTATTCAATAGAAGTTCTCTTGTGTGGATCTTTTTGGATTGATGCCACTTCATAAGGTACTTTATCTCTTTGTTATGTAGCTATTGAGGTAATCTTGCAGTGCTTCTCACTAGTAAGCACTCACTTGTAATACTAGTGGCTCTGTTTCATGTGCATATAGACGATTTTAGTGGCTCTGTTTTAGGCACATAATCGGCCAACAAGAAAGGCATCTTCTTAACAAGGTATAGTTTATACCCTTTTAATTAGCATCTATCTTTATGCTCTTAATTATTTGTTCTTTGAATGCACTCTTAGTGATTTATTCTTTGGTGAGTTTGGTCAATATTAAATGTCCTCAAGGAACAAAATTATGCATATCGCAGGTGGCTGCTTAGACCATATATCAGTAACTTGTGTAATTTATTCTAGCTAATGGTTTAACTTATTCTACCCTGCATCATGGAACCTAACACTGCTTTATGTGTATGGGAGTAACTGATGGGGCTTATATTCTTACCTTATTTGTTGAATGTGTGTGGTGTTTTCACTGAGGCATTGGGCATATAATTGAATTGTGTAGTTTGTGTTTTTGCTAGACATTATTAATGGCATTGCTAGGGGACTTTTGTCTACCTTCACATAGACTCAAGATTAAGAATAATTCAGAGACCTAAAAGCAAGCAATGTTAAATAGGTACTTGTCTCTACATACTTGTACTATAAAAGGCCTCTAATATAATAATACTGATTTTGTTTTTTCAAGAAAAAATATTGTTTGTGGTGTTTGTCTAAATAATGTTTGAGTGGTAAACTGCATTGCAGATCATTTGCTGTGAAGGATGAGATATTCTGCTTGATTGAAGGAGCTCTAGACAATTTAGGGAGCTTGAGACAACAATGTAGACTTGCTACATCTGCAAATGAAGTAGTTCTTATTATTGAGGCTTACAAAGCTTTACATGATAGAGCAACTTATCCTCTGCCAATCATGTTGTTCGTCATCTTAGTGGTAGTTTTGCTTTCATTGTTTTTTACAAGTCCACTTCCACCTCTTTGTTGCTTCAGTAAGTTATCTATAACTCAATTCCTTATTATAAATCTCTTTGTTATTTTCACATATAGCTAGATTGTAGTCCCTATGGTTATTATGAGATAGTTTGAAATTAACAAGTGAAAAATTGCTTGGCATGGAGAGTGGTATAAGGAAAAATTATCACATGTATTAATTTGGTATTAGAAATAGGGGCAGTGTTGTGTTTTGATATTTTAAATGGTTAATTGCTTTATGTGTAAAATTAGGCAAGGGAAGAAATAAGAACCGAAAGACCAATGATGAGTCCACATGATAAGTATGAACTGGTGTATGTTATGTTGCAGAAGCGATTGGAGCAGTTGCTAAGACACCAAAATTGTCTTCATCAACATGGAGATTGCAATAGAAAAGCTACTGTAAGTTTGATGACTTCCAAGAACCACAAGTATTCATCACAAACACATTAAGCAAATATTAATCAAAACACATGTGTGTGGTTTGACCAATTGTCAATTGTGTTTTTATCATTAGAAACTGAAAGTCCCATGAATGTGAACACTACAAGTGTAGTGACTATGTGGATCTGAATTTTGAACTTAAACTTGTTATTATTGTGTCATCTGGTTGATTATAGTAGTTGATTTTAACTAATTAAAGTTGATAGAGAATGAGTTGATGTTAACTAATTATTTCTCTTTTGTTATTGCAGTAAACTGATGTTGCAAGTGAGCTAATTGTGCATTTGTTAAAAAAAAAATAAAATAATAATAATAATAAAAAAAATAATTTGTGCATTTGTTATTGATCTGATTTTATGGATATGGTTCTGGTTTACGGCACAATCAGTTCTTGTGTAATTTTGGCATTCAAGGTTTTCGGTTCCGACCATGAGACGAATGCGCTGTGACCTTTATTCGTTATTGGCTGCTTGGTTGAAGTTCGAGTGCAGTTTCAAGATAGATTGTGTCATGTGCCTTCACTAGTTCTTTGAATTTAATAAGATTGAACTGCTTGTTTATTAAGTTTTAATTTTAATTTTTTAAATTTTGTTGGCTGCAAGAACAGAGGAAAATAGTTATTTTCATAGTTTTAATTCTATACATACATTATTTGTGTCTTGGTTATTTTTTAAGTTTGTTCATTGGTAATGACCATGGAAGGCTAAAACTGTTGTGATTCCAAGACACCCAAGTAATTTGGTTTGAATTATGAGTTTGTGTTCTTATTATTAATATATATAAATAAAAAATATTTTGAATTAATATTTTTTTTAAAAAAAAAAAACAGTTTGCGACGGTTTTGTAACCGTTGCAACCCCTACTATTAAATTCAGTGTTACTACGTGGGAAAAAACATAGGGACAGTTTGAAACCGTTGCAACAACAATTGCGACAGTTGCAACGACGGGTTTAAAAACCGTTGCAAAGTGCTGTTGCGACACACAAATCATCGACGGTTTGAAAACCGTCGCAGGTGTGCAATTGCAACGGTTCCAACCGTCGCAAACTACAATTTTGACCGTCGCTAAATGCTTATTTTCTTGTAGTGAGGTTCGAGCAACGCGAACAACATTGGCAGCACTCAAGCATCCATTTCCTACGAGCATCTTAACGGTCATTGGTGCCATAGCATATCGTAACGGCCGACACCGGATTGATGAGCATTTAAGGCTCATCATGGCTTTTCAGCCGTTTTCCGGCAGCCAATTGATGGCCATTTATTGCCATCATTGGCTTTAGCCCAGCGCTGGGGGCTATATATACTCCTCATTTGAAGGAGCTCAGATACATTATCTTACTTCTAAAAACCTATACTCTACCCTCACTAACTTGAGCGTCGGAGTGTAAACAGGTACACAACCCCCTCTTATTCCACCGTTACTAGGGGCGGAGCTCTGTTCAACGGACGTTGGTCGACTCTGATTCTTGTTAAGATCAATATCGATATCCAGCAATACAAATGTACAAAGAATTCACCTTTTAATTTTTCTCTTTAATTTGTTATTAAAAAAACTATCTAATTAATGATCAAGTACTCTTTTGAACTACACATTAGCCATCTACCATGCATGGTTCTTTTCCTCCATTATATAGTTAGAATTTACTTGAGGGGCAAGGACCAAGAAGCAAATTTATGCATGTACATGTGATCAACATAAATATGGTGGGGTTTGGTCAGAGATTCAATGCAACCCCTCTCCATTTTCACTGACTTCACAACTTCACATTCTGCATTTTTCTTTCTTTAAGTTAAAGCATGTTGTCACTTAAAAAGCAGAATTTTACCAAAAAGGCCATGCGAAGTTTCCATCAACCAAAAGGTAGATAGAATCTTAGCAAAATTAATTATGTATAAAATCTTTCATTTTTTAATGTTCATATCTAACAGTTGGGTGTTGGGGATCAAATGGCCACCAGACCTTCTAGCTCACATGAAATTGAACATTTTTTTCTTAAGAGGCTAAAATACAGGAAAAAAATGAATATATAAATTGGTCTTCATTGTAAGTACACTAGGTTGGTATATTGTCATATTCTAAAGTTCAAATTATGTTAATTTTTTTAGTACACGTCTTATTTAAATATATACTAGACTTTTTACCCGTGCTCGCACGGGTTCAATCATTCAATTCAATTGTTTTGTTGGTTAGTTTTGTTACGGTATTATTGCTAATCTAGGGATATATATTTGATGCTTACAAATTAGAATTAATATAAAACACTACAAACGACAAAAAAAAATGGAAATATATATTTTTCAAAGATATCCTTATTGCTTCCATAAAAAAAGTATATTTATACTACTGATTTTCATTGGACAAAAAATATATATTTATACTACTGATTTTCGTAAGGAAATATATATATCTATTACTACGTATTTGTAATTATTTTTAATTAAAATAAATCATTATTAATTTAATCGACAAAAAGTTAGACCTATTCTTAAGTCAACATATTTTTTTTTAGACGCATATCTTGAAAAAAAAAAACACAAATTCAATTGTTATGTTTTTTTAATTTCTCAAGATTAAATTCTATTTTTAAGGGAAAAATATTGATTGGTATTAGTGTATGTCACGATAAATGACAACTATTTTTATTCATTCGATTTTATATACTTTTAATTTATTTATTTCAATATAATAAAATTGTTTACTACTAAGTTTACTATTTTTTCCTTATCCATTTTAATAATATTATAAGTTTTATATCATTCGTTGTAATTCACCAAATAAATTATAGAAAATATTTATCTATACTAATATATAAAGGGGATACAAATTTTTGGGATGGATTTTTCAATATTCCTATTTTACCCTTAGAAAAAACTACAAAAAATAAAAACTAAACAAACTTCCACATAAAAGTAGGTTTTCAGTTTTTTTATAGTAAAAAAGATAATATTTTTTTCTTCTTAATAAGTAGTCAAAACAAAAAAGGAGGTTAAGTAGTTATCAATTAACTAAGTCCAATAAAAAAGGAGATTAAGTAATTATTTATATTTGCACAATAGAAAACATCGATCACAACAAAAAGAAAAATATCGATCACACAAACGGGCGGCTAGTAATGAATAAGATAAATACAAAAAAAAAAATACGAATGTATACATAAAAATAAGATACTCCCTCCGTTTCTTTTTAATTGTCTTTTTAGAAAGATAACACCAAATTAAGGAAGTGTATTTTTGCACATTATCTTCCTATTATACCCTCGTTTTAATCCCCCAATAAATTCCTATTTTTTTGCCTACACTTTCTCTTTCCAATAAATTTAATATATATATTATATAAAAAAAAACAAAATTTAATATATTATGTACCAACAAAAAAAAATTAAAAAAAATAAAATTAGTTTTCCAAATATATAGCATTAATTGGTTTTATGGAAAAAGATAAGAGCAATTGACAAAGGGTATAATTGACAAATGATACCCATAAAATACAAAAAGGACAATTAAATAGAAACGCTAAATATGATAATAAAAGACAATTAAAAAGAAACGGAGGGAGTAATATTCTAAATTTTATATTTATCTTTGTAATTTCACTAAAAAAATTATAGGAAAAATAAGATATATACAATAAAACAATTATACATGAAGATATGCATAACATATAAGAACAAAAAAATAAAAATAAAGATTATAGTTGAATTTATTCATAAAAATAGGATAATATTCTAAATTGTGTATCCTTCATTGTAATACAAATCTATGCATAAATATAGAAACAAAAGAAAACCAATAAATTTTTTTACAAAAAAGATAAATACACACATATAATAAATCTACTAATCTACTAATAATAAATAAAAAGAAACTAATACTAAAAATCCTAATTTGAACTTATCTATTTTAATAATATTTTAAATCTTCTGCCCTTAAATATAATTTTACCTGTAAATGTAAAAAAATACCAAACATAAAAATAAGAGAGACAAAAAAATTTGTTAGAAGAAATCTATGCATTGACCACTATCTGAATTAGCATAAAAAGTGAATGATTATTAAACACATAATTAATGATAGAATAGTATAATTACACTAAAAACATAAACAAAAAGAGAAATAAAAATCAAAACATATAAAAAAGAGAATAATAAATTATTAAGTAGAGGAGTGAAACAAAAAAATTATTAAACAAATAAATAAATAAGGTTGCATAAAGTTTAAAACTTACTCGATAATAACAACTTCATGATAATAGATGTTGTGTAACAATAGCAACTTCATGTTGATAGAACTGTAACAAAATCTCTAGATTAGCAATAATACTATACAAAACGAACAAAAAAAAACTTCAAATCAAACATAGACAAACGGTTTAGATTTGACACATAAAAAATAGAAATTCAAAATAAATATAGAAACAAAATAAACTATATGAAGACAAATATATAAATTATAACAAAGAAATATAGTGAGAGAAAAATACTCTGAGGATGCTTGTATTTATAACCCTCAATTAAGTTGAATCTATACATATTTTCGTAACTGATTATTAGTTTTTTTTGTTTTATTAATGTTTATCCCTTTTTTTTTTGTTCATATCGGATCTATACATAATTTTCGTAACTTATTATTAGTTTTTTTTTTGTTTTATTAATGTTTATCTATTTCTATTTTTTTTGACATATCTCAATTTTTTTTTTGTTTTAAACCCATGACGTGTCACATTCATTAATTGATGTGGCAACATAATATTGGTTTAAAAATTGATTATTTAAGTTTTTATCATAGCCGTTGATATAATTTTTTTTCCAAGTGTCAAAATCTAGACCATTCATTATAGGGTTAGGATTTAGGGTGCCTCTAGTTACTCTCGTTTTATTATATTAAGATAAGATTAAGATTCATATTAGGGTTAGGGTTTAGGGTGCCTCTAGTTACTCTCGTTTTATTATATTAAGATTAAGATGTATTTGTATACCATTAATCACGGGACTAGTTAATTTGGTGGGATATGAGTTTGTTCCTTTAGGAGTGATTTTGACATTTAGAAACTTAATTATTCATTCTAGAAATTTTAACTTAATAAAAATTACATTTTATTTAAAATTTAATTATAACAAAATGATGAAATACTTAAAAAAAAACATTTTTAAATAAACTATTTAAATCAATTTTTTGTTTAAATTTTTTTTAGAAAATTATTTGTTAAAAAAATTTAAATAAAAGATATTACACTGTAAAAATCATTTAAAAAAAAAACTTAATTCACACAAGCCCATAAATATATACACACAAGCCCATATATATCCCTCTGTCTTGGCCATAAATATAGTTACAGATTCCACCGTTTAAAAAGTGCTAAATAGAAAAACACACCAAAACCTTATCTATTATCTATACTAATATATAAAGGGGATACAAATTTTTGGGATGGCTTTTTCATTATTCCTATTTTACCCTTAAAAAATAACTTTCACATAAAAATCGATTTTCAGTTTTTTTAGTAAATAATATTTTTTCTTCTTCTTAATAATTAAGCACAACTTCCACATAAAAGTAGGTTTTTAGTTTTTTTATAATAACAAAAAAAAATATTTTTTTTCTTCTTAATAACTAGCCACAAAAAAAAAATATGTAACTAAGTCCAATAAAAAAGGAGATTAAGTAGTTATTTATATTTGCACAATAGAGAATATCGATCACAAAAAAAAAATATTGATCACACAAACGTGCCCGTTTGGCGGCTAGTCTATACTAATATATAAAGGGGATACAAATTTTTGGGATGGCTTTTTTATTATTCCAATTTTACCCTTAAAAAAAACTTCCACATAAAAATAGATTTTCAGTTTTTTTAGTAATTAATTTTTTTTCTTCTTAATAATTAAGCACAACTTCCACATAAAAGTATGTTTTCAGTTTTTTTATAGTAAAAAAAATATATTTTTTTTCTTCTTAATAACTAACCACAACAAAAATAGGAGGTTACATAGTTATCAATTAACTAAGTCCAATAAAAAAAGAAATTAAGTAGTTATTTATATTTGCACAATAGAGAATATCAATCACAAAAAAAATAAAGAATATCGATCACACAAACGGGCACGGAACGTGCCCGTTTGGCGGCTAGTCTATACTAATATATAAAGGGGATACAAAATTTTTGGGATGGCTTTTTTATTATTCCAATTTTACCCTTAAAAAATAACTTCCACATAAAAATATATTTTCAGTTTTTTTTAGTAAATAATTTTTTTTCTTCTTAATAACTAAGCACAATTTCCACATAAAAGTAGATTTTCAGTTTTTTTATAGTAAAAAAAAATATATTTTTCTTCTTAATAACTAACCAAAAAAAAAAAGAGGTTACGTAGTTATCAATTAACAAAGTCCAATAAAAAAGGAGATTAAGTAATTATTTATATTTGCACAATACATAATATCGATCACAAAAAAAAAAATATTGATTCCACAAGGCGGCTAGTTATATATAAAAAGGATACAAATTTTTGGGATGACTTTTTCATTATTCCTATCTTACCCTTAAAAAAATTATCAACAAAAAAAGTAACCAACTATATATAAAAAAGATACAAATTTTTTAGATGACTTTTTCATTATTCTTATTTTGCCCTTCAATAAAACTACCAACAAAAAAGTAACCACCAATTATGGTTTACTCTTTTTTTAAGAGGTTCTTATATAACAAAACCAGTTACAACAAATATAATTTTACAATTTATATATCTCAGTAGAATAGAAAAGACGAATCACACAAACGGGTACGTTTTGGCGGCCAGTAATTATAATTAGGAATAAATGGAGTATTCTACAAGTAGTGTAAAAGGTGATTCATATTCGATGAAAGTTGATTGGTACTATATATCGCTATCTTTGAGCTTTGAGGTTTACTCTCTTTTTGGTACACTCACAAAACTCAATTTGCATAATCCTTCTCGTAAGCAAAAATTCACTTTTAACTTTTTTCAAAGGTGTGTACATCAAAGGTATATAATACATTCAAATATTTATTTTTTTCAAAGGATGGTTTTTAAAAACGCTAATTTATAGTACATATAGTACATCTTAAATTAAAACTCAATAGTACACATCATGTGCATATATAATACATCAAAGGTGTGTGTGTGGATGCAGCCAATCTTAAAAACACTAATTTAAACATTGAAATATTTATTGTTTTCAAGGATGGATTTAAATCTCTAGTAATGATGGATCCCAATCTTGTACACTATAATTCAATTCCATAAAATCATCCATAATAAAATTACTAGTATCCCATGGAACACTTTGTAATTCAAGGTCCAAATTAGTTTCACATAACACACCCTTACTAGTATTATCATTAGAATTTTCTTCAATGCAATTGGTATCATTAGATTGTGTAGGAATGATCAAATTCTGATCAACCTCTACACTTGTTGTTGGAGTGTTATGTGATGGTGCCAAATTGAGCCTAGCAGATTTACCATAAAGCCTTTTTGCAGCATTATCATAGGCAAGTGCAGCTTCAATAGAGGTATTGAATGTTCCTAGCCAAAGCCTAGCACCATGTTTGGGGTCTCTTATTTCAGCAACCCATTTTCCCCAAGTCCTCTGCCTCACTCCTCTATAATTGCATAATGCATTCTCTGGTCCTCCCTTTCCTCTTGAACGTGGTTTTTTTACTTCTGATTCTTTTTTCATCATTGTTGAAATGTGTATCAAATTGTAAATTATCATATGAACCTTTGTTACTAAGTAAATATATATACTATAGGCTATAAATTATTATAGTGAGTAAGTAAAGTGAGGGAGTGACACTTGGAATGTTGGAGATTAGATATTGACTGACTAATGAGTACCGAGGACTGACTCGTGGCAATGAACAAGGAACACTTGTCTCTATCGGTATAGACTCCTTTGCTCATAAAAATTTAATTTTCCTATTTTTGGAAGAAATGTTTCTATTTTTATTAATTTAATTATGATAAAAAAGGTTAATTTTCAATATTCAAGATAACTATAAATAAATAGAATCAATAAGTTGTCTAGAAGTCCTAGCTCAATTGGCAAATGCCAAAATTGCTAGGCCGGACGTCACCTCACAGTTGTGTGTGAGTTTAATTTCAGTGGATTACCACTTCATCTAAGACAAAAAAAAAATAGAATCAATAAGTTGTGCCGTTAATTTGTTTTGGATGACAAAAAGTCCTCTTAAATATTACATTGAGAGACTTTAGAGTTTCAATATTATTATGCACGTTTTTTTTAACTCTTTTTAAAAGATCTACAAATAGTATAAAAGCATATTAATTGCAATAACATATTTTTTCATATTTGACAATTTTACTAGAAGAAGCTTTGAGAGAGCCGCTTTGTTCCACAACAAATTTCTCATTCCCCAATTCCACAAGTGGTAAAACTTCAGCCACGTCTACACATGTATGTTTTTCTCCTATAATCTATAAGTAAATCTGTTGGCCTTAATGCTGATCTTCTCTTTTGTGGGTCAATCAAGAAGTTCACATACTCTTATTTCTTCACCGATACTTTTGCGCATCTAAAATATATATATATATATAAAAGACATCACTTACAAAGTCATATCTGTATTTACAATTTGAAGGCTCATCAATAAGAAATAATGAAATCATCAAGGATACATGAAGGATTGTATATTAATTTTTAGGGTTAAATAAAAAAATGGTCCCTATAATTTTTCAAAATTTTGTTTTTAGTCCCTAAAGATTTTTTTTGCACTTTTTGGTCCTTGAAATATTTCTTGTCATGATTTTTGGCCTCTACTTTTCATTCAACTTGTACATATCATTCAAAATTTTAATTTTTTTGTGCGGTCATATTTAGTATATTATATAAATCTCTCTTGTAAAAGTTTAAATTTTTTTAACAAAAGATGAATTAAATAGAATTTTTTAGTTTTTTGCATATAAAAATTCATAAATAATTCTTCTTATGTTAAAACTTCTAAATTTTTATTAGAAATGTTCTTATAATATTATAAACATGAATACAAAAAATTATTAAAAACTATAAAATAAACAAGAGTTTAATTAAAAATACGGACCAAAAGTTATAGTAAAAAAATTTCAAGGACTAAAAGGTGAAAAAAATTTAGGACTAAAAACAAAATTCGAAAAAGCTATAAGAATTATTTAGTTACTAGCCGCCAGTGTCCGTTTGTGTGATCGATATTTATTTTTGTTTGATGTGATCGATATTCTCTATTGTGCAAATATAAATAACTACTTAATCTCTTTTTTTATTAGACTTAGTTAATTGATAACTACTTGACCTCCTTTTTTGTTGTGGCTAGTTATTAAGAAGAAAAAAAAAATATTTTTTTTTACTATAAAAAAACTGAAAACCTACTTTTATGTGGAAGTTGTGCTTAGTTTTTTTTGTAGTTTTTTTAAGGGTAAAATAGGAATAATGAAAAAGTCATCCCAAAAATTTGTATCCCCTTTATATATTAGTATAGATTTAACTCTAATTTTTATTTTTAAACATAAAGTGAGAATTATATATTTTGTTCAATTGTACATACATACAAATGTGACATTCCAAGTTGGTGTTTGAAGGATTAGTGTCACCAAGTGCAAAATGTATGACAGCCACTTGGTACTCATATATGAACCTTCACCTAAATGTGGTTTCTAGTTGTGGAAATTGGAACTACAGGTAGCTAGAAATCTTGCCATTTCTTTTGGCCAGCTGGAATTGTTTTTGCATACCTAGAAGGGGAACGTATAGAGATCACACGGTTTTTATATCGTAGAATAAAAACAAAAATCTATATTCGATGTACATTATTTATTTACTGTAATTATATATTATTAATTTGCTAAACAGTTTAGCCAACACTTATATATTATTCAGAAAACATATTAATGAAAAGTGTGTCATAATCTATTCATTAATATTATTATGACACACTTATTATATAAAGTTGACATAGATACTTTACTATTATTTTATATTTTACTATTATTTTATTTTTAAGGGTTAAAATTGAAAAAAAGATCTGTGTCATACTTATATATGACTTTGTGTGTCATAATAATATTTCTATATATGCTATTATATTATGTTTTTTGGCAAAAGTTATTGTCCATAAAGACAATCTTTATGCACCGTCCATAAACCAATCAAAAGACAACAACTTTACTCATGCACCCCCCATTTTACTTGCGCGCCCTCCATATTACTCACACACTCCCCAACTTTCTCGCGCGCCCCCCAACTGACTAGCGCCCCATATTTCTCGTGCACCCTCCAAATTTCTCATGCACCCCCAAATTACTTGTACACCCCCCAAATTACTTATGCACCCCCCAAATTTTTCACGCACCCCAAAAAATTCTCATGCACCCCCCAAATTTCTCATGCACCCCCATATGACTTTTGCCCCCCAATTTTTTTTTTTGATCCCCTCCACATTCTATCTTAAACCATTTTGTTGTGGAAATGGTTTCAGAGATATGCACTCAAAAACCATTAAGTGCATAAGATTGTTTTAGATTACAACCCTATAATTAAAATAGAAATGGTTTTGATTGTTTTATATGAGAAACCAAAATTATTGTTAAATTGTTTTAAATACTGTAATGATTATAATTGTACCAAAAAAACTAAAAAATAATGATTATAATAAAAAAAAAACATTAAACCATTTTGCTGTGAGAATGGTTTCAGATGGTTGTAATAAAAAACCAATAGGTGCATAAAATGGTTTTGGAGTACAACCCTATAATTAGAATAAAAACAATAATTGTGATTAAATGATTTAGATTGTCTTATATAATAAACCAAAATTATTGTTAAATGATTTTAAATAATGATTATAATTGTACCCAAAAAAAATAAAAAATAATGATTCTAATTATAGGTTGTACTTCAAAACCATCTTATGCACTTAATGATTTTGAAGTGTATATATGTGAAACCATTCCCACAACAAAATGGTTTAGGCTAGAAATGTGTGGGGACAAAAAAAAAATATTTGGGGGTGCATGAAAAATTTGGGGGGGTGCATTAGAAATTTGGGGGTGCATGAAAAATTTGGGGGTGCACGAGAAATTTGGGGGTGCATGAAAAATTTGGGGGGTGCACGAGAAATTTGGGGGGTGCGTGAGAAATTTGGGGGGTGCATGAGAAATTTTCCTCACTTATAGGGGTGTGTGAGTAATATGGGGGGCGCGCGAGTAAAATGGGCAGCGCATGAGTAAAGTTGTTGTCTTTTGATTGGTTTATGGACGGTCCATAAAGATTGTCTTTATGGACAATAACCAATCCCTCAATATAATATGTATCCTTTCATGTCTAATGCAATTATTACGGATTTTATGTTTATCAAGGTGATGCTATTTATACTTATAAAGCAATATTGTGATTTGATTGTATTTTAATTTTCCATGTGTTGTGAAAGAAATAATTGTGTGATTTTCCCCCTAGTCAATAGGGGCCATAAATGCAAAAGAGGGCAAATGTAGGGGGTTAAAATCGCTCGTTTGAAACTAGGGGGTCAAAATTGCACAATTAGAAAACTTGGGGGGGTCAAAACTGCAATTTAGCCTAGTAATCAATGTTGTATGTGTTTGATTTATAGCACAAAAACACTAATTCAAAAGGTCGAAGACTTTGGTTGGCATTTCCTTTTATAAAAGTCAATTATTTTTTGTATTATCCGTGCAATCCAAATTTCCTAATAAGAGTTCGAAAGGATTATGTGATACCCTGCACATCCATAGGGCCGACCTTCATTGTAACATTCCATCATTATCCTCAACATAGACAAAAGACTGTATATCTGGCATGATACCATGTCCGCAATAATATGCTATAATTTTTTATTTCATCCTCATGCCAATGCGCGATGAAAGGTTCACATTCTCTATTTCAATATCATTTTACTCTAACTTATTACTAATTTTAGCGTTGGAGTATTTGCTAGTACCACTCATTTTCGAGACTATTAAGAAGTCTCATATCGGTTGCGAGATGGCCATGGTATCAATCATAATCGACCCATTTCTAAAACAACACAGAAACGCATGTATGCGTATTCATCTTCTTCGTTGAGAAAACCCAGCTGGCGTGTCTACTGTTCACACCATATCTTCTTCTCCGATTGTGCACACCCATCACGTCGCCACACCTCATCTCCTGCGCGCCACCACATTGCATAATCGCGCATGTGAACCCCTTGTTTCAAATATCAAGAACCACATTCCTATTGTTCTTTAGATGGAGAAAGACCAATATGGCACATGGGTTGAGCTCTTCCGCATTCATGCTCGCTCACATCGAGTTCTACATCATATTGTTCTCGATGAGGACAAGACACAACCCACATATGTCTCAAGTGCCGAGTATGAGCAGCGGACCACCCTTGACGCCACCGTCCTTCAATGGATATATTCTAAAATCTCCACTAACCTGTTGACCACCATCCTAGAACAAAACTCCACTACTATGGAAGACTAGAATTGTTTGTCTGACATTTTTCAGGACAATCAAAATGCTCATGCGGTCACAATTGAGCAAGAGTTCTCTAACACTCGTATGGAGGATTTTCCCAATGTGTCTGCTGACTACCAGCGTCTTAAGATGATCTCTGATCAGTTGAGGATTTTCCCAATGTAAATGTAGTGGTCCCACTACAAGAAAACATCCATTTAGCGGCCGCAAAAAACGGCCGGAAAGTAATGAAAACGGCCGAAAAATAAAAAAAATGGCAAAAATTATCGGCGGACACGATCGGCCGCAAAATAGGACCCCGGTAACACTTACCGGCGGCCACGTCCGCCGCAAATCACGCGTCAAATCTGACACACCTTCAATGCATTTACCGGCGGCTACAGCGGCCGCAAACTCACCATTTTATTTTAAAAAATATATATTTTATTTAAATTGATGTTTATTAAAATTATTTAAATTTATGTTTATTTAAATTATATTCACTTCATTTCTTTTTTATTAATTTTATATGTTTATCTCAACCTCATCATAAACAACTACGTTTTTTTTTATGATGCTTAATTCATCAAAGAAAATTTAGATCTAAAGAAAACAACAACATCATCATGTGCTTCATATGCAGATTTTCTGGGTCAAATTCAAACAGCAAAAACGCAAATTCAAACAACAATAAATAACAAACGCAGATTCGAGATTCAAACAACAAAACCATCGATCATCAACAACAACAAATCCGGGAGAGAGGTAGAGAGATCTGAACAACAAAAGCACAGATAAAAAAACAACATCATCAGATTCGATCGAGAGAAATGAGATCGAGAGAGAAAGAGAGATTTTGTGAGAGTGATCAAGTAGTAGTTGTAGTTGTTGTGATTTTATAAAAGTGAAGAAGTTGTTGTTGTTGTAGATTTGGAGAGAGTGATGTTTTTTTCAATAAGGGTGAGAGTGATTTTGAGAGAGTGATATGGAGAGAAAGAGAGATTTTGAGAGAAAAAGAAAGAGTGATTTGGTGTTGTTGCTGTTGTGATTATTTAGTGAGAGAAAAAAGAAATAAGGTGCAGAGAAAAAGAAAGAGTTATTGAGAGAGTAAGTTCAAGGCTGCCAGTGTTTTTCTTTTTGAATTCCGTGTTACTTTGTGGCGGCCTAGGCCGCCGGTAAGTTCAAAGCTAATTTTGCGGCGGTCTAGGCCGCCGGTAAATGGCTACGTTTTTTCAAAAATATTATTTTTTAATTTTTTTGCTGCTTTGTTACACTTTGCGGCGGCTTAGGCGGCCGGTAAGTTAGTGGCTGCCTAAGCGGCCGGTAAATTAATTTATATTCCATCGAAAAATTGATGTTTTCTTGTAGTGTCCTCAGTTCGGAGCTCCAAGTGTCCCTCCATCATGGACCCCTCCTACTTGGAAGCAGCAACATTACTCAGCCTGGCAACCATGGGGTTGGACTCTGCCACCATGGGCCATGCCTCCGTGTCCATATCCCACTTCTTAGTGGACATGCCCTACCGGCACTCTGAAGCATCCACACATCATGAGACAACTCACCAACCCCTACACTTAAACCATGTCATACATGCCCCGAAAACTATTAAGAATTTGATTTCTATGAGACAACTCACCACTGACAACAACGTCTCTGTGTTCTTTGACCCTTTTTGTTTTACTGTTTTTGATTTTCAAACAGGGATCCCCTTCATTAGATTTGACAGCCGTGGCGATCTATATCAGTCACTACTCCCTTTAATTTTGTCGGTCTTACGTCCATTCTTTGGCACAGTCGTCTTGGTCATCATGGCATTTATGTGTTAAATTTCCTTCACAAAAAAAAAGAAGTTCATATGTTGTGAACCATCTAATTCTTCTGTTCTTTGTGACTCTTGTTATAACACCCCACATGAAATATCTAGAATATCAGTGGTTTATTATTATTGATAACGAGTACATTATTATTACATTGGGAATAAAGCACACGCAGGTGTTAAGTACAACAGAGATTAATAAACAACGGAAGCGAAAAACATGAGTTCAACGGTACAACAAAAGATTATTGAAATACAACAAGATATAGAATAAAGGAAGGCAAGAACAAATGCAAATCCTCCAAGCACAGCTACTAGCACACCGACGAGCATACCTTAGCCAACCTGTTTATCTGAAAAAAAATTGTTTGGAGTGGGGTGAGACTACTAAGCCTCAGTGAGTCCTACTACCCTCCTAAGGTGACTACACCGGGGGAATCCTAATCAGTCACAGCATATATTCATAACATAGCATAATACATAAGCATAAGTAAAGGTGTATCACAAAATTAGTCTTATTCATTTTAAACACAAGGACACTCTGAGGTGAGCATGTCTCAGAGGCCTGCCATATCCGACAACCGATTCGGTCACGACATAAAGCTCACATAATCATAACCTAATGGATTATCCCATTGGGAGTCCATAAAGCGACATAAATCGCAGCAAACTGACTGATACTAATTTAGTTGAATTCTACCATGATTTACCAAAGTCCCGGGGAACATGCATTTCTAATTTCCTTAAGTTATACCCTAAGGTTATCTGTGATTAACATACTGTATAACATTATATAATTGTGTCTACTGCAAGTGTATTCAACTTAGATGAGGATCTAAAACGAGTGTCATAGTTCTTTAGAGATTTTGAAATAAAAATTCTGTTTACTGTCAAACTCGCTCGGCGAGTTATCACTCGTCAGGGCGTGTTGTTACAGGTCATGTCCTGTATGAGCTCGCTGCAGCGTGTGGAAGCTCACCATGGCAGGATTATATGTCCTGGCCCAAATCCACTCGCCCGGCGAGTTGTTACTCGCCAGAGCGAGGTTCATCAGCCTGAAGAACCCAGCTCGCCATGGATGCTCGCCCTGAACACGCTGTGGTGAGTTCACCCAGAACCTGCCCTATTTCACGAAATTCATATTTTTACATGTTTAACACCTACAATCCTCATTCTAAGTCATGCCATTGCACAATGTATATAATATAGGACAGAATGGAGAGGAATTTGGGAGTTAATTCCTCTCACACAACAATTTCCCTAATCTTAAGTTAACATGCAAGTTTTGTAATTTTTGGGAAATCTAACTAACTAACTTAAGAACCCACCTGGAATGAAGCTTTATTCTTGCTTCTGGGCTCCTAATGCAGCTACTGAAACCTCCTAAAATGCCCCACGAACATAGGACCAGAACTTGGAATTTGACACTTGAAACCTCTAATTTTTGCTCTACGAATTTGATGGTGTTTGATGATGAATTCAGCTGGGTACAAGGGGTATTTATAGTAGGTTTTCTGAGTGATTGAACAGTATGAGGTTTGTCTTGGGGTTGGCTTGCATGTCTTTTCATTGGTTGTGAAAAATGTGGAGAATGGGGTTGTTGTTGTTTCCCTTGGGTGCTGCAGAATCATGTGAAGATTATGTGAGGGTTTCAGAATCTGTGACTTAAAGTTTTGCATGTGAGTTCATGGATATGAGTTGGGAAATGATGATTTTGTTTTCTTGTTGCATGTGATAACTTAGGAAATGAGAAGTTTGGTGGTTTGCTCTTGTTGTTGTTTTGGGCGTGAGGAATGAGAGAATTGGAGGGAGCATTGCTTCAGATTTTCTGAAGTGATGAGAGTGAATGAAATTGGCTTGGTTGCATGCTTAGGTAGTGGTTAGGGGAAGTGAGTGGAATGGTGAGTCACAAGAGGGAGGGAGAGCACGTGAGAGGGAGGGAGTGAGTGGAGGGAGAAGTTTGAATTTCCTAGCTTAATTAATTAAGTCTCAAGAGTACCATTATAGTATAAGTGTGTAGTATAGACTTAACTAAAAGTTACTAACTTGCAAATAACACTTTAATCTCATGACTTTAGTTAATTAACACCTCTAATTAATTTAAGAAAATTAGGCAAAGCTCTAATTAAAATTAATTAGGTAATTTAGAATGTGGAATGTTACAATCTACCCCCCCTTAAAGAAATTTCGTCCTCAAAATTAAGAAATTTACCTCGGAAACAGATAAGGATAACTCTTCCGCATGTCTGACTCCAGTTCCCATGTGAATTCACCATCAGGAGACTGAGCCCATTCAACTTTGACAATAGGAATTCTCTTGTTCCGGAGGATTTTGGCATCACGTTCAACAATCCAAACTGGATCCGGCTGATAAGTTAGATCTGGCTGAAGTTCGATTTGTTTCAGTTCCACTGGATGGTAAGGATCAGGAATATACTTCCGTAGCTGAGACACATGAAACACGTCGTGTAACCCTGACATAGATGGAGGTAGAGCTAACTGGTAGGCTACAGGACCGACGCGTCGAAGAATCTGATATGGTCCAATGAATCTTGGACAGAGTTTCTTAGTTTTGAACACACCTCGCAAACCCAACTTAGGAGTAACTTTCAAGAACACATGATCACCTTCTTGAAATTCCAGAAATCTCCTTCTCTTGTCGGCGTAACTCTTCTGCCGACTCTGAGCAACTTTCAGTTTATCGCGAATAGACTTAATCTTTAATGTGGTCTCCTGGAAAATATCTGGTCCCAAGAATCCACGATCGCCAACTTCCGTCCAACACAACGGGGTTCTACACTTCCTGCCATACAGAGCTTCATAAGGCGCCATACCAATACTGGCATGGTAACTGTTATTGTAGGCAAACTCAATTAGATGTAAGTGGTTACTCCACGAACCACCATCTTCTAATACACAAGCTCGAAGCATATCCTCAAGGGTCTGAATAGTTCTTTCCGACTGACCATCAGTCTGAGGATGATGTGACGTACTCATCTTCAACCGAGTACCCATCGCATTCTGAAATGCTTTCCAAAACCTTGAAGTGAAAATCGGGTCTCTATCCGACACTATACTCAAAGGTACACCATGCAACCTTACAATTTGCTCCATGAATATGGTTGCATATTAAGGGGCCTTGTAGGTGGATTTTACTAGAATGAAATGAGCCGATTTAGTTAATCTGTCCACGATTACCCAGATCGAATCTTGACCTCTCTGGTTACGTGGTAAACCTCCCACAAAATCCATAGTGATATGTTCCCATTTCCACTCAGGGATATCCAATGGTTGTAGCGGTCCTCCAGGTTTCTGATGTTCAATCTTCACCTGTTGGCAAACAATACACCTGGACACGAATTCAACAATTTCTGCTTTCATGTTAGGCCACCAATAATTCTCCTTCAAATCATGGTACATTTTGGTGGATCCAGGGTGAATTGAAAATCCACTCTTGTGTGCCTCTTCCAGAATTAACCGCTTCAACTCATCATCCTGAGGTACACAAAGTCTGCCTTCATAGAGAATAGCACCGTCCGTGGCTACTGAGAACTCCGGATGGTTTACCCTCTTCTGCAACTCTTCATCATCCTGCTGAGCCTGCACAATCCTTTGGCGTAACTCACAGGACACTTCAATTCTGTTGATGCGAATACCGCTCTTACGATATACCACATTCAGGTTGAGATCCCTAAACTTCTCATACAGACCGCACTGTTGCATCAACAACTCTGATGCATACAATGTCTTTCTACTCAAGGCATCTGCTACAACGTTTGCCTTTCCAGGGTGATAGTTGAGATTGAAGTCAAAATCCTTGAGGTATTCCATCCATCGTTGTTGCCTCATATTCAACTCCTTCTGATCAAACAAGTACTTCAGACTTTTGTGATCACTGAACAGATCAAACTGCACTCCATACAAATGATGTCTCCAGATTTTGAGGGCAAAGATAATGGCTGCTAACTCCAAATCATGGGTAGGATAATTCTGCTCATGAGGCTTTAGCTGCCTGGATGCATACGCTACAACTGCACCATCCTACATCAGTACACATCCAAGTCCCTTGTTGGACGCATCACAGTATACCACATACTTGCGGGTTGGGTCAGGAATTAATAACACTGGTGCTGTGGTTAGCTTTTCCTTTAAGGTCTTGAAACTCCATTCACAAGCAGCAGCCCAATCAAAGGTTGCATCTTTCCTGGTCAGACGGGTTAACGGTAAAGCAATCTCCGAAAATCCTAAGATGAATCTCCGGTAGTAACCTGCCAAACCGAGGAAGCTCCTGACTTCGGTAACACTTCTGGGTCTTTCCCAATTCAACACTGCTTCAACCTTGGATGGATCAACAGACACACCGCCTTGCGATATGACATGACCCAAGAACTTAACTTCAAATAGCCAAAATTCACACTTGCTGAACTTGGCATACAGTTGCTTCTCTCTTAGGATGCTCAACACGATTCTCAGGTGCTCCGCATGCTCCTGTGAATCCTTAGAATAGATCAGAATGTCATCAATGAAGATAACAACAAATTGGTCAAGGTACGGCTGGAAAATCCGATTCATGTAGTCCATAAAGATGGCTGGAGCATTTGTCAAACCGAAAGGCATGACCAAGAATTCATAATGTCCATAGCGAGTCATGAATGCTGTCTTGGAAACATCCGAGGACTTGATACGGATCTGATGATACCCAAAGCGAAGATCAATCTTGGAAAAGACAGTAGCACCTCTGAGTTGATCCAGAAGGTCATCAATTCTTGGTAAGGGATACTTGTTCTTAATTGTGACCTTGTTGAGTTGACGATAATCAATGCATAAGCGCATCGTACCATCCTTCTTTTTCACGAGTAACATCGGTGCTCCCCAAGGTGAGACACTGGGTCGGATAAAGTGTTTCTGAAGCAACTCCTCAAGCTGAGATTTCAGTTCATAAGCTCTAAGGGAGACATCCTATAAGGGGCAACTGAGATAGGCTGGGATCCAGGAATTAGGTCGATGGAAAACTCAACTTCCCTTTCAGGAGGTAAATTCATAATATCATCTGGGAAGACATCTAAGAACTCACTAACAACTGGAATATCACTGGGGCTCAAACTGGGTTCCGGATCGATGGTGAACAAGACACTGAAACACTTAGTACTGGCACCTAAGTACTGGATCATCTGATGAGTGTTTTGAAGCAAAGCAGTGAGTGCTCTACTCTCTGCAGAAATTTCAGTTGGAATAAACAGATTCTTCTCAGCGTATCCGATGTACACGGTATTGGCGGAAAGCCAATCCATGCCTAGGACTACGTCAATATCTTTCAAGGGTAGACAGATCAAATCTATATGATAGACTTTACTGCCCACAAGAATTGGACAGTTCTGACAGACTCGCTTAGAGGTAACCTTGCCACCTGTAGCAACAGCTACAGTCATTGGGGGAATTAAAGGCACAGAGGGAAATTGCAGTCGCTGAACACAGTCAACGACTATAAAGGAATTAGTAACTCCACAGTCAAACAAGACTAACACTTCAGACTGTCCTAACATGCATACATCCATAATCAAAGCATTATTAGATCTGACTTTCTCACCGTCAAGTGAATATAACCGACCTTTGCTTTTAGAAGCGCCGCTGGAATCGCCTTGCCTCTTCAGCTTAGGACATTCATGCTTGTAGTGGCCTGGCTACTTACAATAGTAACACATGTTCTTCCCCTTCATGCATTCCCCACTGTGAGGGAAACCACATTCAGCACAGTTCCTTGGTGAACGCTGGGAATAACTCTGCTTTCCTTTACTGGTGGTGCCTTTGGTCCTCACTTGCAGGTTAAACTTTCCAGAATCCTTCCTCTTCTGAACAGCTTCACTACGTTCCTTATGAATATTACCAAGATCTGCCTCCGCATGATAACTCTTCTGCACCAAATCACCAAAGGCAGCGATATGCTGCATAGAGACATCGTGGGCTATGTCAGCTTTCAGCCCGAACCGGTACTTCTTCATTTTCCATGATTCACTGGGTGCATCATTTCCATCCATCACATAACAGACCAACTCATTGAACTTCATGGTGTATTCCGCCACAGACATACTTCTCTGCTTCAACTCAGTCAGTTCTCATTCCATCTGAAACTGATAACTTTCCGGTATATAATGCCCGACAAAGAGACGCCGGAAATTATCCCAAGTTACATCCATCTGACTAGCTTCCATGTACGCCTTCGTACCGTCCCACCAGTTACAAGCGTCGCCCCTAAAGAAGCGGGAGACGAACACAACCTTGTCAGCTTCAGTGCAATCCATCGATTCTAGGATCCCACTCATCCTTTGGATCCATTCCCGGGCCTTCGCTGGATTGTACTCTCCATAAAATTTTGGCGGACTCATGCGGCAGAACTCTCTAAATGCAGCACTTGATCCTTGCTGCGGGGGTGGAGGATTGTTCATATGTTGTTGAAACATCGCCATGAACTCTTGATGCTGCTGGGCTTGCTGGGCCTGAAATTGCTGCTGCTGATGCATCATCTCAGCCCACATGTTTGCATTAGCATCACCGTGCATATCAGGCTCGTCATCATCAGCAACGTTCCTTCTAGGCCTTCCAGGTCCTCGTCTTGCTCCTGACATAGTGCTCTAACTGCCAATATCAAGTCAAGTTAGCTAGGCTTAAAGTGACATGACATCTAGAACAGATGTTAGAAATCCAGACAAGTACTGGGATTCAGATTAGTAATACTAATGAACTCTGGCACGGTCTGAATCGACCTGCTCTGATACCAATTATAACACCCCATATGAAATATCTAGAATATCAGTGGTTTATTATTATTGATAACGAGTACATTATTATTACATTGGGAATAAAGCACACGCAGGTGCTAAGTACAACAGAGATTAATAAACAACGGAAGCGAAAAACATGAGTTCAACGGTACAACAAAAGATTATTGAAATACAACAAGATACGGAATAAAGGAAGGCAAGAACAAATGCAAATCCTCCAAGCACAGCTACTAGCACACCGACGAGCATACCTTAGCCAACTTGTTTATCTGAAAAAAAAATTGTTTGGAGTGGGGTGAGACTACTAAGCCTCAGTGAGTCCTACTACCCTCCTAAGGTGACTACACCGGGGGAATCCTAATCAGTCACAGCATATATTCATAACATAGCATAATACATAAGCATAAGTAAAGGTGTATCACAAAATTAGTCTTATTCATTTTAAACACAAGGACACTCTGAGGTGAGCATGTCTCAGAGGCCTGCCATATCCGACAACCGACTCGGTCACGACATAAAGCTCACATAATCATAACCTAATGGATTATCCCATTGGGAGTCCATAAAGCGACATAAATCGCAGCAAACTGACTGATACTAATTTAGTTGAATTCTACCATGATTTACCAAAGTCCCGGGGAACATGCATTTCTAATTTCCTTAAGTTATACCCTAAGGTTATCTGTGATTAACATACTGTATAACATTATATAATTGTGTCTACTGCAAGTGTATTCAACTTATATGAGGATCTAAAACGAGTGTCATAGTTCTTTAGAGATTTTGAAATAAAAATTTTGTTTACTGTCAAACTCGCTCGGCGAGTTATCACTCGTCAGGGCGTGTTGTTACAGGTCATGTCCTGTATGAGCTCGCTGCAGCGTGTGGAAGCTCGCCATGGCAGGATCATAGGTCCTGGCCCAAATCCACTCGCCCGGCGAGTTGTTACTCGCCAGAGCGAGGTTCATCAGCCTGAAGAACCTAGTTCGCCATGGATGCTCGCCCTGAACACGCTGTGGCGAGTTCACCCAGAACCTGCCCTGTTTCACGAAATTCATATTTTTACATGTCTAACACCTACAATCCTCATTCTAAGTCATGCCATTGCACAATGTATATAATATAGGACAGAATGGAGAGGAATTTGGGAGTTAATTCCTCTCACACAACAATTTCCCTAATCTTAAGTTAACATGCAAGTTTTGTAATTTTTGGGAAATCTAACTAACTAACTTAAGAACCCACCTGGAATGAAGTTTTATTCTTGCTTCTGGGCTCCTAATGCAGCTACTGAAACCTCCTAAAATGCCCCACGAACACAGGACCAGAACTTGGAATTTGACACTTGAAACCTCTAATTTTTGCTCTACGAATTTGATGGTGTTTGATGATGAATTCAGCTGGGTACAAGGGGTATTTATAGTAGGTTTTCTGAGTGATTGAACAGTATGAGGTTTGTCTTGGGGTTGGCTTGAATGTCTTTTCATTGGTTGTGAAAAATGTGGAGAATGTGGTTGTTGTTGTTTCCCTTGGGTGCTGCAGAATCATGTGAAGATTATGTGAGTGTTTCAGAATCTGTGACTTAAAGTTTTGCATGTGAGTTCATGGATATGAGTTGGGAAATGATGATTTTGTTTTCTTGTTGCATGTGATAACTTAGGAAATGAGAAGTTTGGTGGTTTGCTCTTGTTGTTGTTTTGGGCGTGAGGAATGAGAGAATTGGAGGGAGCATTGCTTCAGATTTTCTGAAGTGATGAGAGTGAATGAAATTGGCTTGGTTGCATGCTTAGGTAGTGGTTAGGGGAAGTGAGTGGAATGGTGAGTCACAAGAGGGAGGGAGAGCACGTGAGAGGGAGGGAGTGAGTGGAGGGAGAAGTTTGAATTTCCTAGCTTAATTAATTAAGTCTCAAGAGTACCATTATAGTATAAGTGTGTAGTATAGACTTAACTAAAAGTTACTAACTTGCACATAACACTTTAATCTCATGACTTTAGTTAATTAACACCTCTAATTAATTTAAGAAAATTAGGCAAAGTTCTAATTAAAATTAATTAGGTAATTTAGAATGTGGAATGTTACACTTGTGTTTTCGGCAAACATGTTAAATTCCAATTTTTTAATTCACAAACTACAACTTTGATGCTCTTTGATATCTCTTATATTATAAGCTTATTACGTTTCGCTTTCCATTAACTCTAATCTTTTTCCTCTTATTTTCCCTTCCATTTTAACCCTAAATCAATTCAAATAAAATCTTAAAAAACATCTCAGCAAGACTCGGACCCATGTCCTTTAAGAAGTATTTAAGGCATTTACCACTAAGCTACATCAATTAATTTGATATAATTTTTTACCCATCATATAATAAGTCTGCTATAAATGCCTAATTGATATTCTTATTGTAGTTTATTTTTAGAAGTTCATAAATACCTTTATTGTATTATGATTTTTCCGTATTCATTCACCATTTCATTTTCGTATTTTTTAATTCAAATTTAAAACTTACATATAAAAAAGGTGACATTTCATATATGAAAAATAAATTTATCATCTCTTATATATTATAAGCTTATTACGTTTCGCTTTCCATTAACCCTAATCTTTTCCCTCCTATTTTAACCCTAAATCAATTCAAATAAAATCTTAAAAAACATCTCAACAAGACTCAAACACATGTCCTTTAAGAAGTATTTGAGGCATTTACCAATAGGCTATACATCAATTAATTTGATATAATTTTTTACCTATCATATAATAAGTCTGCTATCAATGCCTAATTGATACTCTTATTGTAGTTTATTTTTAGAAGTTCATAAATACCTTTATTGTATTATGATATGATTATGATATGATATGATTATGATTTTTCCGTATTCATTCACCATTTCATTTACGTATTTTTTAATTCAAATTCAAAACTTACATATAAAAAATGTGACATTTCATATATAAAAATTAAATTTATCATCATAAAATAATTTTATCATTATGCCAATAAGTTAAGGTGACATTAAGCTCTAACTTTTGATTGGTTTAATTTTTATGGATTGATTTATTGTTGATCGAATTATTACTATTTTGCTATATTTGATGAGCCTGCAACATTTATATGATGTGTCTTTTTTTTAGGAGATGTTTTATTGTGTTTTATATTACGAGAGTGTTTTATGATTTATATAATTATAAGTTGACTCCAAGTATATCAACGTAACTATATTATTAATTCTTGATTTTTTTTAATCTATTTATTATTAATTAATTATTAATATGGCGTTTTAATAAGTAGTTCTTTTTTAATATAAATATTAGTTTACTTCTTACAAAAATATTTACTTCAAAAATAATATAAAACTCTTATTGTAAGCTTCAAAAACAAAAATTAAAATAAATACAAAAAGATGCTTTCACTATAATCTACCATAATTTCTGTTATATAAACATTTATCCAAATTTATCCTTGAACTAATATTTAATGTTACTTTACTTTTTTCATATGCATTTTATTAATAAAATTTTCTATTACTTTTTATTGTAAAATATTACAGTTAATTAGACTCGTGCACCACACGGGTCGATGTTCTAGTTTTATATAGTGATTTATGGACATCTCCACTTTTAAGTTATGTAGATCATAAATATTATGTGCTATTTTTAGACGATTTCACAAATTTCTTGTGGATTATTCCTATTAGCAGAAAATCTCAAGTATTTGAAACGTTCAAGTCACTTACAAAACTGATTCAAACACAGTTTTTGCAAAATGTAAATTCTTTTCAATATGACAATGATGGTAAATATAATAATGAGCTATTTTGAAAATATTACAACCGATATGAAACTTATTAGCAGAGACGACGAAGTAGTATTGTGTCGCTCAACTCGACTAACCTCCTCGAACCATTCAAATCAAACATACACTGGTTCATAAAACACTTTCTAAATTATAGATTTTAAATTGGATGCTATCCGCCAGGACACACACTAGGAAACTTTGTAAGAGAATTACAATTAAATCACTTAACCTGATTTAAAAAGAAGTTATAATTAAATAAAGACAAAATATATTTATAGATCGTTTAAGTTTTATGTTTGTAACAAATTTATCCCTTAAATTTTTTAAGTAACAAACACGTACTTTAATTTTGTAATTTATAATATCTATGTCCCTCGATTACTTAAGAAATAGGTTTTAAATATTACAAATATTACTTAAAAAATTTAAAACCGAAGGTTAAACTTAAAGGACCATGAATTTAACCTTAAATAAAATAACACTCTCAAGTTTCAACACATACCTTGGCCTTTCTCTCTCTACTCTCTAGAAAGAAAACCCTAATCGTTCTCGACGGTGATTATATCTGCGACGACGAAGCACCGTAAACGTATTTCCCCTTCCCCCATTTATGAAACCCTTTCTCCACCGCCACTTCAGTTCTTCTTTCTCCATTCAACCGTTGCTTTCAGTTTCACATTTCCATTACCTCTCTCGCTGTGAAACTCTTTCTCCACCGCTTCTTCAATTTCAGATTCTCCACCACCGCTTCAGTCCGCTTCAGTTTCAGACCTAAGGTTAGTTCCATTTCCATTTTGATTTTCATCTCTTCTTCATTCTTGTCCGTTGTTTCCGTTTCAAGATTTAGATTTCATCATTCTAATTTCCCCTTTTGTATTTCTACATTGTGCGTTCAAAGTTTTCAAGGGTTCAAAGTTTTCAAGGGTCTCTTCGTTGCATCCGTCGTCATCTTCGCATTCAGTCGCTGTAGGTATCTCTCTTTCTCTTTCTTCAGTATGCAACTTTTACTTATCTCAATTCAATTTTCTGTGTTGTGTAATATCGTGTTTTCTAAGCTTTGATTTGTTGTCATTTGTTTTGTAATCTACTCCAGGTATGCAGTTTGAAACAAATGAACATTCAATGCTTCTATTCTTGTGTTGTTTATTTCTTTGTTAGGTAGTGTTGCATCATTTAGTTAATGGTTTCTCTTGGATTTAGGAATGCAATTGGAATAATGGTAGCCATTGGATTTAATGAATTGTTATCGTTTTTTCTCCTAGGAATGCTTACACAACAATCATTATGATTGTAAATAAGATTGAATCTGTGAATCATCTTTGTTTTAAGGTTGGTGATTGATTGTCCGTATATACGGAATATCCATCCTGGATCACTTCATTAGTTTATGGATGAACATTGTGGGGCTGTGACATAACCTGCGGTGTGCAATTTTATGTGGCATGTTCAGTCTGGATTGGCATATTTATATATTACCAAGACTATCCTCAGGTAACAACTATGTCTGCATGATTGAGGAATTATATCTTTAATCATGTTTCATAAACGTCCTCTTTATATCCCTCTTTTTTGCTTCTGAATACATGGCACCAGATTTACCTATATTGTAGTGACATTGACAGGGGTAGTGCAAGCTTGATCATGTTATGTTAACCGTCCTTGTAGAATGAGGTGAAGATGACTAGTAACCAAATGTTTTGAGACCTGCCTGTGCTTTTGTTTTTGAGGAGTTTTCAATACTGTGTTGTTGTGTTCCCAAGTCTATTCTTTTGCTGATATTTTGTTAGTGGCCTTGAGTTTCTCTTCCCTGCAATATTATGCAGGTTGGAACTTTTTATCTTCTTGTGAGTTATTCTTGTACTCATGGAGGAATTATCTAATATAATTTGCTGATTCGAAAAAGAAAAAAAGACTAGTAACTATCTTCTATGTGTGGGTGTAAAATAATACTGAATGTTGTAATGAAAAGTGTGCTTGTGTTGATTATTTCAATTGAGTTTTATTGATTTGGCTTGCTTCCAATTGTAGATAAAAAACCTTCTGCCAATTGCTGACAAGGATTGCTCATAATGACAAAATCTACCGGTCAGTTTGAAAGAATATTACACTATTTAATTCTAGAGACATTAGGTAGAAATTTTAGAATGATACAACATGATGCAATTGTGATTAGTTATGGTCATTGAAATTTTTGAAGTTTGAAGGAGAGAATACTTTTGTCTTGCATTCATATTTTCATTAATGTGCTATGTTTTTTCAGCATGTTGTATTCAATGTTCAAATCATTTGTGAATCCAAGAACTTAGAGCAAATCATGTAGATAGCTATGTAGATGATGGACCCCTTTATGTTTGTCGGTTATTAAATTAGTCATTTTTCGCCTCATCCTGTTTAAGATTGATTACAAAGGATATATTATATATTAATGAAATTTTAATGATTTATTTTGTTCATTTTAGGTTTATGGCTCTCATGGGAGCTGTCATCACTTGTAAGAAATATTGGTGAGAATCATCATGCAGATTATGTGCTTTAAGTTTTCTGCATATTTTGACTATTTGTCTCATAATGACATGAAGATAGATACATTTTCTTTTATGTTTTGCAGCTTTGTTAGAACTAGCTATAGGAGTTATAGCTGAGATAATTAAGATGTGGGCGGAGCAATTGGTTAATCAAACTATATTTTATTTGATACAATAGTTTATTTAGGATTATAGGAATCATTTAGAATATGATAATGTTAGCTTAAGGAACTGTTATTTAAACTTATTTTGTTCTTAGTTAGCTTGTGTGTGGCTAAGCTAGAATTTTGAAAACATCCATATTTGTTGCTCAGCACTTGATTTCTCAACAACATTTATATACTTTTTGGTAATTAGTGAGTAAAGGAATTATGGAGTTAATCCCCCCTCCCCCCCTTAAATTATTGTTATTTTTTCCACTCAATGTGCTTGTGTCTTGAATTCGTTTTTCTATTGCACACATAAAGGAATCTTGTTTTAGAAATATTGAAAACTTCTGGCACATGGATTATCTGCTTACTGTAGAAAAACGTGATGTGAGCTTGGTGTGTTTATCTTCTCAAAAAATAAATAACAAATGGTGTGTTTATACATGCATTAGCTTTTGTATGGTAATTGATGATTGGATCATTGATCTTCTGCATGTGTGATTGGGACAAGATTGTCCTCTTAGTTTTATGCTGCAATTTTCACCAACAATGTTCAAAGATATTTGAATAACTGAATATACTTATCCATGACCTTATCATTTTGTTGCAGTTCCGTTAAGATAAAATTTACCCCCTTTTTTAAATGTTTTTGGATCATATGCTGCAAGAAAATCTTGCCAGGCCTCTGTTGTATATTTTGTTCGTGCTTAATATTTTTCTATACTTCTTTAATTGGATAAAGATTATTTACTTTCATGAACTTTGCAGATCTTGCATGCTGGTGGAAAATTTGGTGGCATCAATAGCGGCTACTCTGTTTCTGGAGGTTTACACGGTGTTGGTTTATCTGTTGTTAATGACTTGTCTGAGGTACGACTTAACAATTCTCTTTCTTTTTTGTCTTGAACTTTGCACTGCATATCGGAAAAGCTTTGAATAAAAAGTTTAATGCAAGTGTTTTAATATTATGGCTTACATTTTAAGACATCCTTAAAAAGTTAGATGATAACAATGTCATCACATTTGTATTTTATTTTCAGTCAGATGTTCCCTTCCTTGTTCTGGTTAATTATCATTCTTTTCTAAAGTTCGTCTTTGCTGTCTAACTCCACAGGCACTAGAGGTAACAGTTTGGTGTGAAGGGTTAGAATACACACAAACATATTCTCGCGGGAAGCCTGTGACAACCCTGAATTGCGTCATGCTTCCTTTTGAAAATAAAGATCGTCAAGGAACATGTATCAAGTTTTGGCCTGACAAAGAAGGTTCATATGATCATTCATTCTTAGTTTAGGATTTTTCTGTTGCTGCAAATTTTAGTCTTGCATATGCTTCATTTTGTTTCTCTACTTGACATGCAGTATTCACCACTGCTATTCAGTTTGAGTACAATACAATAGCTGGGCGCATTAGGGAGTTGGCTTTCCTGAACCCAAAGGTGAAATACATTATTTTAATTATTGTCTCTTTGTGATCATTTGGATCAACTTCAGAGGAAGTGCTGAATTTATTACTCACCATCTTCAGAGTTATCATCACCATTGCAGAATTTGTTTTTGTGCCTGTAAATTTGTTGAGTCCCTCTAATAGATGAAAGGAGCTATAAGATATTATACTGTGCTGGAACTGAAACTCGTGATGCGACCAGCTCAATTAGATGAAATAAGTTGAAGTAAAATTGAGAAGAACAAGTTTTTTTAATATGAAACGAAAAGGTGCCTTATAATTATTGATCAGACTTCAGCTTGGACTTGGCATAAAAAATTACGTTGCATAATATTTTGGCACACCACCTTACAAGTGAGACTGAGCTGTTCATAGCATTTTGTTCCCTATCTAGCCACATATATAAATATAGAATTTTAGGAGAGCAAATTTTCTATCTACTTTGCATCTAACCGGATTTTTCTTGACCTCTGTAGCTTACAATTGTGCTTCGGAAGGTCCTGATATGATTTTAAAATTTTAGGTTTTATCATATCATCATTTCAATACTTAAGGGAAAGCTACTTTTCAGGTTTTACCATGGGTTTTGTGAATTTATGTACTAATGAAGCTTCAGTCCAAATTGGAATCAAATTACCTGAAGCAAACATTCCTCAATTGCTTCCACAAGCTCTTATTTATATAAGTCAAGGATGTGAAAGTCTTGAAAAGGTATTTCTCTACTCGTTTATTTGGCTGTACTTTGATTTTTATCAAACTTGAATTCTCTGTTAACTCTAAAAGTTTTGTCTGACAGTATTGATCTAAGTCTATGGAATTGGAATAATGACCTGAATGTGAAATATCATATTAATATGATGTATTGGAATAATGGAATTGACCCAATTAACTTGGACGCAAAATTTGTTAGTTGGATTATACGATCGTAAATTCAATAAATTTAAATGATAGTATCAAAGTCTTGAAACCTTGCATGTAAAATATGATATTTGAAGCTAGATCAAAATTCGATAAATTGAAATGCCGGTGTTGTGCGTCAATGACCTTGAATGCGAAATATCATATTAATATAATGCATTGGAATGATGATATTGTCCCTCGATAATTATGAATGAGAAAATATGATATTTGAGTCTATATTGGAATGATGGAAATGTCCCTTGGATTGACAATATGATAATTGATATGCTTAGAAGGTTCTAAATTCGATAAACTGGACGGATGGAATTGTGCCCCGATTAGTTGGATTATTGTCCCTCGATAATTATGAATGAGAAAATATGATATTTGAGTCTATATTGGAATGATGGAAAATTGGAAATGTCCCTTGGGTTGAAAATATGATAATTGATATGCTTAGATGGTTCTAAATTCGATAAACTGGACGGATGGAATTTTGCCCCGATTAGTTGGATTATATGATTGTAAAATAGATAAATTAAAATCATGGTAACGAGTCTTGAAACCTTAGATGCAAAATATGATATTTGAACTTAGATCTAAATTCGATAAATTGAAATGATAGTATTGTGCCCCTATGATCCTGAGTACGAAACATCAAATTAATATGATGTTTTGAAATGATGGAATTGTCCTTTGATAATCACGAATGCGATAATCATGTTTGAAACACTATGATATTTGAGCTGCTTAGATGTTCTACATTCGATAAATTGGAAGATGGAATATTGCCCCAATTCACTTGGACGCAAAATTTGTTAGTTGGAATATATGATCTTAAATTTGATAAATATTGAAATGATAATATCAAGTCTTGGAATGTTAGATGAAAAATATGATTTAATCTAGATCTAAATTTAATAAATTGAAATAATGACATTGTGTCCGATGGCCCTGAATATGATATTTTAGCCTACACGATTCTAATTTTAATAAATTCTGACGATGTTATTATGCCTCAATGATCTTGAATATGAAATATTATAGTGTTTCACAATTTGTCAAATTTAGGACCTTATAATCCCAAATATCAAATATTGAGCCTCATAAGCTTCAAATTTGTTTTATTGGAATTAAGATTTTGTGGCTTGATATGACCCTGAATTGAAAATATGATATTTGAACTGCTTAGATACCCGACATTTGATAAATTGGAAGATGGGATATTGCCCTGATTAACTTTGCGCTTAGCTGGATTATATGATCGTAAATTCAATATATTGAAGTGATAGTATTAGGTCTTTGAAACCTTAGACGCAAAATATGATATTTGAAATTATATCTAATTTTGATAAGTTGAAATGCCAGTATTGTTCCCGAAACGACCTTGAATGCGAAATATCATATTAATAAAATGCATTAGAATGATGATATTGTCCCTCGATAATCAAACTTGAGAAAATATGATATTTGAGCCTATATTTTAGTGATGGTATTGATCCTTGGATTGAAAATATGATATTTGAACTGCATATATGGTTTTAAATTCAATAAATTGGAAGGATGGATTTGTGCCCCGATTAGTTGGATTATATGATAAATGATGCTATCGGGTCTTGAAACCTTAGATATTGTCCCTCGATAATTATGATATTGAATTAATGATGATATTGGATTATAATGCATTGGAATGATGATATTGTCCCTCGATAATTATGAATGAGAAAATATGATATTTGAGTCTATATAGGAATGATGGAAATGTCCCTTGGCTTGAAAATATGATAATTGATAGACTTTGGATGGTTCTAAATTCGATAAACTGGACGGATGGAATTGTGCCCCGATTAGTTGGATTATATGGTTGTAAAATTGATAAATTGAAATGATGGTAACGAGTCTTAAAACCTTACATGCAAAATATGATATTTGAACTTAGATCTAAATTCGATAAATTGAAATGATAGTATTGTGCCCCTATGATCCTGAATACGAAACATCAAATTAATATGATGTTTTGAAATGATCGAATTGTCCTTCCATAATCGTGGATGCGGAATATGAAGTTTAAGCCTATATGGCTCTAATTTTATAAATTGAGATGAATTGTATTGTGCTTTATATTGAACTTGAGTAAAGAATATGATAGTGTTTCAAGAATAATAGATGAAAGGAGCTATAAGATATTATACTGTGCTGGAACTGAAACTCGTGGTGCGACCAGCTCAATTAGTTGAAATAAGTTGAGATAAAATTTAGAAGAACGAGTTTTTTATCCTGAATACGAAGCATCAAATTAATATGATGTTTTGAAATGATCGAATTGTCCTTCCATAATCATGGATGCGGAATATGAAGTTTAAGCCTATATGGCTCTAATTTTATAAATTGAGATGAATGGTATTGTGCTTTATATTGAACTTTAGTATTGAAGATGATAGTGTTTCAAGAATAATAGATGAAAGGAGCTATAAGATATTATACTGTGCTGGAACTGAAACTCGTGATGCTACCAGCTCAGTTAGATGAAATAAGTTGAGATAAAATTGAGAAGAACGAGTTTTTTTAATATGGAACGAAAATGTGCCTTTTAATTATTGATCAGACTTCAGCTTGGACTTAGCATAAAAAATTACGTTGCATAATATTTTGGCACACCACCTTACAAGTGAGACTGAGCTGTTCATAGCATTTTGTTCCCTATCTAGCCACATATATAAATATAGAATTTTAGGAGAGCAAATTTTCTATCTACTTTGCATCTACCCGGATTTTTCTTGACCTCTGTAGCTTACAATTGTGCTTCGGAAGGTCCTGATATGATTTTAAAATTTTAGGTTTTATCATATCATCATTTCAATACTTAAGGGAAAGCTACTTTTCAGGTTTTACCATGGGTTTTGTGAATTTATGTACTAATGAAGCTTCAGTCCAAATTGGAATCAAATTACCTGAAGCAAACATTCCTCAATTGCTTCCACAAGCTCTTATTTATATAAGTCAAGGATGTGAAAGTCTTGAAAAGGTATTTCTCTACTCGTTTATTTGGCTGTACTTTGATTTTTATCAAACTTGAATTCTCTGTTAACTCTAAAAGTTTTGTCTGACAGTATTGATCTAAGTCTATGGAATTGGAATAATGACCTGAATGTGAAATATCATATTAATATGATGTATTGGAATAATGGAATTGACCCAATTAACTTGGACGCAAAATTTGTTAGTTGGATTATACGATCGTAAATTCAATAAATTTAAATGATAGTATCAAAGTCTTGAAACCTTACATGTAAAATATGAAATTTGAAGCTAGATCAAAATTCGATAAATTGAAATGCCGGTGTTGTGCGTCAATGACCTTGAATGCGAAATATCATATTAATATAATGCATTGGAATGATGATATTGTCCCTCGATAATTATGAATGAGAAAATATGATATTTGAGTCTATATTGGAATGATGGAAATGTCCCTTGGATTGACAATATGATAATTGATATGCTTAGAAGGTTCTAAATTCGATAAACTGGACGGATGAAATTGTGCCCCGATTAGTTGGATTATTGTCCCTCGATAATTATGAATGAGAAAATATGATATTTGAGTCTATATTGGAATGATGGAAAATTGGATATGTCCCTTGGGTTGAAAATATGATAATTGATATGCTTAGATGGTTCTAAATTCGATAAACTGGACGGATGGAATTTTGCCCCGATTAGTTGGATTATATGATTGTAAAATAGATAAATTAAAATCATGGTAACGAGTCTTGAAACCTTAGATGCAAAATATGATATTTGAACTTAGATCTAAATTCGATAAATTGAAATGATAGTATTGTGCCCCTATGATCCTGAGTACGAAACATCAAATTAATATGATGTTTTGAAATGATGGAATTGTCCTTTGATAATCACGAATGCGATAATCATGTTTGAAACACTATGATATTTGAGCTGCTTAGATGTTCTACATTCGATAAATTGGAAGATGGAATATTGCCCCAATTCACTTGGACGCAAAATTTGTTAGTTGGAATATATGATCTTAAATTTGATAAATATTGAAATGATAATATCAAGTCTTGGAATGTTAGATGAAAAATATGATTTAATCTAGATCTAAATTTAATAAATTGAAATAATGACATTGTGTCCGATGACCCTGAATATGATATTTTAGCCTACACGATTCTAATTTTAATAAATTCTGATGATGTTATTATGCCTCAATGATCTTGAATATGAAATATTATAGTGTTTCACAATTTGTCAAATTTAGGACCTTATAATCCCAAATATCAAATATTGAGCCTCATAAGCTTCAAATTTGTTTTATTGGAATTAAGATTTTGTGGCTTGATATGACCCTGAATTGAAAATATGATATTTGAACTGCTTAGATACCCGACATTTGATAAATTGGAAGATGGGATATTGCCCTGATTAACTTTGTGCTTAGCTGGATTATATGATCGTAAATTCAATATATTGAAGTGATAGTATTAGGTCTTTGAAACCTTAGACGCAAAATATGATATTTGAAATTATATCTAATTTTGATAAGTTGAAATGCCAGTATTGTTCCCGAACGACCTTCAATGCGAAATATCATATTAATAAAATGCATTAGAATGATGATATTGTCCCTCGATAACCAAACTTGAGAAAATATGATATTTGAGCCTATATTTTAGTGATGGTATTGTCCCTTGGATTGAAAATATGACATTTGAACTGCATAGATGGTTTTAAATTCAATAAATTGGAAGGATGGATTTGTGCCCCGATTAGTTGGATTATATGATAAATGATGCTATTGGGTCTTGAAACCTTAGATATTGTCCCTCGATAATTATGATATTGAATTAATGATGATATTGGATTATAATGCATTGGAATGATGATATTGTCCCTCGATAATTATGAATGAGAAAATATGATATTTGAGTCTATATAGGAATGATGGAAATGTCCCTTGGCTTGAAAATATGATAATTGATAGACTTTGGATGGTTCTAAATTCGATAAACTGGACGGATGGAATTGTGCCCCGATTAGTTGGATTATATGGTCGTAAAATTGAAATGATGGTAACGAGTCTTGAAACCTTACATGCAAAATATGATATTTGAACTTAGATCTAAATTCGATAAATTGAAATGATAGTATTGTGCCCCTATGATCCTGAATACGAAACATCAAATTAATATGATGTTTTGAAATGATCGAATTGTCCTTCCATAATCGTGGATGCGGAATATGAAGTTTAAGCCTATATGGCTCTAATTTTATAAATTGAGATGAATGGTATTGTGCTTTATATTGAACTTGAGTATAGAAGATGATAGTATTTCAAGAATAATAGATGAAAGGAGCTATAAGATATTATACTGTGCTGGAACCGAAGTTATGAAATCTATAACTTAAATTTTGTGTATTTATAATATATTTCCCAAGTTATTGACCAATTGTTTGCTATAGCCCCCCAGTGGGCAATTTGTTTTAGCATGCTACTAACAAAACGGTGGTTCAATTCAGTTGAGAGGCTTAATTTTAATTTAAATTCTAGATTTGATATAAAACATTAATTATTATATTATGACTCCACTTGCACACAAAATAATACTTCATCACAACAAGTTTTGTCTTAAAGTGATAACAGAGGTTCAATGGGAAAAATTGAGGGGGTTCAATGTGAGATAAATGTGAATTATTGGTTCACAGAGAAAGTCTACTATAGTCACAACCACAACACCTAAAATTTAGGCACACTCACATGTAATTAAAAAGAATAAATAGAAAAATATTAAAGTTATATTAATTGATGTGACTATTTTATTTTTCTTTTAATTTTTTTATTTTGTGAGTGTGTGCCTAAATTTTGTGCCCAAACTCTTGTGCCCATGCAAGACTATCTCATGGTATAAAAATAGAAATCTCATTTTACCACTCTACCCATTTTATTGTACACCTTACAATTTTACCAAAATACATTTTTCTATTACTTAAGTAGTAGATACACTAAAAAATGTTCTACCATTATAACATCCGCTATTTAAGTAGCGAATACCATTTTTAAAAATTTCTCATTTTTATAATAAGAATAAAACAGAAAAGATGTAGGGCGCGCGAGTAACCGGACACCGGTAGAGGACAAAAGTAAATTTCATAAATCATCACCTGATTTCATGCCATAATATGTCCATTAGAATCTAATATTTCTTAAATAGGCCCCCAAAGGCACGAGTATTGAGCTATAATACTTTAGGGCTCTGCTCTTTCCTTTTGAGGGGGATTCTTATCCCAACCCAAGTTCTTAATAACTGCACCCATCTAAATTTGTTAATTCAGTAAAAAAACATACTGTATATTACGGATTCATCTATTTGTTATCCTGCTATTATCTATATGGATGTAATTGGTTTAGTTTAGATTTAGTCAAAAAATATAACTGAACCGATAAATCTTTTATCAGGTAATTTGGTTTGATTTTTAGTGTTTTTTAATAATAAAATTGAACCAAACTAATCGATTTGGTTTGGCTCAATTATTCGGTTTATAATATTCATTTTTTTCAAATAATTTAACAAATAAGTACATTGTTTCACCTTTTCAATGTGACACTAAGTGTTTTAAAAACCGGATCGAACTGGCCGGTCGGACCGGTCAGACCGTGAACCGGAGGGGTGACCGGTTTGGTTCGAATGTTGGATCGGCCATGCAGTTAGACCGGTGTGAACCGCTCAAAACCGAAAAAACCGGTGAACCGGCGGTTTCTCCAAACCGCCGGTTTGATTTCACGCGTTTTTTTTTCTTTCTTTTTTCTTTTTCAACCAAAAGTCTCAAAACAACGTCATTTTGTATTTTTACTTAAAAAAAATAGAAGAAACAAGAATTAAAATAGAGCCCAACATTGAAACAACTATGCCTCCTTGGATTTAAATTTATTAGACATTTTGTTATTCTGTTTATATTACAATTAAATTTTGTTTAAAACTTATTTGGATTTGTATTTTGTACTGTAGTATTTTATTGTGTGTGACGACAACATTTAATATTTGAATTGAAGAACTTATGACATTATGGAATTTTTGAGTTTTTCAAATTTTTTAGGTGTCATGTCATGATTTTTTTAGAGACCGAGTCATCCGATTCAACCGGTTTAATACCTATGTAGTTGTATTATAGAAACCGGTTCGTTCTACCAGTTTATCCGGTTATACCCGGTTTAGTCATGCGGTTCGACCAGTGACTCGGTGGTTCGACCAATGAACCAGTGACCCAGTACCCTCTCCGGTTCGATGTCTGGTCCGGTTTTTAAAACATTACACTAGAATAATTTTTATATTGAAGTTACAAAGTTTGCATCCCGTTCTATTAAGATTGTTATGTTGAACATTATTTGTAGTTATATCTATGTTTCAACCTGTAATAATATAAATGAATAAAATTGACCTTCTAAAGTGGTTATATATATATATATATATATATATATAGGGGAATGCTAATGCACACCCACTCTTTTTTATGAAGGTGTGCATTAGCAACATACACCTTAGGGTGTATTTAATAACTTTTTAGTTATCTTTTGCTAACACACACCTTCTGAAAAATAAGTTGGTGGATTATAGCAAATGCCTATAGGAGTTGCTAACGTACACCCACTTATTTTTTAGAAGGAGTGTTTTAGCAACATACACCTGAAGGTGTATTTATTTATTTTTTAGTTATAACTTGCTAATGCACACCTTCATAAAATTGAGTGGGTGTGTTATAGCATATCCCATATATATATATATATATAGAAACTATTAAGTATATCTACTATACAATCTTACTAACACTAACTAATTCTAATTTTATATTATATTTCTAATAAATACTTGTTTGAAAGATAAATATATCGATAAGAGTATAATAATACTAAGTCTATATATGTCGATGTACTTCATTATTGTAATTGTGATCGGAGTTAGTTAATATATATTTGAAACATCATTAATTAGCTTCTTAAGGAAGCCATGAGGCCAAGTTTGGTATAGCAGCAGAAGCTTGACGGTTTAACTTCGCTTCCCCGTTAATGTATAGTATATGAGTGGTGGTTTGTTGAGTATGTTAAGAGATTTGAGAACTATCACAAATTGATGAATAATTCACATAACCTATGTCACAAGTTTTATTCCTGCAACCACGTACCTTGCCTTTAAAGCTAGTTCACTTAATAATGTAGACAAGCACGGAACAATAAATCTCATCTAGATCTAATTAATTAATTAGTAGTATAATCTAGATATATACTACTAAATTGATATCATATATAAAGACTTAACTTAAATGCATTTTTGACATCTCAAGTTTAACAATTATGCGATTTGTCTTCTAAATTTCAATTGTATGATTTTAACCTTCAAAGTTTCACAATTGCTCAATTTTAGTCTCCGAGTTATAATTGTGCGATTTTGACCACTAAAGTTAACCTACTTTTGCATATGCTAGTCTCCCGTTGATTTTTTTGACTAAAACTTGCTTATGTGACATTTTAAAATTTAAAAATAAATTAAAATTAAAAAACTAAAAAAAATGAAATTTTGTTTTTAAGAAATAACGTATAAAATAAGTTTCTTTGTTATATGTAGTTTATGAAATAATTTTGCTTTAAATTTTTTTTTTTGGTAAGTGCTATAAAAATAGTTTACAAATTTTTTATGAACTACTTTAAAGTTTTAGAAACTTATTTTTTTAAAACAATAATTATTAAAAAAAATTAATACATTTTTTAATTTTCTAAATGTTTTTAAAAATTTAAAACATATTTTAAATTTTAAAAACATCTTTTATTATTTTAAAAATAGTTTTTCAAATTTAAAATGCCACATAATCAATTTGTAGTAAAAAAAAGTCAACGGGGGGCTAGCAAATGCAGAAAGGGATAGATTTGGAGGGCTAAAATTGCACAATTGAAATTTGAAGGGCTAAAATCGAATAATTATTAAAACTTAAAGGGTTAAAATAGCACAATTAAAATTTGAGGGCCAAAATCGTACAATAATAAAACTTGAGAGGTCAAAACTGCATTTAAGCCTTAAAGAAGTAAATTATTTCAAATTATAAGTTATTTTTATACAAGTTGTCTTAAGCATTTTGAAGGTTATGTTCTAGTTTTAGAAGTTTGACCTTCAAAATTTCGGGTTTGGAACATTTCCTTCACCTATTTCTCTTCCACTCCCTCTTTCACTCATTTATATCTATCTCTCTCTTACTTTTTCTCAGTTTTTTCTCTTTATTATATATCTATCTCTCTCAAAATTGGAGTACTATTATTTTAAAGTTGGAGATCATGAAACTTGAAAGGAAAAAAAATTGACCTAGATTTCCTATGGTCAGAATTTCACACATTTTCACGCAATACTAGATCACAACTATCCATTTCAAATTGGACGGTTCTAGTTCAACAGACAGATTCATATATTAAAACAATTTTAGCCACTGGTTTTTGATCCATATCAATTACTCCATAATGCAGTAACCGCAGGAGATCTTGCTTGGAAAAAAATGGAAAGAGATGACATTGCATTTTGTAACATATCTTGAAAGAGAGAGTGCTCACAACTCTCAAAACCTTAAAATCCGGAGACAACTATAGCTGACGAAGGTTCCCCAGCCTGAGTCAAAATAATAAAGGAAGTTTCCTCACTCTGTTGAATTTGATTTCGTCATTTTTCCATATTAAAGATTAGACCAAACTCATAGATATTCATACCTATATAACAACCTCCATTTGCATTACATAGATATATAGCGTGACAATGTCTATACGTTGTCTTCAATCATATATAATTTGTAATCTTTTTTTTTTTCCATTCTTGAGGATATCAGTATCCAACTAAACTCTAACATATCAAAGTCTCTATAAAATAATTTTACACATATTGTTCAATATATTGTTGACTCAACTAGTAATTTTGGATAATATTATTACAAACATATGTTTAGAATATTATAAAAAATTCATCATAAAACATAAATTCAAATTTTGTTTTCTATGTCAGTTAGAGTTATGTTCTTGACATTTTATGTCTCTAGGCAAAATGCGAAAAAATAGTTTATTTCATTTTTTTTTTTGAACGGCAAATATATTATTAATAAACCAGGTCACCGTACAAGAGGGACAGAGACCGGTAAAAGTAGAACTACAGAGCGAGGTGCCGTATATAGGCGGACACCAAAGACCAAAAACCAAAAATAAACACCGCCTAGAAGAGATTCACTCCTAATCCCATACTTAGAAGGGCACTCTACAATTTTCAGACTACCACATAAACATCAACCCGACCTAAAGAAATGCCACTAGACACAGACTCCCAATCTCAAATCAAAAGTGATTGGCCCATGAGCATCCAAAAAGCAACTCCGTAAACCGAAAGTTGATGGGCAACAATAGAAAGAAAACTTAGACGGGTAAGTCTCAGCTTGTAGTCTTCAACCAAATAGTGCAATCAACAACGATGAATTAGAGGTCAACCAGATACTAAACGCCTGCAAATCTCAACAGATTTGGAACCAACAGAGACTCAAAACGAGTCCTGCAAATCTCAACAGATTTGAAAGCGGTCAAAACGTCCAATATTCAGACAACCCCGAGCACCCACAGTTGTAACCACACGTTGGCAGCCCAAAACCACCACAGCAGCCTCCCCCCACCACCACTTACAACACCTCCTCATCTCCAAACCCACCAAATATCCTTTAGGAACAATAAAACAACACTTACCGCCAACACGGAGTGTCTACGCTCCTAACTCTTTCGAGCATTAACGCAATACTGAAGCATTAACGCAAAGTAATACAAAATATCAAAAAATTTCTCTTTTATTAGAAACTCATAAGAAATGGTTTCTTCAAGTATTTTGAGATGCAAAATCGTTTATAATCACATCTGTTAGAAATAATATAAAACCATTAATATAGCTAATCCTAACAGCTTAAGCTTTTGGGATAAACGGTTATTTGACATGGTATCAGAGCCTTTATGACTAAGTGGTCTAGAGTTCGATCCCCACTCCCCTCACTTTCTAATTAAAAAGTGGAATTTAAGCATATGGTAGGTAGCCTATGCATTATCCACGCTTCAAGCCCAAATGGGCTCTTGCGTGAGGGAGCGTGTTAGAAATAATATAAAAAGCTAATCCTAACAGCTTAAGCTTTTGAGATAAATGGTTATTTGAAAATATCAATATCAATTTTTTCTATCATATTCTTTTTAATTTGCAAATTTGTCAATCCGTTCAATTGACATATTTTTCCCTAAAGGCCATGCATTATTGTTTTTTAAATTATTATAACACTATTATAAAAATAAGTGAGTTAAAAAAATTGATTTCCTAAAATCATAGGCCCTAGGCCGTTGCACTCTAGGCCTAATATTAGGGTCAGCCCTGGTTATTTAATAACACACATAAATGAAAGACAAACGACAAATGGATAACAGATTGCATTGTTAATCTTATTTGGTTGGGGTGTTTGAATGTTACATAATATTAGAAAATTCAGTAATAGTGGCAAAATTAAAAACTGATTTAGAAGAAAAATCGGTGGCTATATACTCCAATAAATAACCGAATTAACAACCAATTTTAATCGGTAGTTAAACCATAGTCTAATCACCAATAAATAACATGTTAAGAAGTTAATTATAGCAGACTTGTGCAAGAAGAATTAATGCTAGGTTTAAGATATGTTAAAGCTAATAACAAAGTTGGTTCTTTGTTGATATTGGACTATTTTTCTTAGAGCTGGAGTCATCAGGAAACTCTAGACATGTTTCTTACCATGTTCATAATCTTATATAGTCTAGTGATTCTAAGTTGTTTACAATTAAGATGAAGTATTTCACATATAATTTAATTGTAATTACTATAAATAAATTCGTTCACATTTCATCACATTCACAATTTTAGTGTCAAAGAAAACATTTGTATTATGAATGCAACTACTTTGTCATCAAATCATCTATCGATACCTCAACCTGACCCCAATTAACGTGGGGTCAAATTCTCCACCACCGTAAACACATTATTTGAGAGGTGTATATAGTGAAAATTAGGCTTACATTTAAGAGGGTAGCATAGAAAACATGTTTACATAATTTGTAAATGTATCTATAAAAATTGAGGTAATTAATGAAATGAAATTGAAAAGTAGGTCAGCTCCACGTGGAAAGTTCATTTAATTCGTCAGATTTTAAGAAAAAGGTTAAGCAAAAGGATTGGAGAGACTGTGAAGGAAAGCAAAGCCACAAAAGAGCTGGTGTGCGCTTTTCAAGAGAAATATTAGAGATAATTTTCTTCATTTTTTCTCATTTGCGTAACTGAAATATTTTTTCATACGCGAACATTTATACTCTGATGCAAATATTTAAGGAATTTATTGCCACATTTTTTTACCATCATATGCCACATGTTGTTTGTATCTATTTTGTATATATAATAATTATATATTTTTTATAGCTTTTCATATAGACATAGCAATATGTGCCCACTTTAAAAAAAATTGGTGAAAGATAAATTATTAATTAAGACTGTGCTAATGATATTTTACAAGTGATGGACATGTAATAATGTCCTTAATTATTCTTTTGAAAGAAAATAGAGATAAGTTAATTTTGATATATTTATTATTGTTTTTCTAAATTTAATCTTAAGTAATATTACTAAGTATTTTAAAAGATGAAAAGTTAAATTTGATACCATTCCAAATATTTTAAAAATATATCTATACACAAAATAAAATAAAACGACATGTCACTATATAGACATCATTATCTAATATTTTTATGGTCTAAAGGCAATTTTGGCCTCTCAAATTTATAGACTACATATAAAAAAATTCTTTTATTTTTGAACTTTTTAAAAAAAATTTAAAATATTCTTTTTAATTGTAAAATGTCACACAACCAATTTTCAATAAAAAAAGTCAATAAGAACTAACATTTACAAAATGGAGTAACTTTAAAGTGGAAAAATCGAGCGATTAAATTTGGAAGGGCAAAATCAAATAGTAGTAAATAAATAGTATTATTTATAAAAATGGAAGAAGTTAGTGGCATAACCACAACTCGCAATTATGTGCTTCTTATCATTTAGTGTATGTGAATTTCGTTGATAGCCAGACTCTTTATTAAAACCTAAAAAATGAAAAAATGAGGTGTGTTTATATTTTATATAGTATTTTCCTTCACTGTCATTACAAGAAATATCGTTTTTGGCAGTGACAAATGTTGTTGCCAAAAACGCAAAGTTGTTGCAAAAAGTGTTTTTTGTGGCAAAAAAATTGTTGCTGCATGTCGCTGGCATAAGTGCCGTTGCGAAAAGTTTTGCAAAGACAATTAATGTTGCTGCCATAACTAGTGTTTTTACAACAACAATAATTGTTGTCTTATGATACTTTTTTTTTTGAATCGGCTAAAATTTATTAAAAAACAACTCCTCCACAAGAAGTGAAAGGAATTGTTGTGGAACATACAACGAAAGGTAACGTGATATAACACTATTACCAACACCTAATCAAACGCCCCAATCCACCCGTACACCAATAATGATTCACTAAACCTACCAGAGAAAACCCCTATCCGACCCTATGAGACACCACTAGACACTAACTTCCGAACTCGAATTAAAATTACTCGGCCCATTAGATCCAGAAAGTAGCCCCAAAAGTCGAAGGTAGAGGGACACCGATAGTCAGAGAATCGACAGTCAACACCTGATGCAGTAGAGTTCGACCAGATACCAGAGACCTGCAAATCTCAACAGACTTGAACACCCCTCAGCAACTCCAAGAGTCCTGCAAATCTCACCAGATTTGAAAATGGCCAGAGACTCTCGTATCAGGGAGAATCCACTCACACTCGGCATTAATCATCCAACACCTCTCCGTCGCCAATACATCCCGGAGGTACGATAAAACAACAACATCCGTCAACACGGAGTGTCTACATACCTCGCCCTTTTGGGCACGCCAGGACGACAACCAAGACCAAGAAAAGCCTCAGCCAAACACCACCTCAGCCAACCACCACCACCACCACTGCCAAAACACCTTGACCACCACATCACTTTACCATCTCCACTGTGACAACTACCACCGGAACCAAGACGGCAGCTCCGCCACATTCAAGATCTGTGAAAATAATCTCACTAACCATAAAACCACGATGAAACAAAATCCACCACCACCAAGAAACAAACACCACCATGAAGCAAACCCGAAACCCCATCCGTAGCCAAAAGAACACCAAATCGGCCAGCCACCTCTCTCCTTTACTCTCACTGCCGTTCTCACTCTCCAAAACCCAGAACAGAACGAACGAACAGAGACAACACAAACACCAAATCTCGCCGGAAAACATGGCCGACGGCAACCAAAACCACCACGGAAACCATAGACAAGAGAGCTCGCACGGAGAAGCAGCTAAATGGAGAGAGCAACTAGCCAAATGTTGGTTGAGTGAGAATGACAGATCTGAAACTCATAAAACCAAATCTGAAAAACGAAAAAAGAACCACCAAATCATAACCAAACAACTCCAGCGCCGATTTGGACGGAGGTGGTGCGGAGGGCAAACGCCACTCTTCACACCACCATCATGTAAGCTACATCGTAGATTTCTTATTTGGATTGAAAGGGAAGATGAACAGTAATGTGGTGTTAGTTGTAGAGAGAGGTTGGAGAGGAAGTTTAAGAGAGAGAAACTATTTTTTTTCTTTATTTTTAACTACTTTTTGTTGTCTTATGAGACTATTGTCGCTACGAAAACGTATTTTTGTCATCAACTAAAGTCGCTGCAAAAAAGTATTTTTGTCAACAACTAAAGTTGCTGCAAAAATGTATTTTTTTTTTTTTTTTGGTAGAAAATCTTGTTTTTCAATGTCGCTGATATTTTTGTTACTATTTACAACAAAAACTTCAAATATTAATTTAATCTCCCGTAGGAATTAATGTTCATTATCAACCATTGATTGCTAAATTTTATTTATAAGTTATATTTCTCGTTCAACCTTTATTTTAATCAACAAATTTTATTTATAAAAAATTTAAATACAAATAAAAAGAACCAAGATACAAATCACAAGTTTTTAGACCGTAACAAAATCAAGTGGTCATTCACATAATATCGAAACATTAAACTAGCCCTGGCCACTAGGCCAACAACAACAAGCTAGAAACACAAAAAGAGCCGTACTACTTTGAATGTCTATCACTTAATCCTATATGAAATGAATACCACAAAAATTACTAAGACATCGATGACTTGATCTTTTGCCCCACTCTCTTTTTCTCCATTATTCATTGTAACGGGCAAATAAATCATGGCCCAAATAACTATAGGCCCAATCACCTTCTAGAATCGGATCACCCCAGACCCGGAACGGCCCAACGCCAGGTACCTACGCGCCCATGATTTGCTGAATGGGAGCGGTTACAGGACACATGGCATGGGAGTTATTTCCCACTTAGAGAACGTGGGAGGCAAGTAACCGCCTTCAGGCGGGAAATGAGAAGGCCTTAAAGGCCACGACCATGCAGAGAGGGTGAGGAGTAACCGCCCCCCCTCATCACACTATATATAGAAGGAGTTAAGAGAATCTAAAGGGAGACAAATATACACAAAAGAGAGAACATAACATCATTCCATATATTCTATCGACGTTCCACACAGAAACATTTGGCGCCCACCGTGGGGCCCTGGTAAAATCATTCTCAGGCCTCAAGAAACTCAAAAGCAAGAACAACCATAGCCATGGCTGAAGATACTCCCAATAATGACCACACCTCAACATTGCAACAAGCAATGGGTGAAATACGCCGCTTACAGTCGAAGGTCGCTGAAATACAAAAGGAACAAGAAGAAGAGAAAGAAGCAGAGGCGAACCAAGATTCTGAAGAAGAGGAATTAAAAGACTTCCAACCTCTGGTACAAACACTTTGGGACGCACAAGTACCCGCGAACTTCAAAATCCCCCAGCTACTAAGCTTCGACGGCAAAACCGACCCACTAGAGCACCTGATGGCGGTAGGAACGCAAACCTCGATTATAGGTGCCGAGGAACATTTAAAGTGCAAACTCCTCGCCAGCACGTTCAAAGATGCGGCGTTACGTTGGTACATGAACCTGCCTGACAATTCCATCGCTAGTTACGCAGACTTTCACCGCAAATTCATACATCAGTTCGCTGGAAGCAAACACGTGCAAGTCACTGCAACTAACATGTTCAGCATCCGCCAGGGGGGCTCGGAGACCCTCAGGGAATACCTCGCCCGGTTCAGCGAGGCAACGATCAAAGTCTTAAATCCCAACCAGGAGATGTTTGTAGCAGCGTTCCACAACGGCCTCAAGGCGGGGCACTTCAACGAGTCCCTGGAGCAAAAACCGGCGGAGACGATGCAGGAAGTGATGAAAAGAGCAGAGTGCTATATCAAAGGGGAAGAGAGCAACGCAGAAAAGAGATCAAGGGACTCTAGAGAGAGAGTCGCGGACTACCGTGGCAACAGAACGCCGGAGCGAAATCAACGACGTTGGTCAAACCGCGACTCCAGATGGTCAAGCAGGCAAGAGAGACCCCAATACGCCCCTAGGCGCAATGATAGGCCATCTCGACGATATGAAGAATACTCGCCCCTCAACGACACTCGGGTACACATATTAGAAGAAATCCTACACACCAACCTCGCCACCAGACCACAAGAGCCAGAGCGCCACATAACGTTGGGGCCCAACGCTAATGAGTGGTGTCGCTATCACACATGCAAGGGACATGATACCGAGAGATGTTACAAGTTACGCGATTTGATCGAAGAACTGATCCGCAGCGGCCATCTCAGGAAATTCATTGAAAAGGCAGCACAGAGAAACGAAGAAAGATCTGAACACGCGAAAGCACTGCGAAGCCCAAACGCCGAAGGGGGCAAAGGGAAATAGGAAGTAAGAATCGCAGTCAACACCATAGTAGGAGGATTCGCTGGTGGAGGCGAGTCTAGCTCAGCAAGGAAACAATACCTCCGCAGGACAAGCAGGGAAGCACATTTGATCAACCACGTGGCCTTTCCCCCCGCACCAGACCTGTCATTCTCGCCAAATGATGCACAAGGAGTAGTACCCCACGATGATGACCCCCTCGTCATCCAGGTACAAATATTGAACTGCGATGTGAAGAGAGTGCTGATAGACTCAGGAAGCTCAGCAGATATCTTGTATTGGGACACCTTCAAAGCCATGCAACTCACCGGCGAACAATTGCAACCATACTACGGAACACTAGTAGGATTTGCAGGAGAACAGGCTGAAGTAATGGGGCATATCACACTGTTGACAACCTTCGGTGATAAGGAGAACGCCAAAACAATTAAGGTACGATACTTAGTCGTCAGGACATTGTGTGCATCATATAACATCATAATTGGCAGACCCGCGATCAATACACTGGGAGCGGTCATGTCAACACTATACCTGACGATCAAGTACCCCTTGGACAACGGAGGAGAGTAGGAATGGTCAGAGGAGATCAAATTCTAGCTCGCCAGTGCTACGAATCCAGCCTCAAAACTAAAAAACACCAAGTCGTGGATGACCCCTCCCAAGGCGAACACACCACCAACATGACCGAGGCGACAGACCTAGATCCAAGGGAAGAATACAAAGACGACAGAGTCAGCCCCATAGGCGAGTTAGAGGAAGTACAGATTGGAAAAGAGAGTCACCAGACAACCAGTCTGGGAACAGACATGCCGCCAGAAGAAAAAGGAAGGATCCTGGATATCCTGAGGCGAAATGTGGACCTGTTCGCGTGGCACCCAAAAGACAAGCCAGGAATAGACGAAAGTATCATCACCCAAGGCAAGTATTGGCGGACTTCGTCCTGGAAATGACGACACCACCTCAGGAGGCGAGCATGGAACCATGGACACTATCGGTGGATGGAGCCTCCAACCTCAGAGGCAGCAGAGCCGGAGTAGTCTTGGAAGGTCCCGATGGCATGATGATAGAGCAATCACTGCGTTTTGCCTTCAAGGCAAGTAACAACCAGGCAGAATATGAAGCCTTGATAGCAGGAATGAAGCTCGCCAGAGAGATGGAAGTGACGGACCTCCGAGCAAATAGCGACTCTCAGCTGGTGACGAACCAAGTATCAGGCGAGTATCAAACAAAAGACCCCCAACTCATGAAGTACCTGGAGAAGGTAAGAACTCTAAAAGAACAATTCAATACTTTTGAGCTGATCTACGTACCACGAGAGCAGAATTCCAGAGCAGATTTACTGTCAAAACTGGCAAGCACAAAGAAGCCAGGGAACAACAGAACAGTGATCCAGGAGACCATACCAAAGCCCAGTACAGAGATCCCAGACATATTAATGGTAGTTGAAGAGGAGGATTGGAGAGCACCTATCGTTCAATACCTCCGCAGTGAAACGTTGCCTCCAGAAAGGGATGAGGCCAACAGATTGAAGAAGGCAGCAGTGCACTACATTCTGGTAGGGGACAAGCTATACAAAAGGGGTTTCTCAACACCACTTCTGCTATGTGTAAGTGAGATAGAATCACAACGTATCTTGAAGGAAATACACGACGGGTCCTGTGGTAACCACATAGGAGGAAGATCTTTGACAGGAAAGGTGATAAGGGCCGACTTCTTCTGGCCCACTATTCTGGGAGACGCGTCCAGTTATGTACACAGCTGTGACGCCTGTCAAAGACACGCTAACCTACATCACGCCCCTGACGAACCCTTGAAGACAGTCATGTCTCCATGGCCATTTTACATGTGGGGAGTGGATATACTAGGACCATTCCCAGCAACACAAAGCCAAGTGAAATTCCTCCTAGTGGCGATAGACTACTTCACCAAGTGGGTGGAAGCAGAGCCAGTGGCGACCATTTCTGCCGAAAAGGTAAAAAAGTTCTACTGGAAAAAGATCATATGCAGGTTTGGCTTACCCAGGTACATAGTATCAGATAATGGCACCCAGTTCACCAATGAAGCCGTCATCCAATTCTGTGAAGAGAAAGGAATCCGCAACACTTTTGTATCAGTGGAACACCCACAAGCGAACGGACAAGCAGAATCAGCAAACAAAGTGATCCTGAAAGCCATCAAGAGGAAACTAACAAAGAAGGACAGGAACTGGGCGGAACCTCTACCAGAAATCCTTTGGGCATATCACACCACCATACAAACTTCCACCGGGGAAACGCCCTTCAAAATGGTAAATGGCACTGATGCGATGATACCGGTTGAAATCAACCCCCCCAGCTGGAGAAGAGAGACTCTCACCACTGAGGCAAACAAGGAGGCACTGCAAGAGAACTTAGACTTGCTGGAGGAGATTCGGGAGAAGGCACATTTTAGAGAATTCGCCATGAAGCAGAGGGTATCCCACAAATACAACACAAAGGTAATCCCAAGAAACTTTAAAGAAGGAGACTTAGTCCTCGAGAGACCGATGGGAAAAGACAAAGGAGGGAAACTGGCTCCCAATTGGGAAGGTCCATTCAGGATACAAGAAGCGTATGGGAACGGAGCATACAGGCTGGAAACTCTCCAAGGTGAGCGCTCCCAAGGACTTGGAACTAGATGAACCTCAAGTTCTACTACAGTTAGACTAGAGCACTTTATATCTTATTTTTTTATCTTTCTGCCATTTTAACATTAATTATGTAAGACATTTTTTATGATTAACGTAAAGGGGTGATGGGACGCTCTTTTCTCCTGGAAGGGCAGGAGTTTTTATCGAGGCCCATCACTCAGTTTTTAATTCATCTCCACCTGTCAGTATATCACCAAAGCCTAAAAGGCCAAGGCGCGGTTACGAAAACACAAAGCCTCTACGCTAGGGCGCAATGATAAAAGCGCAATGCTTAAAGGCCCAAGCCTTAACGCTAGGGCGCAATGATAAAAGCGCAATGCTTAAAGGCCCAAGCCTTAACGCCAGGGCGCGATAACGAAAGCGCAATGCTTAAAAGCAGAATAACGTATTAACGCCACGACGTAATTGAAAGCGCAATGCTCAGAACGGAACCCCATAACCGGAAGACACAATGGTAAAAGTGTAACGTGCATGGCCCAATTTCCTTACAAAGGCGCAAGCATTCGCACAACGACGCCATTACAGAATATAACGCTTAAAGAAAAATTAGGCAAGTAAGGCGCAGTCATACAAGAATTGAACAAAAGCAAAACATCCATAATAAAAACGTACAAAGATAAACATAAAGATATGCCTCTGGAAAATCCCATTACATGATCAAAATGAAATACAACCAACACTAGCCAACGCTAGTCAAAACACCAACAAAGAAAATCAGTCAAGATCAGTCGCCGTCTTCGAAGACGCCGGCACCTCCTTCTACTTCGACACCCCCTTACACTGAACTTGTACTCCATCAGAGGAATAAACCCCCGGATAAAACTTCTGAGGATCGTAGGTCTTCAAAAACTCAGCATAATCCGCATCAATTTCGTCAGAACCAGAAGAATAACCGTCGTGAGGCTTATACGTTTTCAGGAATTCAACATAATTCTCATCAGCACTATAAGAGTCTGACGAAACCGACGATGAAGGAACACTCCTCGCCTTACTCTTCCTAGGCTTAGAAACACGCCTAGACTTCAACGATGGTGGTTCTGACGCCTTCTTTCCCCGTTGGGATTTCGACCTAGTAACAACACCAGCACTCGCACCTTTTTTCTCCATTAGAAAACAAAAACAGAAAGAAGAGGAAACAACGATACCAACTAATAAAGAAGAGGAAAACACACCAACACTTATAGGCAAGCATTAAATTACTAAGGGACAGTTACAACAACCCTAGTTTGACTGCCTTGGAAACAGCGTTAAAGCACAAATTTCGTAACAACTAGATAAGCAGTTAAAAACAAAAACAAATATCCAATAAGGTAATAATTCATTAATTAAAAAAGGTTCGTTACATAAAAATAGTAGCAACATTTCAACATGGCGCCCTAGGCGGCAAAAGATCATTACAAAAGAGTACAACAACTCATACAACGCCCTCGGTATCTTCGGACTCGCCCACAGCTGCCTCCTTTGGAGTATCCTCGGATAAAGGGAGGCGGGACACCAGCTTACCGTCCTCGACGAACTTCAGAAGATCAACCTCAGAAAGGGTCGCTTCATCCAGATCAGGAAATAAGACCTTGACTTGATCCAAGGCCGCGGCAAACCCCTCCGCATATTTCTCGCCCAGGGAATCCTTGAGGGCGCCGTTACTCTCCTCCAGCTCAACTATCTCCTCCTCAAACCCAGCAACGTCATCTTCAGCCATCACCAATGCAACCATCAAACCATTGCGACTCTTGATCAAATTCCTACCGTTCCTCTCAGAAGCGCGTAGCTTATCCTCCAGGGAAGCACGGCCCTCAGCGTACACCTTCTTCACCGCCTCAATTCTGCTTTCACAGGTGGCCTTGACCTGCTCAAGAGCCTCGTGATGACTGTCCATGAGCTCTTGGACAGAAATGGCGTGAGTTCGCTCCATACTCTCCCTCGCCTCAGCCAACTTCTCCTCAAATCTCTTCTTCACCGTGTCAGCTTTCTTCTCCTGGCGAGCAGTCACAAAATGATTCAGCATCATTCCTTTGAACTCATATCCCAGAGCAACCCTCCGGATCTCTGATGCATCCATCGCCTCGAACCGATCCAGGTTACCCTCCAGCACAAAATGAGTCCTGATAAACTCCCCAGGATCAAAAGTATCACCAAAAGGAGAGGGCTTCTTCACGCCCCCTCCAGTAACCGTCTCGCCAGCAGCCTCAGCAGTAGGAGGAGGAGATGACAGATCTGCATTGTCGCCCTTCACCATATCAACGCCCTTATTTTGTTTGATAGGCGAGACTTTAGACACGGGTCCCGCCTTCAGGATCTTAGCAGGCCTGGTAGCTGCCGTCTTCCTACGCCTCTTCACCCCTTGGTAGGACGCGGCATCCTTGACAACTAAGGCGGCTGTAGAATCAACGTTTCCTTCCTGCGCCTTCTTTTGCTTAGCCTTAGCCAAGATGGCAGCCCACTCGTCTGGAGAAACAATCCTCATTCTCTCTGAAACATGAAGAACAAAACACACGCCAGATGAAACATCTATGCAAACAAAACGTCACTATACTTAAATATAAGATACTTACGCAGATAAAGCACCAGACTATGATGATCGGACTCTAAAGGTAACAACTCTTTGATCTCAAATAACTGAAAGGTATTTAGAAAGGAGATAACCTCAGACTCATAAGGAGTCAACAAACCAGCATCAACGCCCTTTATCAGACGTGGATGCTGAGTCCAACAGAAGGGAAACAAATGATTCCCCTCAGAGTCAAACATAAGATGATGAAGACGTGGACCACATCGGATGCGAAGAAATGTGTCCTTATAATTTTTGAAGTTAGACGCATAAAGGGTGAACAAACCCATGTTTGGCTGGCTACTAATAGATACCGGTTTCCCAGCGGTCAAGCTTTTAACATGATAAAAATGGAAAAACACACCTACCCTAGGTTCTAGGTCTAGCCCCAAACATACAAGTTCAAAGGCTCTAACAAATGCCCAACCGTTAGGGTGAAGTTGGGTCGGGGCGACGTTCAATGCGTTCAACATCTCAATCTCAAAGTCGGTAAAGGGAAGGCTAAGGTTGAGATTCTCCATTACTTTGCTATACATATAAAAATAATGGGGAATTTGGGTGTTAACGGTTGTGACCAATTCCAGATCACCCACGGGTTCAGTAATCACGTCCTCCTCCCTACCAGAATCCGACAACGCTACATCGCCCCTAAACTCATAAACCGATTCCACGGAGGTATACTTGGACAAAGCCTCCATACCCGAAGTCACTCGTTATCTTTTTCCTGTGAAAAAGAAACGAAGTCGTTACTACCCGTACACAGGGAGACGTGAACCTATCTAAAGGCCGAGTGAAGGGCCGGAACAAAGTCCCGGCCACAAGAAAAACCACCCCTAAAAAGGAACCGTCGTAAAGCAAACAATGAAGGAAAGAGGGAAAGGAAAGGAAACGAGTCATACCTGATAAAGCGTAAAGGTAAACGAAGCAAATGAAGCGCTATAAGGAGAGGTTATCACCGGCAGAAGACAAGACGAGAAGATATAGGAAATGGGTAGAGAGGCGATGATATATATATAGCAGAACAAAATCATAAAACCCAACGGACAAAAATAAAGGGGGAAACCGAATCGTTTCATTAACCAACGGACAAAAACACGTGTCCACCAACCCATGGACGTCCTGACACGCGCCAAAAGGCGGCGAGACACCAACAGGCGCAACACTAAGGTAGATCGCCACACTAAGGCACAACACGGGACAACAAACGAAGATATTTTCATCCTTTATTAAATTAAAGAAAAGAAATAGATCCAGATTACAACTTCAAAAACCAAAAACGCTAAAGCATTATTCAAAGAATAAAGAAAAACATAAACCTAGGACTATTAAGCAAGATTTCCCATTTCCTTCACTTTCTTCCACCTCGCCTCAAGGGCGTCTTTGCAATCCATCGCGGCCTCCAACTCCGCAAAGTTGTGATCGTGTAGTCGACCAAGCCTTCTCTGATCTTCTTTCAACTCCAACAAAGCCCGCCTCCTCTCGAGCAAACTGGCGATGTCCTGCCTAATATCTTCCCGCAACCGCTCCTTTTTCTCCTTCAGCTGATCTATCTCTGCTTGTAACTTGTCAGTGACTCGGTCATACTCCTCCTCCATGTCAAAGGAAGCGCTCAAAGTACCTTCATACATGCACATAGCCTCCTTCACATCCCAGGACTTATCCAAAATGGTAGATAGCTCGTCCTGACTTTGAGCTTCGGCACACTTTACTGAGGCTATAACGGGAGCATCCCTCACCAGTTTATCTCAGAAAGGAATGAGATACTCTAGGAACCGGCGTTCAAAAGGCGTCAACTCGGCTTCTTCGTCCTGCAAATCATTCACCAGAATACAAAAGGGTTCAATATCTTCTATAAGATCATTAACTCCCCTGCGGAGCACATTTTTTATCTCCATAACAAGGCGATTGGTAGTGGGAGACATATCAGAAAGAAAGCGTAACAATATGATGAGATAGGGAAAAGGCGTGATCCGTATAGGGTTCAACGCCTACTCTTATAGCAATAGCTAGACAACACCCCGGGGCCGTTATGGAAATCCTGACTTAAAGGAAGTAGCTCCGGAAATCAGTTGCAGCGTACCAAGTAAAAAGGGCATGTGGGAGAAAAGAGCAATTGCAGATAACTACGAAATCACGTCAGCATTTCGCCTCCTTTGGAGCCTCATGCTTGGGGGGCTGTGTAACGGGCAAATAAATCATGGCCCAAATAACTATATGCCCAATCACCTTCTAGAATCGGATCACGCCCAGACCCGGAACGGCCCAACGCCAGGTACCTACGCGCCCATGATTTGCTGACTGGGAGCGGTTACAGGACACATGGCATGGGAGTTATTTCCCACTCAGAGAACGTGGGAGGCAAGTAACCACCTTCAGGCGGGAAATGAGAAGGCCTTAAAGGCCACGACCATGCAGAGAGGGTGAGGAGTAACCGCTCCCCCTCATCACACTATATATAGAAGGAGTTAAGAGAATCTAAAGGGAGACAAATATACACAAAAGAGAGAACATAACATCATTCCATATATTCTATCGACGTTCCACACAGGAACATTCATCATCTTCTTTCATAGTCTCGAGACTTTTCTTCGCTTGCGTTAGTATTTTTCGAATACTTTCTAATATTAGATGCCGTATTGTCGTAGCTTTTTAAAGAGGGGCTTAGGATGAATAGTAATCTGTGGTATAGAAAGTTTGCAATACATGAGTCAAGTGAGTGAATTTATAGCTGTTATTTCATATGTCAACAACTAGAAAAACATAAACTATATAGTATATTATTATGGGAGAATATATAATAATTATATATATACCTTGAATTGTATTTGCAAGATGGTGGAATCTTGATACAAAGGAATCATGAAGTTCATGAAACCCATTAGGATTGTCAATAAAAGTTCTTTTGCTATTTTCCAAACTTTAACTCCCGGATGTGCCCAGATACCGTCGAAAATATGTTGCAACTATCCTTAAATAGATTTAACAAATATTCCCAAAAAAATAAATAATGGATTCTCTTTATTCAAATAGTAGCTAGCCGCCAAACGGGCAGTTTGTGTGATCGATATTCTCTTCTTTTTTTGTGATCGATATTCTCTATTGTGTAAGTATAAATAACTACTTAATCTCCTTTTTTATTGGACTTAGTTAATTGATAACTATTTAACCACCTTTTTTGCTGTGACTAGTTATTAAGAAGAAAAAAAATATTATTTACTAAAAAAAACTGAAAATCTATTTTTATGTGGAGGTTATTTTTTAAGGGTAAAATAGGAATAATGAAAAAGTCATCCCAAAAAATTGTATCCGTTTCATATATAGTATAGATGCATGAGTATCTCAACAGTGGTGGTGGATATGTATGGTATTTTTTTTTTTAAAAGGGTATGGAGATGTACCCTATTTCTAATATAACTAGACTTTGACCCGGGCGATGCCCCGGGTATTGTAATATTACAATAAAATTTTAGTACTATGATTATATTTTTAGTTTTGGTAAATATAACAATACATATAATAAATATTATGTAAGACCCAAGATTTCATTGTATAGTTGGTTTAAGGAATATTAGGGTTCGATGTGTTCGTGTGACGAAACATCGTGTAATTATTAGCTTTTGCTGTAATCGAGTCTGTTTCGTGCTCGTGCACTGTAATTGTACAGACTTTTGTCTTGTGATCCTGTTGCTTGAATAAGAAGTTACTTGTGGTTTCAGAATAATAAGTTGTGGATTATTCTTGTTTTTTGGAAAATCGAGTAGGATTTTACCCGTCGTTGTAAAATCTTATTGCGTCTGTTTTGAGTGAGATTTCGGATGGAAGTTTTATATATCTGCGCGAGTTAGGATATGTTCTGAGATTAATTTTCTGAGGTATGGAAGAAAATTACAGTCGCGGAAAAAGATTCGGCGATAAGTTTTGGAAATGTTAAACGTTAGACGTTCTTTCCGTAGGTTTTATGTTTTGGTGAGTTTCGTTCGTCGCGGCGCGCGAGAGCTGAACGTGAGAGTGTTTCTAAGAGGTGTTGAGTATTATCTCAAGTGGATTTGGTTTGGTTTGATCCAATGGCTAGGGTTTTGTCTTGGCATTTTGTTTTTGATCCAATGGCCATGAGTTAGCAAGAGGCTTTGTAATAGTAAGGAGGTTTAGTGACTTGGTCACTTAGAAACATCACCAAACATCTCCATTCTTTCTCTCTTTCACGTGGAACTCCATTTCTTAACCTTAACCTTCATAAATTTTCCATTTCTCACCATTTCACTCCATTTCAAGCTTGGAAGCTTTGAGGAAAAGTGTAGAGAATCACTTTCTAAAGGTAACCCTCCCTTCTCATCTCCTAGGTTGGTAGATTTTTAGAGTTTTGATATTTTTGGGTTTATGTCCTTAAGAGGGTTTGGTGAGAAATGTTGTTCTTGCTGGTTTTTGTTTCATGAGTGTTGTTCATGAGGTCTATAGAAGCATGTGTAGGCTTTGTTATCTTTGTTTTCCATGAGTTGGTGAAAATCTCATGAGAAAAGTTAGGGTTTTGAAAGTTTAGAGTATTGATCAATAACATGTGGTTAGGTTGTAAGGTTTTGAAAAGAAAAGTTGTCTTTGAACCTTTGGGCAAAAGGGAAATGCGTTGTATGGTTTTGTTTTAGAAAATCCGATGAAAAATATTTTGGAGTTTATGAAAATATGTACTAAGTGTTTTTGTGTGGTGTTTTTGAGGTCCAAGAGGTTTAAAAAAACTCTTGTGACATGTGGTGTTACTTTTCATTTTGAAAACATGTTTGAAAATGATTACCGGACGGTTGAGACCCGTAATAAAACTTGTGCTTGGATTTGGTTTTGATTTTGGAAATGAAAACCAAATAACTTGCACTCGAAGCAACCAACATAATTTCGGAAATGTAATGCTTTGTTGTGAAAACGGTTGTTGGGAACCAATACTATGCGTTTGTGGTGTGTTGCGTGAAAAGTTGTTTTGGGTGAAAATTGAGTAAACCAAGTTTTGCTGTTGCTGTCATGAAGAAAACCAGTTCTGTCCTGGTGTGGTCGCCCAGCGACCAGATGGTAGCTTAGCGACCAGTTGGTCGCCAGCCTTCGCCCTGGGCGTGGAAGTTCTGACTTGCCATCGCCAGGTGGTCGCCCAGCGACCTCTAGCGACCCCTGGGACCCAAAATTTTGTATTCTGATGTCCTAACTTGGTTTTTAACTTTCTAATCCCTTTCTATTAATTTATGGAAGTGGTTGGGATTGGAAACGGGGTTTTTGGGTACCCGGAAGGTACGTAACTTATAACGCAAGAAAACGGCCATTTTGCATTTCAAATTATTTAAGACTTTGGCCTATTGTTTTGGGTCCTAAAAATAGTACAAATAACTCATGGGGGTTGATCAATACGGTAGTTTTTGGTAGAGAATCCGAAAGAGGGATTTTACCTTAGAAAACCTTTGGGTTTTGGGATTCTAGAGTCCAAATCTTTAAGGATTGATTGGTTATGGTTTTGATTGAATACTTTGCTTGTTTTAGGAAGCAAGTAAGTGTTGTGCGATCGTGTGATAGTTGAGTGCTTGACGAGGTAAGGGCTCCACTTTATTTCCGTCTTTTAAAACGGTTACGACATGCTTGTTTTTGCTGTTTATGCATTTGCTGTGTGCTTGGCATGTTTGTACTTATGTATTCTCGTTGATGAGAACGTGGTTATAAATACATGTGCAATTTACATATGATTGAGAAAATGTATGTATGTTGTGATGCTTGTGCATAGGCTTTAGGCTATGTGAATGTTTGCATGAGCATATATGAATGCGTGCGTCAGATAGGACTACGCGAGGATTTTGTCTTGTGTGACTATCCTGTATATGCCGAAGAGAATATATGCCATGCATTTCATAGTTGCGTGCCTAGGTGTATGTCTGCGTGACTTTGCCTACGTACCGGGCGTTTGACTGTGTGGCTTCGCCAAATCCCTCTGGATTTATATTGAGTTGGTGTTTGTCTGTGTGACTTCGCCTGGTGTTTGTCTGTGTGACTTCACCTGCCTTGTGTGGCAATTTTTAGTGCGGGTACGTATATTTCTGTGTGGCTTTGCCTACCCCACGACTCTTCGAGGAGAGGTTAATTTTCCGGAAAATCATGCATGTGACGAACCAGTAATCGGTTGTCACACTCATTGTAGAAGTCTGCATTAGGCTTGGTGTGCATCATATATATAAGCCCGTTGGTGGGAATTGCTTTTGTGTTAAAGAGCTTTCTCTTGTGTATGTGGAAATTTGTTATGTGTACATCTTTCGCACCGGTTATATATATATATACTTGTATTTTGTGGTGACCCTTTCTTTCATTTGCGGGCTCATCCCACCCAGATGATGGGTTAGGTCGTGGTGACGACGGTGGCTGTTCCAGGCCCCAGTGAGCGGTTGGAGCTGTAGCCTAGGATAGTTAGACTATGCGCCGGTGTGTTTTGTGCACCGTGCTTTTTGGTTAGCATAGGATTTCTAACTTGTTTTGGTACTTAGACTTGGATTGTAATTATTCAGGAAATACACTTTGCTTGTCGAAGCACCTTTTAGTAATGAGTTCTTTGTATATTTGAATGCCGGTTCATTTAAAATATTTTATGCGCACTCTGAGTGTTAGTTGAAAAAGAAAAAAAAAAATGCCCTTTTTGACTTTCGAAAAACGGGGTGTTACATATTATGTAAATATATATTGTCAATATTATTCATTAAAAATTATGAAAAAAATTATAAATCACAACAGAAGTTATATTAGTATAACATGAATTTAAATAGTACCTATTTTTAGACAATATTTACTTATTCTATTTTATTGGAGACACATCTTGTAAATAAAAACCAACAAATTCAGTTATTATATATTTTTAAATTATATCTTTATTGTTTCCATAAAAAACAAATTGTATTGGTGATTTTCAAACTCTATTCATAAGGAAATAGTATATATCTATAGTAGTAATTATTTGTACCTATTTTTAATTAAAATAAACTCCGCGTGACTATTAATTTAATCCACAACAAATGGTACCTATTTTTAAGTCAAACTTTGCTTTTTTAGTGGGCGCATATCTTGTAAAAAAAAGGAAAAACACAAATTCAATTGTCATATATTTTAAGTATATCCTTATTGCTTTGTTAAAAAAAAAAAAAAAACTGTTTGTGAGAGTTTTTAAAATAATTTTTTCAAGTATATATCTTACCTTTTCATGTTTGAATCGTATCTTTAAGGAAAACAATATTGATTGATTTTAGTGTATGTCGCGACAAATTACACCTATTTTTACTCATTAGATTTCATCTGCTTTTAATATAATAATAAAACAATGACGCTCACAATATATAAAAGTAGATATATTGTTACTAACTACTTGCAACTATTTTTAAGCTAACTTTTTTTTTAGGTGGACACAACCATATGAATAATAAAAAAGTTCAAGCACAAATTAAGTTGTCATATATTTCTCAATGATATCTTGATTGAATTTTTTTATTAAATCCTATTATTAAGAAAAATAACAGATGACACGTGCTAAGTTCATTAATTCGCATTGAAAAACAATAATGCTCACAATTTTTAGAATTGTATGATCTATTATTAATTTTTAATTATAATAAATCATGCATGCTTACTATTCATCAAATCCACAATAAATAATATCTATTTTATTTGAAAGAAGGTTCAAATGTATTCAAAATAGATTACATATTTGATCCAACGACATAAAACATTAAACAATTACATTTAAATAGATTTGTTAGCTATATAGATCTTTGATAATGGTATAACATTTATCAACAACTTTGTGAACCTGCAAAGTAATATAAAAACACATCAAAGTAATTCAAATGCATGGAACAATTTGCAAAACATAATTATATAATAGTTATGTGAAGGGAAATTAACTCATTGAGATTGAATAAACTCAAATCAAATCAAAATTAATATATTGAGAACGGATAAAATATAGTGACAGAAACAAAATATATGAAGACAAATATATATAAATTATAAACAGAAAACATAGTGAGAGAATAATACTTTTAGGGTGCTTTTCTCGATAAATAGTTACATGAAAAAAATCTTTGTTAGCTATCTTTAATAATGATATAACTTTCATCAATAACTTTGTGAATCTGCAAAATAATATAAGAACACATCAAAATAATTCAAATCAAATCATATACTGTATTTTGTAAATAGAAATAATATATAAAAAACATAAAAACATAATTACAATATGGTTAGGTAAAGAGAAATTAACTCATTGAAATTGAATAAACTAAAATCAAATCAAAATTAGTATCCTACAAACCGGTAAAATATGGGAACAAAATAAACTATACGAAGACAAATATATAAATTATAAACCAAAAATATAGTGAGAGAAAAATACTTTGAGGGTGATTGTATTTATAAACCTAAATAAATAAAAAATATCAATGTAAAACCAACTTAAATACTTTCCATCAATAACTTGGTCCTGCAAAGTAATGGTGTAACTTTCATTAACAACTTTGTGAACCTGCAAAATAAAATAAGAAAACATCGAAGTAATTTAAATGCATATAAACAATTTGCAAAACATAATTATATAATATGCAAAAGGTGAAGAGAAATTAACTAATTGAAATTGAACAAACTCAAAATAAATCAAAATTAATATCATGCAAAGAATAAAAAGGGAAAGAATAAAATATGCAAAATAAAAAAGAAACTAAAGGACATATAGATAAATAGAGAGAAAGGAGTAAAAAAAAAGAGAACGTAAGGAGAGATGAAAGTCATGAAACAATATATTTTTGGTTACAAACAATGTTTCTACTTTTAAATTGAGAGAGATGCAATTTTGTAGGAAAATTTTGTTTTGCATCGGTTTACTAATATAGAGAGAATACAACATTTTAGGAAAATTAAGTTAAATGATGGATTGATAAGCATTGGTTTACTAATAGAGAGGGAAATTTTGTTTTGGATCGGTTTATTAATTTTTTTCCCCTTCAGATGGTTTTTTTTTTTTTTTTCATTGAATATTATTAATAAAAATAAATTATTCAAATTTTAATCGTAACCGTTGATTTTAGTTTTTCCAAATGTCAAAATCTAAACCAACAAAATTAAACATTATTAAAAATTGATCTTTTAAGTTTTCATCGTAGTCGTTGATATAATTTTTTTTTCACGTGTCAAAATCTAGACCGTTCATATTAGGGTTAGGGTTTATGGTGCCTCTAATTACTCTCGTTTTATTATATTAAGATTAAGATTAAGATTAAGATGTCAAAATCTAAACCAACAAAATTAAACATTATTAAAAATTGATCTTTTAAGTTTTCATCGTAGTCGTTGATATAATTTTTTTTTTCACGTGTCAAAATCTAGACCGTTCATATTAGGGTTAGGGTTTAGGGTGCCTCTAATTACTCTCGTTTTATTATATTAAGATAAAATTGATTACTACTATCTTTATTAATTTGTTCTTATCAGTGTTAATAATATTCCAAGTTTTGTATCATTTATTGTAATTTTACCCTTTAACAATATATGCATAAAAGAAAAAATAAATAAAAATCATATGAAGTTTAGTAAACAAATATAGAAAAAAATAATAATAAAAAAAAAAACTACCCTATTTCTAATATATGAAGTTTGCGGATCTTTTTTTACCGATGTAATTTGAGGGATTTGTTTTTCCCTTTAGTAGTTGGTTGCTTTTTCTTAGCCTATTTTTATGCATTTATTTGTATTGCTTTCCCTACAAACATATCTTATGTTTGGTGGTGATATTCTAATAAAAAATTTGTTGTTAAAAAAAGTAAAATTATACACGAATCTACACATAAATATAGGAATAAAACAATAAAAATTAGGTAGTTTTTTTATGTATAGAAAAATTATGTATAGAGCAGCAAATTAGTTGTATCGTTGTTAAAAAGTTGCATTATTTGCAATGACAACAAAATATTGTTGGGACAAGTCATTTTTCCCAACAATAATGTAATTGTCGAGAAAAAACTAACTTATTCCAACAACTTAAATTAGTTGCTGCTATATTTATATTTTTCTCAACAATTTGAATGTCGATGCGAAATAGTCGCTGCGAAATATCTTATTTCTTGTAGTGTGTATTATATATATTTTAGTTATTATATTGTATGTATGAAATTTCGATCATCATTTAATAGTGACTAATTTTCATTAAAAAGTCCGTAGAACACACAAAATAATTTTGTCTCTCGATTTTTTTTCATACGCAATAACCTCTCAAAATATATAATGAAAAACAAAGAGAAAATAAAAGGGACAAGTAAGTCTAAAAATTAGAGTTATGAAGTATTAATGGCGAAGTGTATGGTGGCAGATGCACATTGAAGAAGTGCAATAAAAGGAGGATTGTTTCATTTGGGTAGGTCTACCTTTTCTTTTCATAATTTCTTCTATTCTATCTCTCTTTCTCACACAACTTTCCTCTCTTCTTGTTCAATCTCAAACAACACCAAAAACACAAATGATCAGTATCTGCTACCATTTCATCATGAACCATCAATTCATAAATCAAATGCAGAGTCAACAATGATGATCTTGATGCTGAAACATCAAAAGGGTCTCTGAAAAAACATCTTAATTAATTCATTTCACCAACTTTACCCTCTCATCATTAATACTATTACCACAGAAACAAGTCATTTTCCAACTTCTTTTCATTTTCTTGTTTTATATGTTCTTGTTTCAGCATGGTAATGCACATGAGAAAAATAAGGTTTCTCTGTTCTACTCTGCATCTTCCTCTTCTGATTTTCTTCATGGCAATACTTCTACAAAGGAGTAGTATTGTGGCTGAATCAAGCATCTTAAATTACACAAAGTATAGACAAATTAGTAGCTTAAGGCTTGAAAGGATTAATAATCACTTGGACAAGATTAACAAGCCTCCTGTTCTTACCATTGAGGTAGTGTTATTTAATGTCATTAATGTTATTTATTGTATGTTTGTTTGTGTATGATAGTGGTTGACATTTTAATGACAATGCTAAAAAAATAAATGTTTGAGTTTTAGTATTTCCCTTCTTTTTGTTAATAATAATTTTTTCTTTTATACTATTTCTTATCGTCAATATTATAAGCAAAATGTATCTAGTCACTAGATACATAACTTTTTCAATAAACCTAAAAAGTAGTTTTTTTAATTATAATAATAATCGAAGAAAGTAATTTATTTTTTAAAAGGCTGTGTGCAGTTCTTAAAAAAATGATTAGTTGCATTGATTTTATTGTAAAATTAGTGTCCACCCTTGTTAATTTGGTTGGTGTTTGATGATATTAATTTCAGAGTCCAGATGGAGATCTTATTGATTGTGTTCACAAAAGAAAACAATTAGCTTTGGATCACCCACTTTTAAAGAATCACAAGATCCAGGTACAACTACTTGGAGTATTCAATTTCCCTACTTTCTATATTTTCCATTAGAGTTGACTATTGGATGATTCCATAATTAATGTAACACAAAATATTAGATTTTTCTTTTTATATTGTCCTTTCCTCACTTTTACGTAATCAAAATTGTTTATGTCTTCTTTTTTAATATGGGATTTGAATTCTTTTTTCTAATTTAGAAAGCGCCGAGTAAGATGCCAAGAGGCATGAAAGTGAAGAGAGATGACAATGGCGGTAATAATGACACAAATGCTAGCGATATGAAGGCCGAAGAAGGGAAATGGATGGTAAGAGAAGACTCGTGGCAAATGTGGCATCGAAATGGGACAAGGTGTCCAAAGGGAACGGTTCCAATACGGAGGAGTACCGTGCATGATGTTTTGAGAGCAAAATCTTTGTATGACTATGGTAAGAAACCGCAACAAATTCCATTATCCCGCGGTAGTGACGCCCCCGATGTACTTGCTGGCAATGGCCATGAGGTGCGTACGGTATTTTGTACAATACTTTTTTTTTATAAGAATAATTTATTAAAGAGAGTAAAGGGTGCATCTTTTGTTCCCTAGCTCCAATAATTTTACTATACATTACATGTCCATGCTTTGATAAAAAAAATTGTCAAGTAGCCTAGTAGTTAGAAATTTCGCCATTAAGATAGATAAGTAGAATAACCAAAGGTCAACCCCGTGAGCTTAGTTCAATTGGCAAGACATTATTATCTAGGCTTTGATAGTTTAATCAATCCAAATACGTAGTTTAGGGTAATTCTGATTGAAAATAATGCTACCTAGATTGGATAATGACTACTCTAGGTTAATAACTAGGGACGAAGCTGCATGATGATATAAGCATCATAGTGTGATATTAGGTGGTTTCTAAATTAGTCCAAAACTTAGTATAAAGAAAACAAACGTAGAAGGAAAATAGAGACATTCCAAAATTTCCTAACAGATATTTTTATTTTTTATTAAGTAGTTTAATAGTCTGAATTTTATATTTTAAAATAAACTAGTTAGATTTCTATATTTTAATTTTAGTCATACATATTAAAACGCCTCTATTAATTAAAATATGTTCACGAAAATGTAGAGACCATCTTTCCATAAAAGAGTATGTCAAAAAATTAAGTATAAGTGAATAAATATTTAATAAATGTCATCAATTTTTTAAAGTGTGTGATTTATATTCTTTATATACTATAGTTATAAAATTCTCTTCTTTTTTTTTTTTTCTAGAAACAGAGAAGATTCACACTCAATTGTTTTTTTGGAAACAATTCATACCCAATTGTTTGATATACTCTTTCATATAATTTTACCATATGACCATTGGTATGATTAAAGATTTAGAGATAATGATAACTAAATCATGTGTACAAGGGTTAAAATAATATAAAATTTCATACAGAATGTAATTTTCACAGATAGATCTAGCTAGCTAATGATTCTAGTTGATCCTTGATTAATTAAACTTCAAGTTGTTATCTTCTCATTAATTATATTAAAGCAACTTTTAAAAAAAGAAAAAAAGAAAAAATGTCAACAAAGATCAATTTTTCTTTTCATCACCCCATACAGTTGTAACTCAAAGAGGTCCAAGTGTTTTAAGAAATTTTTAATTCATGATTGAATGTAATCAACATTGCTTTGTTTGTACTTCAACTCAAATTATCTTTTCTTACACTCTTAAACTATGTTGTGATTTGGAAAATAGTAATTTTTTAATCATAATATAGTAATTTATTATTTCTGATTGAAGAAGACTTTTTGCACTAATTATATGCATTCATTTAATTAAAATAAAATTATTGTATGTAGCATGCGATCGCATACACAGGATCATCGCAAGAGATATACGGTGCAAAAGCATCAATAAGTGTCTGGGATCCATCTATTGAAGTGATGAATGAGTTTAGTCTCTCGCAAATTTGGGTTCTTTCAGGATCTTTCGATGGTCCTGATCTTAATAGCATCGAAGCTGGATGGCAGGTACTCCTTCTAACTTCTAATTCTAACCGCGAATCTCACACATATTTAGGGTTAAAAATAAAAATTGGAGAATTATGAGTTTCTATAAGCTGCACCTCAGGCATATCAAATCTCATGCAACTAGCATACTTACAATTTAATTATTGAATTTAGTTAAAAATACTAATAAATTCCAACTTACAATATTCAGGTATATTTATACTATACTAGTAGTAGTATATACTACACTCATTTTCAGTTAGTTGCTTTGAAGCAACTGAACATTATAGAATTAATTGGGTTATATCACGTTACCTTTTATTGTACGTTTCCACGACTACTCCTTTCACTTTTTGTGGAGGAGTAGTCTTTTAATAAAATTTAGCCGTTCAAAAAAAAAAAAATGTGATACTTGCAATAACACGGCACATATTATATTTTCAATGATTTTTTTTTTTTTTGAAGAAGTATATTCAATGAAATACTACTAATTAATTTAATGAAATGGTATCTTAAGTTTTGATTATTATACTTAGTCAGGTCAGTCCGGAGCTTTATGGTGACAACAGACCCAGATTATTCACTTATTGGACGGTTAGGATTTCTTTCTTTCATCCTTTGTGTGTCTTTGTATTTATAAGTATTTATTATTCTCTCGTGTTGGTCAGAATTATACCTATTATTTTAGAAAATATTTTTCGACGGTGTATATTCTACCATGAGACATATTTTATTAGTGTATTTGGGAAATGGATTTCCTGCTGTTACATGAGGACGTTGTAACAGTTAAGGACCGTCAGATTATAATCGTGTGCCTGAGATTGTTTTTAGCAATTTTATAAATGAATTGTTCTGATCCGTCCAATCTTATAATGTATGGCTAAGATGCAAAACAGTGTGAAAATTGCGTGATTCCCAATAGGGAATCCAGATTCGTGTATTTGCATATTGTGAGCAACGCAAAAGAGAAGGACAATTACCATATTTATATTGATTTTAAAGTAGTTTATGATTTATTAAATTCAATTTATTGGGCCCAAATGTTGTTAGGCCCAAAAATTACTATCGGTCAGCCCAAATCATAACTTGATTATTATATATTTTAGGTAGGGGTTTAAATTGGAATAATAGAGAAGAGGGCATTATATAATTTATAAGAGCAAATAAATTTCAGCTATTAATTAATTTGAAAATTTGTGGTGCAGAGTGACTCTTATCAAGCAACAGGATGTTACAATCTTCTTTGTGCTGGTTTCATTCAAACAAATAATAAGATAGCAATTGGAGCTGCCATTTCTCCTGTCTCTTCTTATGCTGGCAGCCAATATGACATTTCAATCCTCATTTGGAAGGTCAATATTTTTTCCACATACAAATTCATTCCAAAAAAAATTGGAAAAATTGAAATTATTATCTATTAAAGTGGCGCAAATAATTAGCTTACAAAAGTAATTTGAAATATACCTATTAAAGTTATAAGATCAAACTCTTATTACTGAAATGATATTTTTATGAACACGTACAAATTTATTCAACCAAAAGTATCACACTCTTTTCTCTAAAGAAAAAATTGTTACATACAAATTAAAGGATATTTTTTTAACATTTTTGTTGTTGTGGATTTGAATTAGGATCCAAGAGTGGGAAATTGGTGGATGAGTTACGGCGATAACACATTGGTAGGGTATTGGCCAGCGGAGTTATTCACACACTTAGCTGATCACGCCACAATGGTGGAATGGGGTGGTGAGGTAGTAAACTCGCGGTCCAATGGCCGACACACCTCCACCCAAATGGGTTCCGGCCACTTTGCCGAGGATGGTTTTGGAAAAGCAAGCTACTTTCGGAACCTTGAGATTGTAGACATTGATAACACTCTTAGCTCAGTACAAAGCATCTCAACCTTAGCTGAAAACAAAAATTGTTATGATATTGAAAACTCCTATAGCAATGAATGGGGTACATACTTTTATTATGGTGGACCTGGGAATAATCCTCAGTGTCCATGATGTTTAATTGACGTATATATATATATATATATATAAATTCAATTGGACAAGTATACTGTAGTTCAGTTTCAAATTTGTCTTACGTTGAAGTAATGTCTTATTTTCTTGTTACATTCTTTGCTTGTACGTAATCAAAGAATTATTTATTTGCTGTTTCCATCCTTGCTTTGTTCACTTTGGAAGATATATATGTCATGTGTGAATTATGAATCCAAAAAATTGATGGAAATCGAAATTTTGAATCCTGTTTCATATCTCCTCTATTTTGATGGAAATTGAAATTTTGAATCCTGTTTCATATCACCTTTATTTTTTTCTTAACATAACATAGTAGTTACAATTGCTATATGCAAAGATTGGATTTTCTAATCCTAGAATATGATCTTCTTCATTTATTTCATCTAAGGGGTAAAATACTAACTATTAAACTATTTGATAAAAAGCTTACTAATATCATTTCCGGCATAAACTTAGAATTTATACAATTTTTAGGTCTAGTGGGTAGCAGCGTTTGACAAATGAAAGCTGCTTTTTACGCCCCTTCAATTGCTATCAGGCACCTCAAACTTACAAAAATACCCTTACAATTTTGGAATGTATCTTTCAAAACGATTCTATTGACTTGTTTATCTTCCAAAACTAACTGGAATTTTGGAATGTATCTTTCAAAATGCTTCGTCTATGACTTGTGTCGGATCCTATCTTCCAAAACTAACTGAGATTTTGGAACATTTCTTCCAAAATCCTGTTACATTTGTTGAATGTTGTTGTTTAATAAAAGGATCCGTTAATGTTGTTGTTTTAGGTGTTTATAATGTATTGTGTAACAAATCTTTGTTTAATAACATATTGTGTTGGTTATATGTTGAATGATAATAAAATACATGGACAAAACCATGGATGGATCTACACAATATTAGTTTCTGATTACTGCAAACATGATTTCAGATATAAGATTTATTGGGACATAAATTTCGGATCGTAGGATCTCATTGGTAATTTTTTACTATTTTGGAAGATATCTTCCGAATTGAGTTGCAATTTCGGTTCGTGAGATCCATTGATGCCATTTCATAACATATCTTTTGAAATAAAAGATCATTTCGGATTGTGCAATCCCATCCATACTAAACCCAAAATGGAGGATATCTCTAAAAAAATTCGAGATCTATGAGCAACGTGAGGGGCCTTAAGAGCAATTTTCTTGGCAAATTGCTAAGGTCTTGCCCAATCCATTACTTTTTCTTTACTATACCCAATCCATTGCTTATCCTCCTTTTAATTTTTTTAGGCCGGAGAAAAGATTCAGTAGTTTGATGACATTTTTTAAGTTTAATTAGATTAATTGCTAAGTTTTCATACTTAGTCAATTGAAATGAAAAGATAAAGCGAATAGTTTTAGTATAATTCTAACAAAATTTCAGATTATCAAAACTCTTGTAGAAATAGGAGGGTTAAAAGACAAATTAAAAGACTTGTTTGATCTCGCATAATTGTTCATATATTTTTAACAGTTCATATATCTTATAAACGACTTCATTTGTGTATACATGTTGTTTCGGTACACCATTACACCAACAAGCTAAGTTTTGCATTATTTAGAAATCGAGATTAATGATAGTTTATAAATAACACTCGCTAGAAAAGAGTGTTGACCACAACTCTTTGTTTTTTCTTTTTCATTTCAGGATGCATAATTGTTGGTGCACAAGGTTCAAAGATGATAGATAGAAAAAGAATAACGGCGCAAAAGGAGAGAAATTGACTGTTCTATTAAATGACAAATAGCTACTACTATTTATACAAAGGTAAGGTTGCCACATAGGCCCTAATAAAACTTAATGAGCAAGAATAAAAGTACATAAATGTAAAATACTAAATTACCCTCTAATACCATCCCTTAATTTATATTTTACTAATTAACACTAACAGCTATGCTAACAAACTCAAACTAACATCAGAAGCTTCTGCTTCTGACTTTCTGCTTCAGCTCATGCTTCTGACTAACAGCTTCTGAATATGAATTACTTCCAGAACCATTCCTTAATTCATATTCAGCAAATTCAATTTCTGCAACACCAATTCCATCCCTCAAATGGATAAAGTGTTCAGCCTTGACATCCTTCATCAGAGCATCTGCAAGTTGTTTTTGAATGCTACAGTGAGCATCTTCTAACACTTCATTCTGGACTTGACTTATCAGAGTCTCAAGTTCTTCTTTGGTGGCCTTCAACCACACTTTCTGCTTCAGAGTCTCTTTCGTACTCACGGGTTCAGAGTCTTCTAACATGGCACACTGAACGACTTCTCCCTTTGAGTCTACTTCAGCATCTTGCAATATGTCAAACTCTGCAAGCCTTCTTGGAACTTCAGAACGTCTGACTCTATGCAGCCTCTGATCTTGAACTTCAGAACTTCTGACCTCAGAAGCTCCGTCAGAACCTTGACCTATAGAAGCTCCGTCAGAACCTGAATCACCTTCAGAACCTGAATCGCCTTCAGAGCCTGAAGCTCCGTCAGAACCTGAATCACCTTCAGAAGTTCTTCCTAACAAAGCTTGGCTACCAGAGTCTTGACCACCAGAGTCTTTAGAAGCTCCTCCTTCAGAAGGTCCACCTTGAAAGTCATGATTACCCATAGAAACATGATCATCTCCAGAAGCTTGTCCTCTAGACCCCATGTCTTCAGAGTTTTCCCTTCTAGAGGTATGACTACCACCACCAAATTCTTGATCATCATCAAAATCTGGATTATCGTCAGAATCAGATTCACTATTTGACTCATCTTCAGAGTCTTCTTCTTCCTCAGAGTCTGATTCAGAATCTGACTCTCCTTCAGATTCTCCTTCAGAACCTGACTCTTCTTCAGAGTCTCCTTCAGACTCTGACTCACCTTCAGGACTTTCAGAGTCAGCTTCATCTTCTGACTCTGAGTCATAGAGTTTGACTCCAATTTCATAATCATCTTCTGAAACTTCTTCAGAGTCAGAAAACGTCAACTTCACAGGTACATCATCATCAGATTCATAAGCCATTAATAGCACAGGTTCATCATCAAAACTTCTGGCCATATTAGCTTCTTCTGACTCCCTTTCTTTGTTTAACAAGCAATCATTGGCATAGTGACCAAAGTTCTTGCAACAGTAACACTGAACATTCTTCTTCTGGTCATACTTCTCCTTTCCCCTCTGATATTTCTTCTCATCAGAGGTTGACGTTTCCATCTTCTGGAATCTATCACCACGTCTGTTTTGCTTCTTGACAAAAGAAGCCTTCAGAGCTTGCTCAACTTCCCTCTCAGAAGTTCTCTCAGTCAGACGCAACTCATGCGCCTCTAGACTGCTTTGCAACTCTTCTATTCTCATGGTTTCCAGATCCTTAGAATGTTCAATAGCAACCACAATGTAATCAAACTGAGGGGTAAGGGATCTCAATACCTTCTCAATGATTACTTGTTCTGAAAGTGTTTCACCACAAGCTTTCATCTCATTAGTGATAACAATCATTCTGGAGATATACTCAGAAACCTTCTCATTGTTCTTCATGTTGAGATTCTCATATTGCTTTCTCAAGGACTGAAGCTTCACCTTCTTCACTGATGCGTCACCACCGTAACATCTGACCAGTGTGTCCCACGCAGCCTTTGCTGTTTCAGAGTCAGCAATTTTCTCAAACACGTTCTCATCAACACATTGATGAATAAAGAACAGAGCCTTCTGATCTCTCTTCCTTTCTTTTCTCTGCGCTTCCTTCTGTTCCTCCGTTGCATCTGCTGCAACCGGAACATAGCCATCGGTAACAAGCTCAAGGACATCTTGAGCACCAAACAGCACACGCATCTGAATCATCCACCTATTCCAGTTTTTGCCATTAAGAACTGGAAGTTTAGTATTCAAATTTCCGTCTCCAGCCATCTTCTAACTTGTGCAAACTCTCAGATCTCACTCACACTCACACAGTGTTTCCCAACCCACAAACAATCAAGAAAAATGTGATTTAACACAACTTTGTTTCCCAGAAACAAAGTCAATCACACAGTCACACAAACTCACGTTCACTCGTGTTTCCCTGTGTTTGGAACCGGAGCTCTAGATACCAATTGTTGGTGCACAAGGTTCAAAGATGATAGATAGAAAAAGAATAACGGCGCAAAAGGAGAGAAATTGACTGTTCTATTAAATGACAAATAGCTACTACTATTTATACAAAGGTAAGGTTGCCACATAGGCCCTAATAAAACTTAATGAGCAAGAATAAAAGTACATAAATGTAAAATACTAAATTACCCTCTAATAATAATTATGTATCATGTCTACAAATATATATACGATCAAATTACTAACTAGCTAATTACTATATGATTACATGAATATCCCATAGCCCTCAACAAATGATGAAGTAGTTAAGTGGTGATGTGTCACACTGGTGGTGCAGTGGTTGGCGTCTGCGAATCATGTCCAGTAGCGGATGGAGTTATACTCCCGGCAGGCTCAATCCTACCCATCATAAACCCTAATCTCTTGATCGACTCATCATCATCTTCATCATGATACGCGTAAGCAAATCCACCATGTCTTGTCAAATCCATCCCCGCAGTTTCATCATCCCTTGAAATCCTCAACAATTTCATCTTATTCAGCCCATAAAACAATGGTGCCATTGTCACAGTAACCCACACACATACCACCAACACCTCAACCACTTGCGCCGCAAACAACTTCCCTCCACCACCCATCAACAATCCATACGGCCTCCCAATCCCATAAATCTCGTCAACATATTCCCCTTTCGCAAACAATCCTGTAAACAACACCCCCCACGCGCCACACCCTCCGTGTAATTGCGCCGCCTCTAAAGGATCATCATACTTCACCTTAACCGCTAGTTTATTTAGTCCAATCAAAACCCAAGCTGCAATGAACCCACACACAATCGCGGCCCATGGTTCTACAACAGAACAACCCGCGGTTATTGCAGCAAAACCGCCAAGTAAACCGTTACACACGTCAGTCACGTTCCAGTGTCCAACCAATAACCGTTTACTAAACAGAGTTGTTAAAGCCGCAGTACATCCAGCCAATGTTGTTGTGACGGCTGTCCTTCCAATAGCACTCCATTGACCATAATAATCTCCTTTGTTATTGTTGTAGCCTTTTACAATTGTTAAAAACGAACCGGGGTTGAACCCATACCAACCGAACCATAATAAAAATGAACCCAACACTACCAATGATGCGCTATGTCCTTTTAATGCAACAACTCGACCGGTCCGGTCAAACCGGCCGATTCTCGGACCTTCTATGAATGCCCCCCATAGCCCTGCTATACCACCAACCATGTGAACCACACCTGAACCAGCAAAGTCAATTACCCCAGAGCCGAATAAAACATCACCATCGGTTCGGGTTGGGCTGGCCCAACCATCAACGGACCAAACCCAATGCGAAACGATGGGATAAACAAAACCGGTTAAGAAAGAAGAATATATGAGATACGCGACAAACTGTGTTCTCTCTGCAATGGAGCCACTAGTGATGCCCGCAGCGGCTATGGCAAAGGCCCATTGGTAGAGGAAGAAACTGTAGTCTCCTCCAGAGGGTGAAGGTGAAGGGTAATCCCTTAGACCGAAAAAGTGGCGGCCAATGAAGCCGTTGGAGGGTGCTCCGAAGGCGAAAGCGAAGCCGAAAAGGTAATATGAAAGGCCACCGGCAGCTGCGTCAAGGACATTGGTGAGCATGATGTTCATGGTGTTTTTGGCTCGAACAGAGCCGGCGCAGAGCATGGCGAAACCAAGCTGCATGGCAAAGACCAAGTAAGCTGAGAAGAGAAGGTAGGTGTTGTCTATTGCATAAGTAGTATCACTGAACTTTTTGGAGATGGCATCAAATTGGGTGCAGAGATAGTTTGCCACAGCGGTTGCGTTTGCGGCAGCAGTGAGGAGGTCTGTGGCAGAGCAAGAGAGAGAAGCCATACTGAGAGTGAGAGTGAGTTCAGACAGAAATGGACACAAGTGATGAGTGTACGTAGTGAATTGAAGAATAGATATGGTGAAGTGGAAACTCTCTATATGCCATTCATTTTATAACAGAGTAAGGACCACTTGAAATTTTTATATCTATTTGTAGCCTCCAACTATTTTAGTGGTTTTCATAACAACTGAAAGAATATTAAATTGGAATGAATTATCAATGATAGTGTTTTTGGGGTTAGAACTTGTTCTGTCCTCATCATTACTCATTTCCACATTTATCTCTGTCCCACATTTTGTAGTTTTATGTACAGTTTATACTTGTGTTGTGTGTATGCACAGCCACTAATTTTATTTTATTCTCGAAACGCAATTAATTAACTCATTTCATTCATAACTGCATCCATAAACCCACTTGGGTTTTGGTATAGTAGTGTTGGCTTAGGTTCTTGGAGTTTGCTCCTCTCGAGATCTCAGATTTGATCCCCCTGGTGTCAATTTTGGTGAACTAGTTCATAAAGAGTAAAAAAAACGACATTCTTACTAACGAATGGGCGACATTATTTGTTTGTCTCCGGATAAAATTAATCTTAAAGTTTGGTAATGGGTTACAAGAAGTGTTACACACATTTAAAATAACTCCAAAATGATAATTGGTACTAAGTTTGCTATAGATGCCATCAATCACTTGCTTACAGCAAAGTTCAATTGACACTCAGAGCTAAACTAATGTTACCAAGTCAGATAAGTGCCTCTTTTACGCCCCAAGCTTTTTGCATCATGAGGTTATGGTGATCATTGATATCAATATGTCTTTGCTGCTACAAATTCGCCATGTTCATTTCTCAAGCACGTCCCGATACCATATGCCTTTGCTTCGTAACAATTGTCGCGTCCACATTGCACTTAATTTCGCCGGCTCTCATCCTCGTCCATCGAGCCATGTGTTGGTTTCGATCTGCCACTGTGCCTAGAGCTGTAGCAGTGTGTTCCTTGTTTATCCTTTGTTCGCGGTTCAGTCCACACTTCTTCAACCTTTTAGCGACAGAAGAATATATATGTCAATCATTTTCGAAAGATCCCTCCCAACAGCCACAAATTATATGCATGCATATTATTGTTATTATGTTATTTTAAATTAATATTGGGGGTGCACTTGCAGTATATATATTTTGCATAAAACTTAAGTGCAACATTATAACACCATTTCTACTATTTTCTATTAAAAAAGGTAGCATATTAGTGTCACCAACAATTTTAAAACGGCCTAAGAAATTTACACTTGTAAAAAAGAATTGAGTACTGACTGTTTGAGAGTATAACAGCCTAACTGGAAGAAAAGTACTTATCAGTTATAACACTGCATGTTAGTTTAGTCCATATAAGTGAAGCAAGAAAAGCACAATCTAGGGAAAGGAACACATATACTATATATCTTGTATGTCGAAAAGATTCCGACAGAAATTAGTCATTGTTAAACGGCGGTAGATGATACTTTATACATATAACAATAACATAATTATAGCTATATTAAAAAATCCAGAAGTTGACAAAAGAAGTAGTAAGGAGAAGGATACGAAAGGGAAATATGCAACCTTTGGTGATTATTAAATAATTAACTTACCACAGGATTGCCCTTTCTGTAATGCTATGGACACTGGAACCATTAAAATATATGGTACTTAGAAGAGGGATTCACAATCTCCCCCAAGACCCTCGTCATCAAATTCAAGATCCTTCCTTAAATTATACATTTAGGAACTATGAACTACTGGTATGTTATGTGTCCCTATGAACTACTGACACGATACTGACACATATAGTTACATTTAACTATGCAATTTGCTCAAATTTATTATCAGTACCAAACAGTTGTATCAAGTGTTCGTGCTTAGTAGCTGACATGTCATTATTATTTCAATATTATATGGTGTATTTGGTAAATTGCCTTAGAAAACACAAGTATACGCTACTTTTGATGATTGGTTAATATCATATATTGATTTTTCCCTTTTCTTTTTTTATGCCTGTCTCAATTTCTTATCTACCCCTCAAAACTAAAATAATGCACATACGTACATATTGCAGAGTAGACTTTCATAAAATATGTATAAATTCAAATAATTAATTACGGAATCAAGAATCAGCATGAATGTGATCAAAATATTTAAACAAGAATCTTGAAAGTAGCAGCGTCGTGCCTGATCAATTTATGACGTACTGACAACTACCATTACCGGTTAAGTATATAATTATGCAGAAAATTAAGCATAAGATGCTAATGAAAAATACTAAAATAAAGCAACTTGGTTATGTCATCAGACATGGATTCATTGTCAAGTTGCCACAGTGTGGTCCATTCCCAAAAGATGCAGCAACAAGGAATAGGAAATGTATTCATCAATTATTCAATTATAAGGTGTAACATCTAATGTCGTCGTGTAAGTAAAACTCACATAGTAGCTTCAGGGATATTTGATTTGTTCAAGCGTTCGTTTAAACCTGCAATTTCGCACTTCTTCACACTTAATGCGTGAGATTCTCGCCTTCAGTAAGTTCCAAAACACCGGGAATACAGTGTGGCCTTAATCTATCTCCTAATCTATCATAGCTCCACATATAGCTAGAAAAATTTGTGGGAATTTAACAGTGACAATTTTTCACTATCTAACTTGACAGTATAATAATATAATATCCACCAGTAGCTGCTCCCTTTATTTAGTCACAGTGTATGTTTAGATATGCAATGAGTTTGACAAAATAACAATGTGACACCATGATTTTATTGAAATTTTAAAGTGTAGTTTTTGTTAAAATCGTGGTGGTGCACCATGATCTTTGATACAACACTGATCCTACTATCATCGTCTAAATAGAAATTATTACACTTTGAGAGAAACAGTTCTGTGTCCATTAACCAATTTACTCTAGAAAAATGGTGAATGCTTAAAGCAAAAGTATTCAGACATATTATAAGCATTTATACTTATGATTATAATGAAAATGATTTGTAAATTAATTTTATGTGGCTTAGATATTTGGTTCAAAAGAGAGGGAGGGGAGGGATTTTAATGAGGGGGAGGGGAGGGAAGGGAAGGGGAGGAGAAATTTTTAATTATTTATATGTTTGGTTCAAAAGAGGGGAGGGGAGGGAAGGAATTTTAATTACAAATGTGTTTGGTTCACGAGAGGAGGGGAGGGATGACAAAACTAAATTACTTTTTTATCCTTATAATTTTATAGTAAAAGTTTTATAATTTTAAAATTATTCACTTCATAAATAATTAAATATAAAAACTTAATAGGCTTAAAAACTCCACAAATTAAATTTTTTATTGATAATAATTTTTTGTTCTTGATTATTGATCTAACTTCATAAAAAGTTTATAAAATTAAATTTTATACAAATAATTAATTTTTTTTAACAGATATACAAATAATTAAATTAATTTTATATAGATAAAAAAGAGCATGCAAGTGTAGCAATATATACAACGTAACAGATAAATTGGTTAATCGACGTAAACAAATTTGTATGGACATTTTTATAAATAAATAAATTGTATAGCAATATATACAACGTAACTACAAAGCATGGTTAAAAAAACGTAAAAACAAAGTCTGGAAGAAAATAGTTAACAAAATTGTCAAAAGAAAATAGTTATGTATAATAATAATAATAATAATAATAATAATAATAATAATAATAATAATAATAATAATAAACTTGGCAACAAGTCATAAAAGAATTAGGAAGTTAGCAATATAAAAAATATGTAGATAAGGATAATTTTGGTATTTTATAATAAATATGAGGTTAAAAATGTCAATATAATTAACATTGCAATAATATGGCTTGCCTCCCCTCCCCTCCCCTCCAAATCCCCCCAATTTGGGGGAAGCAAAAATTGAGTTTACGAGGGATTTTGCTCACCTCTTCTTCCCTCCCCTCCCCTCCTAAAAATTGAACCAAACACATTTCATTTAAAATATTACCTCACCTCCCCTCCCCTCCCCTCCAAAAACCCCCAACCAAACGCACCCTAAGCCACATATTACTCCAGCCTTAATTATAAACAAAATTTAATTTTTCAAATTTATTGAATAACTAATGTATCTAGCTATATAGACCAAATACATCAGTTATTCAATAAATCTAAAAATTAATTTTTGCTTATAATTAATACGGGAGGGAGTATGTAATTTAGAATTCAAATTTTCCTTTTGCTTAACAAAGCTTGGATGAGAAGATTTGCATCTCTTTCAAGTTAATTAGAGGTCATGAGTTCGAATCCACCCTTGACAAAGAAACCTCATTCTCTATCACTCATTGTTAACATATTTGGTTCAAGGGATTATTAGTCTCTACTCTGCAGTTGCAAATGAGACACTTGATTCACAACAGATCGTCTAATACACATTATGGAGTTGCCTTGACTTTTCTGTGTTTCCCAAACCCAAAAACGTAGAAGCATTGACAAGTTATATTGGACTTTTTCAACAACATACGGAACGATTTGCCAACAAGTCACAAAGGGTGATGTTTGTCTCCCATAGTTTTACTACTTTCTACGATCAAAGTGTACTTGTTCGTGCTCTAGCTAGAGATAAAATGGCATTTATGACTCATGACATTGACACAGCAAGAAATGGCAATGTCTCGAGGTGTGCAGAAACATAGACGTTGTCCAATCTGTTAAGGATGCTCAAGAAAAAGGTTCCGGGTCTTACCAAATTCATCAATCTCAAATATTTCCTTATTAGAAACTGAAATGCATAGAAAGTAAAGGAAAGAGAGATAAGAGAATTAAATTGAATGAGAAAGAGAATCTTGTATGTAGTATTTCATGATTTACATAAGAGTGCAAGTGGTGTATTTATAGTACAGCTAAATGTAATTAACTTCTAACTGTGACTAATAGAACTCTGACTTAAGGAAAGGAAAGGATTGAGCCAAAACCCAACTCTGAATACAAGATAGTTGCCCCTATATATTCCTAATTAGGCAAACATCAAATAGGACAATGTAACAAATGGTATTTTGTTTTTCTTACCGATAATAAACAACATAACTCCCTTGGCACACAAAAATAAATAAAGATATAACTCATGAACTACACACATCAGTGATCACTCCATCCATAAGAAATTTATAACTGAATATCTCTATTTACATAAGTCATGACATAAAGTTTTGACATTAGAATATTGGCAAGAAAGATGAAAGAAACTCAACCAATCTGGATGCTTAGTGCAACATTAAACAAAAATATTGCTACTGTGAGCATTGTTTTCCAGCCATGTCATGAGTTTGATACTTTATTATGATTGTATACTAATACTCACAAACTTACACTGTGCAGCTACTCCACCATTTACAAGAAAAACCGAGCCAAGGAAGCACACATAAGCTCAATTTTTCTCTGATTTGAGCTGTATACCAAGTAAAACAAGCCCCCCTGAAGTAAGTGCGGACAACAACGTGGAGCCATAAAAAAGAGCAAGCAATGTTCCCCTCAAAGACTGCAGCAAAATATATAGACATTTAAGGCATCAGAAATTGGTACTTAATAAAAGTAAATTGAGGTATTGTGAGTAAGAAGTTATTTCAAAACACCTTAGCAAGCAACAAAGCGTTGTCATTTGCATACTGCAAAGAACTCTCTGGAGTGTTTTGAATTCCTTGAGCTATCTCCAATGTAAGAATCCTATTTCAATGTTTAGAGAAAAACTAAGTTTTCCAGGTCTCAATTCTCTTACTGATAAAATTTAACATGGAAAACTTACCCAAACACAAATGCAATTGCAGCGCCAATATTGGCTTTAGTAGGTGTAATTTCAACCTGCAATGCTCCAAACTGCAGCGGACAACAAGGTTACTAATTTTTCAGAATCGTAGCAATAGTTTCTCATTTCAGGAAACTTTCCTTAAACATCCCGTAAACAGAGACATTAATTACCGACCTTCAGAGTCCTATTTTCCTCTTTCGGTTCTTTATCTATTATTGCAGAAGTTGAACTAGCAGATAGAGCTCTCCCAGCTGCGATCATTGCTTTTGCAATCTATGAACATTTCCACATGTCAATGTTGCTTAGATAAAAATCACGATTTCAAATATGGCAACATTGATTTTATATATTAATTTAATTGTTTAGCCATGTTTTATTGTGCACACAGTAATACCTTTGAAGTTAATGTTATGAGAAACTGTGACATTTTTGGGGAATAACTAATTGATATCCAAATAGAATGAAGGTGGGTTCTGCTCCTTTGATGCATTGATTTTAACCACTTAACTAGAATTAGTTTGAATAAACTTTTCAACAAGTACTTAGAGAAAATGAAAGTTGAAACAATCTTCCAATGACCATAAGTTTGCTAAATAGTATCTTCTTGCAGAAGTTGAAATAAGCTTCTATAATCAACTTTCAGAAGCTCATCTAGCTTTTCTGTACCAATAAACTTAAAAGATTTTTTTTCATTGGTTAAGAACTACGTTCATTACATTACATTACATTATAATATTGAGTAGTGTAAATACCTTTTGTGTCTCACCTTGGCCATATTGTCCCATTGACTGAAACCTTCTTCCAGCAGATACCAAACGCCTTCCAAGTGCTAAGCAGCAAAGGGAACAAAGAGATCTTCAAGCTAAATTCCTCATAATTTTCAGAGACAGGTTTATTTGAAGGAGTGCCCTATTAAAAGCTCATTGATAATTTTCTCATGATTTACCTGACTTGGCAGTGCCTGTCAAATTAGCCTCCATCAAAGGAAGCATCGCCACTAAAGAGCGGGAGGATGATGTATCAGCAAGCTCCCATGCTCGAGAGAGGTTTAGCAATGTCTCTCCTAACTCTTTTCCACACTAAGAAAGTATATTCATTCCCATTAAACAAATGGATTAGCACACAGTTAAATACATGTAAATCTTAAATGCCTCAATTTAATTTTCCATGAATATATTGATTGCAAATGAAGAAATTGGAAAGGGATATACATGAAACAACCTTATCAGTGTATTACAGCTAAGAAATCAGTTAGGTAAGTTAGTTAAGAGGGGTAATTTGGTAAACACTCAGCTATCAATTAGGTTTGATGCAAATATCAGAAATTGGATTGTTCTATTAGCATTGTAACATTAACTGGATCCCAATGTTTGCATCGGAGGTAGCAAGCTATGAAGCACTAACACAGACATAGACACCCGTCACGACAGTGACACAATAATTTTAAAATTGAAAGTGGTTGAATGCAAGACATGCGGCAATGTATGACATATACAATATGTGTCAGACACCAGATACGCCTTCAATTCAAAGTGTCGATGCTACATAGTACGTGCAAACGCAAGTAACAACTAACAAGTACCAACCTCATCCAATATAGGTCCATTTGAAAGGTCGAACGCAGCATCATTCAGCTTTTACAGATCAAAGACATGATTCCATAACAAAAGAATATTGTTAAATTGCTATTTGTTAATAATTGAATTTGAAACTGATTAATTACATGAAAATGTTGAGTGTTAAGTTAAGCTACACAGATCAAAAGATTGCACTACGCTTACGTCTAATCGTAGATCGTTGGGAAACTGTGCAAAGTAATCAGCAGGAAGATCAAAACTGTCCTGCAATGCAAACCCACATGAACAAGTAAATTGGGAGATTTTCAAATATAAGAGAAAAAAACGATTGTTAATTTTGAAATTGTAATTTGAAACACAAACAAAATGAATGACTTACGGCAATTTGTTGGAGAAGAGTTTTGGGGTCAGGTTGTGTAGAATTGGCGGTGTTGGAGTCTGTTAGAGCAAAACGAATAGAGAGAGGTTTTGTAAGAAAATTGGAATTGGTGAATCTGAGTGAGGTTGTGGAAGCGAATGGATAAGTGTGATATGGGGAAAGAGGGGATATTGAAGACCAGAATTTGGAGAGAGAAGGAAGAAGATGAAGAGAAGCTGAAGCCATTGAAAGCTCTATGCAATGCAAGTATGCAACACTGCGTTTCAGCCACTGAACTGATACACAAAATGTTAAATTTAAATGTCACTTATCCCAAATTAGATAACGTGTTTTTTTTAATTAATTAAGGGGAAAAAAAATCAATTTGATGTTTTTCTGATGTTTTTTTTTGTTTAACTTTCATTATATCATACTCAAATTGAAAAGAAAAAAAATAAATTGCAAGGAAGTCGGTGATATCGGTGGCTAGAATTGTTCTGTCATGAAGAAAATGTATTATGTTTTTTTTTTTAATTCCGTTAGAAATATGACCAAAAAAATTTAATTATAATATGTTTCAACTTCAAAAAAAAGAGGAAATTAGTGACACCAGTGATTAGAATTGTTCTGTCGTGAAGAAAATGTATTAAGCCTTTTAATTCCATTAGAAATATGCAGAAATTTTTTAATTGTAATATGTTTCAACTTCAAAGGAGTTCTTCACGGCATCAAAATTTGTAGAGGAGCTCCTATTGTGTTACACCTCTTGTTTGCAGATGATTGTGTTGAGGTAGTTACAAAATCAGTTACGAATCTGTTGAATGAAGGAAGAATGGATCTGAGAAATTGGAAAAGTGAATTTTCATTGATTGGAAAGTGTTCTGTTTACAACTTTATATACAAAGGGGGATATACACTAACTAAAGCTATATTTCTACTTACTTAACACATAATAAAGCTAAGCTAAGTACTGTACAGTATTTACAAGCTAAATATCAACACCCTCCCTCAAGCTCATCATGATAGATGTTAATTACATTGAGCTTGGAGACAAAATCATGAAATTTGGGTGGTGGCAATTAGGGATGAGCATTTTAACCGGTTATTATGGATTATCCATAACCAAATCCATATCCAATTTTAAAAACCAGTTATTTATATTTGGGTTTTATAACCAAACCAATTAGTTTTTTATTTAGATATCCATAACCATGACCACAACCAAACTTTATGATTAAATTACTCAATTTCCAAAATTTATCCATAACCAAATTTTTTATTTCTCCCAAATTGAAAAGATGAACCCTAATCCCCAAACTCAAAAATCGTCCGAAAAACCGAAAATCGGCCGAAAACCCAAAAATCGACCGAAAAACTGAAAATCGGCAGAAAACTAAAAAAATCTGTCGAAAACACAAAAAACGGCCGAAAACCCAAAAATCGGCAAAAAAACCGAAAATCGGCCGAAAACTCAAAAAATCGGCCGAAAACACAAAAATCGGCCGAAAAACCGAAAATCGGCCGAAAACTCAAAAATCGGCCGAAAAACTGAAAATCGGCCGAAAACTCAAAAAATCTGTCGAAAACACAAAAAACGGCCGAAAACACAAAAATCGGCAGAAAAACTAAAAAATCGGCAGAAAAACCAAAAATCGGCCGAAAAACTGAAAATCGGCCGAAAACTGAAAATCGGCCGAAAACTCAAAAAATCGGCCGAAAACACAAAAATCGGCCGAAAAACTGAAAATCGGCCGAAAACTCAAAAAATCGGTCGAAAACACAAAAAACGGCCGAAAACCCAAAAATCGGCCGAAGACTCAAAAAATCGGCCGAAAACACAAAAATCGGCCGAAAAACTGAAAATCGGCCGAAAACTCAAAAAATCAGTCGAAAACACAAAAAACGGCTGAAAACCCAAAAATCGGCCGAAAACCCAAAAAATCGGCCGAAAATCCAAAAACGGCCGAAAACAAAAAAAAACGCCCGAAAACACAAAAAATCGGCCAACAAACCTAAAAACGGCCGAAAAACAGATTTTAGGTTTTTCGGCCGATTTTTGGGTTTTCGGGTGTTTTTTGGGTTTTCGGCCGATTTTCGGTTGTTCGGCCAATTTTTGGGTTTTCGGCCAATTTTCTGTTTTTCGGCCGATTTTTGGGTTTTCAGCCGTTTTTTGTGTTTTCGCCAGATTTTTTGAGTTTTCGGCCGATTTTCAGTTTTTCGGCCGATTTTTGAGTTTTCGGCCGATTTTTGTGTTTTCGGCCGATTTTTTGAGTTTTCGGCCGATTTTCGGTTTTTTGGCCGATTTTTGGGTTTTCGGCCGTTTTTTGTGTTTTCGACAGATTTTTTGAGTTTTCGGCCGATTTTCAGTTTTTCGGCCGATTTTTGGGTTTTCGGCCGATTTTCGGTTTTTCGGACGATTTTTGTGTTTTCGGCTGATTTTCGGTTTTTCGGCCGATTTTTGAGTTTCCGGCCGATTTTCGGTTTTTCGGCCGATTTTTGTGTTTTCGGCCGATTTTCGGTTTTTCGGCCGATTTTTGTGTTTTCGGCCGATTTTTTGAGTTTTTGGCTGATTTTTCGGTTTTTGTGTTTTCGGCCGATTTTCGGTTTTTTGGCTGATTTTTTGGTTTTTCGGCCGATTTTTTGTGTTTTCGATTTTCGGCTGTTTTTTGGATTTTTGGCCGATTGTTTGTTTTTTATTTATTTTAGTGTTATTATTATTATTATTTATTTTTTGGAAAAAAAAACCAGTTATTAAACCAAAAACCGGTTTTTAAAAGTAAAAACCGGTTATAAAAGTGGTTATGGATATAACCAGTTTTATAACCGGTTATGACATTTGGTTTTAATGTCCAATTATAACAAATGGTTATGGATTGGTTATGGACGGTTATTTTGGATTGTCCAAGATGCTCATCCCTAGTGGCAATGCCTTAGTTAGGAAGTCAGCTAGTTGATCATTTGTGGAGACAGGTAGGAGTTGCAGAATACCCTTCATAACCTTCTCACGAACCAAGTGGCAATCAATGTCAAGATGTTTGGTTCTCTCATGAAAGACAGGGTTGGTAGCAATATGTATTGCACTCTGATTGTCACAATAGAGTGTAGGTACCTTGATCAACTGTATTCTCAGATCTGCTAGTAGATAAAGCAACCACTGCAATTCACAAGTTGCTGAAGACAAGGCTCTGTATTCTGCCTCAGAAGAGGATCTAGAGACAGTTGTTTGTTTCTTAGCACGCCATGAAATCAGAGATTTTCCTATGAAGAAGCAATACCCAGATATTGATTTCCTAGTATCCATACAACCTGCCCAGTCAGCATCAGTGTATCCCATCAATTGTAGTTCTGAATCTCTGCTGAACAGCAGTCCTTGACCTGGGTTATTTTTCAAATACCTCAAAACTCTACATGCAGCACTAAAATGTGTTGTGGTGGGTGCATGCATATACTGGCTGAGTTGTTGTGTTGCGAAAGCAATGTCTGGCCTTGTTGTGTTAAGATATAGTAACTTACCCACCATTCTTCTATATGCTGATATGTCACTATAAGGAGTACCTGCAGAGCTGTGAAGCTTGATAGATGTGTCAAGAGGGGTACTGGCAGGTTTGCAACCAAGGAGGCCTGAATCTTTGAGTAAATCTAAACAGTACTTCCTTTGTGAAATTGTGATTCCTTTCTTTGAATGAGCAACTTCCAATCCAAGAAAGTATTTTAACTGGCCCAGATTTTTGATTTTGAAAGCTGTATCAAGCACAAGCTTGATTTTATCAAACTCAGTCATTGAGTTGCCTGCAAGGATGATATCATCCACATACACAAGCAAAGCAGTGAAAGTGTCTTCTTTTTGAAGTGTAAACAAGGAATAATCAGAGGTTGATTGTGTGTATCCTTCCTTGACAAGAAGATTAGTCAGTTTTTCATACCACTTACGACTTGCTTGTTTTAGACCGTATAAACTCTTTTGCAGCTTACAGACCAGATTTGGTTTGTCACATATAACTCCTTCTGGTATTTTCATGTAGACATCCTCTTGTAGATCTCCATGAAGAAATGCATTATTTACATCAAGTTGATGTAGATGCCAATTTTTAGTTGCAGCTATGGCCAAAAGGGTTCTTACTGTGGATAGTTTGGCAACAGGAGAGAAGGTTTCAAAATAGTCAATGCCTTCTACTTGATTATAACCCTTGGCTACTAATCTAGCCTTGTATCTCTCCACTGTTCCATCAGACTTGTGTTTCACTTTGTAAACCCATCTGCACCCTATTGGTTTGATGTGAGGGGGAAGCTCAACAATTTTCCAGGTACAGTTCTTAGCTAAAGCATCTAATTCAAGATTCATTGCTGTTTTCCATTGTTCAGATTGACTAGCTTCCTCATAAGATTGAGGTTCTGTGCAGTGTGTGATTGACATGCTAAATGCCTTGTGTGAAGGAGACAACTGTGTTAGTGAATGAAAAGAAGATAGAGGGTATTTAGTACCTGAAGTGATTGCTTCTGAAGGAAGTGAAGATGAATTATTACATACATAGTCAGACAAATGTAATGGTGCTCTCGTTTGTCTGACAGGTCTTTGAGGTAGTATGGGAGAAGTAGAGTCAAGGTCATGGTCTGGTGTGTCAATGTTAGGAGAGGCAGGATCAGAATAGGATGGAATTAATGGTGGGGATGGTGATTCATGAGAAGATACAATTGGTGGATCAGCTGGTGTATCAGAGTTGGTGGAAGGGTAGAGAGTTGATGGGGACTGATGACTGTTAGGATGTGAGGTTGAGTCATTGTCATGGGGCTGATGAGTGTTAGAATGTAAGGTTGGGTCATTATCATGGGGTAAAGTGGATGGTGAATTGACAGGGTGATAGTCCCAAGGGATCTTGGGTGAATGAGACTGATAGGGAAATAAATGTTCATGATAGGTAACATGTCTAGATAAAAATATTTCTTTATTGTGGATATCAAAGAGGATAGCACCTTTAACTCCTGGTTTATAGCCTAGAAAAATACACTTTCTAGCTCTAGGTTCCAATTTTGTTCTGTGATTTGACAAGGTAGAAGCAAAAGCAAGTGAACCAAAAACCTTTAAAAGGTGCATGTCAGGATCACAATTATATAATAAAGAGTAGGGAGATTTATTTTGTAATATGGGAGTGGGGATTCTATTCATGATGTAAACAGCATGTGTAACTGCATAAGACCAAAAGGTTTTGGGTAAATTTGATTGGATTAAAAGGGCTCTGCCAATGTTAAGAATTTGTTGGTGTTTTCTTTCCACCCTCCCATTTTGTTGGGGAGTTTCAACACAACTAGTGTGGTGGATAATACCCTTAGAGGCATAAAAAGATGGCATAATAAATTCTGGCCCATTGTCTGTTCTCACAGTCTTAACAGAGTGGTTATGTTGGGTTTCAATGAGTTTAATGAAATTCTGAACGTGATTTCTAGCTTCTGATTTGGTTTTCATTAAGGTAAGCCAAGTGAATCTAGTGTGATCATCCACAACAGTAAGAAAGTAAGAATGATTATGCAAAGATTTAATTGAAATAGGACCCCAAATATCAAAATGGATCAAATCATAAGGTTTTATTGCTTTATTTGAACTGTTTACAAAAGGTAATCGTTTGTGCTTTGCAAAGTGACACACATCACAAACAGCACCAGAATCATGAAAAATAAAAGGAAATTGAGATTGTAAGGCATCTATCCTAGAGTTTGACAAGTGGCCTAGCCTAAAGTGCCAAAGTGCACTAGCAGGTAGACTCACATTATTTGCAGAAACAGATTGTAAAATGTGTTGTTGGCTTGAAGAAGTAATTGTCTGAGCTAAGTAGTATAATCCATCTCTCCTTTCAGCTGAACCAATCATCCTCAGTGATTTCTGCTCCTGAATGATACAAGAAGTGTCAGTGAATTTAACTAAGCAATGTGCATTGTGGCATAAATTGGAAACAGAAATCAAATTAATATTGAAATCAGGGACATATAGAACTTCTTTTAAGCTAAAAATGGGAGAAATCACAATTGTGCCAGCATATTTGGTGGTAACATGATTACCATTGGGTAATTTGATAATCATTGGAGTGATTTCACTGTAAGAGTGAAAACAACTTAGTGAGGCACAAATGTGGTGACTGGCACCTGAATCTATGATCCAAGTGTCAAGAGCTATGTTATGGCAGATCAAAGAATTAGAGTAATTTGTGAAAATTATACCTGTTGATGAATGACCAGCAGGTTGGATAGACCTAACCTGATTGGAATTAGCACCTGAAGCATGGTTAACAGATAAAGGTTGAATCAAACTTATTAGTTTGTCAAACTGTTCCTGAGTGAAAGAAGGAGCTGTGGTAGTGCTTTTGGCATCAGATGATGTAGCTGAATGATCATCAATGAATTCACCCCCTTCAGCTGCAGCACTAGTAGCAGAATTGTTATAATTCTTCATCATGTGTGGAGGAACGCCATGTTTCTTGAAGCAATTCTCAACAAAGTGAGTGTTCTTATGACAATAAGTGCAATAACGCTTCGAATTAGAGGAAGAAGAGCCTGATCTCCCAGAGGAAGAACCATGAGATTTACCAGAAGAGGCATTAACCAACGCCTTTGAATCATCAAGGTTAGTAAGACAATTTTGGCGTTCAAATTGGAGTACCATAGAGAAGATCTTAGTCATAGAAGGTAACGGATCTAGAAGAAGAATCTGAGACCTAACTACATTGAAACTATCGTTCAAACCAGTCAAAAACCGCATAGCATGAAGAAGATGATGATTATTACGAGCAACACGCATCGCATCACAAGAACAACGATTATAACAGGTACAATTAGGAATCGGCATATAAATTTCCAATTCTTCCCAAAGTGTTTTCAAATCAGAATAGAAAGAGGTTACCGATCGAGAATCTTGCGTGAGAGCATAGATTTCTTGTTGAAGCTCGGAAACACGAACAAGATCTCCGCGTGAAAAACGTTCCTTCAAATCGAGCCAAACGTCAGAAGCATTCTCCATAAAGACAATCGACTGTGCAATTGAAGGATCCACCGAATTCATGATCCAACTATGGATGAGCATGTTGCAACGGTTCCAAGATCGAAACGAAGGATCAAACGCATCCACCGGCATCGGAATCGTGCCGTCGAGGAAATCGAACTTGAGTTTCGCACCGAGAGCGCGACGCATTGACCGCGCCCATGAATGATAGTTGGAACCGGTTAAGAGCGGCGTGACTTTGACGGAGGCGGGACCGTCGCTGGAGTGGACATAGTAGGGGCTTGAAGGATCGGAAGAAGGATCCGCCGGCGGCGGAGGAGCGGCACGCGGAGGCATGAAGAAGATAGCGGAAGCGAAGGATCTTAAGCGAGTGATACCATGTTGAGGTAGTTACAAAATCAGTTACGAATCTGTTGAATGAAGGAAGAATGGATCTGAGAAATTGGAAAAGTGAATTTTCATTGATTGGAAAGTGTTCTGTTTACAACTTTATATACAAAGGGGGATATACACTAACTAAAGCTATATTTCTACTTACTTAACACATAATAAAGCTAAGCTAAGTACTGTACAGTATTTACAAGCTAAATATCAACAGATTGCTTTCTTTTTTGCAGGTCCAATATCTCGGAGACAACTAAATTGATGGAGATTCTCAAAACTTATGAACTAGCATCCGGTCAAGAGATTAACTTGTCAAAGTCCGAAGTATTCTTTAGCCGAAATATGAGCAGAGCTGCCCAAGAGGATCTGTCGAACATCATGGGAGTAAAGCATGTCCTAGGCACTGGTACTTATTTAGGACTACCATCCATGGTGGGGCGTCGTAAGAAGGATACTTTTGCATATATCAAAGACCGTATATGGAAGCGAATCAATAGTTGGAGAAGTAGACCTTTGTTACGTGCCGGTAAATCTGTTTTACAAGCAATACCGGCTTATATTATGAATATTTATCTTTTACCGGATTCTCTAATTACTGAAATTGAGAGGATGATTAATGCTTTTTGGTGGGGAGGAGGTAATAATAATGGAATACGTTGGTTTGCATGGAATAAATTAGCATGTCCCAAGGATGAAGGGGGTTTAGGCTTTAGAGATTTTCATAGTTTTAATATGGCTATGGTAGCTAAGCAAGGGTGGAATTTTATGCATAAATCTAATTCTTTGGTGGCAAGGCTATACAAAGCTAGGTACTTTCCGAATCATTCTTTTCTTGAGGCTAACCTTGGTAATAATCCTAGTTTTGCGTGGCGGAGCATTTGGAGGTCTAGGGAGGTGTTAACTTATGGGTGTAGATGGCAAATTGGGGATGGTAGTCATATTAAAGTGATGCATGAACCGTGGTTGAGAAATAGTCATGAATGTTACTTAAAAGCTCCCCAAAACCGTGAGGTATATAATATCATGGTTCAACAACTTATGTTACCTAATGCGAAGAGGTGGGATGAAATTAAAATTAATTCTCTTTTTCCTTTAGATGTAGCTCATGATATTCTTGCGGTTCCGCTGTTAGAAGTGGTTACGGAAGATAGGTTGATTTGGAAGGAGGAGAAAGATGGAATGTATTCGGTTCGCTCGGGGTATCGGATTTATATGAAAGAAAGAAATAGAGGGTATAGAGAGCACGGTGGGGATGGGTGGAGTAACTTATGGAGGATCAATGCACCACCGAAGGTTAAGCACTTGCTTTGGAGAGTTTGCAAGGATTGCTTACCAACTCGGTTACGATTGAGAAACCGTTATGTTAATTGTCCGGAGGAATGTCCAATGTGCTTGTCATGTGGTGAAGAGGAACAACACTTGTTTTTTAGATGCGATATGATCCGAGAGGCATGGGAGGTGATGGGGCTGGTTCATATAATACAGCCACGGCTGCTTCAATTTACTAACATTAGAGACATTATTTTTCATATTTGCAGGCATGAGTCCTCTATCTTGGCTGGAAAATTTGCTACTCTATTGTGGTTTGCTTGGCAAAACCGTAATAACAAAGTGTGGAAAGATGACAGCCTTCAAGCCCGGCAAATTGGCAACCAAGCAGCGAAGTTTTGGCATGAATGGGCTAGCATTAACGGCCTGCTACACGACCGTGACCAGCCAGTTCTTAACGCAACAGCAACTCAAGCTACAGCAGGCTGGCAGCAGCCCCCTTTGGGGTACCTTAAATGTAATGTCGATGCGAGCTTCTACAACTTGGCGGGATCGACTGGATGGGGTTGGGTGCTTCGTGATTCTAATGGTGATTTTAAACTTGCAGGCACTAATATTGTGAACACTCCTTTTAGTGTCGTAGAAGGGGAGGCTATGGCTTTGGTGGAAGCAATGAAAGAGGTGATACAAAGAGGCCTCCAATATGTGGTGTTTGAGAGTGACTCAAAAATTGTGGTCGATGCTATCTCTTCACGACAATCGGGTGTTTCAGAATTTAGTTTGTTGATTTCTTTTATTCAATCGCTACTTACTATGCATAATTACTTTGAGGTTAAGTATGTTAGACGACAAGCGAATAAGGTTGCTCACCATCTTGCTAGAGCGGCCTTTTCTATGTCTCGCCGTCGTATTTTTGATTCGATTCCTCCTTGTATTGACAGTTATTTAAATAATGAAAGGTGTTAAGTGTGTTTATGTCAAAAAAAAAAAAAAAAAACTTCAAAGGAATGAGGAAATCGGTGACACCGGTGACTATAATTGTTCTAACATGAAAAGTATTATGCTTTTTAATTCCATTAGAAATACGGCACAAAAGTTTTAATTATAATGTGTTTCAACTTCAAAAGAAAGAGGAAATTAGTGAAACTAGTGACTAGAATTGTTTTGTCATGAAGAAAGTGTATTATGCTTTTTAATTTCATTAGAAATACGGCAAAAAAAAATAATTAATTGTAATGTGTTTCTACTTCAAAAGAATGAGGAAATCAGTGACACCAGTGACCACAATTGTTCTGACATGAAGAAAGAGTATTATGCTTTTTAATTCCATTAGAAATATGGCATAAAGGTTTTAATTATAATGTGTTTCAAACTTTTAACTCAAAGGAAAGAGGAAAGAGGAAACTGAAAACAGAAAGAGAAAAGAAGAAACTGAAATAGAAACAGAAAGAGGAAAGAAGAAACTAAAAAGAGAAATAGGAAACAAAAGTTACAGATTAATGTGTTAAGAAATTGAAGAGCATGATTATGAGTAATTCTGACTTCTGAAAACAAATCAGAAAATGGTTTTGCATCTATACTAATATATAAAGGGGATACAAATTTTTGGGATGACTTTTTCATTATTTCTATTTTACCCTTAAAAAATAACTTCCACATAAAAATAGATATTCAGTTTTCTTTAGTAAATAATTTTTTTTTCTTCTTAATAACTAAGCACAATTTTCAGATAAAAGTATGTTTTCAATTTTTCTATTGTAAAAAAAAATATTTTCTTCTTCTTAATAACTAGCCACAGCAAAAAAAGGAGGTTACATAGTTATCAATTAACTAAGTCCAATAAAAAAGGAGATTAATTAGTTATTTATATTTGCACAATAGAGAATATTGATCACAAAAAAAAAATATCGATCACACAAACGGGCACGGAAGGCGGCTAGTGGTGAATAAAATGGGAAGATGCCTTTAAACAAATCACCTACTTGTGGAGTTGTGGAGTTGTGGTCTTGCAAAATCTCACGCATGGAATGTGTATAATGTATCTTCCTTCACACATGCTTCACACCTTACCTTTACATTGTCATTAACTTCATCGTTGTCGCCACCATGGCTGGCTTCATCAAAGTTCTCCCCGCCGAACAATGCGCTCCTTCTAGGAAACCACATATCCGGAACGTCCATGGCTATAAATAAGTGATTGCAGCAGACTGTCGGGATGGAGATGTCTTTTTTTTTTTTTTGACAGATGTGGGGATGTCATTTTTCTCTCACTGTATCAAATAACAGTCCCCTAACAAAGACCAGAAATCAGACCAGTTGGGGTACATTACAAGACCACCGTGAAAATAAGCAATATTCATGTATAGCCGATATCTACGTAAGCATTAAGCCAAGACTGAACTACCAAAAAGGATTAGAATAATTTAAATGAAATCATAGGGTTTGAATATCATTGTCATTGCAAACCCAACAAAAAAAAAAATTGCTCGTAAGCATTTGAACTTGGTAAATTAGGCTCTTCAAATCCTGATCACAAAGACATTAGATCTATAATAATAATAAGCAGCAGCAAAGCACCAAACAAGGCACAACGTCTTGGGAAAGACACATGTGACGTGTTGAATTCAAGAACTACATTGAAACAAAAACAAAACTAATTCTATTACGAGTTGAAACATGTCTTACAATGCTATTACTGATTAGACAGTATTAGCGCTCGCTTAGACTTCAATGGAGAGATGAAAATTTAAATCTTTTCTCACAAAAATCAAAACATGTGTCTATGCTATTTTGTATGTAAAACAACTTGCAATTTAAAAGAAAATAAAATACAAGCTTATGTTCTTGTATGGCTACAAAACTGCTTAGATATAATTTCTCACTCTAACAACGAGGCATGTTAGTAGATTTCTACAACTACTAGACCTTTTTCCGCCGAAGGGGATAACAGATTTCAACATGATATTTAGTAATCTTGATCAGCTTGCAACCTTTGCAACCTTTCTTTGTTCAATTTGACCAGATAGTGGACATTGCATCTCCGTCCAACTTATTGGAACCAAAGTTGCACCTAAATAAAAAAAAAAAGTACAACAGATAAGCTTAAAAATTAAAACCAAACAGTTTGTTTCCACATTGTCTACCATATATGAATTATGAAAATCCCTACTTGTTAAGCTGCAAGCTTGCAACTTATAATAACAATTAATAGATTTTATCTCAGTGCTTGCTTCCCATTAGATGAAACGGCATTAGGTGCGTAGAACATAAGGGAGCAATTCATGAGGGAATGCATGAAAAGTTAAAATTAAAGCAGGTCCCTAGACCAAAGTACTAGCATTACACTTCATCGGATGTAAGGTAATCCACTCCCTCATTAATGTTTATATGCAGGGTGTTACTTCAACAAACTCTCCTTTGAGTACAAGTAACTCTAATAACTAACTCTAAAATTAGTTTACATCAATTTTAGTGTCTAGCAAGTAAAATATTAAACAAACCCAAGCTTATCTCTCTCTCTAGTTACATTCTTTAATTCATGACTAAGTGAGATTCCAATTTAAATCACCACATCAGTTCAAAGCAATAATTAAAAATGCAATCCCTCATACTAAACCTTGATTGTTATTGTGCTAACTACTATCTAATAAATTGGTGTAATTGAAATCATATCAGAGATATATGATGAAAGATGAGGGAATCAACTTTGAGGGGGGCTTTTGTTCTGCCCCTTCCCAAGAGAAACTAGCAGAGGGAAACGCAAAGGCACTGAATAGACCTGGGAAAGGGGGAATGCTTCCACACAATCAACTAGACTATAGAATGCAGAAGTTCAAGTCCATGTAAACAAGCAGTAACATAAACTAGAGGGAACTGGCAACAAACTAAAAAGTATATATGAGGGTGAAACTCCAACAATATGAACACAATCTCACCAGCAGTGCTTTCTGCAGAAACAACACCAAGCTCGTTCTTTGCAGTTGACAGAAAGTATGCCCGTGCATTTCCAAGGGAAAGCTGATAAAGAGTTAAGTTAAAGTGTTATTCACGTAGCAACCAATTGATTTGAGGGTAATTTTGAAGTTCTGAAATCAAATTATTAAAATCTTAAAGCAGTAATAGTACCACAACAGCTTTAACAATGTCACCAGGATGAAAAGATAAGTGCATGTCTACTTTATCGATTTCAGTTGCCCTAACATCTTGCTGCCTGCCAAAATAAGAATTATGAATACTCGGACATTTTGTTAAAATATAAAACAGGAGTAATTATTAGAATTACAAATGACAAATGCATGATATATAGATAGTCAAGCATAAATGAAGCAAAGTGAGTTCAAGTGTGCAACCAAACAGACAAGATTTAAACCGACTACAGTACCTACAACCATTTTCTTCCTTTTTTCATGTAATTACTAAAGTCTCTCTAAAACAACAAATGATAACTTCAAAACTAGCGATATCTTTGAAAGAGTAGCAACCCAGTATATAGTACAAACCCAGTTAAACAAATTTAACAAGAAAAATGTTTTAATCAGAAGCTCCAATACCAATAAGAGATCATGCAAGCTCCAAGTTCTTCAAAAAAAAATTCCCTATTATTCTATACAAAGGGGATTTGCAAACTGAGCACGCAATGAAGCATTATATACACCTTTTTTTTGAGGTAATGGAGTTCTCATCCACTTTAAGTGAATTTACCAAAGCAAATCAAATGGAGGTAAAGGGTAGGCAAATTGTAAAGATGAGCCATGCATAGTAAATTGTAAAATTAAAACATAACAGCGTAACAAGTTTACTTGCAACGGCCATTGCATTGAATTCACTTGAATTAAAACTTTCTGATAACCAGAGGCAAAGCAGTGTATAAGATGATTATTACAAAACAAAAAGCTACCAGTAGCAGTCTTATTTTGTGGCTCTGTAAGGTATCAGGTTTGGACATAAGCCCAACTAATGTAACCAGCTCCCCTACTCAACGCATTAGTTGAGCTTAGGCCCAAACCTGATACCTAACAGGCTCAGTCAACCCGCTAATAAGGTATCCTTTTTACCCTCATTATCTTGACTAAATTGAAAATATTTAAACATTAATAATAAAAGAAACTTTTTTTCAACTGCCAATTTTTTTATCATGATTAGGTATTCAATTTGGCAGTTTATCCACTATCAACTAGTTTATCAGCTATCTATGAAACATAGTGCCAATAAAGTTAAAGCAAACCTAATAATCGGTAAATTTTTCGCAACCAGATTTTTTGGCAGTTTATCCGTCATCAGCTATCTATGAAACATAGTGCCGGTAAAGTTAAAGCATACCTAATAATGCCAGTAAATTTTTGCCAACAGATTCTTTGGCAGTTTTTCAGTAATCAACTAGTTTATCAGCTTTCTATGAAACATAGTGCCAGTAAAGTTAAAGCACGCCTAATAATGCCAGTAAATTTTTTGCACACAGATTCTTTGGCAGTTTTTCCGTTATCAACTAGTTTATCAGCTATCTATGAAACATAGTGCCGGTGAAGTGAAAGCATACCTAATAATGCCAGTAAATTTTTCGCAAACAGATTCTTTGGCTGTTTTTCCATCAACTAGTTTATCAGCTATCTATGAAACATAGTGCCGGTAAAGTTAAAGCATACCTAATCATGCCGGTAAATTTTTCGCGAACAGATTTTTGTCCAACACACATAATATCAACTGAAGCAGTTTTAGCCATAACTTTAGTAACCCTAGCAATGACAACAGATCCAGGTTCAGGAACAGGTCCATGAGCTTTATGACCAGTTACTTCAATAGTAGGTCTCTGAATATAACATCACATCACAAACAATTAACAACAAACTCAGCAATTTTATCAATGGAATCAGAATTGAAAAAATGAAACCCTAGTCTAGGAATGGAAGAGTCCGAAGCTATTAACGAACCTGGTCAAGTGAGTCCGAAGCAGGAGGTATGGCGTGGCGGAAACCAGTTAAGGAAGCGTAAACGGTGTTGTTGTGAACCGCCGCGTATGTTCCTCTTCCGGCTTTAACATCACATGTTTTGCCTACTACTTCTCCCGGCGTTACCATCTCTGCCACTGCTGCTTCCATTAACGCTCGTTTCTGTTGTTCGGCGCTCTAAAATGAAACACTTCGGTTTTTGGGCTCAAGAACCGGCCCTTTTAAATATAAATAGTATCTGGTGAAGTTTTAATAATTTAGAGTTTTTTTATTTGGTTTAGATGGTACACCTTAAGGCTGAAAATGAGTCGAGTTTAACTTGTTTGAGTTCGATTTGATAAGAATTGGTAGGGGTATGCAAAATATTCGGTTAGAAGGTCTAAACTTATAATCGGGTCCAGATCCGTTTTAAAAAATCCGGATTTTGGTATATGATTATTAACCAGACCATTTTCATCTAGTCGATTATCCATCAAAATTAAATTTCGGATTTGGTTTAAATTGGTTATTATATTCTTTTCAAATTTGTTTTTGTCAAAACAAAAAAACAAACAAATATCTTATTTTTGTGACAAAACAAACAAATATCCTTTTTTTTGTACAATAAACAAATATCCTTTTATTAAAATTAACGCACAAACCATCACCATGTGCGTGTGATCTTTGCAATTATGATTTGCAATGAACCTTAAATCCCAAATCTACAATAATCTCTCCAATTGAACCCTAATCGATGATATTCTTTTTCAATCGAACCACACGCTTTCTCTCCAATTGCATCCAACCGCTCTAATCATGTATTCTTCCTTTCTCTATTCTTCACAATTAGTTAATTCAATGCGGAGGCAGTTTTTCTACTCTTTATTCTTATTTCAGTAATGTGACGTTGCAGAAAGAAACTTTGTAATTTGTATTGCTTAGTTGATTATTATGCAGTGCATAAAATACAAATATATACAGCAGTGTGTATAGTAAGTCACGATCCTAGAATCGTGTTAATCATGATGGTCGTGCACTATTTTTAGTAACAAAAGAAATCTAGAAGAAGGAATGTGAATGGTCTTCTTCACAAGTTTTTTTTTCATCTCTTTCGAGTTTCAAACACATATCAGAAGCAATTTGGCTTGAAATTGATTATTACTGCAAGAATAAAAAAGAAAAGTTATTTTTTTTTACAGTTTTTAAGATATTTTTCGTCTGCGTAAAAAAAACTCAGACCAAATTAACTGTTTATTAATCCAATTTTAAAAATAATCAGTTTAAAATTGGATTTAAAAATTAACCGCTTTTAAACCGAATTTATAAAAATATCCGGTTATGTATCTGTATCCAAATTTATAACTGGTTATATAACCGATTTATAAAAAATAATGATTTTGGTCATGTATCCAAATCCATATATCTAGTTTTGGTTTGTATATGGTTTGGTTTGGCAAAATAACCGACCATACACACCCTTAAGAATTGGTACACATAAAAGTAGGAGGATTGTTCTGCACCCGATCTGATTATTTTCATTAACAGTTAAATAAATATTAAATTGTCTCATTAATTTTATTGTGTGTCAAAACAAAATGCATACTACTAGCTCAATTGATAGTATGAATGCATTGAACATGTACTTGAACCCGATGGTACATGGTTCGTGTAACACCCAAACCCATAATTATATAAAATATGCCTTTATAAAATATTTATTCGAGAATACGCAACGGAAATAAGATTTGATTTACAAAAGGTTTGGTTCGAGTATTACATCGTACACATAAAAGCTCGCTAATAACTTAATTAGTAAAACAATTATTTTACAAGATAAATTTCTAGGAAAATACATCTTTATATACATTAAAAATAAGAAGTAAGACTCTAAATACACATTATAGAAATGATCTCATCCCCGTGTCATGATTAGAGCGGAGCTTCACCAACGACTGGAACACAAACATAACCTGAGGATCTGGATCTCAAATCCAGCACATACATAAAACAGAGGGTTAGATAATATAACCATAAAAAGAATTTAAGTGTAAGAACATACTTAACACTTAAGACATAGCATAAACAACTCAATTCATATACATATATTGGTTCCATGCTATTCACATCTCATAACCACAAAAGGGTACATCATGTCACAATAATATCACATTCTCAATCAATTGACAAAGTATACACGTCATCAATTATCAATCATTACTACACATCTTATAACACACTTAATCACTTAATTACATTATTAAGAGATATCAATCGATGTCATATACCAAATAATACATTTAATCACATATTTCTAATGCAACTATTGTCACATTCATGCAATGCTTCCTAGTAACATTACTAAGTGCATGTGGTACCTCATAGTTATTGGAAAACTTATTCCAAATATATCTTAGTCAACCGCAGCTACTAAGATATCTGCCATACTTTAGGATCCCCTCTAAAGTATTTGCTCGTTATATAAAATGATGCATGTATGCTAGATTACCAATTATATAATTTAACCAACTTATCCCATAAGGATATCACAACATATACAAATCTCAATAACTCAATTGAAGATATACAATCCCATTGATTAAATCATATTCAATAAATCTCACAAGTAATCAAGCATACATATTCAATACTCCAATTAAACATCAACATCAACAATTAATCATTGCATAAGAATACCAATGAAACATGTTATCATACAATACCCCTTCTACATGCAAGACCCCTTCAATCATGCAGTAATACTTTCTACAGGTAAGACCCCTTCTATCATGTAGTACCCCTTCTACAGATAAGACCCCTTCTATCATGCAAAATACTTTCTACAGGTAAGACCCCTGTTTTCGGTTTAAGCTTAGAATCACCTAAAGACATCACCTTTCATCATATAAATTCTTAAATCTATCAACTTTAAGCATACATGGGTCATATAAGCCTAGAAGTACAACTATAAACATGAATTAACACCAAAAGGGTAAGAATCATGAATTTTCATACATTACTTCAAAAGTTCATAACAACATAAAATCTTTAACAAACATCTACAAATTCTCATTTCAAAAACCCAAGATTCATAATTTCATATTGCAATAAACTCAACAATCATTAAATCATGTAAAGGTACCATTTTTATTCAATGAAAACACCCACCCAAAAGAAAAGAGTGCAGAGAGTTTGGGAATGGAGAAATGGACATTCTCTCATCTCTATGCTCACTCTAATTATATTATCTAAACCTCATACCTCAATTAAGTTGGATTATCTACTCCACCAATCTCCTTAGCTTTCAATCCTCAAGCTTAAGCTCTCTTTGTTCTTCCATTAGTCACTATTTTCTTCCTAAACAAGCTGCTATACTCAGAACTCGATTTCTCCCACCTCAGACCTTATTTCGACGATCCCCACGGTCAAAAGTTGCGTTTGGGTGTTGTGAATCTACCCTCAAAATCTCGTCACGATCCGACGGTTAACGAATCGGGAAATGAAATTTTAGTGAGGCTGTTGTAAGGAAAACGGGATTTGTTTCTCTACTCTCATTCTTTCTCTATCTCAAAACCCTCTCTCATTTCTCTTTCTTCCTCCACCAAAATTTGTGACAAATGAGCTTCTCTCTCTAATTTTCTCCTTTTATAACTAGGTTACCACTCATCAATTACCAATACTGTAACACCCAAACCCGTTATTTAATAAAATTATAACTCTTAAAATATAATGCAAAGTACGCAACGGAAATGATTATTTATTATAAAAATAGCGGTTCGAGCATTACAAATACCTCTTACAAAACACCTACTAATAACTTAATTAGTGGGTATACCATTTATTACAAAAATGTTTCTAAAACAATACATCCTTAAATGAATTTGAAAATATGAACAAAACTCTACACATAGGAAACCAATTGCCCGTGTCGTGATCAGAGCGAAGCTTCACCGAGACATACCAACTGAAGAATCTGGACCCAAACCAGTACATATACACAAAATAAGAGAGTTAGTTTCAATTCAAGTTCATAATAGTAAGTATAAGGTACACTTACATTATGGAAAACATTCATAATAAAACTAGATCGCATACTTATCAAATAACATGCAATCAATATCCGTAATGGCAATAAACTATACTCATTACCATGCAATTAAACATATAACCAAGTTCTCATTATTCAATCAATCTCAATTATAATGATAATGGGAAAACACAATCACAATTATCAATCAATATTACACATCTCATAGTATGTTCAATTATAAGTATCACATTATTCAACCATTCACAATTATAATGAAATACAATCTCAATTATCAAATAACAATTAGAGTGCACAACTTCCTAATGCAAACTAATGCAAACACATAATGTATGTCACCCTAGACATATCTAATGCATGTGGTACCATCGTCTTTATTAGAGTATCTCACCTCTAATATCCGTCTTTATTAGAGTATCTCAACACATCATCATATCATCATTAAGGTATACATTCAAGCATTACATAATAACAAATGTTATCTTAGCTAATCATAGCTCAATCTCAATCAACATGCTCACATAAACATGTCATCATCATACCAACTCATGGTTCAATCAATCCAAACATATAATATATTATAAGACCAAAGCTAAACATGTTATAAGCTCACTCTCATCATACAACATGAAGAAATTTCTCAAAATCAGGTCTTGGTCGCTGGGCGACAGCTAGGGAAGAACAGGCGACGAAAGGCAGAGAGGTTATCACTCATAGCGAAGCCTGGCGAATGCTGGTCGCTGGTGGTCGCTGGGCGACCAACTCAAAATTCTGGGTTCATGAAGAACACATGAATCCTCGCTTGCAGCGACCAACTGGTAGCTGGGCGACCAAACCCAGAAATTCATGTTCTGCTCACGGGTTTCCCATAAAATCACATAAAAATCACGAATTTCATGTTATAAACTCTTAAAGCTATCACATTTAAGCATACATATCATATATAGACCTAGAAGTACAAGTTCTAACATCATTAAACATCATCTCAAGTAAAAAGTAGAGATTTTTCCTCATTTTGCTTAAAACTCATTTTCAAATATCAACAACAACAATTCTCATATAACACACGAAATTGATGATTGAAATAGAAAATAGAATCATGTAATAACATATTAACATCATACACTAACACAGAAAATCATTAAATCACATTCCCTTGATTTCCCTTTCCCACCAAAAGAGATGAGAGAGTTTGGGTATGGAGATTAGACATCTCCGCTCTCTTTAACCATCTCTATAAATTGAAAAACTACTCTCTTACCTTCTATTAAGATGAACACTTGAGTCCTTCTCTCCCCCTCTACTTCCTCCTTCTTCTTCTTCTTCTATCTTCTAAGCTTCTCTCTCCACCTCTTTCTCTATTTTTCTCTTATGAGCTCTTACTCACTCTAACCCTCAAAACCCTATTTAAAACCTAATGTTTTACAAAGACCAAACTATCCTTTCTCTTTGTCTAAGCCCAATTAACTTAAGCCCAACTATTCTATTCTTTCACAACACTACTCACTCACTTAATAAAATAATTACTCTACTCTTTCCTAAAATGGACATTATCTCACTTAATAATAATTAACCCAATAAAATACTATAAAAATGTTATTAATTCTAATAAATCTAATAAAATAAAAATACGGGTGTTACAACTCTCCCCCACTTAAAAGATTTTCGTCCTCAAAAATTACACGACTCAAACAACTTCGGATAAAACTCTTTCATTCCACTTTCCCATAAAAATTCAATCTCCACACATCATCAAATTCGACAAAACTAGTTTATCCCATCAACATAATTTCGTTTACCATCAACAAGAGATTAAGGTTGATCAATTCCTTAATTTGTCAATAAGTATCTGATAACCATGATGGTGACATAAACTATCTTTACCAAATTTCAAATATGTTTTCTTAACGAGAACTTTTCATCATAATATCCTTCAATAGCTCTCAATCTTCAAGGGACATTCACCACTTCACAATTCTCCATAAATCCTTATTTTCAACTTCGATCGCTCGATTTTCCTTAATCCGCATATTCCATGTCTAATTCTTATCCAATCACAGTCTTAACTTATCGTCTCCTATCCATTTTCCATCAAGGTTCTCCAATTCCTCGTAATAACCAATGAAACTACATCCTTAATGACACAACTATTCCCTTCGCACTAGTTCTCATACTTATGCCGAACTCCCAACACAACCTCTAATCTCTATATCATCGCTTCACGCTCACCTTTCACCAAGGTTTCATCATTACCACTATAACAAGAATAACCAACCAACTTCATTCCGAAAAATGCATCCCTTTTAAACTTAATAACTTCTCGGTTTTCCATAAGTCCTTAATCCTCTTTAATTTCTTAGCTTCGCCCAATCGCATAATCATAGATGAATCTCATTCTAACCTACTCAATTGATGATACAATCTCAACGCTCGATACCAAAATTCTTTGCCTCAAATTTCCAACATAACTATGTCAGTTCCAATTTATCCCTTATCTAACTCTTGTGCCGCTTACATAAAATGTTCACCTTTTAAACTACCACTGTCGATATATATATATATATATATATTCATTTCCCATCTCTTTTATTACTCCGTAGTTGTCATACCCTAATTTTGCCCCATATTTTTATTTATTCCAATTTTGCCCCATGGCATTTTGCACTTTTTAAATAAGTCAACAAAACCCTTTTTCAATTTAAAAATCAATGTTGACACAAAACACATGGAACTATTTCTTCTTGCATGATTATGGCTTAGCATGATCATAAGAGAGAAATTTTTACCATTTTGCCCTTGCATTATTTTTATTTCTTATTTATCATTTATTTTTAACTAGTTACTTGCATTTCAAGAAACCTTTTCAAAAATCAAATTTCAATTCTTTTTTCTTCTATTTTTGATCCATAAATATTTCATATAATCATATTTCATCATGCATATTTTTATTTTTGTCATATTTATTTTATTTTTATTTATTTCGTATATTATTCTTAATTTGTGTTTTATTCCAAAAAAATCAAAAGAGGTACCAAAAATTTACAATCATCACCACCTCATCATAAACCTAGAACATTCTATTCTAGTACACATCATCACAAATTTTGTTTGGAAACAGAGGACCAAAAAATAGGACACAAAATATCATAATTCACATTCTCCAATTTACCCTTTCTTAGCCACCAATCTACCCTTTGTTCTTATCCAATTGAAGCCAATTCTTAACCTAATTTCTCACTACAAATAACACCCTTCAGTGAGGAGAGAGAGGGAGGCGCAGCTACACAGAGCCAAGAACCCTAGATCAAAAATCACTCAAAAATTCATCAACTTTTTCTCTCATTTCTCTAAATTCGAAATCCTTTGAAACCACCTCCAAACTTCAAAATCTTGGTCAAATAAGCTTCCAAACACTTCCAGTAACATGAACCAACCATAAAACACAAGCTTCCTTCCATAAATTTGTGTGAATTCAAACCTCAAAAACTCTAAAAAATGTGATAATGGAACTTGAACTTCCAGCCATTGTTTCGGCCATTTCTCAACACCATTCATCACCAAATGACACCATGAACCTTGTCCAATCAATAATTGTGCTTAATATTGCTTAAATCGTGTTTTTCAATTTTTTCACTCAAACTTTATCTGAATATATCTCAAGTTATAGACACTTTCAGGAAAAAGTAATGATGGATTCATGATCACCATGAAAAATCGAGCAGGATAGAGCTTTGTTTCGCACGATTTGGTTAAGATTTGATGATATTCGAATTTGGACCGAAAGCATGTTGTTGTTGTTTCATCGTGATGTTTCTCAAGGATGAAGACAACCCACGTACACCCTTGTGTTTCCAGATTTAATCTCGTCTGTTGGATCGTTCAAACATGTTGCAGCCGTTGATCAGCAGATCATATCACGTGCGTTGGATGCTTTAATGAAAAGATCCTGCGCTCCACAACGCGCGTTCCACCGTGTTCTCCATTTTCTGCGAGGTACAGGAATATTTTCGTTTGACTTCTATTTTTTTTTCTGCAGACTTGCTACCTGCACCCCCATATTTTTACTATGCTTCATAATTTGCACCCCCCTGATTATGATTTTAAGTGATTCTTAGCTTATTTGCAAAAGCACTTATGTGACTTATTAGCTTGCTTAAGCTTGTTAAGTCACTGTTTATGCTTATATCATGCTAACTTCATTTTTGAACTTTTCCAACTTATTTTCATAAGTAATTTTCAATTAAGTTGTTTTGTGCATAAGTGCTTATTTGGGGTTTCAAAGAGCTCTTTAGCTTATTTGACCCCACTTCTTGCACAACATTGATTTAAACACAGTAGTCACTGTATACAAATCATTTCCAAACTTTTTCAACTTATTTTCATAAGTAATTTTCAATTAAGTTGTTTTGTGCGCAAGTGCTTATTTAGGGTTTCAAAAAGCTCTTTAGCTTATTTGACCCTAATTCTTGCACAACATTGATTTAAACACAGTAGTCACTGTACACAAATCATTTCCAAACTTTTTCAACTTATTTTCATAAGTAATTTTCAATTAAGTTGTTTTGTGCACAAGTGCTTATTTAGGGTTTCAAAAAGCTCTTTAGCTTATTTGACCCTAATTCTTGCACAACATTAATTCATATACAGTAGTCACTGTATACAAACTTTTACAACTTTTTTTTTCAACTTATTTTCATAAGTGATTCTCAGTTAAGTTGTTTTGTGCATAAGTGCTTATTTGGGGTTTCAAAGAGCTCTTTAGCTTATTTGACCCTAACTTTTGCACAACATTGATTCATATACAGTAGTCACTGTATAAAATCATTTTCAAACTTTTTCAACTTATTTTCATAAGTGATTTTCAATTAAATTGTTTTGCGCATAAGTGCTTATTTAGGTTTTCATTAAGCTCTTTAGTTTATTTGACCCTAATTTTTGCACAACATTATTTCAAATACAGTAGTTACTGTATATGAATTTTGGCTAACCTTTTTAACTTATTTCCATAAGTCCTTTTTAACTTAAGTTGTTTTTAGCTTATTTAAATAAGTGCTTAAGTGATCCAAATTACTTCTTTAAGTACTTTTGGGTCATTTTCTCTTGCACAATAAATTGTTCAACCCTAATTAGCTTAGGCTAATCATGTTTGTTTGTGTTTGATTGTTTATTCCTACTTACATGTATTTATTTAATTGCTCGCAACTTCATTTTTGTACCATGTTTAATTTATTGTTTCATACAGGATTATTTAGTATTGCATATTTGCATTGCCCATTTATATCATATTGATTCATGCATTTGCATTCATACCATGATTATTTGCATCATTGCTTTGTTATTATATCACTTGTATCTACTATTATTTTTGTTGCGATTTGTCTGGTTCCTTTGCTTTTTCCTCTTGGACTTTATTTTCACAATCAAACCTAATTCAATTTTTTGCAATAAATAGTGGATGAAAAAGGGGGAATTTAGCATTTGCTTCTTTCCGCTCCGGATGACTTGGATCCTAGACATCTGACTAGTAGTCGCAAGTTGTTCTCATCCTAATCAAATTCTAAAATTAACCAACTCTCGTCTTCTCCTTTTGAAACACTTTCTTTAATCAAATTAAATCAAGATTTTCATAATAACAAAGGTGAAAAAGGGGGAATTTAGCATTTGCTTCTTTCCGCTCCGGATGACTTGGATCCTAGACATTTGACTAGTGATCGCAAGTTGTTCTCATCTTAATCCGACTCTAAAACAAATCAACCTTCGTCTTTTCCTTTTGGAATACTTTCTTAATCAAATTAAATCAAGACTTTCATAATAACAAAGATGAAAAAGGGGGAACTTAGCATTTGCTTCTTTCCGCTCCGGATGACTTGAATCCTAGACATTTGACTAGTGGTGGCAAGTTTGTTCTCATCTTAACCAAGCGTTAAAACTTAACCCAACACACTCAAATTTTCTTTTCAGAAAACATGGATATACGCTTTATCCATTCCTCTGACACATACACAGCTTAAGCCTCTAAGTAGAGCATGCAAGCGTCGTTGTATCAGCGGAATGCGAAATAAGCAACATCCGTTATTCAAACTTTCTTTTTTACAATGGATATACGCTTTATCCATTCCTCTGACACATACACAGCTTCCGCCTCTAAGTAGAGCATACAAGCGTCGTTGTATCAGCGGAATGCGAAATAAGCAACATCCGTTATTCAACCTCTTTTTCATAATGGATACACGTTTTATCTACTCCTCTGACACACACACAGCTTAAGCCTCTGATTAGAGCATACAAGCGTCGTTGTGTCAGCGGAATACGAAATAAACGTTATCCACTAAAATCAACCAACCACACAAACATTTTTTACCAGAACTACGTGAGTTTTGAGTTTCCCATTGCACCGGGGAATACGTAGGAGCGGGCTCCTACAACCGTCAAACTCAATTAATAAAAACCCTTATTTTCTTTTAATTTATTTTGGAAACGAAGTATAGATTAGATAGGATAAAAGGCAATTTAATTCAAACCTACGCAAACAAACCCAAACCACCTAAACGGTTCCCATCGAGTACGATGGATGCGAGGGGTGCTAATACCTTCCTCTCGCATAACCAACTCCCGAACCTAAACCAAGGTTTTAGCGATATTTTCCTTTCCCCCCACGGGATAAATAAACGTCAATGGCGACTTCATTGTATGAAAAATGGAAGTGATTTTCCAGCCCGCTACAGTAGTTGTCCAACATCAATTCTCATATTGAGATGCTTAAATCCAAGTATATATCTTAAGTCATTCATCAAGCCTTACACTAATGGTATGTCTATCTCCCTTACATTATGCACAACTTTTAATCCTTCTATTTCTCATCATGTTTTCTATACTCAATCCCTTTCGATAGACAATCACTTGGCTATTTCTCAACACGTCCTTCCAATGGTCAACTTGTTTATCCCATACTTTTCATTAATAACACTTCACACCCATCTTCATCCTGACTTCCAAAATCTCATGGGGACATTTCCAACATACCCTTCTACTTAACGATCTCGTCGTTTTGATTCCAATGGCTACCTTATCTTAAGTTTCCTTTTGAACTTGATAAACCTAACTCGCAAATTCTACCCTAGAATTTCATTCAACTTCGACACTAGTTGTCCGGTCATTATCCAAATTGAATTACTCTATCTTTGACAAGCCTCTTTCAAAACTCTTGAAATACTAGTCCACTCACAGATTCTATCTTAGAATCTCATAATTCTATTCTCATCCATTTGAAGTTTGCTTACTCTACTCTTACCGATTCGCACTAGTCGGTCCATTAAATCTAAATCCACCTTTTGACTTTCTCAAATCTTTTCAAGAATACTGTTCACCCACTTCATCATGCTCGACTCCACACTTCTAAGTATTATCTCCTATATCAATCTCACACCTCCAAACTGTTCGCTTAACTCCAACTCTTGTGTCACAAATGCCAACATCTGTAAAACTTACTTCTCTAAGTATCCGCTATCACATTAACTCAACTCTGATGGTAACTCAATCCAATTATCCATTCTCCGAAATTCTAACTAGTTCCCTATGCCACTTATTCATCTCTATTTGGTCAGTCAATACTTCGAACTCTTGTGATCACCGAATACCTCCACTTTAAAATCATACAAGTAACACTTCCAAAACATAAACGCACTCGCGACCGTTACTTCAAAGTTCCACTGGTCATACCAACTAACTTAGGGATCTCTCACTAAAACACAATATCTACTTCTGACGGATCAACGATCATTCCTCCTCGCGACCAAGATCCACATTTTTGTCAACTTGTTCCTTCTCCTCAACCAGCTCCGAAACAAACTTTACCAACGCGCAAACGTTCTTCTCTGGGTATCTCTATCTATCTTATTCCCCTATACTCAAACGTCTCAGAGAGGTATAACCTCCTCCCCCACTTATTTCAGACCCGCCTACAATCATCTATTGAACTTCCCGATTTTCCATCTAACTGTAGGTTTCTACGGTTCTAACTTATTCTTCCCAAAAGAAACTAGTATCCACAGTGTTCACACACATGTCGCATACAAGGGTAAGCTACAAACACGACATCTATCTAAGATTGCACAAAGCTTAAATAAAACATTTCATATAGAGATTTAAGTAACATATATCTTTTATAAATTTAAAACTAATAATCAAATCAAGACAACAAAAGATGAATATTGCATAATGACAATTCCAAACAGTCTAATAGTTCGCATGCATCAAATCCTCTCACGCAACAAATAATTAATTTAGCATGATAGTTAACATGGTAAAACAATCAAATATGTGCATCATATTTATCAAATCTATCATAAAGAAATGATATACTTGCTTACTATAACTTATAGATAACAAAAGAAATAAATCAAGTTTCATTTACTCAAAGGAATAATTAATTTCAACAAGATCCACAATATTTGGAATCAACACTACTTCTAAGATTTATCACATGTCATAAAGAACTACACATCAATCATACATATGAACATACATGAAGATTCATATAAATTTTACTTCAAATAGTTACATTAAACTATCAATTCAATTATCATACTTAAACAACTAGAGTAAAACATCATATATCCAAGTTCGTTAAAACATGAGGTCATAATTTTAAACACACGAAGTTAAAACAAACATATAAGCATAATAATCGACACGAATTAATTTGCAAACATGTGAAATTACATAATCATAAGTTATTGCAATACATGTTCATGTTAAGGTATTCGAGTAATCTAACCAATTCATTCCTATTCATAAATTCTCAATTAGTTCCATGAATACATACATATTATTATCATCACTAACCATTCACAAGTAAGATATACATACATGATTCAATCACACATACGTAAGCATATCATCATCATAACCCGATCACAATTCAACAACATACTTGTCATTACATCCTGATCAGCATTTATCAACTCATATATGCATATACATAATCATATTATCATTTAACCAATTCAGTCATTCTACACAAGCAATCATCATAAATAAATTATCACAACATTCATTTATGACATATGCATAAACATAAAACTTTATTTCATATAACAAAGATTTTCATCAACAAAGAATCTATACTCATATACGAACATAATCATTTTAAATAGCACAATAACAAGAAGACATTATCTTGAAATCAAAACAACAATGATGAATGCATATTCATTATCAATTATGAATAATTATATCATGTTATCATCACTCACTTATCATGGGATCATAAATAAATAAAATCATGTCATAATTACATAAAGATTATAGCTTTAAGCACATACAACTATTATAATCATAAGAGTATAACATTCATCATGAATCAACATAAAAAACACATACTCATTACTTGACTTGATAACTTATAACTTAGATACTTATCAATCTCCTCAATTTCTCACCAAAAAGAGTGAGTAGCATAATTCAATTCATATCACTCATAGTTCATGAATAAACAATCACCAATAAATTCATGAAATGAACACATCACAACTTATCAACATTTATGAAACAATAGATTCATAAGTTAACACAAATTAAAACACAAGTCTCAAGAATTAAGTAAACCAACACATCAAAGATCAATCGATACCATAAACACGATTAACTCAACACTCACTTGATTCTAATATCCAACTGCCCGTGTCGTGATCAGAGCGAAGCTTCACCGAGACATACCAACTGAAGAATCTGGACCCAAACCAGTACATATACACAAAATAAGAGAGTTAGTTTCAATTCAAGTTCATAATAGTAAGTATAAGGTATACTTACATTATGGCAAACATTCATAATAAAACTAGATCGCATATTTATCAAATAACATGCAATCAATATCCGTAATGGCAATAACTATACTCATTACCATGCAATTAAACATATAACAAAGTTCTCATTATTCAATCAATCTCAATTGTAAGGATAATGGGAAAACACAATCACAATTATCAATCAATATTACACATCTCATAGTATGTTCAATTATAAGTATCACATTATTCAACCATTCACAATTATAATGGAATACAATCTCAATTATCAAATAACAATTAGAGTGCATAACTTCCTAATGCAAACTAATGCAAACACATAATGTATGTCACCCTAGACATATCTAATGCATGTGGTACCATCATCTTTATTAGAGTATCTCACCTCTAATATCCGTCTTTATCAAATATTATCATTTGATATCCTCTTTATTAAAATCCACATGATTCTAATATCCAACTCAAAAGATGAATGCATGAATGTACACATACCAAATAACGATGATAACACTATACATCTAATCATGAATAATAGGCCACTCATCCCTATTATTCCTTCTTTAAGTTCTCATTAACTTATCTCAACACATCATCATATCATCATTAAGGTATACATTCAAGCATTACATAATAACACATGTTATCTTAGCTAATCATAGCTTAATCTCAATCAACATGCTCACATAAACATGTCATCATCATACCAACTCAAGGTTCAATCAATCCAAACATATAATATATTATAAGACCAAAGCTAAACATGTTATAAGCTCACTCTCATCATACAACATGAAGAAATTTCTCAAAATCAGGTCTTGGTCGCTGGGCGACAGCTAGCGAAGAACAGGCGACGAAAGGCAGAGAGGTTATCGCTCATAGCGAAGCCTGGAGAATGCTGGTCGCTGGGCGACCAACTCAAAATTCTGGGTTCATGAAGAACACATGAATCCTCACTTGCAGCGACCAACTGGTAGCTGGGCGACCAAACCCAGAAATTCACGCTCTGCTCACGGGTTTCTCATAAAATCACATAAAAATCACGAATTTCATGTTATAAACTCTTAAAGCTATCACATTTAAGCATACATATCATATATAGACCTAGAAGTACAAGTTCTAACATCATCAAACATCATCTCAAGTAAAAAGTAGAGATTTGTCCTCATTTTGCTTAAAACCCATTTTCAAATATCAACAACAACAATTCTCATATAACACACGAAATTGATGATTGAAATAGAAAATAGAATCACGTAATAACATATTAACATCATACACTAACACAGAAAATCATTAAATCACATTCCCTTGATTTCTCTTTCCCTCCAAAAGAGATGAAAGAGTTTGGGTATGGAGATTAGACATCTCCCCTCTCTTTAACCATCTCTATGAATTGAAAAACTACTCTCTTACCTTCTATTAAGATGAACACTTGAGTCCTTCTCTTCCCCTCTACTTCCTCCTTCTTCTTCTTCTATCTTCTAAGCTTCTCTCTCTACCTCTTTCTCTATTTTTCTCTTATGAGCTCTTACTCACTCTAACCCTCAAAACCGTATTTAAAACCTAATGTTTTACAAAAACCAAACTATCCTTCCTCTTTGTCTAAGCCCAATTAACTTAAGCCCAACTATTCTATTCTTTCACAACACTACTCACTCACTTAATAAAATAATTACTCTACTCTTTCCTAAAATGGACATTATCTCACTTAATAATAATTAACCCAATAAAATACTATAAAAAGGTTATTAATTATAATAAATCTAATAAAATAAAAATACGGGTGTTACAAAAACACCCTTACTAACTTAACCTAGGCCCAATACCAAAGCCCAATTCTCAATCTATCATAACTTTACTCTTTACTACTCATCTCTACTCATTCTATTAATAAATGAAAACCACATAATTAATAATAATTAACTCCTTGTAATCCTAATTAAAGGCTCTCAACTAGATTAATGATTTTAATAGATTACTAAACTACCATTCACTTAGCCAGAACATAATTATTCATAAAATCACAAAATCACATATATTCAATTAAATAAATAGATAAATATATAATCACACAAAAATCCTATTTATTAAAATACGGCTGTTACAGTTCGATTTTCACGGAAGGCAAAGACTCCACTAGAGAGAGGTGGAGGAGATCGTGAGGTGGCAGTGCTAGGACCACCTAAGATGGTGGGGCCCTGACTGTTACAAAAAAATTCAAAAAAAATTAAATTAAAAAAATTGGATATTAGATAAATCATAGACAGTTGATTTTCCCTCATTCTCATGTATTAAATAGGGGTGTGCATGGTCGGTTATTTTGCCAAATCAAATTATATCCAAACCAAAACCAGATATATGGATTTGGATACATGACCATAACCATTATTTTTTATAAATCGGTTATATAACCAGTTATAAATTTGGATACGGATACATAACCAGATATTTTTATAAAACCGGTTTAAAAGCCGTTAATTTTTAAATCCAGTTTTAAACGGGTTATTTTTAAAACTGGATTAATAAACGATTAATTTGGTCTGTTTTTTTTTACACAAACGGAAAACATATTAAAAATCGTAAAAAAATACACTTTTTTTTATTCTTTGCAGCAAATTGCTTTTGATATGTGTTTGAAAGAGATGGAAAAAAAACATGTGAAGAAGACCATTTACATTCCTTCTTCTAGATTTCTTTTTTTCAATTACAACGTGATAAAGGTATACAAATTATTAGTGTAAAGATAATGGGCTATTTATTTTCTAATTTTCTTTTTTCTTTTATCTGGAAGCAATTGGAAAAAATGAGTGTAGTTCGATTGGAAGAGAATATCGTCGATTAGCGTTCAATTGGAGAGATTATTGTAGATTTGGGGTTTAGGGTTCATCGCAAATCACAATTGCAGAGATCACACGCAGATGGTGAACCGGTGATGGTGTGTGCGTGAATTAATTTTAATAAAAGGATATTTGTTTTTTTTTTGTTAAAAAAAAGGATATTTGTTTGTTTTGTAAGAAAAAACCGGATATTTGTTTGTTTTGTAAAAAAAAAAGAACATTGTTTGCTTTTTTGTTGTTGACAAAAATAAATTTGAAAAAGATATAATAACCAATTTAAACCAAATCCGAAAATTTAATTTGGATGGATAACCGACCAGATGAAAATGGTTTGGTTAATAACCATATACCAAAATCCGGATTTTTTAAAACAGATTTGGATCCGATTATGAGTTTGGGCCTTCTAACTGGATATTTTGCACACCCCTAATATTAAATATAAGGAAAATGCTTATTGTAGCGAAGGCTACTTTCACGAACATATTGCGAAAGGCGTGATAATTTATTTCTCTCTCACCTACGCTTCTCTTTCTACCATTACTATTACCAATATTTGATACATTTCCATGGCATATAATGATTTTAAAGTAGAACTTGGATCTCTCATTTATAATTCCTAGATTACTTAATAGCTATGAAGTTTGGGCACTCCATTTTAGGGAGAGTATTGGTACCAGGTACGTACCAGTATCCGATATTTTTATAGTATTCCTTGGATACGCACCGATGGCGTACCTATTTTATTTTTTATTTTTTTGCAACGGATACACGTGTGGTACTCTGTGGTACGCGCGTGGTACACAAGTCCAAACAAACGCAATTTTTTCTTTCTTTTAATCGCTTTTTTTTATTTATAGATATATTTATGTTTTTTATTTGTTTATTATATAAAAGTAGCAGCTCTACTAAATCAATAACAAACTAGTAACTGAATTTATTCACTCATTCATTGAAAATGAATATGCTCAATCTAATTTTATTCAAAAAATATTCATTTGCTCTCTCGAGAGAGAAATAATAATACTTATAATGAAGGAACAACAAAAACATGCGATATTGATATGTAGATGGTTTTTTTGAAGTAGCAAGTCTTTCTTGCGAAGAACCTGAGTTAGACGCCATTTTTTTAATGATGATGAAGAGGGAAACAATTTGACTTTTTTTAGCTAATTGCTTTTTACTTGTTTAATTATTTGTTGTAACAATATAGTTCTATTATTTTATTTGTATAATTATATTAACAAAATTATACAAATGTACCCGTACCTTAATTTTTTTTAAATTATCGTACCCGTACCAGTACCGGATACTGGTACCGTATCCACCCCTAGGTTAAAATTGTGTGGCTGTGTGAGTAAAAGAGTATTGACAAACAAAAAGGTTACAATTCCTTGTGCGCGTTTAACAAGTTCGTGAAAATTTCATCACTCATGCACATCAATCACCGAAAATACAACAAATCAACTGCATGCATATCAATTACCAATAATACTTCCAATTTTGAATTCATTCTTCTTAATTCTTTATGTATTAAATATGAATATGAATTATAGAGTCACATATAGTCACATATGTGACGTGATAATAAATATTATATAAATTTGATAGAAAAATAAAATGATTGTAAATTAACCTTTATTAAATTTATGTATTGTATATCTATTTTTATTTCTTACTAAATGTATTATATATCTATCATATATAAAATAATTTTTTTTTATAAATAATCACATAAATTTTGCAACATTTCATTTTTTCAACAAATTATAATTCATGTAGTTATCACTTTGAACATAAATTATTTTTTTATGTTATTTCTTTTCATTTATTCTTTTGTATTTTCCTTTTTGTTCCTTTTGCACTATCTATTAACAAAAAATCTTTTATATTTTCCATTTTCACTAGTACATGTTAAAAAATGTATAAATTAAAAAGATAATTATATTTATTCAAAAGTAACCTTACTACTACGTATTGATGGATTTATAATCGATATAAATTGTGTATTGGATTGAGATTTATAAAGACTATTTTAACAACAAAAAAAAATCTTGAAGATTTTAAAAGATTTTGTGAGATTGTATTGATTTTATGAGATTTTAAAAGATTTATTTCAAAAGACTTTTTACGATCAGGATTCTTTACACATGATTTTAATGTATTTTTTAGGATTTCAAAATACTTTATGGATTTCTAAAAAATTTAACAATAAAAACATTTCTCTACTTAAAAAACCAGTTAGAAGTCTACAACGGTCTATAGTATTTAGTTAGTTTAATAGCTATCAATAAAGATGTTAATCGCTGAAAAGTTAGAAGTTACGAAAACAGTCTAAATATACGACGGGTATCAAGCAGGATTAGGGGAGGGAATCGATCCGACTAGTCTTCCTCACACTCTGAATCAAACTATCTTTACGTTTCTACACAAGCATATCGCTATTTTTAAACAAAACCTTTTTCAAAACTCAAAGCAAATGCAAACCATCGAACTTAAATAAAACTAGTCGTACTTGACACGATCCATGTGGATACGAACTCATTCTAGACACATAGATTGTGAATTATTACTCGACGACTGACTGATTCACTTGTCAGACCGTAGTCACCCGTGCTTGGCACGAGTTCACACGCTAGTTTTAATGAAAAGGATAAACTAATATTCATGAAAAACTAGCAAACTTTGGTCTTTATTGAAAAAATTAAGAGAAACAAAGTAAGAATAAATTAGTAGTTGCACTTTATACTCATCACCCTTCCATGTAGAGCTTATAATAAGTGCTTTAAAATTTTGATAGTTGAAATTCCCATTGTAAAACTTTTATTTCATAATTCGACCTTATAATTTTTTCTTTCTTTCATAGTGTAATAATAGGTAAACACAATGATAATTACATAGTACCCTTTTTTAAAGGTTTGCTTCCTTACATCTTTAACATTGAAGACTTCAGAACCGAACGATTTACAAAGCACTTCTTTGACCTTCAATTATTCATTGAAAATGTCCAAGGGGCGAGTTCTATACACAAAATATTATATGCTTTTATTTAAGTTTTTTTTTCAAGAAATACACATTTCTGTAGTTTAAGGTTAAAACCAACTCAAAGAACATTTCAAACCTGAGAAGACAACAATAAAATCAAGGGTTAATAGGCTTTTACCTCCTGCAAAGTAGGCGAGTTTTGCGTTACCCCCTATAATATTTTTTCTTGAGATTACCCCCTGTAAAATTTATTTTTTTGATTTACCCCCTTTTGCTGACGTGGCAGGCAAAAAAAACATAATAACCGATTTAAAAACAACATTTTTAAATCGGTTGAACAAAATAACCGATTTAAAAAGTGCATCCAAGGGGGTAAATCAAAAAAATAAATTTTGTAGGGGGTAATTTCAAAAAAAAATATTATAGGGGGGTAACGCAAAACTCGCCTACTTTGCAGGAGGTAAAGACCTATTAACCCTAAAATCAACACTGAGTAAAAAAGAAAAATGAGACTGAGAAGTTTATCTTTTTTCCAAAAAATTATGTAAATTGATTAGTTATATCCATTGTTTATCGATCCAACGAACTACAAGGCTCCAACGCAAGAGCCTATCCTTGTCTATTCCAAAATATTCGTTAGTTACCATTCTTTCGTATACTCTACCAAACAACAATGGGCAGCAGACAACCCTCCCTATCCATCCTCCCACTCTCTTCCTCTTCATCTCCGTCTGACCCCTTTCTCTCATGTTATCGAACTTTCATTTGTCTCTTTTGTTTCCTTTGTTTCTTTGACATAGCATTGCTATTACTTAGATGTAATTTTGGGAATGTAAGAAGTCTACACCTAAAGTATGTTTGTTGTTACATAATTGGCTGGCAACATTTTTTTATATAAAGAAAATCGATGTCAATATATTCAAATTAATAGGAGCACACTAAACTATAATCTTAAACTATTGTTTGATTAAATTGATATCAAGTATCAAAATTGAAGTTTTATAATAAAAAGGTATCAAAATTGAAATACCACAAATAAAACAGGAATGAACCCAACTGTAACACACCGTTTAATTAAAGAAAAATTTAAAAATAAAAACATAAAACATAAACCCAAATAAAAAAAGAAAAGAAAGAAGGGTCTAGAAAAAAAAAAATACCACTTAAACCCACCGACCATTTCATTTTGGACATTACCACCTTGCTTCCTCTTCTTTCCTTTGTTCCCACATTTTCTTCCATTTCTCTATTTTTCCATTTCACCACTTTTTCTCATTCCAAAAACAAATATTAATCATACACCATACACTTAAAAGGGAAGATACTACATCTCTAGTATAAGCTCCTCATACTTCTATAAATGCTATTGAGTGTGATTTTGGAGTTAGGGTTAGTGCTCTAGGCAAGAAGAAGAGAACCCATTTTTTGAAAGTTGCTCATTGATATTCTTGGAGGTAAGAATTTATGATTCATGAAATTTATAGATGATATCTATCTTGGATTAGTAGTGGAACTAGTAAAATCTCAGACTTTCATGAGTTCCTTTCAAACTTTAACTCTAACAAATTGGGGGTTTTGTCTAATTCTTTTATCTATTGGTAGTGTGATCTTAAGTAAGTTTTCACAAGAGCTGAAATTATTGTTTGATGTTCAGATTTGGTGGGAATTACTCCGGAGGTCATTCCGGAACACATTGCGAGGAATGGAGTTGATTCGTCATAGTTGTGAGTTGATGATGATCATTATCACATATTTTAATTATTGCTATTATTGATATTTTGCTTATTTTCTATGTTAAAGTAATTTTGAAAGTGGGGAAACACAACCTTTGAACATTTTTTTTCTCATCATCGGTTATTTAATTTTTAAAGTTATCGATGTTAATACGGTCTCTATTTGGATTTACTTATGATTTATTGAGCATAAGATTTGAAATTGAGATTTGCTTTATATACTTTGGGCATAAGTTTGATATGTTGAGAAATATGGTTTTGAGATATGTTTTGGAAAAATGTTGATATTCTCCGTTTGGATTTGATTTTACTTATGGTTTATAAAGTGAACTAATTTTGGACTGTATGTATTTCGACAAAAGCTTTCGAAAGGTATTGAAACATGGTTTTTGGCGATGTATTTTAAGAGTCGCGATTATAATGAAGACGACCTAGGTGCACCTAGTAATGTGATTTCGGTTAGGGAGATTATCCGTTAGATGGAGCTGCCCCTATGGAAAGGCCGCCATTAGGTGGAGAGGGCTATCAACGAGATGTAGACTTCCTGATCGATAGATTTGACGTGTCTTCCGAATCGATGAGAAAAGGGCTATCCGTTAGATGGAGCCGCCACTAAGTGAGAGGCCACTCTTAGGAGGAAAGGGCTATCAACGGAATGGAGCCATCTCTCGATTCTCTCTCAACGATCTTTTTATTCTATTTTATTTTATTGGATTTCTACATTTTTCTTTAAAGTTGATTATTTTGATTCCATTAAATTGTATCAGATTTATATACTTTCTTCAAGGATGATTATTTTAATTATACAAGGTTTTATATTTTTCTATAGAGTTGTTGATTTGATTTTCACTTTTTTTTAATATTGGATTTTTTTAATAGTCTTATTTTATGGACAAATTTACAAGTTAGTGAATTTTCACGCGTATACTTGATTCTGGATTAATTATATCTTTACATGGCTACTATCTTTGTTAATTGAAATTAGATTTGAGAAAACTAATTATTCGTGCCTTTGTGTGTTTCCCTTCTAGTTGGTGGTGGTTGTTGTCTCTCACTAAGTCCTCGTGGCTTACCCCTTCATATTCTATTTTTTTTCAGATTCAGAAGAGTAGCAAGCTCCTAATAGACTCAAAGTTCCAGATTGTAATTCTTTCGGTAGGTTTCCTTTGGTTGAAGAATCTTTGTTTATGTTTATGTTGAGTCAGTGTATCTGCAGCTAATTTGAGTCTAGGAATGTCTTAATTTCAGATGTATGGACACGAAATTTGTAAACCTTGAACTGCTGACTGAAAAGTATGCGTTTGTAATATTAAACAGGATATATTTTGAATTTGGAAATGTTGAAAATACAGAGGATACTTTGTCGAAATTTCAGTAAATATTATTTTTGAATTAAAAGTCATTTTGGAAATATTTTATCTATCGTTTGATAAGTTTGGTCATAAGGCTTGCCGGACTAGTGTGCTAGTTCGTGCGCCGGTCACGATGGAGATTCGGGTCGTGACAAAGTTGGTATCAGAGCTCCGGTTGTAGGTCCTAATAGCTGCAGACATAGAATGAGAATAGGTTCTTGATAGTAAATTGTGATCCGCGGCACCATTTACTTGCAAGAAGCTATTAGCATTCTATGGTAGTCTCACTTGTTGTCCAATTCTATGGTAGTCACACTTGTTGTCCGATTCTATGATCTCTTTTGGTCTTTAATTTGTCTCGCTCTGTCGTCTTGTCGAATATTCGGTCAATTTTCTTTAATTTGGTGAGGATGCCACCCAACACTAGAATCTCCACTAGAAGGGAAATTTCTTCCGTATGGGTTTACTTCCCAACCTTAAGACCCTAGTCCAAGAGGTTGTGATTCGGTCGTATTCGTTGACGACTTAAAGCAAATGATGGAGGATGTGGCGTTCATGTCGACGAACGTGGCTTATTTGCAATAGTAGTTAATGTTGAGGTTCCTAGAGGAAGACAATGATTACAACGAGTATTGCGACAACTTATTGCAGTTGTTGTTGGGCAGTAGTAGGATAATCTTAGATAAACAAATGTTGATGGCGAACAAGAAGTTTGGACGGGTGAGCAACATGCGTTAATTCTATCTCGAGGTGTGGATGTTACTGTAGCAAAATTCATGAAACTTAATCTTTTACCTTTTCCAATTCAAGTGTGCGTGAGGATGCACCGAAAGTCACATTGACAGTCTAGGGAGGTTATTGAGGGCATCAAGATGCTCAAATATAAGTACAGTGGAGTTAACATCATTTAAGTTGTAGGGCGTGATATATGACTAGTTTAGTATACTTACACATGGAAAACAATTAGGATAACCGACGTTGGCATGGAGTAGTGAGTGAGATCTCTTGAATGTTTATGGTCCGTTTTCTTCTAGAAATTGTTAGAGATAGATTAACTTACGATTATGAGCGATCGAAACAAACTGAGAACATGTCAGTTACAGAGTATAATGTCCATTTTCACATAGCTTTCAAGCCACATTCCTCACCCTATTTCAAGAAGGACATGTGTCTGGTCTAATTGTACTACTTTGCTGAGGGTTCAAGATTGACACTTATGATTAAGCAACAATAAAATGTTAAGTAAAGTAGTAAACAAGATTCTTGCAAGAAACGAGTTGAATGATCATATTGTAATAATTCTTATCGTGGTGGTGAAGTTATATATGGTCACTAGGGACAACAAATATCAGTATTGCAAGAGGGATACTTCTAGTAGACAAACTTTTGAGCATAGTGCATAGTTGTAGATTAGATCATGGGGCATATCGATAATTAACTTTACATTAGAGTAATTTTGATTCTATAGTAGTTGGTCTTAATCTGAAATTTTACAAAGATGGTAAATTGTGCTTTCAATGTGGTCGAGTATGACATAACAAGGGGGATCATCCTTGGCAGTTACAACACAACTATTATCTAGTCATAAATTAACACTAGTAGCTTTAGTATAGAATATGACAAGACGTTGGGTATGAATTGGTTGTTCTTCCGTCATGGCACCCTAGTCTATTATAACAGGGTAGTGAGATATTAGATAATGGGTAGTAACTTTCTCTGGCCTTTCGAGGAAAATGTAGTTGTGTACCATATAATTAATCTCATGTTTAGGAGCTAACAATTTACTTAAAGAGGTTGTCAAGGCTGATTGGTTTTGATTATGAATATACAAGTGAGTGAATAAAAACTATAAATAGTTCTAAAAGCGTGAGTTAGAATTTCTTGGATTTCCACCTGATAGGGATACTGAATTCTTTATAGTCTTGGTTCCTAACCTCCAACTCACATTTGTACCTCTTCATAGATTGGCCTGAAGGTGTGAAAAACACAATAAGGGGGGGTTGAATTGTGTTTTTGGTAATTTAATAATTTCTTCTAAGTTACAGAGAACTTATTAGAGTTTGCAGCGGTTTAGAAAACAAAACACAATCAAGAATAACTTTGAAGGTAGAGAGAAGGAGAGAAAGATAGAGACATAGATTTTTATACTGGTTCCCCTCACAAACCGAGAGTACGTCCAGTCCTCTTGTACTTCCAAGAGAGTTCACTATAATCACCAAAGATTACAATTGCTCAAGCACACAAGCAAGAGACTTCCAATGCTCAAGTATGCAAACAAGAGACTTCCTAATGCTCAAGCACGCAGGCAAGAGACTTCAATACACAAGTTTTAGAAAAACAGAGTCTGAACAATTGATATAAAGATCAATGTTCAGTTACAAATTAAATACAACTTTTGATACAAGACTTAACTTAGAATCTTAATACAAAATTCTAAGGTTCAACTAATGAATTAACAGAAGCTGAAACTGGAGTCTTGGATTTTGAATATGAGTTCAAGTTGTATTTGCAGTTTTGTGCTTTAGGATGAATTTAGCAGAGTAACAGCTCTTTTCAAATTGTTCAAGTGTCGTATCCCAAAGCTTCAAACTTGCTCCAATTTATAGATGAAGGTGGAGCGTGTTTGATTTGAATTTGTGCGGTGAGATTGCGCCAGCTGTAGATAGTACCTTTGATATCCAAATCAGGTAACCTTGTATGCAATCAATCTTGGAGAGAAAGTTTTATCCAAATCAAGTAAAGAGTTCGTACAATAGTACAAACGTCACAATTCTGTGGATAAGATTGATTCCATCAGCTTTTGGAATGTCAGAGTATAATCATTGATGCAGAGAATGTTCTTCTGACAAAACGGCTCTCACTGCTCTTATCAGAGTCTGATATGCATCTTCTGATGAATAAAATTTGCATCCTCTGATGAACCAAATTTGCATCTTCTGATGTCTTCAAGTTTAGATCAGAGTTTGCTTTGCCATATCAGAGCTTCCAATGTGCTTTAAGTGAATATAAAAATTAACTTGAATATCTGCACACTTGGATTAAATAATTAGTATACCCTATTGTATATTAATACTTTTGTTATCATCAAAACTTAATTGGATCATGTCAGAACCTCTTTTGTTCCAACAATCTCCCCCTTTTTGATTGATGACAAACCAAGTATTAATTTACAATGGTTGTTGATAAAATTTATCAAGCATCTCTTAGGTTGATGAGTTTTGCAAGCTCCCCCTAAGTTCAGCAATGATTAATTAAATCAGTTTAAAAATATTCATTTGAATTTTGAAGTTAAACTAATACACTAGACTTTCAGAGGCTAGGTTTGCAAGCTCTCCCCCTAAGTCTGATACCTATGAAAGAAAAGTGCAATTTTCTTTTATACGTACCATGTATCAGAAGTTCAAATTTATATTGTATATGGACATAACTGAAAACTAAAATTTTGGAATTTGGTTTCAGTTTAGCATCTCATAAATTAATAACAGCTCTTACTCCCCCTTTTGTCATTAAACAAAAAGATAAAACTGACAAGAAATAAATGACAATTTTGAAAAGAAATGGTCAAAAGTAGAGTTTCAATGCAGTCAAGGTGGTTACAACTACTCCAATTAAATGGCTTGTCGTAAAAACCAAGAACTTGTCTATTTTGAAACCACTATATAAGGACCATGAACTTTGTCATTTCACTCAACACTTCCATTTCATTGTGAAAAATCAACAATGGAGAAGGATAGAAAAGTGATCAAAAGTAAGAGAGTGCAGGAGAAGAAGAAGAAGAAAGTGAAGATTCATCATGACTCAGAGTCTAAGAAGAAACTTCAGAAGATGAGGGCATCAACTTCTGCTCCTGTCAGAGTCAAATATCAAACGAGATCCAAGGCTAAACAACAAGAGTCCTTATCTGAGTCAGAATCTGAATGGGATTCTGATTGGAAGGAATTCTTGAGTACATATGTTCCTCCCAAGGAAGAATACTCCTCTTCATAATCAATGAGATCACTTTTCATTGATTTCCTAATAAGGAAGTGAAGAGAATGTTGTGAACTCTTCCATTTCCCTTAGATTCAAATAAGCTAGATTTAGGACTAGCTGTTTTATGTAGGATCCAAGTGAAAAGTTGGATAGAAACTTATGTAATCAACAATTTTCAATTGAATAAACGCATTATTTAGCTTGAAATCTTTGTGTTGATTTTTGTCTCAAAATCATTTATGAGAGCATAAAAGAAATAGTCAACAAATAATAAACATAGAAATAAATAATGAACACAGAAGATAATTTAATAAGCAACAGAGTACTTGATAAAAAAAATATTCAGGAAGTTACAAAACAAATAACAGAACATGATAAACATTAAACAAATAATCAGAACTTGTGCTTAGAATCCTAGGGGTTAAGGTTGATCAGGTTGCTTAGGTAATCTTGCATTGATACTTTGAAGAGTTTCCATAATAGCAGCCAGCATAGACGAATGCTCATCAAGCCTTCTTTGAAAATTTTCCTGATTTTCCAATACGTGCTGAGCATACTCTGGTGCATTTCTAGCCAGTTCCTCAAGCCTTGCTTGATCAGCAGCTCTTCTAGCTTCTTCTGCTAGCCTGGCTTGCTCAGCAGCTTGTCTTTCCCTTTCTATACGCTCATCCTCCAATCTTTTTCTTTCCCTCTCCTCAGCTTCCAATCTTTCCCTTTCACGCCTCTCCTCCTCTTCCTTCCTAGCTATTTCATTCCTCAAACTCAAGTCTCTAGTATAAGCTTTTCTGACAGAGCGAATCATGAGTACCAGATTTTTCTCCATAAGATCACACTCTTTGTCAATGTGTGCTGTGTCAATAGACCTGTGTGGAATGGCACTGGACATTCTTCTAAGATTCTTGTCAACAGCTTGCAGCAGGCTAGTGATGTCATTTTGAGTTTGGTCAAGAGGTTCATTGATAATTCTTGAGGGTAGGTGAGGTGGGAAAAATATGCAGTCCATAGAGAGATCCTGCAAAAGGTGTTGGAGATGTTGTGATTGGTCAGGAGGGGTTCTTTGTAGGATTTCAAGATTCATAGTCTCATTTATATGTTGAACATGTGTCTTGATAGGTGTAGGTAAATCGCATGAGTTGTCCACAGCCACATGTTGTGGGGATTTCTCATGGACATGTTCGTCAGCATGAAGAGTTTCTGAGGCTTGATCTTGATTAGATTCTGGTGATTGGTGAGCATGTTCTGATGGGTTATGTTCTGGTGGGATTTGATGTTCTGGTTGAGTAGTCTCTGGTTCAGTATTTTCTGGGTGAGGTGTTTTTGGTTGGGGATCATTTTCTGGTTCATCTTGTTGTGGTGTTGTGGTAGGTATTTCTTGATGGTTGGGGGATTGTGCAGGTGGAGGTGAAGGGGTTTTATCAGAATCATCATCAATAGAAAGTTGAATAGCAGGTGCAGTGCTTGTAGAAGCTTGCGCTGCATCATTGCATATAGAATTAGCCTGAGATTCTGATGGGTGAGATAGGATGAGGTTAAACTGCTCTGATGATAGTTGATTCTCAGAAAAGTCAATGACTTTCTCAGAATTAACTCCCTTTAAAATCTTATCAAAATCATGTTTAACTCTTATTTCAGAAGGGAATTGAAGTCTTCTGAAATAATCTCTAAGTCCTTTGCTGCCTCCAAGAAAATTAGAAAACTTACCAGTTTCATTACCATACAGAGTCTGCTGTTCCAGCAGATTGTGAGGATCATTCCTTTTTGGGAGCTTCTTGTGCATATCATCAAATGCAGCTTCACCAATACCACAGTCATAGCTATCCTTCAGAGCATCTTGCTTCCTATTAAACTCTGCAACCTTAGCCAATGCTGCCTGTACAACAGCTTCTTCCTTTTCTTCCTCAGTAAGATCCTTCAGTATCATTTTCTTTGCTCTTGGTTTAGAGGATCTTGGAGCAGTAGTCTTTGTGGTCTTTTGAACCTTAGCAGCTTTCTTCACGGTAGGACTTTTGGCAGCTTTCCTCTTGACTGGTTCAAGTCTAAGAGGATGTTCCAAAAGCCTTGATTGTCTTACAGTCAGTTTTGTAGGTTCTCCATCTCCTACATCAGCACCTAGCTTTTTCATGAATTCAGCATGTGCTTCTATCACTCTCTTTGCTTCACTATCTCTGACATGTACAAGCCAACTTTCACCAATGCCTTTCTCAGATTCTCTGAGTAACACAGGATGTGTTGGATGAACTATCTCATTGTTCTTCACCAGCTTTAAGTATCTTAATGTAGTACTATTTACAATCTTAGAACTAAGCAAAAAAGTACCTAAGCCAGGAAGATATGGTGTAATAGCATCCAACAATCCACTTTGTGCAAACATGTGGCTCAGTAGTCTTGAATGTCTAACAATAGCTTTGCTTGAGATAATAGACAGACACAAGTGATCAAAAATTAGCCTTCCAATATCCACAATATTTCCTTTAGCAACATTATACGTGAACAGCTTCTGAACACTGGATATTTGATCAGTGCCTCCCAATTTGGACAGAATACTTTCAATCAAGATCCTGTAGATGATCTTGCAATTGTTTGTCCATTCAAACTTGTCCTTAGGATTGGTCTTCGGTTTGAATAGATATTCATCCACATCAGGACCTGCTTCATCAGAGTGTTTGATTATCACACCATCACGCTTGAGCTTCAGAGCCTCAAGAATGTGGGAGAGTCTGATAGAGATTATGAATCCAGCCACGAAGGATTCAATCTCTGTAGAGATAAAAAACCTTAATCCCATTTCTTCTGGTGTTCTTTCTTTGAATTCAGGATTTTCCTTCATCTTTTCCTTGACTTTCCTGTCATAAACATCCCTTGTAATAACAGAGGCTTTCATCCAGAATTCCTTTACCATCTCAGTATATGTTGGTCCATTGAGAAGATAAAAATAATATTCCAAACCTTGCTTTTTGTATAGATGAACGACTTCAGCAAAACCGTTTACCCTAATGCTCTCAAGATCAACTGGGTTCTCAATCGCTACATTTAGTTCGTCATACTTATATGGTCGTTGATCCTTTGCGAACTCTGTAGGGTTGGATTCATTTGGTAGGATCATACATGTTCTATTCAAGAATGTTGATGAGGATGCCATGGATGAAATTTGGAATTTAGGGTTTCTAAAGAGGGAGAAAGAAATTGCTGTGTTTTAGAAGAATGAAAGTGTAGGTTGTGAGAGTGCAAAAGTGTGAATGTGAACAGTTAGTGTGTTTAAATAGAAACTTACGCGCAAAAACAAGTACACAAACACAGGGGTAGTAGAGTATTTTACCACAATTGGAAATTAGAAATGCTAATCATCATTAACCAACTTCTTTATCCTCTTACAACAAGACATGTGTATTGGAAGATTGTTAAGTAACTGACACGTAAGTTTGAGAAAACGAAAGGGTTTTTACAAAAGATTTTTACTTACGCGCCAGAACCATTTACCTTCTAATCAGATTCTGATAGTATGTCAGAAGATACTCTCATCACAACTTCTGATACAGAAGGTTCTGATGACTTCATCTTCTGATTACTATTAGATTCTCACAAACTCAATTTTTCATTAGAGTCTAAGTTAATCAGAGATTTCCATCATGTTCAGATTCTTTTTGATAAAATCAAAACGTTCAACAGCTAAAGGTTTTGTAAAGATATCAGCCCATTGATTTTCAGTTTCAATGAACTTGAGATCAATTACACCTTTTTGAACATAGTCTCTGATGAAATGATGTTTAATCTCAATATGCTTAGCTCTTGAATGTAAAATAGGGTTTTTAGAAAGGTGAATAGCTGCAGTATTGTCACAATATAAAGGAATATTGTTACTGCTGATTTGATAATCTTCCAATTGATATTTCATCCAGAGTAGTTGTGTACAACATTTAGCTACTGATATGTATTCAGCTTCTGCTGTTGACATAGCTATGGTGGTTTGCCTTTTACTAGCCCATGAAATTAAATTCTCACCAATAAACTGGCAGTTACCACTGGTGGACTTTCTTTCAATTCTATCACCAGCATAGTCAGCATCACAGAATCCAATCAGCTTGTAGTCATTGGATTTCTGATACAGTAATCCAATGTTACAAGTAGCTTTCAAATACCTAAAGATTCTCTTCACAGCAGTGAGATGAGATTCTCTAGGATCTGATTGAAATCTTGCACACAAACACACACTGAATAAAATGTCAGGTCTTGAGGCAGTTAGATAAAGAAGAGATCCAATCATACCTCTATACAGCTTCTGATCAACCTTGCCTTCAGATTCTTCTTTGCCTAGACTTGATGTAGGATGCATTGGAGTATTCATGGGTTTGCAATCTTCTAAGTTGAACTTCTTCAGAAGATCCTTTATATATTTGGATTGATGAATGAATGTTCCTTTCTCTGTTTGATTTATTTGAATACCAAGAAAGAACTTCAATTCTCCCATCATACTCATTTCAAACTCATCCTGCATAAGCTTAGAAAAATTCTTGCAAAGAGTGGCATTAGTTGATCCAAAAATGATATCATCAACATATATTTGAATGATTAAAATGTCTTTCTTAAGGGTCTTTTTGAAAAGTGTATTGTCAACTTGTCCTTTTTCAAAACCATTGTCAACCAAAAAAGTACTCAATCTCTCATACCAAGCTCTGGGAGCTTGTTTGAGTCCATAGAGTGACTTCTTTAGTTTGAACACATGATCAGGATTTGTCAAATCTTCAAAACCAGGAGGTTGTTTGACATACACTTCTTCAGATATGACACCATTTAGAAATGCACTTTTCACATCCATTTGATATAGAGTAATACCATTATTGACTGCATAAGATAAAAGTAACCTGATTGCTTCCAGTCTTGCTACTAGAGCATATGTTTCAGTGAAGTCAATTCCTTCTTGTTGACTGTATCCTTGTGCAACAAGTCTTGCTTTGTTCCTTGTGACTTCACCTTGTTCATTCAATTTGTTTCTGTATACCCATTTTGTTCCAATAATGTTCTTATGCTTGGGTTTGGGTACCAGATCCCACACATCATTTCTCTTGAATTGATTTAACTCTTCTTCCATTGCAACTATCCAAGCATCATCTGATAGAGCTTCACGTGTTGTCTTGGGTTCAATTAAGGAAACTAATCCAAATAATGATTCTTCAACTCTGAAGTTTGACCTTGTTTTTCTTGGACTATTCTTGTTTCCTAAGATGAGCTCTTCAGGATGTGATGATTTATATTTGAATGTGTTCCTTGGAATATCAGATTCTTCAGGATTATCATCAATAGTTTGATGTTCTTGAGCAGCATCAGAAGGTGCATCTTCTTGAGCTTCAGAGTCTTCTATAGATTCTATGTTATTATCATATTCTGGAGCTTCATCTTCTGACTCATCAGATCCTGACAAATCTTTAACAGGCTCTGACTTTTTATCATCAGGCTCTTTATCATCAAACTTTACGTGCATTGATTCTTCCACTATATTAGTTTCAGAATTATACACCCTATATGACTTAGAGCGTTCAGAGTATCCAATGAAGATACCCTTACAGGCTTTAGAGTCAAATTTCTTAAGATGGACTTTGTTATTCAGAATGTAACATGTACAACCAAATTGATGAAAATAAGAAATATTGGGTTTTCTTCCCTTAAAGAGTTCATATGTTGTTTTGTTCAAAATAGGTCTTATATAGATTCTATTCTGAATATAACAAGCAGTGTTAACAGCTTCTGCCCAAAAGAATTTTGCTAAATCATTTTCATGCATCATGGTGCGTGCCATTTCTTGTAAAGATCTATTCTTTCTCTCAACAACTCCATTTTGTTGTGGAGTTCTAGGAGAAGAGAATTCATGGAGAATTCCATGTTCTTCACAAATTTTTTTCAAAAGGTTCATTTTCAAATTCACCACCATGATCACTTCTTACTTTCAAAATTTTTGAATTCTTTTCATTTTGAATCTGGGTGCAGAAGATGCTGAATACTTCATATGTATCATCTTTATTTCTCAGAAATTTTACCCAAGTCCATCTACTATAATCATCCACAATGACTAATCCATATTTCTTACCATTGATTGAGGCAGTGCTAACTGGTCCAAAAAGATCAATGTGTAAGAGTTCCAAAGGTCTAGTAGTAGAGACAATGTTCTTGTTCTTAAAAGAACTTTTGACAATTTTTCCTTTTTGACAAGAACCACAAAGTGAGTCTGAGTGATATTTTATTTTTGGAAGGCCTCTGACAAGATTGTCCTTGCTAAGCTTAGAAATTAATCTCCAGTTAGCATGACCCAATCTTTTATGCCAGATCCATTTTTCATCACTCAGTGTCAAAAGACAAAGCACTTGTTGTTCCTTTAAATCAGAAAAATTGACTTTGTACACATTGCCTTTTCTATTTCCCTTGAAAACAATGGATTGATCAGAGTTTCTAATTACAGTACATGAATCCTTATTAAACACAACATCATAATTACTATCACACAATTGACTTATGCTAAGTAAGTTATGATGTAGTCCATCTACTAACCAAACATCAGAAATTGACAAAGAAGAATTACCAACTGTACCTATACCAATGATCCTTCCCTTCTGGTTGCCACCAAACCCTATTGTTCCTCCCTCTTGCTGATTCAGGGTGTGGAATAAGAGCTTGTCTCCTGTCATGTGACGTGAGCAGCCAGAGTCCAGATACCATGAGCTTTCTTTTCTTCTTTGGGTGCATACCTGCAGCATACACTATTTCAGATTTTGGTACCCATACTCTGATGGGTCCTTTTTGGTTAGTTTTGAGAATCTTATCCTTCTTGTTAGAATAATCAGAAGATCTGGAGTCAACTGAGCCTTTAGAAAATTGTTTAGGCTTATGTTGTCTCTGAGACTTTCCTCTTGAGTGTGTCAGAGAACCAGTTACCAAGTTTGCCTTAGAAGTACTAGTGCCCCGCTTATCAACAGGCTTTGGTACTTTGACAGCTTTAACTTGAGTAGACATGGGTACTGATGTGAGGGGAACCTTAGTTTTAGAAGACTTAGGTTCAGAAGATGAGTTATCTTCTGATACCTTATCTTGTGGTTCCAAGCTCATAAGAGTACCAGACACAGTCAGAGGTTCTGATGTACCCTTAGTGAAGTTTGAATAAGATTCTGATGGTGACTTGCTCAACACGACAGGTTTACTTAATTTTTCCACATCAGGACATGTAAGAGAACCAAGTCCTTGTCTTTTATAATAGTTGCTAAGTCCACCATGAATTACAGAAGTTACCCTAGTCTTATCTATGTTATGGTGCACAAACTCTTATAGAGAGATCTCATACTCGTCATAAGGTTTGTGACATGTTCTGCATCCAGTCTCAAGCACCTTAATTGTTTTAAGAGATTTTTGATAGTTTGCTTGAGTCTGGGTGAGATTTTCATTGAGGAGCTTCATTTTTTGTTTGCAAAAATCTAACTCACTCAATTTTTCCATGTACTTCACCATTACATCTTTCAAAGCTTTGGTCTTTTGAGTATTAGACATTTTAGATATTACCTCATCAATGTCGTCAGTATCAGACTCTGAATCATTTTCATTGTCTGACTCACCAATGGCCATAAGCGCTAGGTTTGCTTCCTCAGAGTCTTCATCCTCAGATAGTTCATTAATATCCTCCCATGTTGCCATCAGACTCTTCTTGGCTTTGTTCTTGATCATACTCTTTCTTCCTTTACCTTTGGAGTTGAGTTCAGGACAATCAGCCATGAAGTGTCCAGGCTTATGACAATTGAAACAATTTTTTGTGTCATCCTTCTTCTCTTTGCTGGTGTTGTTTCTTGATCCAGATCCTCTGCCTTGAAATTTTTTGCCTTTCCTTAGTGACCACTTTTGAAAGTTTTTGGACAAGAGTGCAAAGAAATCATCATCTGATCCTTCCTCTTGATTATCTATGGAAGATTCCTCCGCTTCAGATTCTACAACTTTGGCTTTCAGAGCCTTAGATGAAACTGAAATAGATGGCAAAGCCACAGATTTTAGCTTCTTCTGAGGCTCATCAGAAGATAGTTCAATCTCATGACTCATGAGTGAACTTATCAATTCTTCCAAGCCAAGTTTGTCCAAATCTTTAGCTTCTTGGATAGCTGTTACCTTAGGCCTCCACCTTGAAGGTAAGCTTCTCAAAATCTTCCTTACATGATCAGAGGTTGTATAACTTCTCTTTAGAACTTGGAGACCAGCCACAAGAATTTTGAATCTAGAATACATTGATTCAATGTTCTCATCATCCTTCATTCTAAAGAGTTCATACTGTTGGATCAAAAGGGTAGCCTTTGCCTCTTGAACTTGTTTGTTCCCTTCATATGTGGAACACAAGGAGTCATAGATGCTCTTGGCAGTGGATTTGTCTGTAATCTTGAGGTACTCATCATGAGTTATACACCCAATGAGAAGATCCTTAACCTTGTGATGCTTCTTGTAAAGTTTCTTGTCTGTAGGAGTGAACTTCTTTCTTTCTTCAACAGATAGCCTTCCCTTTTCATCTAGTCCTTGGAAAGTTACCCCTTCTTCAACCAGGTCCCAAAGTTCATCATCCAAACCAATAAGATGACTGTAGATTCTATCTTTCCACCAGGAAAAAGTAGATGCATCTCCATTGAACTTTGGTGCTTTGTTGCTTGACTTTTCTTCAACATCATAGTCATGTGGAACTGATTTCAAGCTACCACTTGGAGTTTCAGTCATAGTGTCTTTCAACAGAAAACTGTCTCACTGTTAGGTGATTAAAAACAGAACCGGGCTCTTGATGCCAATTGAAGGTGTGAAAAACACAAGAAGGGGGGGGTTGAATTGTGTTTTTGGTAATTTAATAATTTCTTCTAAGTTACAGAGAACTTATCAGAGTTTGCAGCGGTTTAGAAAACAAAACACAATCAAGAATAACTTTGAAGGTAGAGAGAAGGAGAGAAAGATAGAGACAGAGATTTTTATACTGGTTCCCCTCACAAACCGAGAGTACGTCCAGTCCTCTTGTACTTCCAAGAGAGTTCACTATAATCACCAAAGATTACAATTGCTCAAGCACACAAGCAAGAGACTTCCAATGCTCAAGTATGCAAACAAGAGACTTCCTAATGCTCAAGCACGCAGGCAAGAGACTTCAATACACAAGTTTTAGAAAAACAGAGTCTGAACAATTGATATAAAGATCAATGTTCAGTTACAAATTAAATACAACTTTTGATACAAGACTTAACTTAGAATCTTAATACAAAATTCTAAGGTTCAACTAATGAATTAACAGAAGCTGAAACTGGAGTCTTGGATTTTGAATATGAGTTCAAGTTGTATTTGCAGTTTTGTGCTTTAGGATGAATTTAGCAGAGTAACAGCTCTTTTCAAATTGTTCAAGTGTCGTATCCCAAAGCTTCAAACTTGCTCCAATTTATAGATGAAGGTGGAGCGTGTTTGATTTGAATTTGTGCGGTGAGATTGCGCCAGCTGTAGATAGTACCTTTGATATCCAAATCAGGTAACCTTGTATGCAATTAATCTTGGAGAGAAAGTTTTATCCAAATCAAGTAAAGAGTTCGTACAATAGTACAAACGTCACAATTCTGTGGATAAGATTGATTCCATCAGCTTTTGGAATGTCAGAGTATAATCATTGATGCAGAGAATGTTCTTCTGACAAAACGGCTCTCACTGCTCTTATCAGAGTCTGATATGCATCTTCTGATGAATAAAATTTGCATCCTCTGATGAACCAAATTTGCATCTTCTGATGTCTTCAAGTTTAGATCAGAGTTTGCTTTGCCATATCAGAGCTTCCAATGTGCTTTAAGTGAATATAAAAATTAACTTGAATATCTGCACACTTGGATTAAATAATTAGTATACCCTGTTGTATATTAATACTTATGTTATCATCAAAACTTAATTGGATCATGTCAGAACCTCTTTTGTTCCAACATGGCCTACCCAAACTTTAGATGTTAAGGGTGCAACTACAAGGTTTTCTTAATAAGAGCTTTACTCGCCCAAATTCTTCTCCTTTGAAAGCAATAGTATTGTGTGAAAAGAAAAGAGATGAACCCATGTGATTAGGTGTGACATAGAGAATCGAATATGATGGTAGTAACAAATGAATATTGTTTACTTTCAACTGACGAATTGTTTGATCAACTTCAAGGAGCAAATTTTTTTTTCTTTCTAAGACTGAATTGCGGTCTAGGCATCACCATTTGAAGGTTAAGAGGGATCTTATTTTAATGAAAACTCCTTGCACATGCTACGAGCATTATGAAATTCTAGTTATGTCTTTTAGGTTTAATAGTGCTCCAACATCTATATGGATTTGATAAATTGGATTTTAAACCATCCGTAGATTAGTATGCTAAGATTTATTTAAACGAGATTGTTTCTTTACATGACGTGTCAATCTCTACTATCCTTGGAAACATGGCTCAGTTGACTGCTCCGTTTGAATCTTAGTACAATTATTATCCTACGACCGATGGTCAATTTGACAAAATTATACAAACATATTGTATATGTTATGTGCTTGTGTTCTTAATATTGGAGGAAATTGACTAATATTTTTCAATGATGGGAGTTTCATATAAATAGTTACCAATCTAGTATTAAAGTGGCGCCTTTTGAGACATTGTATATAGACGATGTATGTCTTTGATAGGATGGGCTGAAGTTGGATAGTCTAAACTAGTGGGCCTAGAGTTAATTCAAGATATCATTAAAAAAGTTAAGATCAACTAAGAGTGGTTAATGACAACTCGAAGTAGGAAAATTCCAACAAGAGGTGTCGTTCCTCAAAATTCATAGTGGGAGACCAAGTATTTTTTTTTTTACGTGTTTAAATAATGAAACGAGTTTTGCGGCTCGATAAGAAGGGTAAGCTAAGTCCAAGGTTCATTGGGCCGTATAAGATTTTGGAGATAGTCGGACTTGTAGCTTATCGCTTAGCACTTCCACCGAATTTGTCTGGAGTTCATCCGGTCTTTCATATTTTAATGGATACTTTGTTATTAGTTATGACGATGTTCAATTAGAAGAGAATTTGTCATACATTGAACATCCAATAGCAATAGTAGATAAGGAGGTTGGACAACTACAATCAAAGGATGTCGTTTAAGTGAAGGTTCTTTAGAAAGGGCCGTCAGGTGAAGAAGAAATTTGGAAGTCCGAAAAAATAAATAAATTATTTTGCATGAAAAGTACCTAGTACCTACACTTATTCGAAGATCAAGGTTAATAAATTCGAGGACGAATTTTCTTAAGGGGGGAAGAATGTAACACACCGTTTAATTAAAGAAAAATTTAAAAATAAAAACATAAAACATAAACCCAAATAAAAAAAGAAAAGAAAGAAGATTTTGGACATTACCACCTTGCTTCCTCTTATTTCCTCTGTTCCCACATTTTCTTCCATTTCTCTATTTTTCCATTTCACCACTTTTTCTCATTCCAATAACAAATATTAATCATACACCATACACTTAAAAGGGAAGATACTACATCTCTAGTATAAGCTCCTCATACTTCTATAAATGCTATTGAGTGTGATTTTGGAGTTAGGGTTAGTGCTCTAGGCAAGAAGAAGAGAACCCATTTCTTGAAAGTTGCTCATTGATATTCTTGGAGGTAAGAATTTATGATTCATGAAATTTATAGATGATATCTATCTTGGATTAGTAGTGGAACTAGTAAAATCTCAGACTTTCATGAGTTCCTTTCAAACTTTAACTCTAACAAATTGGGGGTTTTGTCTAATTCTTTTATCTATTGGTAGTGTGATCTTAAGTAAGTTTTCACAAGAGCTGAAATTATTGTTTGATGTTCAGATTTGGTGGGAATTACTCCGGAGGTCATTCCGGAACACATTGCGAGGAATGGAGTTGATTTGTCATAGTTGTGAGTTGATGATGATCATTATCACATATTTTAATTATTGCTATTATTGATATTTTGCTTATTTTCTATGTTAAAGTAATTTTGAAAGTGGGGAAACACAACCTTTGAACATTTTTTTTCTCATCATCGGTTATTTAATTTTTAAAGTTATCGATGTTAATACAGTCTCTATTTGGATTTACTTATGATTTATTGAGCATAAGATTTGAAATTGAGATTTGCTTTATATACTTTGGGCATAAGTTTGATATGTTGAGAAATATGGTTTTGAGATATGTTTTGGAAAAATGTTGATATTCTCCGTTTGGATTTGATTTTACTTATGGTTTATAAAGTGAACTAATTTTGGACTGTATGTATTTCGACAAAAGCTTTCGAAAGGTATTGAAACATGGTTTTTGGCGATGTATTTTAAGAGTCGCGATTATAATGAAGACGACCTAGGTGCACCTAGTAATGTGATTTCGATTAGGGAGATTATCCGTTAGATGGAGCTGCCCCTATGGAAAGGCCGCCATTAGGTGGAGAGGGCTATCAACGAGATGTAGACTTCCTGATCGATATATTTGACGTGTCTTCCGAATCGATGAGAAAAGGGCTATCCGTTAGATGGAGCCGCCACTAAGTGAGAGACCACTCTTAGGAGGAAAGGGCTATCAACGGAATGGAGCCATCTCTCGATTCTCTCTCAACGATCTTTTTATTCTATTTTATTTTATTGGATTTCTACATTTTTCTTTAAAGTTGATTATTTTGATTCCATTAAATTGTATCAGATTTATATACTTTCTTCAAGGATGATTATTTTAATTATACAAGGTTTTATATTTTTCTATAGAGTTGTTGATTTGATTTTCACTTTTTTTTAATATTGGATTTTTTTAATAGTCTTATTTTATGGACAAATTTACAAGTTAGTGAATTTTCACGCGTATACTTGATTCTGGATTAATTATATCTTTACATGGCTACTATCTTTGTTAATTGAAATTAGATTTGAGAAAACTAATTATTCGTGCCTTTGTGTGTTTCCCTTCTAGTTGGTGGTGGTTGTTGTCTCTCACTAAGTCCTCGTGGCTTACCCCTTCATATTCTATTTTTTTTCAGATTCAGAAGAGTAGCAAGCTCCTAATAGACTCAAAGTTCCAGATTGTAATTCTTTCGGTAGGTTTCCTTTGGTTGAAGAATCTTTGTTTATGTTTATGTTGAGTCAGTGTATCTGCAGCTATTTTGAGTCTAGGAATGTCTTAATTTCAGATGTATGGACACGAAATTTGTAAACCTTGAACTGCTGACTGAAAAGTATGCGTTTGTAATATTAAACAGGATATATTTTGAATTTGGAAATGTTGAAAATACTGAGGATACTTTGTCGAAATTTCAGTAAATATTATTTTTGAAATAAAAGTCATTTTGGAAATATTTTATCTATCGTTTGATAAGTTTGGTCATAAGGCTTGCCGGACTAGTGTGTTAGTTCGTGCGCCGGTCACGATGGAGATTCGGGTCGTGACACCAACAGTCTGAAGTGTCAACAGCAACAATATTCACATGTAAATGCAAATTGGACACAAATTCACCAATAATCAAATACCAAAAACTAAAAATTTCAAACGGCAAAATTGGTAAAAAAAAATCGATGTTATAAAAATTGATTGAAAAAAAAAACAAATCGATTGATAAAAACAAACCTGAATTTTGAAGGGCCAAATGGGTGAAGGGATTGATTCATGCAAGATGTTCTCATCATGTTGATGAAGTTTCTATACAATAAATTTAGTAAGTGTAAAAAGAGAGATAGTTAAAGAAGAGGAACAGATGTGGAAATACGATAGGGGTTTACCACAATTCATCAAACCTCCGAAGCTTGAGTGATTATTATTATGTCGATCGACCGTTCCTGTGGAAAACGCTATTATATGCAGTGAGAGTATATTCCATCATATGTGAATTCACGCCGCTCTCTTCCGTTGCCATACAAAATTGCTTTGTGTCCATGACACGACCACCTTTCCTTTCCCTCGTTCTGCCCCTATGCAGACTCCCCTTCACTTCAATTGAAATGGTAAGTCATTATTATTATGAGCGGAAGTTAGCCAATTCAGTTATCACTAATTTTTAAAAATTTATGAGTAAAGAGAAGGGCAAATTTTGCATTATGAAAAATATACATCAAAAGGGGTATTCTCTTTATATATTGGTATAGAAATCATACATATATATATATATATACACACACATGTTAAAACAAAAAAACCTTACTTCTCTCAATCAATGTGGAAACAACTACCAACCCGATTTTTTTAATATCTTCATATACATATATAAGTTAATTTCGTAGACCCGTCATTGGCGTTCCTCTTCAACATAGATGATATCCCCAAAATTTGCTACCAACTTGTGAAGGAGATGCAAGCTACGACTCCCCGTTATATTTCCATATCTCTTTGCCTTTGAAATTACCCGAATCAAATATTTAGGGATTCAACATTCTTTTATAGGGAGAATATCTAATAACAATATTTTTTTGAAAATCCAAAAACCAAAGAGAAAAGGTGAAGAATATTTGTTGCAATTAAAAAATAAAATATTAATGTATGCTAAGTCGATGCTACACTTAACTTTTTTCTATACAAAAAAAAAAATAAATAAAGAAAAAGAAAAAGAAAGGAATAAAAACCTATCGATCTTGAAATTCCAAATCTTTTACGTTATAAAAATTTGAAATATATATTTTTATATAATTAAAAAACAATAAAAAGATATCAACATAAATCAATTTAACACTACACCTAACAGTTTAGAAGGAAAAAAAACTGAAGTTGTTCTAAATTTTAAATTCTTGTAAAATTAAATTTTTTGAATGTTTATCATTTTTAAAAAATAAAACACAATTATCACCTTTTCAAAATTTAAAAAGGATTGGAGGGTGGAGTGGAGATAGAGGCGGACAAGAGGCAAGACATAATTTGTCCATAGCTAACCACACCCTAAATGTTTTATACATCATGACAAAGTCAATATCTATAATGTTGATTCTTTGGTATTGGCTGCATTTTTGGTAAAATAAACTTTGTTGCAAGATGTGCGATCTGATGCCTCAAGCATTGCGTAGAGCATTGTAGCGTCTCACGATGAGCGCTCATGACAAGTTCTATTTATGGAATGTTTGGTTTCTCTCTCATGAATCTTGCATGGCGCGTTTAATCAGGATAATTATGAGGAATATTATTTAATGCTTCAGATCCTTCTCAAGAATGTTTTTGTAGAAGATCTTCTTGAAGAATATTTTTGTAGAGAATCTCCTTGATGAGTATTTTTGTAGAGAATCTATTTTAATTAATGTGGAGTTATTACTTGGGTCAAACAAATCAAGCCCATGCTAACTCGTGACTATTTAAAGGAATGAGCTAAACCTAGTTTCCTCACCGAAACCAATGTATCAAAATGTAGACTTTTAGGGTTTCGTGTCTTTGTAAGCCTTGTGCTTTATTTGTGAGCCTCTCTAGTATCATCTTGATACTTTTGTAGGACTGTTTTATTGAGTTGTAACTCTGTATGTTCTCCAAAGCTTTTAAGCATGGAGTATGATTGTTCTTGTGCATCACTCTAAGCCTTTAGGTACGAGTGTTTAGTTTTTAGGAGTGTGTCTCCAAAACTGTTTTTGTCTCTGTGTTTTGAAATCCTTGCTGTGTGTGTAAGGTTGTAAGGGAGTGAGATGAAATCTCATATCTAGGAGTTCCTAGGTAGAAGAGTCATTGGTAGTGCCTAGGTTGTAAGTTGTAAACGGGGCGTTTGCTGAGAACTTAGAACTAGGGCTATTATAGTGATATTCCTTCCTGGATTGGTATCCCCCAGACGTAGGTTGCTGTTTGCGCCGAACTGGGTTAACAATTAACTTGTCTCCTTTATTTGTCTTCCTTTATACGCTTTGAATAATTACGCGTGAGACCGGACACAGTGTTAGAGCATCGAGTGGAGCATCGTGTATAGCGTGCCAGGAATTTCATATAAATTAAATTACAATTAAAAATGAATATGTTTAAGAAGAGTTCGATGACTGAAGAATGATTGAAACAAAATTAAATATCAATTATGTTTAAAAGTTGAAAGTAAAATAAAAATATTTTTTAAAAATATTTTACTATATATTCAAACTCAAATCACGAGCCTCTTGCCAGGATACTTTATTATAAGATTTGTACACAAACTTACATATATTTACATCGAATATATGTGTATAAAAGTCTCTAAAATTTTGGTCTTTTTTTTTAAAACTCTAATATGTATCTAAACACAAACAACCTTGTGTCTTACAAATCAAATGAAACATAGGTGAAACGTATCTTAATGTTGGATTGCATCCTACTCACCCTCAATAGGATATATCTTCCTTTAAAAAAAAAAAAAAACCCTCAGAATCTAGTAACAATTTATAAGAAGAGCATTTGTTTTGGCACCCCTACCCTTCTTGTGCACCCTGCTCATTTCCATTTCTACCCCCTCCGCTACTTATAAACTGTATTAAAGTAGGACAGTAAAATTGAAGATAATAAAATAATTGCAAATAATATAAGCTTTCTCAAACCAATTACATGTCTCAAGTATTTCTAGAGAATTTCATCTACTTGACCTAACTAGAGATTTAACTAATCATAATAATAATCATCTTAACAAAGAGTTTAGAAAATTACATTGAAAATTAACATTAGCCTTGCTAACGGAGGTACACCTATGGTGGGAGGTAGACATTCCTTTGAGAGCTCGGACTTTCGTGTTCCCTTGGATGTTGCTTCTTGCTCTCCAACTGGGAACATATGTTCTGATATTTGATATGTGTAAAATGTGGTGGAGGAAAGCTCTATTTATAGGTTTTTCGAGATTGGACCTTACGCACCATCGTGCCACGATAAATTACCATCGCGCCATGATGTATCACATGATGGCATCGTAAGACGATGGGTCCACCCCCACGTGGACGTGGTTCCTAATTTTCTTCCAAAATTTCACAGATTTGCTTTAAATTAATCTTTTGGCATCGTGGGACAATGGTTTCTGCAAATTTTCTTCATCTTGGCCCCATTTTTGAGGATTTTCTAACTCTTACTTCTTTAACAAGTAACTTCAATCCTCTAGGTCTTTTTTGCATGATTTGGTCTTGAAAACTATTAAAAATTACATAAAAAACCTAAATAAATACTAAAAAATGTCATATAATTGCCTATCATCAGTGGTCAAATCCAAAGGTATGTGATCACAATCAAAGACCTTGCCAAGTTGCCAATTTTAATTGACCACCGAACGATATTTAACTAGCGAACGGTATTGAAAAAGGCCAAAACTTTGTTTTTGACAATAAAAAGGCCAAAAACTTAAAACTAATAAAAAAACCATTCAATTTAACCATACACATATAGTTATCCACTAATTGAACCATAAAATAAACCACGCATAATTAAACATTAAAATGATCCAAAATATTCAACATGATAATTAAACAAACATAAAAAAATATTCACAAATTATTACAAATAATAATAGGACTACTGTTGTGACCCCTCTCTACCACCTATCATACGGTAACAAAATGCACACATGACAATCATGTAGATATTATGCACAATCGTATGGGTATGAGAGCCCTCCGATAAATCCACACTCTTCAATCAACACTAAAGACGCAAGTTGTCGACCCTCAATGTTGCATGGGCCAAGGCAGCAACCACAATCCCCCCTCCCTGTCTGCTCCTTCACAAGGGCCTCTGTCATAGCTATCCTTGGCAGATCTCCTGGCGGTAGAGGAATCTTGTAGGGATGTGTGATATGAAAATATTACCTCATATACCCAGACACAGAGAGATGCGAAAACATGGAAAGATCGCCTCTCTATGCTGGAGTCAACACTCGATCCATGAACTCAACGCAATGATGGCCTACCTCCTGTCGAGTGGTGAGGGGAGGTGCAGACCAACCCGAATTCCGATGAATGGTCTGCACATGACCATACTGGCAAAGAACTCGCTATGGTAGGTTCCTAACCAACATTGGTCCAGCTGGAGTAGAAGGAGATATGTTGGAGCGAAGGTGTCTCCCAGCGAGAGTCATATGGGGCCCAAAAGATATCAAATGCTAACATTCAATCAAAAGACGAACTATTACCTCTATGATATTTTGGCCTTTGACTAGATGATATTTATTTGCAACAGGGTGTCTTTTAGTGTACCTCCAATGCTAAGTCTGTCTGGATAAGTCCAGGAAGTGATAAATGATCCATGCCTGCATAAACAAATGAGAAGCAACAATTACACATTTAGGGTCCGTTTGGTGCGCAGGATATGATAGTGTCAGGATAGGATATAAAACAGGATAAGGATAGGATATGATATAAGCAGGATAATAGTTATCCACAGTTATCCTATCATATGTTTGGTGCAGACAGGATAACAAACATGATAACAATCGTATAATGTTTTTAATATATATCTCGTTCATAATAATATAATAAGATATATATATATATATATCATATTCTAATTACAAATAACATTGTAAAATAATTATTTTAAAAAAATTATTTTGTAATACTTTGAATTTTATAAATAAAAAATTTAAATAAGCAATCAAATATATATTTTTGTATAAATTTAAATAAAATAATGAGCAAATAAACATTTTAAATTTTTATATGAATATGATCAAATAAATAACTTAATTATATATGTTAGGTACATAAGGTAAATAAATATATCATATATTTTATATGTAAATAATAAAACTACCATTGCAAGAGAATTATATTTAATTTGTTATAAAATTTAAATTAATATCCCTATTTTGCAATTTTTAATAATTATTTTACTTTAAAATATTGTAATTACACTATAATTTTGATTTTTCAAATTATGTAAATTACAAAATTACCCTTCTGCGAAAATTGTGTATATATTTAAAAATTATTATTTTTTAAATATTTACTATCAAATTAGATTATTATTAATATTTTATTATTTTTTATTTTAAAATATATTTTATCAAATAAATGGTTAAATTATTTTCTTATCCTATCCTGCCCGTAACCCAGCTTAAACTCAGGATAAGAATTTTAACTAGAGAGACAGGATATGATAAGTTGCAGGATTAACTTATCATATCTTGTTGGTTCACCAAACACTGGATTAAGATAGGATATGATACAGTTATCCTATCATGTCTCTTATCCTGCGCACCAAACGGGATAGTTTTGTAAACACCATTTAACAATTAAGAAAACAATTTTATAAATTTGGTTACCCTCATCAATGTCATATAACATCTCACGACCTTCACCTTCGGTATGGCAACAACGCTTGAAGAAGTGTGTCAACCAGCTCAAAATCTCGAAAGTATTGAAGGTAGGTGAGATGAACATAACTCTTGTTCGTGCCTGCAAAAATCATGGTAGTGATTAGGATGAGTAAGTAGACCATGACGCGTAGTTTTGATACTTCTCGACCTCCTCCTCATTCCCCTCCTTCGTGTATCAAACCACACACTCCAAATGCCTTTTAAAGAAACTGTTCATTCCTTAAGTAACGAATGGTAAAAAATGTCAAACTTTTCTCTGGGATGTGATATCTTCACACATTGATGAATTTGAATATTTTTTAGGCTTAATTACAGTTTTAGTCCCCATATTTTACATGTCTTGCAATTTTGGCCCCCTATTTTAAAATCAAATATTTTAATCCCTTTATTAATATTTTAGTTTTTTTTTTGCACTTTTGATGTGGCATAGAAATGATATTTGTACAACTCAATTTGGACAACTCTCTCTCTCATTATGTTTTTACTCTCTCTCTTCACTATTCTTTTTTTATTATTTTTATCTCAAAAGAAATGGAAACATAAAAGTTGTCCAATATTTGGTTGTACAAATAACACAACTCATTTTTAAATGATGTGTTATTAAAGATTATTATTTGGCAAATCACAGTGTGTATTTATTTTATCCACCTCATTATTAATCTATTACAGAGTATATAATACTCTCTCCGTTTCTTTTGATTAAGAAAGTGTATTTTTGCATCTTATTTTTCTATTATATTATAATTTTAATTCACCAATAAAATTCTATTTCACTTTTTTTTTCCAATAAATTTAAATATTATGCACAAAAAAAAATAAAAAAATTTAATATGTTATATACCAAATTTTTTTTTAAAGAAAACAATCTCACTCGCAAATCTAACTAACTTTTAGATCGGAAAAAAACTAACTTCAATCTGAAAAATCTCCGGTGAGTGTAAGATCTTGTATGCTCGGTCGTCTTTGATTCCTCGCAAGCTTCGTTCCTTCTGAAAAACTGAGCTTCGTTCCTAAACTATCTGGTTTCTTACTCTAGGTTGTTTCCGTGAATTTTTGTTAATCCATGTGTGAAGGACACGCAAGAAGAACTTAGAGGGGTGCCAAAAAATAAAACCTTTTTGTCTTAAGAAGAGGCCCAGTCCAGTATAGGCCCAAACCCAACCATCATCAGAATCATCATCTCCAGTCAGGTAGATCTCATCTCCGACGTGTCTCCCAAATCTCACGTCAATGGCGATCACTGCATTACTCTCTCCTTGATCTTTCTCTCCCAATTCACATGTTAAATTCTTCTAAATTCATTGAAATCAAAGAAAACGGTGAACAATTTCTCCATAAACAAGATGGCTGATGTTGCCGGAAATCCAATGGTACGTATCATAGCATAACCGTTTCTGCTTGTTGATTTTTCTATTTTCCGTTACACCGAAATTGATACTATTATCAACTAATTGCTGAAGCGAGAATTTCGAATTTCATTGAATGTTTGGTGTTATGCAGAGTCCTTCTAGTGCATTTGATCTTGGAGCATTTGTTGGTGATTTAACCATTGAAGAAGATATAAACGGGTTAATATACTCTATTTTACTATTGTAGTTCCAAATTATCATTTGGTTTAGTTTATTTTTAAAGTTAATTTTGTGATCAAGAATGCTAGTTTTAGTTGTTTTGCTTAATTTGCTTTTTGTAGTGATGATATATCGTTAGAAGGACTTCAACAGGAGCTTGAAGAATGTAAAAATGATGAAGTGAGTCATTAATCCAATTATTCAACTGTGTTCTTGTGTTTGAATTCGAAACACTACTTTTTTTTTTGGAATGGTCAATGTTAGTATACTAATTGTTAATTTATTAGTTTTTGCTGGAGATGAGAATAATCGAACACGAGTGTGTTTGAAGCACTGCTATTTTAGATTATGATGAAATGATCTAGTTTATCTTAGCATAATGTTTTATATATTAAAATTTCTGCATGTAGCTTTGTAAGGTTCGGATGCTTACCAAAATTATCTGAATAAATGAGAACGATTCAATTTAATGAAATAATCAATGTCAAAAGTTGCTTGTTTGTCTTGTCTCTCAGTTATAGAGTCTGGTGCACTTGATTTCTAAACAACTTATAAACACTCTAAATATTGCTTCAATTGGAGGCTATTGCACCAATTAATGTCACTTTAAGCATGCTTACTATTTATATATTTTTATTGGGTTCATTTAAGCTTACATTTTATGAACAATTGTATGTTCTATCTGTGCATAGTCAATTATCATTGATCATAAATCACATTCTCTATCATTTTGTTATTTAAATTGCGTTTCAATTATTCTTCTGGCTAGAAACACACACACATGTAAGTTATTAAGTTGTTTTCATCTGTGTAGGTTGTTGCAAATATACTATCGAAAGGTCCAAAACTTAGAGATTATACCAAGGGAGTTGAGAATGATTTGCGCAAAGTCGAGTTGGATTCGATTCAGGTTTGTTGATAATATTGTGAGTATTTAAAAAATCATACCATTTTGTTTCTCCTTTGCTAGATATGATGACAAGTAAGCACATGTCTTTACTGTTTGGTTGTAGTACTAGTACTGATCTTATGTATAGGCCTGTTTTTCTGGACCTCTCTATCCTTCATGCTAAAGATTGGTAACAACACTTTCTTTTACTTTTAGGAGAATGCTAGCTTTCTATGATTTGTGGTAACTAAAAAAATTATGTAAAAATTTGATTATGTGGCTTTTCTAGATCCACAGTTTTTTATGCTTTGTATTTGCTTGTTACCCTTGATATAGAGAAGTATTCTGAAAAAAAAAATCCGCTTTATCATGGAATTTTGTTTGTCTTGTCATGTTATGCAGTTCCTAGCATTAAACTTGCTTTTGTCAATCGTTGCTGGCCGCACACTAATCGATTGAATTTACAACTGGGCCATTAATTGCAGGATTATATTAAAGAGAGTGATAATCTAGTCTCACTTCATGATCAAATTCGAGATTGTGATAATATCTTGTCCCATATGGAAACTCTGCTAAGTGGATTTCAGGTATGTTGGTCCTTTGAGCAATTTGAAAAAGCTTGCATTTATGAGCAGAACTAACCAACCAACCAGTTCTTAGTTAATCAATAATATCATTCAAAAATGGTTGTAAACATGTTTTCCTGATATTCTGACAAGACATATAGTGCAAGTATTTTACATTTGGAGTGGCACCACAATCTTAACAATTTTTGTTTATTCTAAAGCTTGAATGTGATATTTCTACATTGTTCAGCTTTTAGAAATATTATTTTCCCCTTCCAATAATGTAGTGCCTATTTACCTTTCTCTAAGGATCTGTTAATATTATATATCACACAAATGTTACAACTTACAATTATATTAATTTATTCAAAAAGTCTAAGGACTTCTCAAACAATTTGAATTTCTTTGTTAATTTTGAATATTAAATCTCGAAATCTTAATTTGTTAATTTTATTGATCAGGCTGAGATTGGTTCCATAAGTTCAGACATTAAAATTCTGCAAGAGAAGTCTATGGATATGGGTTTGAGGCTTAAGAATCGCAAGGTATGACCATTTTATATAAGCAAACTAAGTTTGAAGACATTCATAAATTGTAGCACCTTTTGACGTAATATTAATTAATTGTCAATTTGACCTAGAAAGCAAATTTCATTAAAAGGCTGTTTACATTTTAATAATTAGGTTATTTCATTAGAATTTCTTTAATTGCTGGATTTCTTTTCAATTTTGGATGAGGGGTATATTCGTTTTACTGTCACCATTCTAGAACTTGTTTCCTCTGCTTACTAGTTACTATGAAGTTTTTCTGTCTTTTTTGCCTGCACGTGTTATATGTAATATGTAGTATAATTGGTCTTGTTTTTTCTCCCAAAAGGTGGCTGAATCCAAGCTGGCTAAGTTTGTGGAAGACATTATTATCCCTCCGAGGATGGTGGACATCCTTGTTGATGGAGAGGTATTATGCTTTCTCTGTAATCTACTTCTCTCCTCTCCAATAATGTTTTATTAATTTCTTTTTGTGGTGGCGTGCAAAACAAATGTAATATTTCTAGTAGTATTTGTTGAGAGTCTGACATGATTAGAGATATGGCTTAGGTGGTACTTATATGGTCTGGTCAATCATCACCTTATAAGTCAGTTTTGTGGATTGATCTAGTCCCTAAGTCCAAAATTTAAGGCATTGTTTGTTTCTTATTTTCTACACTAGGTTTTGAAACAAGGATCTAATCCAGTAATATATGTTGGCTACTTGGTTTTTTAGCAAACGTTTGAAAATAGACATACATAACAAATATTGCAATGTTGGTATTGAGAAGGTCTGCAGCCTGCACACAACATTATGAACAATGACCAATTATTATCTAAGATCGTGGCATTTGTGAACCTGAACAAGTGTCTCGGGTCCTTAGGGAATTAACTACAAAGAAGTCTAGCTCTTCTGGTTTTGATGGCATTTTTTCAGAAATCTGTTGTTGATTGTTTAGTAGTTTTGATACAGATGTGCAAGCAAATGCAGGCATTACATACTACATACACTGTGCATACATATAAATTGGTATAATACTTAGATTGACAGTTTTATTGTTGCTGGTCTGATGTCTCTTCTTGGTCTTCTTTGGCATTTTAGGCCACAGCTAAGATGCTTTAAACATTGAGGTGTACTTTTTGTACTTAATTCACCCCACCCAATACTTGATGTGCATGCTGCTCCCCATTCTTTATCTCCTACTAGTATATTCCCTTTTAGTTAGCTTTCTTTCTCAGTTTGGATGCATTTCAGGTCAATGAGGAATACATGAGAACTCTTGAGATTCTGAGTAAGAAACTGAAGTTTGTAGAAGTGGACACAATGGTTAAAGTTTCAAAAGCTCTAAAAGATGTTCAGCCTGAGCTCGAAAAACTCAGGCAGAAAGCAGTCTCAAAGGTTGTCTACATGACATTTTGTTTTCATTTATAATTTAATGCAGAAATTTTCTTCTATTCCGAGAGATGTTTATACAATAAAAAATTATCCATATCATTGTTATCCGTGCATCTGCAGGTATTTGACTTCATTGTTCAGAAACTCTATGCATTGAGAAAACCCAAAACAAATATCCAAATACTTCAACAAAGTGTCCTTTTAAAGTACAAGTGAGTTTTTTTAATTAATTTTTAGAATGCTATAGCTTGATGGATTGATAAGCTATGAATTCTGAATTAATATTGATAAGTTTCATCTAGCACATAGTTGTATCTACTAGACAACATCCCAAACATGTTTGCTCGTGTTGAGTTTTTTCAATATACAGTGTTTCATAAATGTATCGCTCAGTATTAGATTTTGTCATGCACAAATCTATTCATTGTTATTTTGTTGACCGGATATTACTTTTAAATATATTTTTAATAACTTTGTTTGTATTGAACCTTCGATGTACAATTGTAGCTAAATCATCAGAAATTGTGCTTATAAACAGATCTATTAGTCTGTAGAATTTTGTTATTGAACTACTATTGAAGGATTTCTTATTTATAAATGTTTTATTTGTCATCATTTGCATTTAACCTGCCAACAAGAGAACTAGGGAATGTGATCTGGCGTGCACCATTGTATACCTCCTTGCCTTAACCGCTTTTAAATTGTGAAAACATATTGGTCATTTTTGTTAACTTTGGGTGATTTATGAATCTAACAAATAGAAATGTAAAAGTGTAGGTATATCGTTAACTTCCTCAAGGAACACGGCAAGGAAGTACACAATGAAGTTCGTGCAGCTTATATTGATACAATGAACAAGGTAAATGCTAAAATCAGAACATTTCATCAAGATTTTTATTGATCGAAAGGTTATCCTAAATATTAATAATGTTATGAGGAATAGAAAGTTTGTTCCTTTTCACATTTTGTTTAAATTTCTTGCTCGAAAGCATGTTTCTAAAAAATGAAGTTCATATTAGCATCTCAGCCCATATGTCAGAAAAGTTATTTTTAAAAAAACTACACGTTTAGTATTTCAAAGGAGCTTAAGCTTACTATGAAAAACTTAGAACCTGTTGAGAGAAGGCTTATTTTATATGATTATTTATTCAACGACCTAAGTTTAGGTTCAATATAGAAGAAAACCCTCACTTAAAATGCATTTCCCTCTAAATGAAGTTTAAAGTGAGGTATGAATGGTAGCATCTAAAAGTCTTTGGTAGCTTTGAGTTGCCCTGACTTTTTAGATAGCTGCTGTACTGTTGTCTGGATGATGTTACTTTCATTCTATGCTAATTTGCTGGCTTTCATGGTTAAGATCAACCACTTGGAAGACTTCTATTTTGGTTGTAATATGTATGAGCTAAATGGTCCGATCACTGATCCATGTTACAATTATCAATTTTTAGCAGTTATCCCAATATGTAGACATGTATACATTGAGTGGAGCGTGTATAACGATTTTGCAGGGAAATAATGAATTTGAAAATTATTTCATGAAGTATATACTCCTGTATATGTGCAGGTTCTTAGTGCTCATTTCCGTGCTTACATACAAGCATTGGAGAAATTACAATTGGATATAGCAACATCCTATGATTTAATTGGTGTAGAGACAAGAAGCAGCAGCGGCCTTTTTACAAGAGCATGGGAACCACTAAAGAATCGATCTGCTGTTTTTGCTCTTGGGGATAGGAATAATATATTGAAGGTATGACTCAACCTAGGAAAAAGTGGAAAGCCATGCATATTTTGTTTTCTAATACTTATTGAATTGACCAAGTAGTTTATGTATTTTTTACCATTGGTGTTAATAGTTCCTTTTGAGCAGTGAAGCTTAGTCAAGACTAGGATTACATTTCATTCCCCTAGGGATCTGTTGCTGGTTTAAAAATTGATTATTATTTATTATACTCTGAATTATCTGCTTTAGAAAGTCAATAAAATTCTTAAAGAGCCTTTTCTATATACGTTTTAGACTTGATTGCACTTTTGGTCCCCCTATTTTATCATACTCATGAAAATAGTCCCCCTATTTTAAAATCAAATTTTTTGGTCCCTCTTTTATTATATTTGTTGCAGCTTTGGTCCTAACTTAGATTTTTGACCACTAAAGTGATTATTTATTGCCGAAATAGTAAATTTCAACAATCACAACTTTTGAGGCTAAAGATAACCATTTTAGGGGTAAACAATATAGGTTGGGACCAAAACCGCAACAAACGTGATAATAGAGGGACCAAAAAGTTTGACTATTAAATAGGGGGACTATTTTTGTGAGTATGATAAAATAGGAGGACCAAAAGTGTAATTAATTCCACTTTTTATTTGTGATAGTTATATTTCTTGGTCGTTGGTATTGTTAAGGTGACTGGATTTGATTCCTCTAAAGAAAGAGACACACTTTAGAGGATAAAAGTGAAATTATAAATGATGATTGAAAAGTTAACAATTAAATTTCATAATTCGTTACATGTGTATTTTATCACAATTTCAGCTGTTGATTCTTTGATGAACGGTTATTTTTTCACTCTTCACTTAAGAGGAGCCAAATTCAATTGAAATTTATACATCATTAGATGACTCTGTTCTGCAGACATCGTACATTCATTGGGTTATTGCCTTATATTTGACATTTTTTCAGGAAATTGATGAACCGGCATTGATTCCTCATATAGCTGAAGCCAGCTCCATTAAATATCCATATGAGGTTCTGTTTAGGAGCTTGCAGAAGCTACTTATGGATACTGCTACTTCAGAGTACACTCCAGCTTGCTATGCCACCTAATATTGTCTCACAAAATGCTAATGTGCATAAAATCCCTAGTTAAATGCATATTGACATTATTTCCTTTCATCTGCAGATATAATTTCTGTGAAGATTTTTTTGGGGAACAAAATATGTTCTATGAAATTTTTTCAGGTATCTGTGATGAAGTTTTTAAATTTTGTGGAGTGTTTGCAGTCATTGTCCAACAGATTATAAACAGAAAGAATTTTTTTTAGCTTATTGTCCATTAGATTCACTTTTACACAGATACTCTGTATATTGCAAATTTTAAAATATGCTAACATGGGAACTAAAGCATCGATGTTGCAGAACATTTAGAAACACTACTGACATAGGTGTTTGGTAAAACAAAAAGTAGTAGAATCGACAATTCAAACTTGATTTATATACATCATAAATTAAGGATGAAATTGTTATTTTTGCACTTATTTTGTTCAGTGCTGAAATAAATAATCGTTAGCATTTATTTAATATAATAGATAATAGTATGGTAACAAAAGCCATTTTCAGCTGTCTCTGAGTTTAGCTCAGTTGTTAGGGACATCGCCTTATATATGTTTAGTGCTCAGTTGTTAGGGACATCGCCATTTTCAGCTTTTTTTTACCTTGGTAAATAGATTAAAACCACTATCATTTTCTGTATTTAATCTTTTGATATGTTTTTTGATATGTCAGGTCCTTTTGGTGTCATGGATGAGCATTTTAATACAATACTTCCAAATTGCTATGATGCTATAGGCCTAATGCTTATGATTCGCATAATACACCAGCATCAGGTAACGTTCTAATTTGTAAGACCGATTTCAGTCTTCAGTAAGAAGGACAACATATCAAAGTAAACATCACATTGATGCTAATTGGACTATTGCGGCCTAAAGATAGTGTAATGCCAACTAGTGATTTTCAACAATCCTATCATCTTGTTCCAAGAATCTGAATCTTAGCCACCCACTCGAAATTCCAATGAAAACCGACTTGTTGGTTTTGGGATACAAATCATTTCTTGGGAAGCAATTACCAAATAATTGAATAATATTACACAAACAGATTTCATTGCACTGTTAGAATTCAAATAAGTTCCAATCTGCATTTCATGTTTAAGTTAAAAGCTAAAACCAAACAGTAATTAGAATGTCAGCAAAGATTTGTGCATTTACAAATGTTTTACACTTTAAACAATTTGAAACTGATAAAGTTGTTTATTTCAGCTCATTATGTCTCGGAGGCGGATTCCATGCTTGGATTCTTATTTAGACAAGGTCAGCTTCCTGGGCTATGCATTATGCTTAGACAAGATTCGTGTTTTCTTTTACGTGTCGATTGCTGGTAGAATCTGATATTATACTGATATACTCCGTATGAGCAAAACTCATCTGCTCACAAGTAGCCCTGCAAGTCTTGTAGGGTTCTGAGTCTAGTCAGTTATAACATTGAAATTACTGGGTTGTTGGTTAGAGAACTATTTAACTGCTTAGCTCGAACTTAAATTTGTATGAAATTGTTGAATGATTGTCTATATCATGCAATGAATCTATACAACCATACATGGGAAACATAATTAGAATCCCTCAAGATTGGGAGCAGCTAGCAGTGAATTAGTTATGTATTGGCCCTGCAACCAGCTAGCAGCTAGGTAACGAAAGAATATTTTTTAACACCCGATCACCGTGAACTAGTGAATAAGCATCTGTTAATCGGTTCTCCTTATTAGCTCCATCTAGCCGCAGCATTTGGCACCCCAAAACTCCTCATCAAATTCCAAAACCATTCCCTCACCTTCCTCATTACAGATTTTTCATTTTCCACCCAATATGACTAACCTCAACTTTTTATTAGAGCATTGGTGAGGGGATTAAAATTTTCTTCACACTTGAAACATCACTGTCTTGTCCATTTTTTTTTTCTCTGTGGAAATTCAATGTTCAGCCTCTGTTCTACCCAAGGTAGTCATAGACGACTAGGCTCCTACATTTCCTGGATAAGACTTTCTAGATAGTGGGACTCTATTGGGCCTGGGTCTGAAGTCTTGTCATATACAATCTCAGTTCTCTTGCATTTCCTGCATTCATTCCAATATATTTTATTTACTGCCACTTTTGAAATCCTTCTGCTGTTCTATGACAAAGTGGATAAAACTAGCAAACACCAATGGGCCTCGAGTCATATTTATAGCCACTTCATAATTTTGACAGGTCAATATTTCCCTATGGCCTCGGTTTAAGATGGTATTTGACATGCACCTCAACAGTTTGCGAAATGCAAATGTAAAGACATTGTGGGAAGATGATGTGCATCCTCATTATGTCATGAGGCGTTATGCTGAGTTTACTGCTTCGCTTATCCACTTAAACTCTGAATTTGGAGATGGCCAGGTCAGTATAATAAACCCATCAATCGTCAACTCCTCTTTTTGTAAATTTCTAATACAATCCATAATTTTACTAATTGCAGCTTGAATTGAATCTGGAACGACTAAGAATGGCCATTGATGATTTACTTATCAAGCTTGCCAAGAACTTCACCAAGGCAAAACTACAGACGGTGTTTCTTATAAACAATTATGATATGACAATTGCTGTTCTGAAGGTAGGAATCTGCAAGTTGGCTCTTTAATTTTTTGTAGAGCTATATATCTGCACCTAGAAAGTTCTTATACTTGGACAAAACTGTTTCAAATTGCTGGTGTGGTTCCTGTTAAAATTGATTATCATAGCATGCTCTGACAATTTGGAATATCCAGGGTAACTTAAAGTTTTTCTCATATGCTTGATTCCAGGAAGCAGGTCCTGAAGCTGGAAAAATTCAAATGCACTTTGAGGAACTGTTGAAGAGCAATACAGCACTATTTGTGGTAATTACATTTCATACTTGGTTTTGTTGCAAATTTAAGTTTGTGTTTTAATCGTGCATGCGAAGAGTATATGAGAACAAACTTTTTCAGTTGCTATTTCTTCATATTCTTGGTTAAGAAAAAGGGGAAAATGCTGCCTATTAGTCTAACTTTAGTTTCTGACTTGCCCTGGGATTGCCATATTCAAGATCAAACCTCTTTTAAAAAATTTAGTGCTGTGGGTCCTAATCTGAAAGAAATAAATAAGAAATTAGACCGGGCGTTCCATGTGAAATTAAGTGGGGCGAGAAGTCAAGATATCGCTTGTTGATAACAAACTATGAGAAAACCACATAAATCAGAATAATGATCTCCATCTAAAGGAAAGCTGTAACAATTGTGAATTGAACTTGATGCCATTTTCAAAAAGAAAATGAGTTAGTGTATCCATTGATTATTTTGTGGTATAACAGATAACTAGTTTACCCTCTTGCTCTCAATCGCAATTGCAATCACTTTACGTTTTGCTTTTCAATCCTTGCAGGAAGAACTGCTCCAAGAGCATTTCAATGATTTAATAAAGTTTGTAAAGGCCAAATCCTGTAAGTATAATCAAGTCTGTAGCATCTTATTTACGTTCTATTTTTGTTAATATACGGGCTTGATTGTATGAAATTTTTCAGCTGAGGACCCAACATCGGGTCCTGATAAACCTATAACTATTGCGGAAGTGGAGCCACTAGTGAAGGATTTTGCAAGTAGGTGGAAGGCGGCGATAGAGCTGATGCACAAAGATGTCATCACGTCTTTCAGCAACTTCTTGTGTGGTATGGAAATCTTAAGAGCTGCATTGACCCAATTGTTACTTTACTATACAAGACTCTCGGATTCCATCAAGAGGATCCCTGGTGGGTCTGCATTGAACAAGGATCTTGTTTCCATATCTTCAATCATGTATGAGATTAGGAAATATTCGAGGACTTTCTAATTTGTTGAAGGAGTCGTAGTTATCTGTTGGATCTAATTCCAAAATATCCGATATATGTTGTAAAAAAACATTTTTGGACTAAGATTTTTCTCGTTTTGAGTACATTTATAGTTACTGAATTGGTGCCCTCAGGCCTCAGGTACGCCATTACTGTTGAAGTATGGCGAATGCTTCGGTTGTAGTATAGATGCAACAAAATATCGAATCCATGAATTTATACAGAATGTAAAGACAGGCATTGTGATACACAACTACGCTGCTTTTGTCATGTAATTTTAGTTGGGTAGAGATTTTATTTTATTTTACTTTATTCCTGTTGAGCATGTCATTCCAGCAGCTAAGATCATAGGGTTAATACTGTAGTGTTTGCTTGTTTTGCTTTTCCTAACAACCATTCCTTAAACAGTGCCCTAAGGCACTTGTTAGCATTTCTTTTTAATAAATTGGATTGCCCTATTTTACGAACCAAATTAATATTTGGTCCATTTAACATGCTAAATCTATTCTAGTGTATGATAATTTGGCCGAACAGAAGAGGTGAAGAAGCTAAATTTCTTATCATATTCAGGATATGCAGGGCAAACATGCTGCGAAAATAAGTCTTGCATCATTCAGTAGATAGTTTTTATCATTGGATCAATAAATTTAACCATTGAAATTAAATAATATATGATAATTATTGTCTCAAAATAAACTATGGATGGTCAATAGAACAACAAAATATATGACCATCTCTCATTGGTTAGAATTATCGACATGTTAGCCAAAATTTATGAAAAATTACATCAAATGCCACTGCCAATTTTGGAGAAAACTGCCTCTTACATGCCATCCTATTTTTATATGTAGGTTGATAGATATATATTTTTTTTTCTTTTTGGTCGTTATTGCCACCGGAGTTGTTCCATGTTGGACTTATCGATCCAGGTCTTTCAAAGGTGTTGGTGTCTTTCAAAGTTGTTGGCGTATGGTGCATTGACTCTTGTTTGACTTTACGGATGTCATTTTAGATGTGGCTGATGCGACGAGGTTTAATGTTGACTAGAATGGGTGAGGTGTTGATATATGGTTCTTTTGCTTTTATTGTACTTTTGATGTTGTTTTTTCTGGGTTTTTAAGGACCGATAGTTGGTATTGGTGGATTTATGTGTTTACGCTAGTTTATTATTCTTTCCAACAACTTGTATGTGGATTGCGCTCGTCTTAGGCTCGATTGCATTTTTAATAATTTTAAAAAAAGATACGTAGATTAATAATTGTATTAGGTTATATTTAGGATAACTAATAATTCTCAAACCTTTTTTACTATATGATATATTTCAATAGATAATCAATATTTATTAGCATTTTGTAAAGTTTTATTCTATTTTTTGTTTGGCAAGTTTTACACAATTTCAATCAATATTCAATTTTTTGTTTGGCGAGTTTTACACAATTCTATTCCAACTAAAGATGTGATACACCATCGTCGGGTCTGCGATTCAGATGTGTGTCCTAGATGTTCAACAACAGCCGAAACTATCTCTCATTGCTTGTTTGATTGCATAGAAGCAGGTTGTATTCGGAATGCTTTTGGTTTTCACAATAGCAGACCGAATTTGACGGAAGAAGGTTTGTTTGATTGGTGTAGAAAAATTAACCTAACCCATGGAAATATTAGCTTTATTATTATGTGGGTGATTTGGGGATTGCATAATGAATTTTATTTTCAACAACATCAGAACAAAGGTGTATGAGAGTGTTGCAAAAATTCAATCATTGTTGTCACAGGGCTCTGCAGCTTTCGATACGCAGAGGTTGGCATCTTCTTGTCTGGCTGCGGAACGTCTCGTGGCTTGGTCTCGGTCTCGTCCATGTGCAGTTTCGTTTGTCTTAATGTTGATGGCAGTCTCATGAGCACAACAACAGCAGGTTTTGGTGGAATTATACGTGATTCCACGAGAGTTTTTCTCAAAGGCTTTTATGGTGTTGCGTCACATGTAAGTGATGTTGCATGAGCTTGATTTATATTGGGAGAATGACTTTAGAAATAAAGTCTGTTTTTCTGATTCCTTGCAAGAATGGTGTGTCCCCAAATCATAGCTTCGCGAATGAGATTCAGAGTATTCGACATTTGTTAAGTAGAGACTGAAATGTTATGATTAACCACACCCTTCGGGAGGGGAACGCTCGTGCAGATTGCTTTACTAAAATTGAAGCTTCTTCAAACTCGGCTCTTGTGATTTTAGATTTACCGCCGATTGATTTGTATTTGTCCCTCCTTGCTCATGCTCAAGTAGTAGCTTTTGTTAGCGATTAATCCTTATTGTTTTCTTTTTTCTCTCTTGTAACAAAAAAAAATAGTAAAAAAGGAAGCATATCATATATTATGGCCCCGTTTGGCCCAACTTATTTTTTACTTTTTATTTTAGCTTAAACGAAATAGAGAAGTATAAAATTATATTTGACGCTATTTCTTCTTAAAAGTATTAAAGAAATAAAGTAAATAAGTAAAAAATAAAGAAAAATGAAGTCAAACACAATTTTTTCCTTCTTTACTATTTTTAAGGAGAAGAAAAAAAGAGGAAAATAAGCCGGGCCAAACGGGGCCTATATATTATATAGTAAAAAGGAAATTTAAGATTACAACAAAGGAGAAATCACAACTCTACACAAAAATAGAGAAAAAAAAGCTAAAGAAAATTATTCTTACTTTTTTTTTTGGTACAAAAGAGAGAGATGAATTTTGGTGTTGATTAAAACTAAAAAAAAGTCTAACGGCATTCTCATTAGAGAAGATTGTTTTTTTTTTTTAATTTATAATAGATGTGATCCATTTCTGAAAAAAAAAAACATTACATAAAACAAACAATATTTAGGTAAAGGGAAGTCTACCCCTTCTCTTCATAATTTGAGGTGTTTAGTCATCAACCAATGAGAAAAGTAAACATAAGTATATTTATATTTGATCTCCACAACTCACTTGTAACAAACTTGTGAAGACCAGTAATCAAAAAAAAAAAAAAAAAACTTGTGAAGACCACATGCAAATTTATTTATATTTATTGTTGATGAGTAAATACCTCAAATTATAAAAGAGTAATTTAGAAAAAACCTTAAAAAATTATTATTAAATTAAATAATATTATAATACATCTCATACTAATAATAAAATAAATATTAAATTAATAATATTTAAGCAGCTATATTCATTTTAAAAATCTAATATTTATATTATTATTATTAGAAAAAAATTCACTTAAAAAAGTCTAACCCAAACAAATTTTTCAAAACAAAATCTAAACAAATCTTTTCCGATGCCAAAATCTAAACAAATCTGATAAAAATATAATTTCCATCAATTTCCAATTTTTTAACGAACTTTTCTAGAAAGGAAAAAGAAAAGGGTTATTTTGCCGTAAACCTAATTTAGACACCAACAACCCCTTATATATGTCCAACAAAAAAAAATTACTATTATTATTTAAAAAAATAAAATATTTATTAACCCTTACAGAGAGAACTTCATTCATCTTCTTTACCCTCCGTACTAAATGGAAGACTCTAACAACAACCAAGTGACCTCATTGTTCGAACATCATAACTTAAACACCGTCACCGTTAATCTCTCTCCAGTTAACGGTTCCGTTGATGGGACCCACACCGACCTTCATCATTCCGTTACGGAGAACAAGAAGAAACGTGGTAGGCCGAGAAAGTATGAGTCTCCTGAAGAAGCTCTCGCCGGTAGAAAAGCTATCGCCGCTAGAAAAGCCGCCGCCGCCGCTGCCGCCGCTGCTGCTGCGGCTGCTTCTACGACGTCGTTTTCGTCTTCTAATCATAATAAGCCGAAAAAGTTTCATTCGTCTTCTCTAGGTTTTGTGATTGTGAAATATTTTTTTAGTGATTTAGTAACTTGAACTAAGTGCATGTTGATGGAATTATAGAATGCGAATTTAATTTAATTTTTTTTTTTGTTGATGTAGGTAATTCTAGAGAGGGATTTAATCTTCACATTGTTGCTGTTCCTGCTGGTGAGGTATGTATTATTTTTAATCTTAGATATATGTATTTGCTTGCTCAATTAGGTAAATTTTTAAAAAATTAGTTTTATGGATTTAATCTCCACATTGTTTAGATTTAGGCTCCTTTTGGCCCGGCTTATTTTCCTCTTTTTTTCTTCTCCTTAAAAATAGTAAAGAAGAAAAAAATTGTGTTTGACTTTATTTTTTTTTATTTTTTACTTCCTTACTTTATTTCTCTAATACTTTTAAGGAGAAATAGTGTCAAATATAATTTTATACTTCTTTATTTTGTTTAAGCTAAAATAAAAAGTAAAAAATAAGCCGGGCCAAACGGGGCCTTATACTAACATTCAATAGGAACTAAATATTTTTTGATGTCATATTATTAATTTTATAATGTACTCGATCCGGTCTTAAATATAAGCAATAAGAAAATAAAAGTACATGTATTTGGTGGACCAAGTACATGTACTTTTTTTTTGTAGGTTGGAGGGAGTACTTATAGAAGTGAGGTGATGTGAAGTGGTAAAATAGTGGATTTTTACCGGATGTTGGTGTAAAACTAGTTTACACTTGCGGTGCATATTCTTTATATTCATTTTCAAAAGAGAAAATAAGATATGCACAAACAATGAAAAATATTTTTACACTTTCATTAATAATCATGTATTCTGTCAAATCACCCACTACACCGTCACTTAAATTATGTGACATGGAAGAATGCTTGATTTCTATTGGATGTCACAGTAAAATAGTAATTTTATATTGATAGAGCATATCCATTCAACTCTTTCCAAAATAGGAAGTTTAGTGACCTCAGCTCATTCATTTACTTACCATACATACCATCATACTTGCAATCCAAAATGTTTTGTTTATAGACTTCCAGGTATGTGTGTATATCTAGAAAAAGGGTATTTTTGAATTATCTTGCACCAGAATCTTAATTCATTCATTTACCATCATAGTTTGTGTCCATGCTTTAGGGTGCTATGATATATGTCATATAGCAGAATATTTATTAAGATTAGTTTTTGCATATGTATCAGTATAAATGAAGGTTAGTGTAGTCTATTTGTATCATCAAATAACAATCAGTCATATCAAACCACAGTCATGATTTAGATTTTTATTTTTACGCTTCTCTCTTTATCTAAAAAGTAAAACTCTACAACTTCAGCAACCTGAATGAATAATGTGATATGAACTGGCAGAGTCACATAGTAATGTTTTGATTTATCTTTTGCATCTTACCATTCTGATCTTCACTTCTTTAGAAAGCTTGAACTTTCCTTTCGTCTGGTCACTGGTGTTTTTACATGTTTAGTTTGTCATTTGCTCAATTTTATTATATTTGTCAGCTTTTTACCTATCTGTTACTTCTCTAATTGGTTGAGCACATGTTCCATAGGATATTGGCCAACATATTATGTCGCTCATGCAAAAACATAGTCGGTGTGAGATGTGCATTCTGTCTGGATCTGGTTCCATCGCTAGTGCCACTCTTCGTCAGCCAGCAACCTCTGGAGGCAATATTACATATGAGGTAAAAAATCACTCTTCATGTGTTTTTTGTTTTAGTTTGATCTCTATACTTCCAACAACCTTATAAAGGAAACAGGACTCTGCTGCAATGTTAGGTAAAAATATGGTCTAAATAAACCAGGCTCAATATCTTGCCCTTTATTTTATATTTTAATTTTAATATTGTGTTTATTTTAAGGTTTGTCTCCATTACTGTCAGCTCACGTGATTAAAACTGACTAATCTGAAGTCATCTCTACTATTAATGAAGGGACCAAAACTCTATAATCACTTTTTCCTCAATAAACTTCTAAAACAGTCCTTCCTTTATTTTCTTGTTTCTCAAATGATGTTTATTTAATAAATCATAGGATTATGAATGTAAACATACAAATTATAATGAATATTTTTAAAGGAGTGCTAGCAATACTAATTATACTAAGTATTATATCTTTTGCACTTTCCTACTTTGCACATTTTAGCCTTCAGCCTTGAATCACCTTCAAGAGTGCAACATAGAGGTTCCTTTGTAAAAAAGGGTCTTGCTAACCAGTGTCCCCGGGACACTCGTTAAGGATTCCAATTAAAGAAAATATTTATTCAAAAAGTTAAAACATTTCAATTTCCAATGCATTGACTTTACACATTTTCATAAAAACTTACTATTTAAAGTCCTTAAGAGGGCCCCGGGGGCACTCGTTAGCATTTCCCTATAAAAAACGTGTCCATATATAGATTATTATGATTACTTTATTCAGTGTCAATCTGTACCATTTGGCTTTTTATAAGGGGAACCTTTGCACTATGGTTGAAGTTGTTGCTATGTGACTAGTAGGTCACTAATTTGTGTTTGAATTGTAAGATTAGACTCTTTTAAGTAAATGTAAGGTAAGATATCCTAAAATAAACTCACAATGGGCTTGACCCTTTTCTAGACCATGCCACGATGGTAGCTTTGTAACACCATGTTATCTTTTTTCTCGTCTCACTCTCGAATGAATTTACATTTACTGTTGTGGAAAAACTCTTTTCATGTTAAATGTTAAGAGTTGGCCTTTTCTTATGCTTGTATTGCTGCTGTCAATTTTTAACTATTTTTATTTTTGTTCTAGGGTCGCTTTGACATTATTTCACTTACTGGATCCTATGTCCATAATGAATTTGATGGTCGTTCTGGTGGTCTCAGTGTATGCTTATCTCATTCTGATGGGCAACTTGTAGGCGGAAGCATTGCTGGACCCCTTAAAGCTGCTGGTCCAGTTCAGGTAATTTCGAACAATTTTATGAATTTTGGTTGAATTTGAAGTTGTGGGAAATATGACTTGTGTCCTGCATCCTTCTTTTGTCTTGATCAATTCTTAATATAAAGTATAAACTTTTGAAAATTTTAAAGTATACATAATTTTATTATATTTGATTAAAGTTAAAGAAAACTATAGTCTATAAGTTTATAGTTTATATTTAGAGTATTTGGGTTTCAGTTGAACCAATTATATTTGTGTTGATGGTGTCCATATTCAGTCATTTCATGCATGGGGTGGAAAATCCTGAAGTATTTAAATTTCTCCCCTGAATCATACTAGACATATTGAGGAATGCCTATTACTCCCTCCGTCTCATTTTATTTGTCATTTAAGGCTATATGTATATTTTAAGAAAATAATTCATAATACTCCTTTTCAAGATCAAATAATCTCTTTTGACTGAAATGTTCTTGTTGTGGTAGAAATTAGGTAGAAGGACAAATTAGATTGTTTGGAGAAAAGAAAATCAATACTTTGGTTGATATTTTAAAGTGACAATCAATAAAAACTCTTCAAAGAAAATAAAAATTAAGAACAATATTATACTCAAGCATACATAAGTAATTCAACTACATTTACATAGTCATAATTGTTATCATGATAAGATTTAGGCCAGTGCGGTCATCTCTTTAATTTTGGAATTTGGATAAGATTTTGTTGTCTAATCTCTAAATTTCTACCTTCAATATATCTCCAAATTTAATCTAATGTTTTTACATTGCACTAGAAAATTTAAATTAGACATATAACTGTGTTGGTTTGAGTGTAAGAGACTTGAATCCCCTAAACATTTGGACTGTGTTCAATCTTAGGGAAATAAACATTACTTTATTCAAAATCTAAGTGAGCTTAATTAAAACCAAACATCCATGAGGTTTCTACTCAGTGGTAAGAGTATAGCTTTGTAACCTCAAGTGACAAAGTTCAAATCTTCTCGAGGATGGTTGTAAAATGGTCATTAAAACACTTTAATTAATAATAGTAATAAAAATTTCCCTCTTCCCCATTTTTCTTAAAATTTAAAATCAAATAACTTATATAAAAAATCCTAAAAAATAAAACCCAAATCTCCCTCTTCCCCATATTTAGTAGAATTTCACTATTCTATTTTTCATATATTTATTTTTTCATTTATATAAAACACGGCCTGGTACAATTGACAATATGAAATTGCTTTGGATTTAATTTACACAGGTCATTGTTGGCACATTTTCTATCAACACTACTGCTGGTATAAAAGGCGATATTTCTACCAGCAAGATATCATCACCAGTTGCTGAACCAGCATCAAATTTAGGCTTCCGCCCAGCAGTTAACTCTTCCAATGGGAACACAATCCCAGTAAACAAGGAGCATCAAGCCATTGGGGGAAGCCATTTCATGCATCAACAATATGGTGTAAATGTGGTACCTTTCCATCCCTCAGACTGGGGAAGTAGTCCGGATTCGAGAAATGCTGGCTTTGAACTGATAGGTATGAACTTTGATGGTTTTTGAAATCCCACCCTACCCCTCAAATCAAACATTTCTTTTCATGGTTGGTTCAGAAGAGAGAGATCAACAAGAGACTGAGACTAATGTTTTCTGTATGCAGGAAGAACAGGTCACGAAGCACACCAGTCTCCTGAGAACGGCGACTATTCCTAATTAAGATGGCTTTTGGGTTGTGAAGATCCATGGTAGATAGATTTATGAGTCTCTTAGTAGTAGTACTAGTAGTCATTTTCCGATTATGTCCTTTATGGTATGAGAAATGCTAAACCATCCTAAAAAACCAGCTCAAGGGTTCTCCTGTCCTATTACTTATGGTGGAAAGAAAAGACTAAAGACATGTATATTTAATATTTTTGAAGTTCTTAGAGTTCTAAAATTTTCCTTCTTCTCTTTCCCCTTTAGAAATTAGACTATTGTTGTTAGGATATAATTTTGTGAGAATTCTGCATTTATCTACTTTGTTTGGCACCAACCATGTGTGGCTTCACTTTGCACTAAATGTTTGACTTGGAATACCTAACTGGCTACTGGTAGAAGCATGTTTTGTGATGTGATGTAGTTGTTCACCTCCAAGTTGCAAAGTTGAGAAAACTATCCATTAACAATGAGCATAAAAATATTGTTGTTTATTTAGTTTTCTTCCTTTCACTATACCAAAATGGTAAATTTTGAAAAAACATGAAAGCATCGCATTAACAGTCAATGATGATTTTGAAAGTTAAGATAGCATTACTAATATTTTCCTTTGTCACTTCATTTTTAATCCTTTATCTTCTCTAGAAAGCTCCAAATATTGCAAATTTATTACTCACCCTCCAAAATCTTAGGGACAGAGGGTGTAAATAAATATAGATAAAGTGCTTTCTGAACATAGTTCTATTGGTAGAGATATTGGAATATAGGGACTAAGGTTTGAATTTGAGTTTTCGTACTCATTCATCTTAAAGGTTTTACTATAAATCATGGGCTATACCCCTCTATTTTCTAAAATAGAAATAAGGACCAAAATAATCGATTAAAGTACCTAATCAGTTTTTCTACGCAAATTAGTCGACAAGTGGTGGATGCAATTGTGAAATTTGAATGTTAGCAAAAAAAAAAAATCAGCCAATAGCTTTTAATTGTGATTCATTTTGTGCTTAAAAGATTACACTGAGGAAGGAACTCTGTTTTCTTAGATATGAGTTGTTGAACTCCTCCAAAGAATGCATAAGTAGTATGTGCTTAAAAGAGTACAAAGTTGAGTTTTTTTGTGAGCTGTTAAACTAAGAAATGCATAAGTAAAATGAAAAGTAGAAAGATAAAAGATAAATTGGCTAAAATAAACTTTTTGACTAAATGTTAAATAAAATGTACAAATGCAATATTTATAGGCAAAATTAGTCCTACTGACAAAAATTTGACTATTTCTAACATTCTCACAACTTTTATGAACTTTTGTAGACTTGAGATAGACTCACTTGTCTTGTATGCGATTGTTATTGATTCGACTAACTCTAAAGTGAGTGGTTTGTGGTTCTCAGCTAACAATTTAATTATATTTAGGTGCAATTAAATGTGGTTACAAAAAGAAAAAAAAACTCATGTCCTAAAATGAATTTTCATGTACTTAAGTGTTTTGTACACAGCCTCCTAATGACATGTTATTTTGACAATTTCACACAAATTAAGAAATGAGGTTAATTTTTTTTTTTAAAAAAAGAAAAATTATGAGTTAATTTATAAAATTATCCTTTATTGATGATATAAAAAATAGAAAACAAAAGAATTGAAAAAATATAGACTAATAAATAGTAAATGATATAATAAAAAATAATGAAATATCAATGATTGATCGGTGATAATGTGATATACATAAACTGCACAAACATGGACAAACATGTTTTGGCAGGAAGTATAGTGAAAACAACAAAAAAGGTTTTACTAGAATGACATAATTTGGGTGCAAGGAGTATAATTTTTATGTGATTCATTTAGTAAAAAAATAAGTGATTAGACATACAATTCTAGTTATACTATATTGATTTTAAAATTATTTTTGAGATTAAATAAAATGAGATAAAAATAGGACAAAACTAAAATTCTTATCCTATTAGATAATATTTTGTTTAAAGTATAAATAAATTGTCTAAAATAGTAAACTACTGTAATAGAATATCCACCAAAACATGTACAACATAAGAAATACATACCTTAAAAATTTGAATGATACTATTATATCCTATACTTACATTTTCCAAATTAAAAAGGTTCTTATTTTTCAATGATTTTTTTTCTATAACAAAATAAGTTTCCACTTTTATATATCAAAAAAAAAAAAAGTTTCCACTTTTATTAAACAAACCATTCAAAAAAATAAATTAATGTTCGTATGTACAAACATTAGTTGCATTTGAGTGAAGTTAAAAAAAAAAAAAAAAAGTGAAGTTATTACTTATTATTAAGATTGGATAATAATTTCCATATAAAAGCAATTAATAATTTCCATATAAAATTAATTAATTAAATTAAATAAAATAAAACCGGTTAACCATGATAGGCTCTTTGTTGATATGCAGAAGAAAGAACATGAACATGGTTTGACAAGGTCGATGTCCTGGTTGGATTCATGCACTCAACTCAACCCCTCAACAGTACGAGGTAGTAAAATCTGCAACTCCGTGGGTCCCATCTTCTCTTTTCTTAATCTTTTCTCTTTTCAATCTCTCCTTTTCCTATTGTCTTATTCTGTCTTCCCCTCTTTCTCTCTCTATATATGTTAACCTCATCACAGAGACAGAGAGAGAAAGAGGGTGGTGATGAACAAGTTGAAAACTTTATCTCAAACCCATAAATAATTCAAGATTTTGAGAACTAGGTCTGCTTCTGTTTGCGATCTGTATCATCTTTTTTGATTTGGGTCAATCAGGTTCTGTTTTTCTTTGATGGTTTGAAAAAAAAATCATTGACTTTAGTGTAATGAAAACTGTAATTCTGTTGTTACTTCTTTTTAATCTTACTATTTATGCTTCTGCTACTGATTCTGATTCTGAATATGACCATTGTGACTGTGATGATGAAGATGCACTTTTCAGCATACATACAATTCTTGTTGGTCAAAAAGTCAGTGATTTTTTCATTGCAGTTGCTTATTTTTCAATACCAATTGAGCTTCTTTACTTTGTTAGTCGTTCTAATGTTCCTTTCAAATTGCTTTTCCTTCAATTCATAGCTTTCATAGTTCTTTGTGGTTTGACTCATTTGCTTAATGCTTATTCTTATCATGGTCCTCCTTCTTTTCATTTGTTGCTTTCTATAACTGTTGCTAAGTTCCTCACTGCTCTTGTGTCATGTGCAACTGCATTGACACTTCCGCCTTTAATTCCGCTCCTTCTTAAGATTAAGGTTAGGGAGCTTTTTCTGAGGCAGAATGTGATGGAATTGGGTCAAGAGGTTGGGATTATGAAAAAACAAAAGGAAGCTAGTTGGCATGTTAGGATGCTTACTAGGGAAATAAGGAAATCTCTTGATAAACATACTATTTTGTATACTACTCTTGTTGAGCTTTCTAAGGCTTTGGATTTGCATAATTGTGCTGTTTGGATGCCGAATGATGATAGGAGAGAGATGTATTTGACTCATGAATTGAAATCGGATTCTGGTAAGAGTTTTCATCATAATTCTATTCCTGTGAATGACCCTGATGTGTTAGAGATAAGGAAAACTAAAAGGGTTAGGATTTTGAGGCCGGAGTCTAAATTAGGAGCTGCAAGTAGTGGTGGTGGTAGTACTCAGGAGTTGGGTGCTGTAGCAGCTATTCGTATGCCGATGCTTCATGTTTCAAATTTCAAAGGTGGAACTCCGGAGTTGGTTGATACATGTTATGCTATACTGGTTTTGGTTCTTCCGAGTTCGAACTCTAGAGATTGGACTGCTCCAGAGATGGAGATAGTTGAGGTTGTTGCTGATCAGGTGGCAGTAGCACTTTCTCATGCGTCGGTTCTCGAAGAGTCTCATTTAATGAGACAGAAACTTGAAGAGCAAAACCGAGCGTTGCAGCACTCTCAAAAGAATGCAATGATGGCGAGCCAGGCTAGGAAGTCATTCCAAACAGTGATGAGCCATGGACTGAGGAGGCCTATGCATTCAGTTGTCGGGATGCTTTCATTGGTTCAAGAGGGTAATATGAAGCCTGAACAAAAGATTATTGGTGACACAATGTTGAAAGTAGGAAATGTGCTCACGAGTTTAGTAAACGATGTAATGGATATTTCTGAAAATAAAAAGGGTGGCCTCCAGTTAGAGACGAAACCTTTCCTTCTACATTCCATGTTGAGGGAAGCGGCTTGCATTGCCAAGTGCTTGTGTGTGTATCAAGGATTTGGTTTTCAAATCGATGTCCAGAAATCTTTGCCTGAAAAAGTTTTAGGCGACGAAGCAAGGACGTTTCAAGTAATTATGCATATTATTGGCTATTTATTGAACACATGTGATCGAGGGAATCTTGTTTTTCGGATTTTGCTTGCAAGTGATGGTGGTGATAAGGATGACAAAAAATTTGGTATATGGAAATCAAGTAGCGCAACTGAGTATGTACATATAAAATTTGATTTTCAGATCACTGGTAGTTCTCAGTCGGATGAATCAATTTCGACAAAACAGCAAATTGGTAGGAGGCTGAATCACAACAGTGAATCTAAGGAGGGTCTGAGCTTTAACATGTGCAGGAAATTGGTACAGGTAGGTGCATCACTGTCTATACTATTTGATTATATCTGTGTATCATAATCATCTCCTTGGTTGTTTGTATATTTATGTATCAAATATGTCATTGTCTAGTGTCTACATTTTATGCTTAGAGGATAGTGTTTGGTTTGATGAATTCAATGTTGACCTGCATTTTCGTTTTGGATCAAAATGTATGCTAGCATAGTTGCTTCTGAACTTCAGTGAAAAGTGTTCGTCAGTTCTAACCATTCATTAATGATATCAAGTTATGTGTGATTTGTTCATTCACAGTTTTGTTTGGTACAAATGTTTAGAATAATACTTAATTGTATGTGAGGGTCGGACCAATAATGAATCTGTTGTAAACAACCTTACATTGCATTTGAAAGAAACTGATTCCAAGACGCGAATCCTTGACCGTCTAGTCACATGGCAACACCTCCAACCGTTGTGCCAAGACTTTTCTTTTGCTAATTACTTATGTTTCACATTTTTCATATAGATTCCTGATAGAACCCGTAAAATCAAAGTAACAAAACTGTATTTTGTTGAATGGTAAAGGTGAGATCAAGAGCTCTACAGTGATGGAAACTGAAAATGAAAGGATAAACCAGAGTTTAACATCTATGTTGTGAGGTCCAGATGTCCTATCAATTCCTCTCCATACTGGTTTCAACATAGAGCTGACAAGTCTCTTCTGTTACAACCAAACTCTTTTAACAACAGAACATAGTCATGATCCTTTTATCTTAACAGTGTTGCCGAGAAGCCATTTTCCCCCATATTGAAAGGATCCTTTTGTGTTTACCTTACACAGACAAATGTGTATATCATTATCCTCTATGTGGAGCTTATCCCTGCTAGTTGAAGATACAGACTCTGACATGATAGGCATCATTACAGAAACACGAAGATTATAATAACACAGAAATTGCAATGATTGTGGTGTCTTTTCTTGAATTGTAAGGTCATCCAGTTAGTTTTAGAATTCCAAAATGAACAAAACTACAAAAGTCCTCATTTCCTTTTTAATGAGATTAGGTGACCAATTCTTACAAGGCTTGTGCTTTTCGGGATTAGGTAGGTGTATTATATTATATAGAAAACAAAATAATAAAGTAGCATGTTTCGTGCCTTAAAATCTGATAAAGTAGGATCTTACTTGTTTATACTCATAACAGTATACAATCATTTTATTAAAGCATTATTATTTCTCTCTTTTTTGCCCCAAACCATGCCTGTCATCTATTGGTCGGACCGTGGGGTCAATTTTTGGAAAATGGATCTTAATTATTTTAACTAATCATGGTATTTTATATTATTTTTGTAATTCTGGCTTTATTTACATTGTGGAATATTATGCAGATAATGCAAGGTACTATATGGATATTACCAAACTCTCAGGGTTTGGTGCAAGGCGTGTCACTTCTTCTAAAGTTTCAGACGGGACCATCACTTGAAAGATACTTGCTTGCACCTAAAGATTATTCAAATTCACAGTTTGGAGGCCTCAATATTTTGTTAGCAGAAGATGACGGTTTAAACAGGATCGTGACGAAGAAGCTACTCGAGAGGCTTGGTTGTCAAGTAACAACAGTTTCATCGGGATATGAATGCCTGGGTGCTATAAGTGGCTCTAGTGGTAGCTCATTCAAAATTATCATGTTGGATATTCACATGCCTGATGTGGATGGTTTTGAAGTTGCGACTAGGATCAGAAAATTCAACGGCCCTAATTGGCCTTTGATCATAGCTCTTATAGCAAATGCAGAAGAGCAAGTGAAGGATAGATGTATGCTGGCGGGAATGAATGGAGTGATTCGGAAACCAATCCTCCTTCATCAGATAGCGGATGAACTTAGAACAGTCCTACATCGTGCGGGTGAAAAACTGTGACGACAGTTTCTAGGTGTGTCAAAATTCGTTAGTTCCTCAAAATGGTATAGAGAATTTGGAATTTTTAACAATACCAATTGTTTCAAAATAGTCGGTTTATGTAGCGATTGAGTCTTTGACAGTGCATGTTTTGAATCGTGATTTTGTTGTGGTCATGGTCGTGGTTCCATTATGGTTGTGATGCTAATACAATTTAATAGCGTCCGGTTCAGTAGTCATGATCCAATGTGATTGCAATCATGACTATTATTATCACAATCGCGATCAAAATGTTACTGTTGTTGTGATGCAGTTCACAATTTAGAACGATTATACAGTGTATTTTTAAGGGAATAATGCAGGGTTAATGGAGTAATTGATCAACAAAATCCTGCAAAGTTCATATATAATTGGGACTCTTAGACATGTTGTATTGGTTATAAATCTAGTATGGAGAAAGTGTTGTTGGGGGTCTTGGGGAAATATAAAATAAATCTCTAATAGATAACTAAGTGGTCAAGCGCAAATGATTAATGCGCTTAAACTAAGGTCGAATTCTTCTAATAGTATTCGAGTTCAATCTTCAAATAAATTAATTCTTAACAACGCTTTACTTGTCTCCCGATAGAATATCATTTTGGTGTAGGTCTTGACCTAAAAATCAAAAGATTGAGAAAGCAAAACTTCGAAAATCAAATCGTGAATGATGAGCATTTGGAGTATTTTCTAAAAGCAATTCTTACTTATTAAATTGTGGGAGTTTAAAGAAATTGTCACACAACCTGAAATAGCCAACGATAGCCAACCTGAAATTGTTAGTTTTTTTTTAAGGTTATATCATTAATTTTTTTACCATTTCACTTTCTAACTCGTTCATTATGCTACAAAATCATCCTTATATCTCCTAGTAAAAAAAAAAAAAACTTAGTATTGATTATAGGATTCATAAAACAAACCAACAATGAAGGATACAATTAATAAGAGAATATCATTTATTTAATTGTTTAAACATTTTGAATGTTTTGTCAAAAGCATTAGTAAAAAATGGTAAACCAACGATGAATTGGTTCAAGTGGTAAGAGATTTGGTCCTGTTAATCATGTGGTTAGGGTAAAACTCATTTTGTATACCCCATTGGTTCCCGACAAATATTAATCATCGCTAACAGCGGTGGAAGCTTCGTACCAATATTAGATACATTAACTAATTTTACAATTAGTCAAAAAAAAAAAAAAACTAATTATACAAAGGAAAAACATTTTAACATATTTCAGGTGAAAATACTAATATTGTTGAGAAAAAAATAAATTAAAAGAGAATGTAAAGATTGCGGTTTAGCAAGATTGGAGAATGAACAGTGAAGGTGAAGTAGCTGCTGAGTATTTCAGCAACGACTTCGATTGGGAAGAACTACGATCAGAGATTGAATCAAACCCTTCTCTTTGTCACCACTTTGAATCATTCTCTTCATCTTCTTCTTCCTCCCAATCACCACAATCAGACGTTCAAGCTTGGAAGCAATTTCACACGCGTCATTCCACCGGCAAATTCTTTAAGGAGAGACGCTACTTGTTAAAGGAATTTCCAGAATTACTTTCATCTTCTCCCTCAAATTCTAACCCTAAACTCTTGGAAGTTGGTTGCGGCAATGGAAGCACTATTCTTCCTATTCTACGGTATTTCATTCTTCTCTATCTCCTCTTTTATTCATGCTTTAATTCGGGTCCGTTTGGCAAAACAAAATAGTTTATAGCAGATGAGTTAATTAATTGAATTTGCAGTGTTTGAACTTCTCGATAATTATGAAATAGCATAAAATATACATGTTTAGTTAACATTTAATTTTTTTTCAAGTAAGATAACGGGTAAAATTGAGAGAAAAAAAATGATAGGTAAGGTATATGCTATAAGCTCAAAATTGTAGGTAAGCTATATGCTAATAGCATAAAATGATAGCGGATAATTAATAAGCGAGCTTATATTGGATGAGCCTACAGAGAATAACTTTTAAACTAGCTTATAACTTGTAGCAGATAAGCTAATTAGTTGAATTTGTAGTGTTTGGTAAAATTAATAGTTGAACTGCCTAATAAATATGAAATAACATAAAAGAGATATGTTTACTTAATATTTACATTTTTTCAAGTAAGATGAGAAGAGTTAAATTGAGAAAAAAAATGATATACTAATTGAAATTTGCTTATAAAAAAAGCTATAAGCTCGTGAAAAAAAATGTTATTAAACTAGTTTTGTTTTGTCATATGAACTTATATAAGTTATAAGTCATAAGCTCAAAACGTGTCATTGCCAAACAGAACCTTATACTTTCCTATGCTATTGAGTTAGTCTTATGAAATTTTTTCTGTGTAGGGCCAACAAGAATATTGTTGTTTATGCATGCGATTGTAGTAATGAGACTCTTGAGAAAGCTAAGGAGATTATAACAGCAAATGCAGTTGACTTGTTTAAGCATCGTTTTCATACATTTTGTTGTGATGTTTCGACGAATGGATTCCCAAATTGGTTGGCATGCAACACTTGCAAAGATCAATTTTTACAAAAGCAGTCATGTTGTTTGTCAGGTTATTACTTTGCTTTACTGTGATGCTTTTGGTATTGATTGTTTGTGTTAACGCTTGATGGAATGTTAAGAGACTTTGTTATTTCTGTATTCTTTCAGATTTTAAAGTGGATAATGGTTTGCATCTTAGGGATTCATGCTCATCAGATGAATTTGACGGTTGTGTTGGAGGAGTAGATTTTATAACATTGGTATGACTTTTTATCTTTCTAAATCGTCATAACTTCCATGATTTGGTGCTACGGCTTCTAGACTTTGAGCATATGTTAGTTAGAGCCATTGTGTTGTTTTAGTGTTATTATTTTACATGTTTCTCGTTGCAATCAAATGACAATGACTCTTGTATTGTTAGCATGTTCCTAATCCTAACAATATATTTAACAGCTATACTCTTCAATCCATTTTAAAATATTTTTTTCCCCTCAACTATATTCATGTCTATTGGTCCAATAGTACGGTTGTTGCCTTGTGACATGGAAGTCGCAGGTTCAAATCTTGGAAACAACCTTTCTGCCTGCGGGGTTAAGACGCCATGTGGTGGGAGCCTCCTGCACTAGGGTGCTCATTTTAACTATATTCTTATCTCTTAACACTTGAACTTAGTAGAATGGGAGAGAGTATTAATGGAATGAAAATATTGAGACTTTAAATGAAGAATGCTTTTAGTTAGTTTTTTCAACAGAAGTACTTGGGTCATCTTATGAACTTATGAAAGTGACATGACTTCAAATTGCTCTCTCATTATGTTTCATAAAGTTCCTTTGTACATGCATTGATACTTTAACCTCAATGTTTTGCATTCCTGTTTTTAATATACCTGTCGCTCTTATTTGCCAACTGTTTTATTGTTTACGTAACTTAATTACTCATACTGTACAGTTTGTATTTGTCTTGCCTTAGAGTTGCTTAATCTTTCTACACAAGCACTCTGAACGTTCCTTGTCCTTCATAGCTTTGATTTGGAAGATACAGTCATACATGCTTTAATTTCAGTGGTTTGCATCCTCCCTGTCAAAAGAAAGTCTCAGTGGGTTTCATTCCTTAGTTTTTAATATACTTGTTAGTTTCTTCAGTGTTCACTACAATTTTCCCGTTGATTATCTTGCCTTTGTGATGTTTAATCTTACAAGTTAGTACAATGTTAGCTCTAATTACTTCCACATGCAAAATAGTTTTGTCTCTAATCTATAAAATAAGTTGTAGACTCAGCAGAATGTTATTGAATGTTGTAAACTTAAATGACCTCTCATTGAATATGTTGTTTCTTTGATATGTAATGTCAGATATTTACTTTATCAGCAGTACCGTTGGAAAGGATGCCGAGGTCGATCAAGGAATGTTTTACTGTTTTAAAGCCAGGAGGCATGGTTTTATTTAGGGACTATGGTAATAAACATACTTACCATCTTTTCAGAGCTTTTTGGGTACATAAATTTGTTGCTTTAGTAAATTCTATATGTCATAACAGTCATTTTGAAACCTAAATTGCTGACAATGATTGAACTCTATGTAATCAGGCCTCTATGATATGACTATGCTTCGATTTGAATCAGACAAGAGAGTGGGATTCAGGGAGTACATGCGGTCAGATGGAACACGGTCGTATTTCTTTTGTTTGAATACCGTCCGTAACCTATTTTTGGATGCAGGCTTCATTGAGGTACTTTCTTCTTTGATTGTAAAAGAAGAGCTTTGGATTTAACGGAACTTATAATTCTATTTAATTTCGATATTAGTTCACTCGTATTCCTGCATAAAGTCCAATGCTTACTTGCAAGTTCTCATATATACAAGTTGAGCTTACGTATATATCAACTTGTCAGTCTAGTTTTGTGTAAAATACAGAGCTTTCATGTCAACCTTACTACAATTCTTCTGGTGCCCAGAGCGTCAAATGTTTCTGAAACATTGTTTCTGCTTACTATCACTAAAGTCAACTTTCTGTGAACTCTGCAGCTTGAGCTTGATTATTGTTGTGTGAAGTCTGTGAATCGCAAGAAAGGGAAGAGTATGCGAAGAGTGTGGGTTCATGGCAAGTTCCAAAAGCCTGCACTGCGGTAGTTGTAGATGATCTCTCTTGGCAAGCATTGTGGAATCCCATTTGCTTTTTCATTGATTGCTTTTTTGCCATACTGAAATTATATAAAAAAGAGATACATGTAGAAAAAATGTTGTTTCTGCATTCCTTCTTAAATTTTGATGTGCTGAGAATCTGAAAGATTTATTACTGGAAAAGATAATATAGAAGATATCTTTGCAATTAGATAATCTATTATGAATTGTTTACATTTGTTGAATAGAATATGAATTCTGTTGGGATGAAAGCTACAATGAGGTACCACTATAGGTGCCTCACAGTCACACCTGTGTGGTAGCAAATTGACTTACTAGGAGAAAGTAATCACTTTAGAGTTTAGATGGAGCTAAAACCTTCCACAAATTTGTTAAACATTTTCACTTCAAAAGAAGAGTTCTAATTAATTGGCACCAAATTTTAAGAAATTAAGTCATTTTAATGAGTCACACTTTCGATGAGTAAAAAAGTGTACAATTTATTTTGATATTTTTGAATTTGATTGTCAATATAAAATTGACTGTGTCTAAAATTAATTTTTACTTTACATCTAAATATTGTAACTTTTAATTCTAAGGTTAATTTTTATTCTAATTTATAATTTAATTGTTTTTTTTATAGGAAATCCTTGTTATTACGATACTTTTAAATGGTATGACTATGACTCTGTTTGGTAAAAAATAGCGGATAGTTGATAAGCTAGCTTATAGCGGATGAACTTATAGCGGTTAGCTATTAAGCTAGCTTTTAGCTTATAGCGAATAAGCTAGCTGATTGAATTTATAGTGTTTGGTAAAATTAGCAGTTGAACTAGCTTATAAGGGCAAAAGTTATTGTCTATAAGGACAATCCTTATGGATGGTCTATAAGCCAATCAAAACACAACAGCTTTACTCACAAGCCCCCCCATTTTACTCGCGCGCCCCACATATTACTCACACACCCCCAAATTTCTTGCGCGCCCCCAACTGACTAGCGCCCCCCATATTTCTCGTGCACCTCCAAAATTTCTCGCGCCCCCCCATATTTCTCGTGCACCCCCCAAATTTCTCGCGCGCCCCCCAAATTTGTTTTATTATTTATTTTTTTTGTTCTTTCCTCCCCAAATTTCTAGCCATAACCATTTTGTTGTTGGAATGGTTTCCAGGAGTTGTACTCCAAAACCATTAAGTGTATAAAATGGTTTTGGAGTACAATGCTATAATTATGCACTTAAATTTTTTTCCCTTCCCCCAGATTTCTAGCCAAAACCATTAAGTGCATTTGGGTAAGGATTGTTGATTGTCTTCTATGATTGGGTCATAACTCAACTCATAAATTATAACTACTTTCATAATTTTGTCATGTTGAAAAGTATTGGAAAGGGTCAAGGCTAGTATTGTAAGTGTTAAGTGCATAAAATGGTTTTGGCTAGAAATCTGTGGGGAGGGAAATAAAATGTTAAGTGCATAATTATAGCATTGTACTCCAAAACCATTTTATGCGCTTAATGGTTTTAGAGTGCAAATATCTGAAATAATTCCCAATGCAAAATGGTTATAGCAAGATTTGGGGGGCGCGCGAGAAATTTGGGGGGTGCATTAGAAATTTGGGGGTGCATGAGAAATTTGGGGGGAGGAAAAAAAAATTTAAGTGCATAATTATAGAGTTGTACTCCAAAACCATTTTATGCACTTAATGGTTTTGAAGTACAACTCCTGGAAACCATTCCAACAACATAATGGTTTTGGCTAGAAATTTGGGGAGGAAGGGAAAAAAAAAAAATTGGGGTGAAAATTTTTCCCTCACTTATGGGGGGGGGGGTGTATGAAGAAAAAGTATGGTGTAGGTAGCAATGGGCTGTGTAAGCGCTAATGGGCTGAAGCTTATGGACGGTCCATAAGGACCCCTTATGGACAATAACCACACCCGCTTAGAATTATGAAATGACATAAAAATGATGTTTAATTAATATTTAATTCTTTTCATGTAAGATGATAGAGATAAAATTGAAAGAAAAAAATAATAAGCTATAAGCTCATAAGCTAATTGAAATAGCATTTGGAAAATAAGCTATAAGCTAGTAAAATAAGCTATAAGTTTTTCTTTAAAAACTGTTACCAAACAGAGCTTTTAGCTTATAAGCTAAAAGCTATAAGCTATAGCTAACTTATTTGATTTACCAAACAGAGATTATATCTTTAAAAATTGTTGTGTCCATCAAAATTACTAGATTCATGCGTGTGTCATAACTGATTCTACTACGCCCGTCCCGTGTACTCCACTGCTTTCTGCTTTATTAATTTAGAAAAAAAAAGATTAAACATCAACTACTAGTACTTTGACAATGAAAAGTAGACATGCACTCAGTTTTCAATTGCTGACTAAAGAAACCAATTAATTATTTTGATGCTTTTTGGGAAAAAATTATTGATTTTTGATCTAACCTGTTGATCAGAAAGGTGTTGGGCCAGCAAATCCTTCACTTGATGAATCCTTGGTTGAATTGAACGGTTGAATAGAGGAGCAAGCAGCAAATCACCAACGGAGGGGGGGTTGTACCTGCAGGCGCTCCGATGCTTAAGTCAGAAAAGTGCATAGATACAGAGAGTGAAAGTATAGAATGAGAATAGAATACCTGACCCTCCAGTGAAGGAGGGTATTTATAGGTCCCCCAGCGCTGGGCCAAGATCTCCCTAATGGGCTGTGATTAGCGGCCCAATAGGGGAGACTGCCAGGATTTCTCCGTTGTTGGAGCAAGGAACCGGCCTTTAGCCCTTATCCTGGTGATGAGGTGTCCTCATCGTGCGAGAAGGTTGTTACCTTAGTCATATCGTGTCCTGGTAAATAGGAACATGTGTTAGTTGTGATGTAAGACCCAAGATTCCACTGTACAATTTTCCTAAGGAACTTTAGTGTCGGCTAAGTTTTAGGGTTTTTAGTAGAACGGTTTTGTGTGTATCGTCGTATATATGAGAATTTTGCTGAAATTGAGCCTGTTTTGTGCTCGTGCGCTGTAAAGGCACAGACTTTTGTCTTGTAATCCTCTTTTGAGTATAAGAAGGTTGATGTGGATTCAGAATAACGAGATTTGGATTATTCTTGTTTTTGGAAAAACGAGTAGGATTTTACCGCTGATGGAAAATCTTACTGCGTCTGTTTTAAGTGAGGTTTCGGATGGAAGTTTCATATATCTGCGTGAGTTAGGATATGTCCTGAGATTAATTTTCTAAGGTATGGAAGAAAATTACAGTCGCAGAAAAAAATTTAGCGATAATATTTGGAAACGGTTTACGACGGACGTTTATTTGATAGATTTTATATTTTTGTGATTTCCGTCCGTTAGCGAGGTGCGACTCGTTTACGAGCGAACGCGAGAGCTGAGATGTGAGGAAGCTTAGAAAATATCTTGGAAGGATAAACTTAGAATTGATCCAATGGCTAGGATTTAATCTTGCAACTTTAAACTATTTGATCCAAGGGTTAAGATTGACCAAGACCTTTTGTATAGTAAGGAGGTTTAACTCATTGTGGACTTAGAAAGAAATAAATCAGAAATTTCACTCCTCTTGTTCTCTCTTGACCGTGCTTCTTCTTCTTCATTGCCTAGTCTTCACAAATTTCAATCCTTCACCATTTTCATCCATTTCAAGCTTGTTTGATCATAGGAAATTGCAAGAACTTCTTTCTTAAGGTAACTTGACTTCTCCTTTCCTCTTAGTTGGTCAAACTCATGGAGTTGGTTGGATTTCTAGATTATGTTCTTGAGAGAAAATTCTTAGAACTTGAAATTAATTTAGTTGTTGGTTCTTAGGAGTGTTCATGAGAGTTGATTAGTGTATGTAAGTGAAGTAGGAGATGATTCCCATGGTTGATTTGAGTTCTCACTAAAATTCTTGTTAGGGTTTGATAAGAAAAACTTAAATTGATCATAAGCATGAACTTTTGTTTATGAAGTTGTTTTTGAGCTTTGTAGAGAAATGAATATTGGAATAATGATTTTGTTTTGAGAAACAAGAAAAATTATATTTTTGTGTTCTTGAGAAGGGGAAGAACATTCTTAGAAATTTTGATTTGTTTCTAAAATGCTTGATTGATCAATTAAATGATTTTGGGGGGGGGGGGGGGGGGGGGGGGCTAGTAGATTATTACTAAGGTTTTGAAATGAAAAAAAAATTGAGTGTTGGCCTTATTTATTTATTTTGGCCGTGGCATTCAAATGGTGGAGGAGAAAGAGTTTCATTTTTTTAAGTCCTAATTTGTGAGGGCATAATCATGGTTTCAAAGAGATAATCAATTATGGTTAGTTTGGAAAAGAAAAATTAGTTGATTATGTCTTAAGGAAACAAATTTAAAATTGTCAAAGTTTGTGGTTTTGATTGAAATGATTTGGATTGTGAGGATAAATGTTTTTGGGATATTATGGGATGATACTATGCTTTTAAAAATGAAATTTTTTGAATGATAGTATGTTTTCTTTGTTTTGGCCGTGGCACATAGTGTTTGTGTCCATGTTCTTTTCAAAAATTTTAAGTCCTATTGGGAGGCAATGAATCATGGTTTAAAAGGAATGTCTAATGAGGTTTTGTTTGGAAATGGAAATTAGTAACTTGTGTTTTAATTAAACAAGTTAATTGGTAAAGTTTTGAAAAGTGTTATGCTTTGATTTGAAATGGTTTTGGTATAAGAGCTTGATCACTTTTGAGTTGTTTTTAAGAAGTTAGTAATGGTTTAAGTATTTTAATTATGTTTGGTTTTAGAAAACAATGTTTTTGGGGTGGTTTCATTCTGGTCGAAATTTAGAAGGGTATTCTGGTCATTTTAAAATTGTTTTCGTGTCCTAGAAAGTTAACAATTTGATCCGTATTTTCGAGACGAAGATTTCGGTGTATGGCTCGTCTCGATCAGATAAAGAATGAACCAGTTATGGCCATTTTATTTGAAAGGAAAAACTTGTAACTTGTGGCGCAAGTAAACTTTTATTTTTGTGAAAATTTTCAAAGAGTTTTTGGGTTGTTTTCAAATGGTTTTAGTATGTGAAAATTGATTGCCTTGGAGTTAGGAATCAAAGTGTTTCTTAGTTTGTTTTGAAACGAAAATATTTTCGCGTGGCGAGAAATAGTGCAATTAACTTTGGGAATTTTTGATCTATATGGGGAAGTCTCGAAATCACTATCTGAGAGTGTTAGAAAGTACCTTAAACCCCTCTAGAACTTAGAGAATGAGTTTCGTTTCGATAGGATACGTTGAGAGTATTTTATTGATTGTACGCTGCTTATATTTTAGGAAGCGCGAATTGTAGAATTGTGGAGTTGAGCGAGTTTTAATTGTGGAAGCTTGCAGAGGTAAGGGCATCACTTTATTTCTGTCTTTTCACTGAGTTATAACATGTTAGTTGGTTATTTTCGGTGATGCGTGTTTGTGTGTTTGGCATGTATGTGTTATGTATTCTCGTGATGAGAAAGTGTTTACAATACTTGCGCTGTTTACATATGATCATGAGAATATATGTATGAACAGGTGTTTGGAATACATATGATGAGAAATGTATGTATGTTGTTATGTTTGGTTTACATATGCTAGAGAGGTATGTATTCGTTGCATTAGCATATATGGGGAAGCGTATGCTCATGCATTTTGGTAGTTGCGTGCCCGGTGTGGTGATCGGGAGAGCCCACTCTAATCCTTGTAGTGATCAGGAGAGCTACGGGATTCTATTGATACTTATGGTAGGAGTGTGGTGATCGGGAGAACCCACTCTAATCCTTGTAGTGATCGGGAGAGCTACGAGATTCTATTGATACTTATGGTAGGAGTGTGGTGATCGGGAGAGCCCACTCTAATCCTTGTAGTGATCGGGAGAGCTACGGGATTTTATTGATACTTATGGTAGGGGTGTGGTGATCGGGAGAGCCCACTCTAATCCTTTGTAGTGATTGGGAGAGCTACTATAACGCCCCAACTAAAATATCTAGAATATTTAGTCAAGACATACATAATATGGATCTGAGTACAATTAAAATTTACTGAATAAATTAGCAAGATGCAAATTGCTTAAAATACAAAAGGGATAACAATTAAAATACAGCGATAAATGCTGGTATTCTGAGTAAACAAGATAATAAACTAAAAGCAAGACGAAGAAAATAAAATCTTCAAGGCGGACAATCCAAGCTCAGCTCCAACTGTCAGCCTCCTACCTGGTCCTTGCTCCGAATATCCTGTTTACCTAAAAAAATTGTTTGGAGTGGGGTGAGACTACTAAGCCTCAGTGAGTCCTACTACCCTCCTAGAGGTGACTACACCGGGGGCACCTAAATCAGTCGTTTCAATACTAATATAATCATAACATAATAGCATATATATATAGGTGTAACACAGAAAATAACTCTTATTCATTTTAAACACAAGGACACTCTGAGGTGAGCATGTCTCAGAGGCCTGCCATATCCGTCAACCGATTCGGTCACGGCATGCAGCTCACAATAACTTATCCTCATGGATTATCCCATTGGGAGTCCATAACGCGACATCACAGATCGCTCCTGATTGACTGAAATTAATTTAGTTATCACTACCATAAATTCCCAAAACCCAGGGAGCATACAAACCTAATAATAGTCTAAGTTATGCCCTAACAATTATCTGTGATTAACATTCTGTTCAACATTATATTTATTATATTACTGCAAACTGTCTGACTCCGATGAGGATATAAAACGAGTGTGTGGAGTTTCGTTAGAAATAGAAAATAGAAAATGTAGGCAGGTTCTGTACAAGCTCGCTGTGGCGAGTCACTAGCTCGCTATGGCGAGATTATAGGTCCTGACCTAAATCAACTCGCTGTGGCGAGCAGAGGCTCGCCATGGCGAGCAGAGGCTCGCCATGGCGAGTTTCATCAGCCCAGAACCCAGCTCGCCATGAATACTCGCCAGTTACTCGCTGTGGCGAGTTCATGCAGAATATACCCTGTTTGGCCAAAATCATAGTTTTTCAGAAAATACACCTACAACCCTCATTTTATCAGTGCAGTAGTATATTTTACATAATATACGAACAGGATGGAGGGAAATTTGGGATTAATTCCCCTCACACAACTCTTCCTAATTAGTTCCTAAATTAGCATGCAATTTATTAAATTGGGATAACTAACTAAACTATCCTAAAGAACCCACCTGAGTGAGATTAACTCAGAAGCTTGATCATAGGCATATAGCTCTGCAACTGTCCAGGGCTGACATTCAAAACTTGTTGTATCTAAATCCACGTTATTACCCAAGGCTTATCCTTTGACAACTTGCAAGAACATGAATGGGATTAGGATCAAATTATGCTTAACTACTATAAGGTAGAGTAATGAGTGACAGAAGGAACCTGAGACTTCTCACCATGACCCAAAAATGGCTGAACAGAGAGAAACAGAATAATAGCAAAGCACCCAGCCGAACTCGCCACGGCGAGTGTTGCAGAAAGGCAGATACAATTCTGTCGTTTTTGCTCAGAAATCCAACTTCTCCACCACACCCATATCCATCTAACTGTCTCCAAACTCGTATATCAGGTGATAAACACACATGCAACAACAAATTTCAAGTGAGAGTTCAAGGTTAAGTGTTTGAATCAAAAGAGGGATTTCATGAGATGGAGAAGATTGAGTTCCTTACCTTTACCTAGGTTCCCAACATTCAAAACTCAGACCCATGAATCCAAACAGCCCTCTCCAGGTCCTTGATTGAAGAATTTATGAAAAAGGAACATTGAGGTTAAGGGGTTTTAGCGTGACAGAGAAAAGAAAAGAGGGAGTGGTCTTTCATGAAGCTTGACTCTTGGATTATCATATAACTAGAATTTGTTTCAAGGCATACATGCATCTTGAATTGTTGTTGGATTGAAAAAAGGATTGGGAAGCTAAGGGTGGCTCACGAGAAAGAGAGGAAGTGGGAATTAGAGATTGTTGTTCTGATTGCTAGAATGGTAAGTGTTTGGAACAAAGTCTTGGTCTTGATATAAATACTACCATTGCCACATGACTTATGTTTAATTCCCATTTGGCCCTTCCACTTAATAATCAATTTACTTACATAAATTAATTATTTTCCCCACACTCGATCACATATTCTCAATTTGTCTCCGTTAATTGTCTCTAATTAATATTTCCCTTATTAATTAAAATTGGGTTGTTACAATCTACCCCCCTTAAAGAATTTCGTCCTCGAAATTCAGGACTTCTTCACTCCACATCGAGATAAGTTGTCTGAATCCGCATCTAGTTTCTGTCCTTCATCTATACTCTGATCAACTGTATCCCATCCCTTGGAATAAAACTTTCCTCTCCTAGGGTTACTGGTTGGAGGCTAATCCCACGTTCTCAAAGGTTCCAGTGCTGCGCACTCTGATTCGAATACTTACTGTCACCTTTTGGCAGTGTCGTCATTGCGTTAGTCTAAAATTTTCTGAATGCCTCTGCTACGGTCAGTTTCCCTCCATTACCACCGGTATACTCCAACTTCAGCAGACCTGGATGTCGGTATCTGGACTGGTTGGGTACAACTAAAACCTATGGTATAAGCTTGAGTGTTATAACGGGCAATTTCTAAATCCTCCTTCCAAGGTCGTCCCCTTTCGGACGCTATTATACATGACACGTCAAATGTACATCTGTACCACGTGTTGTGTAAATACTCCAGAATCGATCGAAATATAAAACGAGTGGAAAATCGTCTAGACACTACTGATTCTTCTGTCAATGAGTTGAACTCATGAGCAGACGAATCTATAGTTATCCGATAAAGTCCCACCTACAATTTTAATCTATTCTGGTACAGCACGGTGATCGCAGTTGCACATCCATCGTGCGGATGCATTTAGGTTCAGATTATCTCTCAAGGTCAAGGTCCATCTTGTTTGAATTTCCTTTATTGATACTAATACGTGAAACTGGGATGAGAAAATCAGATCCTCTACTTGGCTGATTGCACATTCAAAGTGTAAACTTGAAATGTCGAGGCTGAAATGAATATGTTCGACTTAAGATGGTTTACTGAAATAACTAGCTGATTACTAAGGACAGGAAGTAGTTCCAAGGACGATGATACATCAACTTAAATGGGTAGTTATCACTCACACTTATCTGAGCCGGTTGTGGATAACTAAACTTAAAGTTTGGAAAGCTCTAGTCAAGGTGTCCGAGGTAGGAGCTTGGTCTTACGAGGTACAGGAACTGAATCTGGAAGGTCGAAACGTTCGGCAGTGGTGTCCGAAGTTAAAACACGAATCTAACAAGGTTGCTGAGTACGGAACTTGAAAGGCAACGAACACGGATAGCATTTTTATTCTCTTAGGCTGATGGAACTGAAACTTATCATGATTTTTAACTGGTAACACTTGGTAGAGAAGAGTCAGCTAATTTAGCTGGATTAACGACTTCAACGAATGTGAGTATGAAAGTCTAAAGGATTCACTGGTACAAAACTAGGTAAATTTTACCGAAGTGGTTTCGAAGCATGTGGATCATCAGATCGACTGAAGAGGGTAAGAAATTGAATTGAAATTATTCTTGACCTTCTCAAGAATAATTGACTTCCGCAGATAGGATGGAGCCACTGATAACACAACTGAAAGGAACTGAGAACAATTACTATGATTACCTAAGAATGACGTTGATTACCATTAGTTTAACTAACTGGCTTCGAGGGAATTTGGAAAGTTGCATTCTAATCGAATTTAGGCATTGCACGTGGTTATCCAGTTATTACGGCACGAGAAGAATTTGTCCATCTGAGGCGTGGTTAGGGAATACACACGTGCAAGGTGTTCCAAGACTTGCGAATATTGAATTGAGCATTGTCCGATTCAATGACTCTGTTGAAATAGAATCTCTAGAGACAAATAGGCATTTGAAGATTTATCTTCCTTAGGTTTATACTCATGTTCTACAGTTCTAATTCTCCTGTCAGTTCTCTCGAGTTAGGGCAACTATGTTTCCACTCAAAGATTCTCGCTGACAATTCTCACCAGTAGGACGTCTAACTGATCCTAATATCCTCTTAACTGGGAGGTCTGAATGTATGGAGGTACTGTTGGGCTAACCTGAACTGAAACTAACTTGTTTGCCTGTGTCTGGGTAACTAATCATGTGTACTAAGAAGATTGGTCTGGGTGGCTGATGTCTCTAGTAAGGACTTCTACTTGCTAATCTAATCGAGTCATATCTCCTACTGTCTGGCACTAATGTTGTCTCTGTGTCGTCGGCTTCCAGTATTAATATCCTAAGTGGTAATAAGGCTGGTTGGCATCCGGATAGTGTTAAAATATGGCGGTTCAAACCTAATATTAAAACTGGGTGTCTAGCTGGTCTACAATAGTGAAGTATTATCCTAATAATAACTGACTGACAACTCTAAATATACGGTTAACTTGATTCTACTAACTTATAGCTTATCAGGTTCTAATGCATGATTCCGTGTAGTGCGTAGTCAAACTAGTATGAAACTAAATTGTCGGTCTCTAAACTATCTAATGACAAGGCAAAAACAGTTCGACTCTGGCGTCTGATCGTGCTAAAGGCAACTCTCAATTGTTATTACTAATCAAAACTTATCCTATAATGGTTCGGCATGATTTCCGGTATAGGGCGATAGACTGGTCCTATTGATGGCGCCTATTGATTCTCGCTGACAATTCTCACCAGTAGGACGTCTAACTGATCCTAATATCCTCTTAACTGGGAGGTCTGAATGTATGGAGGTACTGTTGGGCTAACCTGAACTGAAACTAACTTGTTTGCCTGTGTCTGGGTAACTAATCATGTGTACTAAGAAGATTGGTCTGGGTGGCTGATGTCTCTAGTAAGGACTTCTACTTGCTAATCTAATCGAGTCATATCTCCTACTGTCTGGCACTAATGTTGTCTCTGTGTCGTCGGCTTCCAGTATTAATATCCTAAGTGGTAATAAGGCTGGTTGGCATCCGGATAGTGTTAAAATATGGCGGTTCAAACCTAATATTAAAACTGGGTGTCTAGCTGGTCTACAATAGTGAAGTATTATCCTAATAATAACTGACTGACAACTCTAAATATACGGTTAACTTGATTCTACTAACTTATAGCTTATCAGGTTCTAATGCATGATTCCGTGTAGTGCGTAGTCAAACTAGTATGAAACTAAATTGTCGGTCTCTAAACTATCTAATGACAAGGCAAAAACAGTTCGACTCTGGCGTCTGATCGTGCTAAAGGCAACTCTCAATTGTTATTACTAATCAAAACTTATCCTATAATGGTTCGGCATGATTTCCGGTATAGGGCGATAGACTGGTCCTATTGATGGCGCCTAGCGGTGGTTATCTTAAATGTTCACCTACTGGGTTTTGCGATAAAAGGACATTAAGGTATAGGTGTTGAGGTTCCCTATTCTTAACGGGGTAGTCAATTGGTCGTAAGTGCTCGATTGCTAGTTTTTGGTTACTTAATTTTACGGTCTTAACAAATCTATTGGGATGACGGTGTTGCTAAGGAAGAATTCAGCTTTGTTGTGAGTTAATGTCTATAATGTCCTATTATTGGTTTCGAATCATTCGATGGTAGTGTTCTATGAACTAGCTTAGGTGACTGTCGGTGTTACAAGTGATTCCTAGTTGTTAATCTAGCCAATATTTGGTCTCTAAAAGGCTGCGGATGTACTGCTAAAGACTGGTATTGTTCTAACTGAAAGTCCTAATTGTCGCATTAAATGAAACTTGTCTCTTACTAGTGAGGTTGGATTGTTGTTACAAGTTGAAAGGTCGAAGTAACTTAGTTAAGGGCATACTAGAGGAAAGTCTAATAAGGTGACTTTAAAGAAATATTGGAATGTGTTTGTGCCCTAATTTTGTTTCTCTAGTCTAAGTAGTTCAATTTGAAAGTTCTATGTCATGGACATCTATTTGGTTCACTACACTGGGTTTCTAACTTGAAACCATAGGGGTGGTCTGAGTTTAAGGTGCTATCTCGGGTATGGATACAGATAGTATGGAGTCTAGTTGGTTAAACTAATTACGGCTAAGTCCTAGTGGTCTCAGTTTAATCTTTGTTTTTATTAGGACGAGTTTACTCATTCTAACTTCTTGTCTGCACTCAACTTCTAACGTTACCTCCAAATGTGTTTCCTCAACAATCCCTAAATGTACAGGTTGGCTTAGGATCAAGTACACAGAAATTTCTAAAAGATGGAATGGTAAGAACATGAATGAGGGCTTGAGACTGTTCACCATGGCTAAAAATGACTGAACAGAGAGTAAGGCAGCAACAAGCAGTAGCAGCAACCTGCTAAGCTCGCTGCAGCGCACATTTACTCGCTAAGCGAGTTAGACAGAGTGGAAAAGAATGATTCTGAGGTTCGTCCAATTCTTCGTTGCATAACACCATAACTCCCAGTCATATACTAACTTGAATTTGGGGTGAGTTTTGATTTACTGCTTACTATTCTAGGGTGTCGATTGGTCCACGAACTTGGCTGAATTTAGGCTCTCGCTAGGATAAAGGTACTTATAGGTTCAGAGAGTTTACCTGACACTCAGTGTCAGTTGAATACTGTTGTGTACTACACAATTCAGTATATGGATACACTTGTATTCCTTGCTTGCATAGACAACTTACTCCTGTGGCACCATTTGCCATTGTTCCAATACTCTCTTATAAGAATCTCCGTCAACGATTGTTCCTCGATTGCAGCTTCACTACGGATTTACCGCTGGAATTCCAGAGTCCACTTCAGTTCTAAACCATAATACCCTGCCTACCATACACAATACTGAGCTGATCAGACTCAGCACGTGATGGTTTCAGCGTAAACAGTCCAGATCCAAGGGTCTGTATTACTTGAAAAAGATTCATATGACTCATGGCAAGGTCCGATACTAGACCGACTTGCTCTGATACCAATTATAACGCCCCAACTAAAATATCTAGAATATTTAGTCAAGACATACATAATATGGATCTGAGTACAATTAAAATTTACTGAATAAATTAGCAAGATGCAAATTGCTTAAAATACAAAAGGGATAACAATTAAAATACAGCGATAAATGCTGGTATTCTGAGTAAACAAGATAATAAACTAAAAGCAAGACGAAGAAAATAAAATCTTCAAGGCGGACAATCCAAGCTCAGCTCCAACTGTCAGCCTCCTACCTGGTCCTTGCTCCGAATATCCTGTTTACCTAAAAAAATTGTTTGGAGTGGGGTGAGACTACTAAGCCTCAGTGAGTCCTACTACCCTCCTAGAGGTGACTACACCGGGGGCACCTAAATCAGTCGTTTCAATACTAATATAATCATAACATAATAGCATATATATATAGGTGTAACACAGAAAATAACTCTTATTCATTTTAAACACAAGGACACTCTGAGGTGAGCATGTCTCAGAGGCCTGCCATATCCGTCAACCGATTCGGTCACGGCATACAGCTCACAATAACTTATCCTAATGGATTATCCCATTGGGAGTCCATAACGCGACATCACATATCGCTCCTGATTGACTGAAATTAATTTAGTTATCACTACCATAAATTCCCAAAACCCAGGGAGCATACAAACCTAATAATAGTCTAAGTTATGCCCTAACAATTATCTGTGATTAACATTCTGTTCAACATTATATTTATTATATTACTGCAAACTGTCTGACTCCGATGAGGATATAAAACGAGTGTGTGGAGTTTCGTTAGAAATAGAAAATAGAAAATGTAGGCAGGTTTTGTACAAGCTCGCTGTGGCGAGTCACTAGCTCGCTATGGCGAGATTATAGGTCCTGACCTAAATCAACTCGCTGTGGCGAGCAGAGGCTCGCCATGGCGAGTTTCATCAGCCCAGAACCCAGCTCGCCATGAATACTCGCCAGTTACTCGCTGTGGCGAGTTCATGCAGAATATACCCTGTTTGGCCAAAATCATAGTTTTTCAGAAAATACACCTACAACCCTCATTTTATCAGTGCAGTAGTATATTTTACATAATATACGAACAGGATGGAGGGAAATTTGGGATTAATTCCCCTCACACAACTCTTCCTAATTAGTTCCTAAATTAGCATGCAATTTATTAAATTGGGATAACTAACTAAACTATCCTAAAGAACCCACCTGAGTGAGATTAACTTAGAAGCTTGATCATAGGCATATAGCTCTGCAACTGTCCAGGGCTGACATTCAAAACTTGTTGTATCTAAATCCACGTTATTACCCAAGGCTTATCCTTTGACAACTTGCAAGAACATGAATGGGATTAGGATCAAATTATGCTTAACTACTATAAGGTAGAGTAATGAGTGACAGAAGGAACCTGAGACTTCTCACCATGACCCAAAAATGGCTGAACAGAGAGAAACGGAATAATAGCAAAGCACCCAGCCGAACTCGCCACGGCGAGTGGATACTCGCTAGGCGAGTGTTGCAGAAAGGCAGATACAATTCTGTCGTTTTTGCTCAGAAATCCAACTTCTCCACCACACCCATATCCATCTAACTGTCTCCAAACTCGTATATCAGGTGATAAACACACATGCAACAACAAATTTCAAGTGAGAGTTCAAGGTTAAGTGTTTGAATCAAAAGAGGGATTTCATGAGATGGAGAAGATTGAGTTCCTTACCTTTACCTAGGTTCCCAACATTCAAAACTCAGACCCATGAATCCAAACAGCCCTCTCCAGGTCCTTGATTGAAGAATTTATGAAAAAGGAACATTGAGGTTAAGGGGTTTTAGCGTGACAGAGAAAAGAAAAGAGGGAGTGGTCTTTCATGAAGCTTGACTCTTGGATTATCATATAACTAGAATTTGTTTCAAGGCATACATGCATCTTGAATTGTTGTTGGATTGAAAAAAGGATTGGGAAGCTAAGGGTGGCTCACGAGAAAGAGAGGAAGTGGGAATTAGAGATTGTTGTTCTGATTGCTAGAATGGTAAGTGTTTGGAACAAAGTCTTGGTCTTGATATAAATACTACCATTGCCACATGACTTATGTTTAATTCCCATTTGGCCCTTCCACTTAATAATCAATTTACTTACATAAATTAATTATTTTCCCCACACTCGATCACATATTCTCAATTTGTCTCCGTTAATTGTCTCTAATTAATATTTCCCTTATTAATTAAAATTGGGTTGTTACAGCTACGAGATTTTATTGATATTGTTAGTAGGGGATGGACCTACGATTCCGGAGCTCATGCATTTTGTGGTAGCTAGGGTTAGTACCACGCATTGTAGAGGTTGCATTGTAGGCTATGTGTGCATTGCTTATATGAACCCGTTGGTGGGAATTGCTTTGGTGGTTAAGAGCTTTCTCTTGTGTTTGTGGAATTATTGTTATGTGTACATCTTTCACACCGGTTATATATATACATACTTTTATTTTGTGGTGACCCTTTCTTTCATTTGCGGGCTCATCCCACCCAGATGATGGGTTAGGTCGTGGTGACGACGGTGGCTGTTCCAGGCCCCAGTGAGATGTTGGAGCTTTAGCTTAGTTAGACTATGCGCCGGTGTGGGTTGTACACCGTGCTTTTTGGGTGTAGGCATAGGATTCTAACTTGGTTTGTTGTAAGTATTTGAATACTTAGACTTGGATTGTAATTATTCAGGAATACACTTTGCTTGTCGAAGCACCTTATGGTAATGAGTTCTTTTGTATATTTGAATGCCGGCTCATTTAAAATCTTTTTATGCGCACTCTGAGCGTTAGTTGAAAAAGGAAAAAAAAATAATGCCCCTTTTTGGCTTATGAAAAACGGGTTGTTACAATTGGTATCAGAGCACGGCTTTAAATCTTCAAAGGGAAAGTGTATACTTGAGTCGTTAGTCCAGAGTCGGTTAGAACATAGCTAGAGTAGTGTCAGTTCTAGTGTTTGTTCTGTGTCGGGTTATGGGTTAGTAATCCGTGGAGTGAGATATTCTGTTAGGATTCAGAATTGTTGATTAAGGATCTAATCAAAAGGAATTGTCTGTTTTGTCTTTGCTTTTGTTTTGAATGTTCTACTATATAAAGGACTTAGTAGTAGTTATAGCACGTTGCACTGTTAGTGGTAATTTGGAATTTTGTGCGTCACACGTCAAGGGTCAGCGGACCTAGTGTCGGTTTGGAAGTAATGTGAACGTATAGGGAACCGATTATGAGGAATTGGGGATTTGGATAAAGGGAGTCCAAGAGAAGTAGATGGTATAGTTTGGCAAGTGCCAAGACTATGAGGAATTGTAATCACCAACCGGAGGTTGGGATGGTATTATTTAAGTCGTGTTTAGAAAGAGATTCGTATGTGAGTAGACGGTTCGGCGTATTCACTGAGTTGCGGAATTATGGATATCGGTAGAACGAAAAATTCTTCTATAGAGAAGACAACTTGTTCGGAATGTAATGGTTTTGGTGGTACCTGCCGTGGTGGCATTGTATTACTGTTGAATGATGTTCAACGGATGTTTCATGAGTGGAATCATGAGAGCTTGAGCGACGTGTTTTGAGTGTTGTGTCTTACGAATACAAGGTCGAAAGGGAATGTTAGTCGTTGGAAAGCTATGTTAAGAGTAAGTAAGAGAGAAGCACACGAGCATGTGGCTTATGTCAATTAAGGATTGGCGAAAGGAATTGAATCACACATAATTTGGAAAATTATGATTGTGCGAGAGTAGTAAGGATTCAAAGGCACCACCTAAATGGATGTCATGGCGGCGTGTGTGTGTGGAATGTGGATATTAAAAGGGTAAACAATTGGCTAATGGCAAAGTTAAGTGAAAGCATGAGAGTCCAAGTAACGTGTTTTGGGCAAATTGGTCTCATTGACGAGATCGAGATTCGTAAGAGATCGAGGGAAACATTAAGAAAAACCTCGAAAGATTTGTGGAACCCTTGTGACTCGGAGGACATTGAGCATAAGCGGAATGAAGCATCGTTTAAGTTGGGTAAAGATGGTCTAAACCACCATCATGATTGTCGACTATTTATTGACAAATTGAGGAACTGATCATCCTTAATCTCTTGTTGATAATAGACGGAGTCGTGTTGACTGGAAATGACTAGTTTTGCCGGTTTTGCTGGTGCGCAGAAAGTTTCGGTGTTTCTTTTTGGAGGGTAGCCAGTAACTGCTTCGCGTGAACCTAGGGAAATTGGCTATGTCGCGGAGGCAAAAGAAGTGACTTTAGAAATTTTGTGTGTGGACCCTAGGAAATTTGAGGAACTCGAGGTTGTGAACCTCTGTTGTGAGGTTAATTTTTGAGTGGTGAACTCGTTGAGAGTTGCGGTTGGTGCACGGTTGTGCCAGTGTGTTGGTGAGAGTATCTGTGTGACTTCACCCGGTGTTAACATCTGTGTGGCTGCACCTAATCCTGAGGGATTTTGTTGTGTTGGTGATGGTAATAATTAGTTGAGTCGTTACTCTTACCTTTAGTTTCGAGGACGAAACTTCTTTTTGGAGGGTAGTAATGTAAGACCCAAGATTCCACTGTACAATTTTCCTAAGGAACTTTAGTGTCGGCTAAGTTTTAGGGTTTTTAGTAGAACGGTTTTGTGTGTATCGTCGTATATATGAGAATTTTGCTGAAATTGAGCCTGTTTTGTGCTCGTGCGCTGTAAAGGCACAGACTTTTGTCTTGTAATCCTCTTTTGAGTATAAGAAGGTTGATGTGGATTCAGAATAACGAGATTTGGATTATTCTTGTTTTTGGAAAAACGAGTAGGATTTTACCGCTGATGGAAAATCTTACTGCGTCTGTTTTAAGTGAGGTTTCGGATGGAAGTTTCATATATCTGCGTGAGTTAGGATATGTCCTGAGATTAATTTTCTAAGGTATGGAAGAAAATTACAGTCGCAGAAAAAGATTTAGCGATAATATTTGGAAACGGTTTAAGACAGACGTTTATTTGATAGATTTTATATTTTTGTGATTTCCGTCCGTTAGCGAGGTGCGACTCGTTTACGAGCGAACGCGAGAGCTGAGATGTGAGGAAGCTTAGAAAATATCTTGGAAGGATAAGCTTAGAATTGATCCAATGGCTAGGATTTAATCTTGCAACTTTAAACTATTTGATCCAAGGGTTAAGATTGACCAAGACCTTTTGTATAGTAAGGAGGTTTAACTCATTGTGGACTTAGAAAGAAATAAATCAGAAATTTCACTCCTCTTGTTCTCTCTTGACCGTGCTTCTTCTTCTTCATTGCCTAGTCTTCACAAATTTCAATCCTTCACCATTTTCATCCATTTCAAGCTTGTTTGATCATAGGAAATTGCAAGAACTTCTTTCTTAAGGTAACTTGACTTCTCCTTTCCTCTTAGTTGGTCAAACTCATGGAGTTGGTTGGATTTCTAGATTATGTTCTTGAGAGAAAATTCTTAGAACTTGAAATTAATTTAGTTGTTGGTTCTTAGGAGTGTTCATGAGAGTTGATTAGTGTATGTAAGTGAAGTAGGAGATGATTCCCATGGTTGATTTGAGTTCTCACTAAAATTCTTGTTAGGGTTTGATAAGAAAAACTTAAATTGATCATAAGCATGAACTTTTGTTTGATGATTTTGTTTATGAAGTTGTTTTTGAGCTTTGTAGAGAAATGGATATTGGAATAATGATTTTGTTTTGAGAAACAAGAAAAATTATATTTTTGTGTTCTTGAGAAGGGGAAGAACATTCTTAGAAATTTTGATTTGTTTCTAAAATGCTTGATTGATCAATTAAATGATTTTGGGGGGGGGGGGGGGGGGGGGGGGGGGGGGGGCTAGTAGATTATTACTAAGGTTTTGAAATGAAAAAAAATTGAGTGTTGGCCTTATTTATTTATTTATTTTGGCCGTGGCATTCAAATGGTGGAGGAGAAAGAGTTTCATTTTTTTAAGTCCTAATTTGTGAGGGCATAATCATGGTTTCAAAGAGATAATCAATTATGGTTAGTTTGGAAAAGAAAAATTAGTTGATTATGTCTTAAGGAAACAAATTTAAAATTGTCAAAGTTTGTGGTTTTGATTGAAATGATTTGGATTGTGAGGATAAATGTTTTTGGGATATTATGGGATGATACTATGCTTTTAAAAATGAAATTTTTTGAATGATAGTATGTTTTCTTTGTTTTGGCCGTGGCACATAGTGTTTGTGTCCATGTTCTTTTCAAAAATTTTAAGTCCTATTGGGAGGCAATGAATCATGGTTTAAAAGGAATGTCTAATGAGGTTTTGTTTGGAAATGGAAATTAGTAACTTGTGTTTTAATTAAACAAGTTAATTGGTAAAGTTTTGAAAAGTGTTATGCTTTGATTTGAAATGGTTTTGGTATAAGAGCTTGATCACTTTTGAGTTGTTTTTAAGAAGTTAGTAATGGTTTAAGTATTTTAATTATGTTTGGTTTTAGAAAACAATGTTTTTGGGGTGGTTTCATTCTGGTCGAAATTTAGAAGGGTATTCTGGTCATTTTAAAATTGTTTTCGTGTCCTAGAAAGTTAACAATTTGATCCGTCTTTTCGAGACGAAGATTTCGGTGTATGGCTCGTCTCGATCAGATAAAGAATGAACCAGTTATGGCCATTTTATTTGAAAGGAAAAACTTGTAACTTGTGGCGCAAGTAAACTTTAATTTTTGTGAAAATTTTCAAAGAGTTTTTGGGTTGTTTTCAAATGGTTTTAGTATGTGAAAATTGATTGCCTTGGAGTTAGGAATCAAAGTGTTTCTTAGTTTGTTTTGAAACGAAAATATTTTCGCGTGGCGAGAAATAGTGCAATTAACTTTGGGAATTTTTGATCTATATGGGGAAGTCTCGAAATCACTATCTGAGAGTGTTAGAAAGTACCTTAAACCCCTCTAGAACTTAGAGAATGAGTTTCGTTTCGATAGGATACGTTGAGAGTATTTTATTGATTGTACGCTGCTTATATTTTAGGAAGCGCGAATTGTAGAATTGTGGAGTTGAGCGAGTTTTAATTGTGGAAGCTTGCAGAGGTAAGGGCATCACTTTATTTCTGTCTTTTCACTGAGTTATAACATGTTAGTTGGTTATTTTCGGTGATGCGTGTTTGTGTGTTTGGCATGTATGTGTTATGTATTCTCGTGATGAGAAAGTGTTTACAATACTTGCGCTGTTTACATATGATCATGAGAATATATGTATGAACAGGTGTTTGGAATACATATGATGAGAAATGTATGTATGTTGTTATGTTTGGTTTACATATGCTAGAGAGGTATGTATTCGTTGCATTAACATATATGGGGAAGCGTATGCTCATGCATTTTGGTAGTTGCGTGCCCGGTGTGGTGATCGGGAGAGCCCACTCTAATCCTTGTAGTGATCGGGAGAGCTACGGGATTCTATTGATACTTATGGTAGGAGTGTGGTGATCGGGAGAGCCCACTCTAATCCTTGTAGTGATCGGGAGAGCTACGAGATTCTATTGATACTTATGGTAGGAGTGTGGTGATCGGGAGAGCCCACTCTAATCCTTGTAGTGATCGGGAGAGCTACGGGATTTTATTGATACTTATGGTAGGGGTGTGGTGATCGGGAGAGCCCACTCTAATCCTTTGTAGTGATCGGGAGAGCTACGGGATTTTATTGATATTGTTAGTAGGGGATGGACCTACGATTCCGGAGCTCATGCATTTTGTGGTAGCTAGGGTTAGTACCACGCATTGTAGAGGTTGCATTGTAGGCTATGTGTGCATTGCTTATATGAACCCGTTGGTGGGAATTGCTTTGGTGGTTAAGAGCTTTCTCTTGTGTTTGTGGAATTATTGTTATGTGTACATCTTTCGCACCGGTTATATATATACATACTTTTATTTTGTGGTAACCCTTTCTTTCATTTGCGGGCTCATCCCACCCAGATGATGGGTTAGGTCGTGGTGACGACGGTGGCTGTTCCAGGCCCCAGTGAGATGTTGGAGCTTTAGCTTAGTTAGACTATGCGCCGGTGTGGGTTGTACACCGTGCTTTTTGGGTGTAGGCATAGGATTCTAACTTGGTTTGTTGTAAGTATTTGAATACTTAGACTTGGATTGTAATTATTCAGGAATACACTTTGCTTGTCGAAGCACCTTATGGTAATGAGTTCTTTTGTATATTTGAATGCCGGCTCATTTAAAATCTTTTTATGCGCACTCTGAGCGTTAATTGAAAAAGAAAAAAAAAATAATGCCCCTTTTTGGCTTATGAAAAACGGGTTGTTACAGTTGTGGAGGCGTAACGGTAGCGAGCAGGGAGCTCGCTATCTTGCTGAGGAGGGGTAATGAGCTCCATAAGTCGAGCATAGATTATGAGCTCAATATTTCGGGCAGGTTTCACGAGCTCCTTAAGCCGAGCATAGCCAGGAGGTTAATACTCCGAGTAGGAACTATGAGCTTCCTTATGTCGAGCAGAGTATGGATTGGGCTTAGTTCTAGGCCCAGTCCAGAACAGGAGCCCCCCAAGTCTTTGTTCCTAGTTATAGGAGTAATGATTTAAGGTCGTTTTGACTAGTTGGAACATTCTGTCCTCGAACAAGAGATTCGTGCCCATGGGATCATCCTCGTTAATCGTTATGGTAAATAATCACTATTTTTGCTCGCGAACTTGTGTTCGTTAAATAGGGAGCAACATTTTGTGCTCGTATAACCAAAGAAAGTTTCTTTGCTCGTAAGATTTATGCTCGTGATGACAAAGAAGGTTTCTTTTGCTCGTCAAATTTTCAAAAGATTTGCCTTGGGAATCGTGTTTTGCGAGCAGAACGAAATGACCTTTGAAGTGACTGACGCTTCGTTTCGCGTTGCCACGTGTCAAGCCTATGCTAGGGTGTAATGATGGCTATGAATAGTGGCATTTTGTCTTCGTTTCACGAGGAGGATCTTTGGCCGTTAGATCAAAACGCCGTTTCGCTTTTCTCAAGGATCAGATTTGAATCGTTGGATCCCTTTTGATCAGGACCGTTGGATTGATCCAACGTTCAAGATTGAAACGTCGCGCCCTTTGCCATGTGAAGGTAACTGCTGGTACTGTTGCCTATATATATGAGGGGAGAATGAAAGTTTTCAACTTTCATTCCATTTTCACTCAACGTTTAACACTTTCTCTGGCACCAAGAACAAAAACTTAGGAGTACAAGATTTGCAATGACGTTCAAGAGTTGGATCATTATTTTCCTTACGTTTCCTGGTACGTTTTTGCTCCTGATTTTTGCATTGTTGTTTTGATTTAGATTTTTTCCACCGGAAAAGCGTTGGTGGTTGGTGGTGGTTTAACCATCACCGGAGCAGGAATTTTGCTCCTGTATCCACCGTTAATGGTGGTTTTAGGTTGTTTTTAGACTTGAATCTGCAATATGTATGCTTTTCCGATTCCGTTTGTGTAGTTTGTGCGCGTGTTAGCGACCTTGCGCCGCCGTTAGTTGGCGCTGTGCTGATGGATGTTCATAAGTTCTTATGAATATTCATGTGTTTCTGGGAAATTCCAAGAACATCAAGAAGACAATGTAACGGGGACAGTCGTCCCCAATTGTCCTCGTAGGAAAATTGCTTAGTTTTTGTCGGGGACTTTCTCCCCGCTTTTAAGAACTTAAAAGAGGATCCTAGTATAGCTTTCCCGTAGATTTAAGTTTCGCCCAATTGTAGGGGACCTTCTCCCCGTTTGACCCTCGAACCTTTTTCAAGAAGCAAAGTTTCGAGGAGAGGTATTTGCTGGGGACCTTCTCCCCGTTGTAAACTTGAAACTTTAAGAAGTAAAAATTCGAGGAGAGGTTTTGTTGGGGACTCTCTCTCTCCCCGTTTTTGACTTGGATTTTTAAAATGAAAGTTTCAAGGATTATCGTCGTTGGGGAGCTTCTCCCAATTTGAAACTGAGGGGCATCGTCCCCGTGTTTGCTTTGTCTAATGCCATTTATTAAGGGCTTTGGCTATGGGCAGTGTGCCCGCGCCTATCCACGCCCTTTCACTTGAATTGCGGTGGAAGGGTGGATTTGATTTGATTGTCGAATTCACTTTTCTTCGCTGCTTTTCAGGTAAAATGGCTGAAGAGCGTGACGACGTGGTGGGTGTCGAGGAGACAGGGGGAGGAGTTCGTGCCGAGGATATTATTGACGAGGATGAAGATCTCGTCGCGCATCCGGAGTGGAACTGGATAGCGCGTGAACCCCGAAAAATGGCGTCGGAGATAACGTCGACCTCATTGAGAGCGTTCACAATCCTCGAGGAGGATCCTGCGCCCGGTGATTTTAGGGCATACAATGTTGGGCCCCATCAGAAGATTTGCACAACTTTCCACGGGGATGGGTTCAGCATGTACGAATTTGTTTTTAAAGAGCTTGGGTTGAGGCTCCCTTTCTCCCCGCTGGCCATAGAAATTCTTCGATTCTTAAGGCTGGCCCCGTCTCAGCTTCATCCTAACGCGATGGCGTTTGTGCTCGCGTTTCAACATCTCTGTGAGTACAAAGGAGTGGTTCCGACCCGTGCCCTCTTCTTTCGGGTTTTTCAACTTCAGCGCACGACGAAGGAATTTGGTCGGCGAAGTTGGGTGTCCTTGAAGAATAGGATTTCTTTATTCGACATGTATTCCGAATCTATCCGCGGTTTCAAGTCGCGATTTTACTGTGTTCGGCCAATGACTCAAAATGGGAGGCGTTGTTTATACGATTGGGTGGTCGACAAGAATGAGGACGGGACCATAAAGAAGAATGTGGATGGTACGGACAAGCTGAAGGAGGTGCAGAAATTCCCTTTGAGCTGGACAAACGAGCACTTTGAGAGGGGCACAGATGTTTATTTGACGGCGGATTCGTCTTTGAGCGTCGAGGAGAGACGTGGCCTCAAAGTGCTCCAGGAATACGTGGCGAGCTTACAACCCGCCAAACTAGTGACGAGGAAAGGGGAGCCTGTCCTCGACGAAGAGGGGAACGAGTAATATGTCCCTCGTCTTATCCATACGAAGAGGCTGCTCGAGTGTAGAACTCGAGCTGAAGTTCATGAAGTGCTGGGTAGATAGTTTGACTTTCTCCCCGTTTTATTGTTTTCAAAAATATGTGTTGTATGTTTGTAGTTTTCTCTCCTCGGTTTTAACTTGTGTTTTTCATCTTTGTCTTAATTTTAGATACAATGGCTGATTTTGACCTCGATCTCTCCAAGATTGTCTCCGACAAGAAGCTCATTGGGGGTGCGAGCAAAGCACCTAAGAAGAGGAAGCTGGGTCAAAAGGGCAGTGTTGTGTTCGCTACTGCGTCGTCATCTCCAGGCGGGGCAAGCTCGTCGTTAGGGACGAAGGTGACTTCTCCACCTGTATCGCAGAAGAGTAAACCTACCAAGGAGGGGATTCCTGTGATCGACCTGGTGGAAATGGGGAGGCCTTTTCTTCTGCCCAAAGTCGTGACCAACAAGGATTTTTTGGAGAAGAATCCCCTGCAAGTGGCAGCGGTGGAGAAGGCTGCTCTCTTAGAAATGAACGAGGAGTCTGCTCATGATCAAATCGTTGACGATTCGACTGCTTTACTGAGGATGATGGAGAGGGTGATGATGCTGCACGAGGACAGGAGTGATTGTCGGAAAGAGTTGGAGAAGATGAGGGGAGAGTTCTCGAAGCTCGAGGCGGAGAATATGAAACTGGAGAATGAAGTTGTTGACCTTCGGGGAAAGAAGGAAAACTTCGTGGCCGCGGCCAGAGAAAACCGAGAATTGAGGGATGAAGTTGCTAAGTTCGAGGAGGAGAAGAAAAAACTTGAGGAGGAGATCTAGTCGTTGAAGCTGGCCATGGCTCCCGCGGAGGATGCAACTGAGAATACCAGGGAGCTGTCGAGTCGAGCAGACTTAGTTGCCTGCGTAAGGAAACTTGGCGAATCTGTGCTCGCTGGGGTGAAGCATGGCTGGCAAAATGCTCTTGCTCAGGTCAAAGTTGCCAATCCTGATGTTGAGCTCAGTTTCGAAGGAATGGGGGTTTTCCGTGAAGTGGTGGATGGGCAGATCATTCTCCCCGACAAATATAAAGGGATGGAGGCAGCAGAGTTGGGCGGTGATGACGACATGGACGAGGATGTCGAAGAGGAGGAGGAGGAGGATGACTGTACAAGTAAGAAGACCGTCACTCCTGAGGATGATTCTTGATTGTGGGCCTGCGTGCCTTTTCTTTATAATTTCTTTATGAACATTTTGGGGGCCTGCGGGCCCGTTTATAATTTGTACTTTGAATTTTTGTTAGGGGCCTTTGTGCCCGAATGTAATATTCGAACAAGTGGGCTTTGTCCCCGTTTTATATAATCTGTTATTTTGCTAAGTATTTGCCTTCGTTTCTGTGTTTTGCGTGTTTGCGCTTATTATATCCTGCTCGTTTTAATGCTGTTATTTTAGAAAAAAATTTCGAGTATTTTTCTAAGTGTATTCCGAGCAGAAGCGTTGAATTCGAGGCGTTTATGGAACTCGAATCAGCGGAGATAGGCTCGTCGGAGAGACCTATCCTCGCGACTTGAACCTCCCATCGCGAGCTGGGTGTTAAGCCTGGCACGGGGACGATGAGCTCGTTGTCGGAGTTATCCTCGTCAAAAGCAAGTTTCCCCTACCCATCCCGGGGAGAGAATCTGTGCTCTGGTTGGGTTTTAGATGGATGTTTGTGCCTGAGCATCCTCCGTTGTCCAGGTATGTCTGCCCGTTTTCTGAGGGAGACCCTACCTTGGCTTTTGTAAGCCCTGTTCGGCAATAACTTAGCTGTAATATTGTTTCAATTTCTGGGCGTTCCAGGGTCGAGGAAGTTCCTTCCCTTGGAGGTCCTCGAGGTAGTAAGCTTCATTCTCGGTTTTTCCTCGGACTCTATACGGTCCTTCCCAGTTAGGAGCTAACTTGCCCTCGCGAGAATCCTTAGCGTTTCTCCGTAGGACGAGGCTGTCAACTTCGAACTCCCTAGGAATCACCTTGGTGTCATGTCGAGCAGCCACTTTTTGCTTAAGGGTGGCTTCCTTTAGGGATGCCCCCGTGCGAATTTCTTCGACCAGGTCTAACTCTTCTCTTAGAGCCTCGTCGTTCATCTCTTCGTCGAGGGGTCGCTGTGTCCGACGAGAGGGTTCTCCGATTTCCACGGGGATAACCGCTTCCGTTCCGTACACGAGGCGAAAAGGGGTTTCCCCGATTGTGGAGTGTGGAGTAGTGCGGTAGGCCCAGAGTACGCCGTGTAACTCTTCGACCCATCTTTTTTTATTGTCATCGAGTCTTCGTCGAAGTCCACGCAGGATTACCCTGTTTGCGGCCTCGGCTTGCCCGTTGGTCTGGGGGTGCTCGACGGAAGTGAAGCGTTGCTTTGTGTTGATCGCGATGAGGAACTCGCGGAATCTTTTGTCCGTAAATTGCGTTCCGTTGTCGGTGACCACAACCTGTGGGATCCCGAAACGAGCGAGGACATCTATTTTGAAGAACCGAAGTATATTAAACGCGGTTATATTTGCAAGTGGCTCCGCTTCTACCCATTTGGTGAAGTAGTCGACGGCCACAATGAGGTATTTGTTTTGAGCAACACCTGTGGTGAAGGGCCCGAGGATGTCCATGCCCCACCAAGCGAAGGGCCACGGGGAGGATAATAACTTAAGCTCGTTTGGGGGAGCTAAGTGCATGTCGGCGTGCCTTTGGCATTTGTCGCACTTTTTGACATGTTCCTTGGAATCCTGTTGCATGGTGGGCCAGTAGTATCCAGCTCGGAGGGCTTTTCTAGCGAGCAATCTTCCTCCCAAATGCTGGGAATTGATGCCCTCGTGTATTTCCCGCAGGATGTAGTCGACTTTATCCTCTTCGATACATTTCAAAAGAGGGATGGAGAATCCTCTTCTGTACAACGTGCCGTCGAGGAGGACATACGAGCAGGCTCGTCGTTTAATTGCTGCTGCTTCTTTCTCGTCTGAGGGCAAGGTATCATTTGCGAGGTATTTGTACATGGGGGTCATCCAGCAATTGCTGTCCCCGATTGCGTTGATGTCGAGGGTAGCTGGAAGTTTTTCTATGCTTGGTCTTGGGAGGATTTCCTGTATTACGGATTTGTTTCCCCCTTTTTTCTTTGTGCTCGCTAGTTTGGATAGGATGTCTGCTCGAGTATTGTCTCCTCGTGGTACATGGCGTACTTCCGCGGAGTCGAATTTTGCTATCCTGTCTTTTACGAGAGCTAAGTACTCGGAGAGGTTGTCGTTTTTATCTTGATATTCTCCGATCACTTGTGATACGACGAGCTGAGAATCCGTGCATATCTTGATGTTTTTTGCGCCTACGTCCTCGGCTAATCGTAGTCCAGCGAGGAAAGCTTCGTATTCGGCCTGATTATTTGACGTCGGAAATGAGAGGGTTAGAGAGACCTCGATGACTATGCCCTTCCCATTTTCGAGTATGATTCCTGCTCCAGCTCCTGTCGAGCTGGAGGCTCCGTCGACGAAAATGGTCTACCTTTCTGTCTCCTCGGGTGAGGGAGCAGGAGTCGTCATTTCGGCGACGAAGTCGGCAAAGACTTGTGCTTTGAGAGCTTTTCTGCTTTCATAGCGGATGTCGAACTCGGACAGTTCCAAAGACCATTTGAGCATCCTGCCCGCCATGTCTGGTCGGCTGAGCAGAGATTTAATTGGCTGGTCCGTTCGGACTACGATCATATGTGCGAGGAAGTAGTGTCTTAATCTCCTTGCGGTGTTTATGAGTGCGAGGGCTACTTTTTCGATCAGTAAGTAGCGGAGTTCGGGGCCCTGCAGGGCTTTGCTCGTAAAGTAGATGGGCTTCTGCCCTTCTGTCGTTTCGCGGATGAGGACGACACTAACGGCCTCGGAGGCGACGGCGATGTAAAGGTAAAGGATCTCCTCGTCGTTTGGTCGCGATAGGACGGGTGGTTCGGAGAGGGCCTTTTTGAGATGCTGAAGGGCCTGGTCACACTCCTTGGTCCATTCGAATGCGGATTCTTTCCTCAGAAGTTTGAAAAGGGGGAGCGCGTGTTGAGCAGATTTTATGATAAAACGAGATAGTGAAGTTAGCATTCCGTTAAGTGTTTGTATTGATTTTTTGTCGTGGGGGACAGGTAGTTCAGTGAATGCTCTGCACTTGTCGGGGTTGGCTTCGATTCCTCGTTCCGTTAAATAAAAACCGAGGAATTTCCCTGCTCGTACCCCGAAAGTGCATTTTTCCGGATTAAAACGCATTTTATATTTTCTGGCCTGCTCGAATACCTTTCGCAGGTGGGCAGTATGGTCAATCTGGTCGTGAGATTTGAGGATCATGTCGTCCATGTATACTTCGAGCATGTCCCCAATTTGTGTTTGGAATACTTTGTTCATCATTCTCTGGTATGTGGCACCAGCGTTTTTTAAACCGAAGGGCATAACGTTATAATAATAATTTCCCGTTGGCGACTGCTATCGGTATTTGATTATATCCTGAGTACGCATCCATAAAAGACAGTAATTTAAAACCAGATGAATTATCTACAAGACTATCTATGCATGGTAAAGGATAAGAATCTTTAAGGCAAGCCCTGTTGAGATCGGTATAGTCAACACACATACGCCATTTTCCATTACATTGGAGAGCCAGGTTGTATACCTGGCCTCAGAAATAAAATTTGCCTCTAGGAGGTCTTTTACAGCTTTTTGAGCAGCCTCCTCTTTTTCGGGAGACTGCTTTCTCCTACGTTGTACTACATATTTGGCGTTGGGGTCGACAGTAAGCTGGTGGCATGCGACCTCAGGGTCTAGTCCGGGCATCTCCGCAGCGCTCCAGGCAAAAAGATCTGCATTCTCCCTTAAGCAAGCTTTGAGCTGCTTCTTCGCCAACTCTGGTAGTCCAGCTCCGATCTTGACTCCTCGAGCAGGATCTTCGCCAAAGGGGACGAGCTCGAACTCGCCATCAGGGATGGGGCGAAAATTTTCTTTGCTCGCCTCATCCTCTTCTTTCTTTTCTTTCCGGAGCTTTTTCTCTTCTTTGTGCTCTTTCTTGTAGTGCCTGCTGTCGAGCTCGACGTTGCTCACGCTTGGTGCTGGGAGCAGGGCGGACAACTTTGGCTTTTTCAACGGGCTGGGGAGCTGGCCGATATAGCTGAGGCCCTTGGTTGCTGCATCAAAGCATCTCCTTGCAGCTTCTATATCCCCGTGGAGAGTGGCGACGTGCCCCTTGGTCGTATAGTGCTTTAATTTCAAGTGGGCAGTTGAGGGGACAACGAGCAGATTGGCCATTGCCTCGCGGCCTAGGATGCACTGATAGAGTGACGGGCAGTCCACGACCAGGAACTGAATCTTGACAGATCTGGCTGTCTCGCCTTCTCCGAATGTCACCACGAGGTCGACGTAGCCCCATGGTTTGGTCGTTGCCCCGTTAAATCCTTGAAGGTCGGAGCCTACGTAAGGAGCTAAGTAGGTCTCGTCGAGCTGTAAGGCCGTGAAGCACTGGGAGAACATGATGTCGGCAGAGCTCCCTGTGTCGACGAGGATCCGGTGGACGTCATAGTTGGCCATGTCTGCTCGAATCAGTAGGGGGATGTGGGTGTTGGCCGTCCCACCAGGAAGTTCCTCCATGTAGAATGCAAGGGGAACTGAGCCTTTTTTGGGCCTGTCGAGAGTGACAGGCTGGTTTGAGGAGGAGTCGATGAGCTCCTCGAACTTCCTCTTGACCGATCCGATGGTCTTTTGGCTGTAGCCACCAGCGGATATCACCATTGTTTCAGCAAAATTTTCCCACTTGGAAAAAGTGGGATGAGAGTTATTGTCCTCGAAGTTGTCGGGGACGTGGAAATCTTCTGGTCGCGAGATGGAGAGGGCGACCTTTTTCTCTTGCCCGCTTGAAGAGGCGGGATGATACTCTTCCTCGACATTTGCAGTTTGTCGACCAGCTTTCTTGGGACTTTCTTCGGCTTTAAACCTTCCAAGCCGTCCCTGGCGAATGAGTGTTTCTATGGCATCCTTCAGATGGATGCAGTCTTCAGTGACGTGCCCGTGGGACCTGTGGTACCTGCACCACTTTGATTTGTCCTGCCCGGGCTTGGCCAATCCTGGCTTGGGGAACTTGATTTGTCCCTCTTTGAAGTCGGTGTCATAACACTCCAGTAGGATGTGCTTGCGTGACGCGGTAAGGCGATGGTAGACTGTGTACAAACTGGGTGGTCCCCGGGGTTTGTTGCCTCTTCTTCTACCTCCGTCCCTGTGCCCGTCTCTGTGTCCGGATTCACGGGGGGCTTTGTTTGATTCTTGTTTGGGGGGAGCCTCTTCGGTCTGCCCCTGTCGGATAGCATCGGCTATCTCCTGCTCCTCGTACTGTATATACGACTCTGCTTTCGCGAGGACCTGGGCCAAAGTTCTAGGTTTTTCGATTCCTACCGCTTTGGCGAAGTCAGTTCGGGGACGGAGGCCACGCACCAGTAAGTATTTCTTCATGTCGTCAGTTTCTTCGACCTGAACGGCTTCCCTGTTGAATCTCTCAATGTACGCACGGAGAGTTTCTTTTGGGCCTTGGAGTATGGCCTCTAAGGTCGCAACTGTCTTGGGCTGTTTCCGAGACGCAGTAAAGTTGTGTTTGAATTGGTCCATGAACTCTTGCCAGGAGAACACAGACCGAGGAGGAAAGCTCGTGTACCAGGTTAGGGCTCCTTTCCTTAGTGTTGTGGGGAAGAGCCTGCACCTGATAGCTCCGCTCGTATTGCGGAAATTCAAAATGGTGTTGAAGTTGTTGACATGATCATCTGGGTCAGTCAATCCATCATAAGAGGGGAGATTGGGGAGCCTATCCAGAGCTACGGGAATAGGTGCTCTCATGATATCCCTTGAGAGAGCGCAGACACTATGCTCCTCCTCGCTCCCAGTGGGGGAGATTTCGAGGGTGTAGTCGTCATCATACCGACGAACCGGCGTGGGACTTCGGTATTCGTAGTTAATGCGAGCAGGGCGACTGGAAGCGCCTCCCTGTCTTGCCATGTTTCGCAGCCCTTGGGGAGAGTGGTGAGGCTGCTCGACCATCTTCCCCTTCTTCGTCGCTGGGGATACTCGTTCCTCGCGTGGAGGGGGAGTTCGTCCCCGTTTGCTTGGGGGTTGAATCCTTTCGAGGGCAGGACGCCGTTGTCTGGCGGTTTCCTGTCGAGGAGGGGATTCGGGCAAGTGATGTCTCCGCGAGGGAGAGTTGGCTGCCCGCTGGGGGCGTTGTTTTTCGAGCGCCTCGATCCTTAGATTCTGTTGCGCTATCAGCTTGTTATTTTCCTCGAGGAGGGCGAGGATTCTTTGAAAATCAGTTTGTTGGTCAGCGAGTTGTGCGCTGATTACCGGGATTTCCTGCGTGGTTTGCGGGCATTTCCCTGCTTGTCGCTCAGTGGTGACCTGCATATCGTCGTCTTCTCCCGACGATACCGGGGTGAATCGCCCATCTCTGGGATCGGATTCAGGGATCGGTTGTCTCACAGGGCTGAGGACAGTGTTGTACCTCTCAGGGGAGGTAGTGGTTGGAACGAAATCATCGTGTTCATGGATCTCGTTGTTGTTGTTGTTGCGAGTGTTTGATCCGCTAGCCATTGAAAGGAATTTGTTGAAGAGAAATTCGGTTTTGAACTTGTTGAAGAAGGGGAAACCAGATTCCCACAGACGGCGCCACTGATCTAACCTGTTGATCAGAAAGGTGTTGGGCCAGCAAATCCTTCACTTGATGAATCCTTGGTTGAATTGAACGGTTGAATAGAGGAGCAAGCAGCAAATCACCAACGGAGGGGGGGTTGTACCTGCAGGCGCTCCGATGCTTAAGTCAGAAAAGTGCACAGATACAGAGAGTGAAAGTATAGAATGAGAATAGAATACCTGACCCTCCAGTGAAGGAGGGTATTTATAGGTCCCCCAGCGCTGGGCCAAGATCTCCCTAATGAGCTGTGATTAGCGGCCCAATAGGGGAGACTGCCAGGATTTCTCCGTTGTTGGAGCAAGGAACCGGCCTTTAGCCCTTATCCTGGTGATGAGGTGTCCTCATCGTGCGGGAAGGTTGTTACCTTAGTCATATCGTGTCCTGGTAAATAGGAACATGTGTTAGTTGTGGAGGCGTAACGGTAGCGAGCAGGGAGCTCGCTATCTTGCTGAGGAGGGGTAATGAGCTCCATAAGTCGAGCATAGCTTATGAGCTCAATATTCCGGGCAGGTTTCACGAGCTCCTTAAGCCGAGCATAGCCAGGAGGTTAATACTCCGAGTAGGAACTATGAGCTTCCTTATGTCGAGCAGAGTATGGATTGAGCTTAGTTCTAGGCCCAGTCCAGAACAATTTTTTTTTCTTTTTCAAATAATCTAACAGCTAGATATTTCATTTTTATCGATGTTTTTTTTTTGTCTTAGATGAAGTGGTAATCCACTGAAATTAAACTCACACATAACTGTGAGGTCCCGGGTTCGAACCCGGGTCATGACGTCCTGCCTAGCAATTTCGGCATTTGCCAGTTGAGCTAGGACTTCTAGACATTTTTATCGATGTTTATTAAATACTATCAATACCTTGGTTTTTAAAAATTATTCATTCATATTTTTTAAATGTGATGCGATTATTTCTTACCATATACAGAATGATATATATAGTACTCAAAACCTGTTGCATATATAAATTAAAAAATTTAGATTTGAATTCAAATAATCACAGAAAAATCCAGCATAACAATTTTTTTTTATAATATCCAGCATAACAATTTTGATATTGACAAAAGAATTAGGTCTCATAATTTTTTCGTGTATTCTTTTACAAGCTCTCAATTTCTTTTCTCTCAAATTTTCTCAATCGTTACATACTAGTTTTTATACCCGTGCACGGATGACATTATTTGGGTATTTTTTGTTTAGAATTGAAATAAAATATCTATTTAGCTTAAATGCACTTTTGGTTCCCCTATTTCCAAATTTTTTAATTTTTGGTCCCTCCTATTTTCAAAACCAACATTTTAGTCCCCCTATTATAGAAGTCAATGAATTTTTTTGGTCCCCCATTAGTTTTGATGATATGTCTCCCTTATTAATGACATATTGCTGACTTGACATTAGTGATTTGGAAAAAATAATTTCCATGTCATTAATTTTGTAATAAAATAAAAATAAAAAATTTAAAAATCAATTAAAATTAAATTCTTCCTTAATCAATCATCAATTTATCGTCTCTTTTCAAACCCAAAAATCAAACCCAACAAAGATTGAACCTCAACCTTTCTTAAATCCATGAAACTTCCAACTCCCATTGATTAATTTCTTAATATCCAAAGCATGTGTCTTAATCAGATAATGGGTGCGTTTGTTTAAGCTTTAAAAAAAATGATTTTTTTTAAAAAAAATCTAGAGATTTTTTTGTAGAGATTTTGAAGAAAATCTAAAGCTACTTTGTGTTTGTTTACAATCATAAAAATCTATTTTTTTAAAAAAAGAAGTTCATACACTTAGATTCCTTAGTTTAAAAAAAATAGATTCTTGAAAAGCTATTAGAAATAGCTTTTCATTTTGGGGCTAAAAATGACTTTTTTAAGAAAATGATTTTTAAAAAAATCCATAACAAACACTATCAACATTACAAAATGGATTTTTTTAAAAAAAAAATAGATTTTTTCTTAAAAAAATCCCAAACAAATGCACCCAATCTATGCCCCAAATTTCTACTAAAAGTTACCAACATCAACGAAACTGAAGCTTCCAAAGCATGTGGTAGTACTTCATGTATTGAATCCACTTTATCTTTCCTTCACCAAGTTACCAAGGTAGGTAGTTTTGGAGGATTTTGCGGATTAGATACCAATTTAGGATTTTTTGTTTTTCTGGACATTCTCACTTTCTCCCTATTACATATTTTAATTTTGCCGTCCAAAAAAATCATATTTGATTTTTTTTTATCTGGATTTTTTTAGATCTGGGTTTTTTAGTTCAAGATTTTTAAGATCTGGGTGATTCAATAAAGCCGTTTGATTGATCGACACACATCAATCAGAGATCAGACTAGAAACTATGTAACTCGTTGTTCACTCGCCAAACACCACTGCTAAATTTTCTTTCTTCTTGTTGTTGGTAAAGTTGTTGTTACAGTAGTTGGTAATAATGGTTCTTATGAGATTTTGATTTTTGTGGAGGTTTCATCCATGGTGAGTACTGATATTTTGATGAATTAATGAATAACGATGGTGATGGAGGATGAAGAAGCAAGTTTGAGTTTGAAAAGTGTTGATTTTTTTTTCTACAGAAGTTTGGAGTGTTGGTGATGATCGTGCAATGTTGTTGTGTTGATGATGATGAAGAAAAAAAAATTACGGAGTAATTTATTTTAAATGGTTGTATATTTAAATAAAATAAATAATATGATTAATTACAATAATAATGACATGGAAATTATTTTTTCCAAATTACTAATGCCAAGTCAGCGCCATGTTATGAATGAGTGTGACACATCATTAAAATTGATGGGGGACCAAAAAATTTCATTGACTTCGATAATAGGGGGACTAAAAAGTTGATTTTGAAAATAGGGGGACCAAAAGTTAAGAAATTTGTAAATAGGGGGAACAAAAGTGCATTTAAGCCTATCCATTTTTATCCCTACAAAATTAATAAATTTTGGTTTTTATATCTATAAAATTATTATATGTTTTCATTCGTACAAATTTTTTAGTTTTCAATAGACAAAATTTTAATTTTGTATTGACATTTTTAACCCTTTTATGCTCAAAATGTTTCTATATTATGTCAGTATATCACTCGTGATGCCGTATGGATCATTTTATTTTGAGTTGTTTTTCAATTTTTAATGAAATATATTAAAAAAATAAATTATATATATATATAAAGATGAGATCTAAGAAAAAACAAAGCAAATCATATTTAAAGATAACAATGATGTTGAAGAAACATAAAAAACAAAATCCAATCGGACATGAAAGTGAATAAGATAAACTCAAGTTCAAGATTCAAAACCCAATTTAAGTTCAACATTTTTAAGATTAAAAACTTTTTAAGATTCAAAACTCAAGTTCAAAACCCAATTTATCTTTGGGCCCGTTTGTTTTGGATTTTTTTTGAAAATGGATTTTAATGTGTTACATAATTTTGTGTAAAAAAATTTTACAAAGAAACTTTTTATAAATGCTTCAAATGAAAATTTGGTTTGAATAGTTATTCTTAAAATGTGATTTTAGGCATTTCATCATTTTATTGAAATTTTTTTTGGATATCAAAATTTCAAAAAAAATCATTTAATTTGAAGCTATTTCAAATAGATTTTCATAAAAATCATTTTTGAAATACAACTTTTTCAAAAAATTATGATTTTAACTATGTTTTGTTCTTCAATAATGTATGTTTATGTTATATGTGTTGTAATTTTATTTAATTATTTATTTCAAAAGTTTCTTAAAATTATTCCTTATTTTTATATTTGATAAACACTTGGACAATACTCATTTATGAATTATTAAGTGGCCAAACCGTTTTTCTTTATGAATTAAGGCTTATTTCTCATGATCATTTCATTGATTTATTACCAACTAGAATGCATCCCGTTCCAAGCACGGATTATTAACATTTTTTCGGTTCTAAATATATGCATATATTATATCTTTGAAGCACGAATATACATATGGATCTTAGACACGACACATATACTAACACATTAACATCAATTATAATTTGAAAAAAATAATATAATTAAATGTAATCATAAGTGTTGGTGTCCGACACAGAACACAACTAATCTGAGGAGTGTACATGCTTCATAGATCCTGACTCATATCCGCGTGCATAACAATATTTTTACTCGTATCATACACGTACCATTGAATATCAGAGTACCCATACTCGCACTCATTACCTTTAACTTTATTAAGAATAAATTGATCAATTAAAAAATAAGATATCGTTTTAATATTATTATTTTTTTATAAAAAAAAATTAATGTTGACTTTTGAAAATTATAGAAAAAATTATTATTAATCATACTAATGTTCATATATATCTTTATTGATATATTCATCATGTTCTAAATACACATTTTTTAATTGCAAATTTGTAAGAGTTTAGTAGTGCTATATTTTTTAAAATTGATATACTTATATTTTTATATAATAATATAAATAAAAAATATAAATATATATAATATGCGAGTATGGGGGAGAGGTGGGTACTAAAGTACCCATACCTGTTCATTATTGCGGATAATTACCAATGTATGTGTTTATTCTTTGCGGAGACATATTGTATATGAGTCCACTTGTCATTCTTGAGAAAAAAAACAACTCTTTAGATTCATTTAAAGTCGCTTTGAGCATGCAATATGAACTCGATAAAAAAAAGAACGGATTAAAATTTAAAACATAACATTTAGTGGAACCAAAGTTCAAAGGAAATTTATAAAAGGACTAAAAATAAAAGTTGATATATTTTATGGAACGTAAAATATATTTAACTCTAAACTAAAATTATTGTGGTAATTGGATCAGTTCTTTTTTTTTTAATAAATTGGAGAGCGAGATATCATGGTGTCTCACAGACATCCCAACTAGGTTGGCACCCCCATGATCAACCACTCCTCTACCTCCTCACCAACCATTTTATTAATAAATAAAGGAAAGCCAAAAGAAAAAGGTGGGGGGACATCAACCAAAACCCACCGAAACAAGATTAGCGAAAACGATAGTTCGGCAAACCTACTCTATCTCTAGAAAAGCTATCTCTAGAACAGCTAGGTAGTTGTTCCCACCATACTACCCCATCCACAAAAAATCCCGCATTTGCCAGCCTGTCGGCACAAATATTACCCTCTCTATAAATATGAGAAAATCTGAAACGAAAATTCCTGATGTGGTGGAGGCAATTCTTCCATTTAGTTTTCAACTTCCAAGGGACTAAATGAGAGTTTGAAAAAGCTTGGACAAGTAAAAGTGAGTCACATTCCAACCAAAGATTATTCCAGCCTCTAGTGCAAGCAAATTCAATAGCATATATCGCGGCATAAATTTCAGCAAAAAGAGAAGTAGCCACCCCAATGTTTGCGGAGAAAGCACCCAGAAAATTGCCCGTGTGATCCCTGAAAATGCCACCGCAAGCCGAAGCTCCTGGGGACCCGCGGGAAGCGCCGTCTGTGTTACATTTGATCCAATTATACGGCGGTCGAACCCAATTTACTTGCCTGATAGATGGAGGGGGGGGAGGATGACAAACAACACCGAAGTGCTTGATAATTGAAAATTCATGAATAGATGAGAACATGTGGCCTTTGGAGTGGGTGGCCGCCTGGTATATAAGGCTCTTCAAATAGATAAGGTCCCGAGGAAAGTTAGGATAAACATCGTTAAATCGAATATTGTTCCTGCACTTCCAGATCAACCAAAAAATATTAATAACAGTTGCAATAATAAGATCCCGCACCTGAGGACTCCACCCTCTACTACACATGCCGAGAAGGGCGTTGAAATTGGAAACATCAATGGCTTTGCCAATCAAAATCGAGAACCAATTCCAATACTGAGTGGTATAGGGACAGCGCAGAAAAAGGTGTTCGGCTGTTTCATAATTTCGACCACAAAGGCTGCAACAAGAAACCATCGGGAAGCCACGTTTAACCAAGTTATCATCTGTGGCAATAACATTATGCATAATTCTCCAAGTGACAAGTGACCGAGCGGGAGGAATAAATAATCTCCAAATTATTTTAGCCCAACCTGCAGCCATGGGAGTCGGTAGGCCACATAAGTAAGCATCTTTAAAAGTCAGCTCCCCCGAGGTGGAATCTATCCAGACAAGATCATCGGGCTCCGCAGTACAGGAAAGCGGGGTGGATTGGATATCAGCCGCAATCATCGGATAATTCTGTCGAAAGACCTCCGGAAGAGTCCAAGCTTGGTTATGAACCACATCAGCCACCTTGGAAGTCATAAGGTGCAAAATAGAATCAGGGATGGGTCCATCAATAGAGTCCTGCAATTTATAACCCAGCCAATTGTCAGTCCAGAAAGAAATAGCAGTACCATCTCCAACACGCCAAATACTATGATCATGTAGCAGAGGAAGATATCCTTTCAAGCTAGACCAGATAGAGGAGGAAACCGCATGAGTAATGGGGCTGGAATTGCGAAAGAATCTACTACGAAGAGTAGTAGCCCATTGCTTGCCAGATTTGATCAGTTCCCACAACAATTTAATACAACCAGCCTTGTTCATATCTTTGAGTCGACGCAAACCGAGGCCACCAGAAGAGATCGGGGAGCAAACCTTGTCCCAAGATAAAGTAACAAGTTTCTTCGTATCAATATTTCCAGACCAAACAAAATTACGGATGCAACTGTCCAAGTGTTTGATCAGACTACGGGGCCAAGAATAAATCCTGAAGCTATAAAGAAGCATACCATGAATCACAGATTGAACCAATTGGACTCTGCCCATCAAGGATAAAGAGTGACCTTTCCAAGAAGCAAGTTTATGTTTAACTCTATCAGCAATGGCCTGAAGATGGATTCTCTTAGGTTTCCCTTTGAAAATAGGAACTCCAAGATAGTCAAAAGGCACTGTTCCTGTAGAAAACCCAAGAGCATGTGAAAGAGAGTGCAGCCGAGTTGTATTAATGGATCCACCAAAAAGCTTACTTTTGTTAGGACTGACCCGTTGACCTGAATTATCGCCATATTCATCCAATAAATCATGAATCAATCTAGCATTCCGCATGGTTGCTTTACAAAATATCATTAAGTCATCCGCAAAGAAAGAGTGACTAGGTAAAGTTGTTCGACCAGATGTAATGCAACTGAGCTTATTATTATTCACAAGAGAGGAGAAATACCTGCTTAAGACTTCCTCAGCAATACAAAAAAGAAGAGGGGATAAGGGATCACCTTGTCGGACACCCCTAGAACAGTTAAAGAACCCGACCGCCTTACCATTAACCAGAAATGACAACTTGGCAGACTGAAGTATAGTAGAGATCCAATCACAGAAGACACTGTTGAACCCGAAAGATTTCAGGACTCTGAGTAGGAAGCCCCAATCCAAGGTGTCAAAAGCCTTCTTGATATCAATTTTCATGGCCATGTTGCCTCCGAAAGATTTTTTGTCTAACAGATTGATGGCTTCAGAAGCTATTCCGATACATTCGTAAATATGCCGGTCTTTAATAAAACCTCTCTGATGTTCCGAAACAATTTTGGGAGCAATCACTGCGAGTCTGTCTGCCAAGATTTTTGTGATAATTTTGAACTGGAAGTTCGCCATAGCAATGGGGCGAAAATTTTCAATAGTCTCAGCACCTGGAAATTTGGGAATGAGGACAACATGACTAGAGTTTAGATTAGGTAGTATCCAACCTTGCCGAAAAAACTGTGTTACCGAGGCCACCACATCGGGACCAACAACATCCCAGAAATGTTGGAAAAAACAACCTCCAAAGCCGTCAGGTCCGGGGGAAGAAGAACCATCCATATTAAAAACAGCTTGTTTTACTTCATCAAACGAAGGAACATGAGTCAACAAGTCATTATCTGCTGCTGTAACAAGATTCGGAATAGTTCGCTCCACAATATCAGTAGGCACGCAATGGTTATCACTACCAAAAAGATCGTGATAAAAGTCTAACACACATGCTGCTCCATGTCATTAGTATCCGTGATGTAATTATCTCCCACTTTGAATCTAACCAAGCGACTGGAAGCATGTCGAGTTTTCGTGAGCTTATGGAAATAAGTAGTGTTACGGTCCCCTTCAATAAACCATTTGGACCGAGATTTATCCCTCCAAAAGTGTTCCTGAATTCGTAAAGCTTCATCAAGATGGATTTGAGCTAGTTTCTCTTCATCCCCTAAGGCATCCGTGTAACCCGAATCATTAATTATTTGTTGAATAGAATTAACCAGTGCAACCGCATTAGCCACTTTGGTGTGAACATCACCAAAAACTTCTTTATTCCAAGCTTTAAGAATAGGTTTCAGGAGTTTTAGCTTAGTTTTAAGAATGAACATAGGACAACCAACAACATTCATTTTCCAATGATCAGATACAACACGCTTGCAGTCGTCATGAAGCAGCCACATTCGTTGAAATTTAAAGGAGGAAGGGAACGTTTGTACCTCAGATTCAGAAGTGAAGAGTAGGGGGTGGTGATCTGATTGATTTTTAGGAAGAGTGCAGCAAGAAACCGTCTTCCAGGAGTCTATCCACAAAGAATTACAAATGACTCTATCCAGACGAAGGGCGGCATATGCAGATCCACCACGAGCATTGGACCAAGTCAACTGGTTACCGATGGTATCAAGATGAATTAGTTGATTATGATTTGTCCAATTAGTAAATTCGTCACAAGAAGTCTTGTTGGGAGGACAGCGACCATACTTTTCATGAGCCCCCAAGACAGCATTATAGTCCCCAATCACGCTCCAAGGACCAACAAAATTCGAAAAAAGTAAGCTAAGCTCGGCCCAAAGTTGTCTTCGTACTACATGAGAGGTATTAGCATAAACCGCAGCAATATAACAAGTTCTATGATCAAAAGAAAGAGAGAGAGCAACATGTTGTTCCGACAGCTGGATTATCGTAGGGTCAATATCTATGTCACAGAAACCCCAAAGATTAGGAATACCTTGTCTTCGGAAGTTAAGAGCAAATCTCTTGAGATTGAGCGGTCTCAGAAAGTCACCGGGAAATTGCGCGAAAGAGATTTTCGGTTCTGATATAAACAGGATATGTGGCCTGTGTTGAAGACATAAATTTTTTAAAACCAACCTTGTATCAAGGTTTCCAATGCCTCTGGCATTCCAATAGAGAATCTTCATAAGGTACGTGGGAGGTTTCCCGTCCTAGAACGGGTTTGCAGTTCCGGGTTCGGAGTGTATATTTTATTCTTTCCTCGGCCCCTTCGCGGTTTAACTACAGTAAACTCCCCTCCATCATCTTCCCCTTCATCATCTTGTGAATTTTCAACCTCATCCGCCCATGAGGGTACTCCAATTCCCTGCTGTCCAGCTGTAGAAACATCCTTACGATGTGTAGCCGCATCCATCTGAGGGGTTAGGATGGCCTCAGATTGCTCAGGAACAACCTCGGGTTGCCCTTGAATGTGGGTGCCCTCGGCTTCTCCTTGAACTAGGGGCTGTTCATGAATCCCCGGCGAGTCCACAGCATCCAAGAAAGTATCCTGCACTACTATATCATCATCAGATTCAGTATGTATAGACACATGATCCAAATCTGTTGGTTTCTCAATATTCTGCTTCAAAGTCTTTTGCTGCCTCTTTGGGACAAAAATGGTGTTTGGCTTCTTGACAACTTTCACCATTTGTGGCTTCTTCTCCTGTAATTGCTTGTTAATTTTCCTGCATTGGGTAAGTGAGTGACCCACGCAGCAACAATGTTCACAAAAATGTGGCAAGTTTTCATAATCCACGTCCGCAAAGAAAGCATACCCCTCCCTCTCGACTAGAATTCGATAATGCAGTTTCTCTGCGAGATTAATATCCACCAAAATCCGCGCAAAGTGACCAAAAGTGCGTTGCTTCGTTGCTGTATCCAGAGATAACGGAGTACCTAGGCCAGAGGCTATAGCAAATAGTGTTGTAGGCATCCAATATTCTTGCGGCAGTCCATAAACACGGACCCAAACTTGAGCATGTGTGATCTTTAACTCTTCCGGCTTAAAGTCATTAGTCCACGCAGAGAGACGTAGCAGACCTGGCTTAAGGTTCCATGTTCCAGTACTCCAGACACGATTGAGGTCTTCTCGACTCTGAAAATAAAACTCATAGTAGCCCTTCCCTAAAGGAGTGATCTGCCATTTTTCAATCGGTGCCCAAGCTTTGATAAGCTTCTCTCGAAGTTCGTTAAGCTGTAACGGCTTGTCTCCCTTAGCCATCATCAAACGGCCATGGAGGTTGTTCTTGCATCATTCCACCCCTGCCTGATATGATTCTTCTGGAATTTTGATAGATAAACGCTCCCCTTTCAGGCACGGCTTGGGAAAATTACCAATCGGTACATCGCACACATTACTTACGGCTTGGGCAAACGATTTGCGTTGCGGCGAGGGAGCAGTCGTGGCAGCTCCCGGGGGGGAGGATGAATCAACGGCCTTGACGTTTAGGAAGGACCAAGGCAAATCTTTGGATCGGAATGCCATGAGTGTGATCAACAGCAGCTCCTGTTATGCGCGTGGTGAGATAAAAAACCAGACTTTGCAAAACTCAATCTAGGATCCCTAGAGAGCTTTGACGCGCCTGAATCTCAATCACTGTTGCAAAACGAGAAGAAACCACCAATCACAATCCAATTTAGGTAATGAAACAGTAAGAATATGGGAGGAATTGTTGAGCGGCTTCATGGTGCAAGCCCTAGCAGAGGCATTTTTTCCTCTTTTTTTTCAGTCCTCAACAAGATATCAAAATGATACTAATTATTTGCTTTTACATAATTCTATCCCGCAAATTGTGAACTTTTACATAATTCTATCTCTTTGTAATCTAGCTATTTATGTTATATGTTTTTCAGTCATAAGTAAGTAATAGTTTTTATTTGTTTTTAAATGTTTGAATATAATGTTTCTAAGATGGTACTGAATGTTTTAGTATTTTGTTGTTTTGATGATTTTTTTTATTGTCATGTTAAAGCATTAACGACATTAACTCTTTTCGAGATACAGTTTTAGAGTTATCAAAATGGGCTAGCTTATATGGACCAGCCTGTAAATCCGGAAAAAATTTAGGGATTAGAACTTAAAATATTAGCCCAGATTTGTTAAGGGTTTACCCCAACCTGAAAATGTCTGAATTTAAATATGGGCTTTTTGGCTCGGCCCGTTTTAACAGCTCTAAAGTTGTCAAAATGAGTTAGCCCGTATGCACTGGTCCGCCGAGCACAAATAAATATAGGGTTTGGGCCTTAAAATATTAGCACAAATATTTTTAGAGTTTTTTAGCATTCCTCGAAAAAACTCGTATTTAAAAATAGATTTGTTGGCTCGGTCCGATAGGGCTCGTAGCCCAACTGGGCCAGCCCATTGATTGTCGGATAGTCCGTTTTGATAACTCTAATTTTGTCCAACAATTAAAGAAGAATAAAAAATGAAAGTTAACTTATGAACTGAATTTCAATGTTTTTGTTATTCTGATCATTTTTTGTCACAAAATAAGTATTTTTATAGAGTTTGTTCCTTTCAATTTTAAATAAGTTTGTGTTATAACTCACACATGTGTGGGTAACAATATTTACACTCGTACATTTACATGAACTTTTGAGGTATCAGAGTACTCATATTCGCATCCATTACCCACAATTTTATTAAGAATAAACTGATCAATTAAAAAAAATATGATACCATTTTAATATAACATAAAATTTGTCAAACATTTTAGGCTTAAATAGGCAGTTCTTCCCTATAAGTTTGCGTTTTTTTAGTTTTCGTCTATGTATATTTTTTTTTGTAGGAAATAGCCATTGAAAGATTGAAATTGTTTAATTTGATTTTGGTCTCTGACGTTAGTCATCATTAAAAAATTGAAGGTAGCAATCATAGACACGCGTGTCACATAGTGACATGGCTATTGACCACCAGTTCAACTGATTATTTAAATTGAAGGACTAAATCTAAATAAAAATTATAATTGTCAAAATCGCTAATTTCTTCTTCCTCTTCTCATTACATCTTCTTCATTTTTCATCCGCCATATTGATGTCTCTTTGACCCATATCTTTGCAAAATTTAGATGCAATCAACCCAAAAACTTTATAGAAACAATAATATAGGTAATTTGACACATAATATCATAAAGAATAATATTTGAAAACACAAATTTATAATAAATTGAAATTTCAATGAAGAAACATTAAGCAAAAACTCAAAAGAAAGATATTTATGTTCAACAACTATTTCTTTATTTTAATAATTTTTTTGCCCATTTGGACATTTTCATTGGATGCTACTCATGCCTCTTCTAAAGAAAACATTCTATTTTTAACAGAAAATAGTGAAGATACACTTCAAGTCAGTAACTTCTTCCCCTTTCACAATCTTTTGGGGTTTTTTTTACACACTATCATCAAAAACTTAAATTGACACATATATTAGGTCAAGTTACACACACACACACACACACAAAAAAAATATGAATTTTTTTTTCTTTCGAGTGTGAAGTATGAAATATATAAATACAATTAACATAGAATATTGTTATATAATAAAATTACAAATATCGATAGAACCAACATCTAATGAGGATATCTTGTAATCCATACCCCTTGAAGTTGGTTTTTGAACTTGCTGATCAATGTTCTTCGCACAAATCAAAGGCAAAAAATATTAAATAAAAATTAATACAATAAATAATTAAATGAAAAAATACATGTGTCACAAACGGTTTATGTTGGAACAAAGTGGGTCTGACATGAACCTCTAAGTTTTTAAGTAGTTTTGATGATAACAAAGTATTAAAATTGCAATTGGTATTACTAATGATTATTCTAGTGTGCAGAATTATAAGTTAAAATTCATTCAGAAGCACTATGAATAGTAGCAGAGAAGCCAGTCAAAACAAGCTCTGAAAGCACGACACTGTTCATCAGAAGCTTAATTTTTGCGTGCTGAAGATAGCACTTCTGAAGACCAAAAGCTAGGTTCTGATGAAGTTCAGAAGCTGAAGATCTTAAGAAGCTATGACAAGAACATCAGAAGCAAAAGGAATTTACGTCACTCAAGAGCTGACCTATACAGAACCAATGATTGAAGAACAATCCACTTCAAGGCTCTGTCACATCCACAGGAAGGAATATTCGTTGGTACAACGTTAACCTTATCCATAAGTGGAGCGCATTTGAGGATTGTACTATCGTACTATTATTACTCAAAATGGAGGAGTGATAAATTGAATAGCTAGGTAGTGGAATTGGAATTCCTTACCAAAGAAGGCAATATACAGCTATCAATTGTACGAGTAAATTCCAGCTGGCACCTCTCTCTCTGCAACGGTCATCATCTTCCTCCAAGTATAAATAGAAGACTCAAATGGAAGAAATGACTACTGTTCCTACTACTGTTCTATTACTGCGTTCAAAGACTAAGAAGCATTCTGACATCATATTTTAAATCTGTCATTCTAAGTCTTAGAACAAATTGAGTTGTATTTTGTAAACACCTCTGATAGTATATCAAGTGTTCCTTAACATTCATTCTTATTCTTAAGTTTGTTTGAGAAGTCTCTTGTTAAGTTTAACTTGAGCATTTGAGAAGTCTCTTGTTTAGTGAAACTTGAGCACCTGAGAAGTCTCTTGCAAGTGTGCTTGAGCAATTTGTAATCTTTAGTAGATTATAGTGAAAATCTCTTGTTAGTAACAAGGGGACTGGAGTACTCTCGATTTGTGAGGGGAACCAGGATAAATTCTGTGTCTTTCTTTCTCTCTCTCAGCACCCTCTCGTTAATTTGTGTTTTTATCCGCTGCATACTTAGTCGCTATTAGGCAAAAAGTTTTAATTTTTAAAACACAATTCAACCCCCCCCTTCTTGTGTTTTTCCACCTTCAATTGGTATCAGGAGCTGGGCTGTTGCCTAACTCTCACCTATCAGTGAAACAGTTAAGATTCAGGGAGGAAAAACATGTCTGCTGAGAAGAATCTCAATGAAGTTCCATTTGACTATGATTCTAATTCTAAAGACAGAAGGTCTTCTGACAAAATTCCCTTTTTCAATGGAACTGAGACTGGTTATCCATTCTGGAAAACCAAGATGTACAGTCACATCATGGCGATTGATTGTGATCTGTGGGATTTGGTAGAAGATGGAGTGAACTTTGAAAATATGGACTTAGAAGGCGTTGTTAGCTCTAAAGACAGGAAGGCTTTTACACCCACTCAAAAGCTGGAATATAAGAAGCACCACAGTGTAAAAGGGATGATGACAAATGCCATCTCTCATGATGAGTACTTGAAAATTGGAGATAAGAGAACGGCTAAGTCTATCTGGGATTCTCTTAAATCCAAGTATGAAGGAAATAAACAAGTTAAGGAGGCTAAGGCCAACTTGTTAGTACATCAGTATGAATTATTTAAAATGAAGGACGGAGAGGACATTGAGACAATGTTCTCTAGGTTTCAAATTCTTGTTTCTGGACTTCAAGTTTTAGATAAGAGCTATACTGAGGCTGATCATGTAAGGAAAGTACTCAGAAGCTTGCCGCCAAAGTGGAGACCAAAAGTGACAGCGTTTCAGGAATCTAAGGATTTAGATACTGTGTCTCTTGAAAGCTTGGTTAGTTCTCTAAAGAGTCATGAGATGGAACTCATGACTGATGAATCGACTAAGAAGCTAAAAGGGATAGCACTAAGCACCAAGAGTTCCTCTAAGGCTCTGAAGGCGAAGGTTATAGTATCTGATGAAGAAGCTTCTGAAGAAGGTCACGAGATGGACTCTGATGAAGAAGAAGAAATGGTTCTGATGGCTGCAAGAGTATCGCAATGGGCTAAGAGAAGCAAGAAGTATGCTGGTAAATTTGGAGGTTCTTCCAAGAAGGTTGGTGCTTCTAAGGATAAAAAGGAAGAACAAAACAAATGCTTTAAGTGCAACAAACCAGGACACTTCATTGCTGACTGCCCAGAGAACCTGAGTAAAACATCCAAGAGAACCTCTAACAAAGAAAGATACAAAAGTAAGCTCAAGAAGGGGTTCCTTGCCACTTGGGATGATTTGGATCAGGAATCAGATTCTGATGGGGAAGAAGAAGCAAACCTAGCCTTGATGGCAACCGCTTCTGACCAAGAGAACTCTGAGCACGAAGCTGACTCAGATTCAGAAGATGAAGATGAGGTACTTGCTAAACTTTCTCGTTCTGAATTAATAGATTCCTTAAAAGATGCCTTAAAACTTTTAACCAAAAAGGCAGGTGAGTGTAAGGTTCTTAAAAAGGCCTATAACAACCTGACCGAAAAGGCAAATGAAATAATTGAACAAAATGAGTCTCTAAAATCAAGAAATGAATTTATGGAAACTCATTATGTTCTTGATGATAAGGTTCCTCCAGAACATGAATTTGCTCTTCAGGAATTCCTTATCAATGGAATGAAAAGAAGTAAAATAGCCTCTTTGATTTATCATGTAAGTAGAAATAGAGGAGAAGGTCTTGGATTCTCTCGTTTTAAAGATAATCCATTATCTTCAAAGTCCTCTAATATAGATAAATCAAAACCCAAGGTTGTCTTTGTAAAGAGTCAATCAGAGGTTCTAAATGAGTCAGCTTCTAATAGAACATCAAAGCCAGAGGCTCAAAAGTCAAAGACTCTGAAGGATAAAACCTCAGAACCTAAGATTTTTAAGCCTCAAGCTAATGTTAAAACTAAAGAAGCTCTGACACATTCAAGAACAAAGCTCAAGAGCTATACTAAACCCAAAAACTTTTCAACAAGGGTGATTAACTCTAGAGGCTCTGATAGGTCTTTCAAACAAAGACCACCTGGACCTGTAAAGACTAACACAAAAGGACCCATAAAGATATGGGTACCAAAATCTCAAATAATATTTGCTTCAGGTTTGCACACTAAGAAGGCCAAAGCAGCAATGCTGGTACCTGGACAGTGGCTGCTCACGACATATGACGGGAGAAAGGCATATGTTCCAAACCCTGACTCTGAAAGAGGGAGGTACTGTGGGGTTTGGAGGAAACCAAAAAGGGAAGATCATTGGTACAGGTATAGTTGGTAACTCTTCTCTTTCAATTAATAATGTTTGGTTAGTTGATGGCCTCAAACATAATCTGCTTAGCATTAGTCAATTTTGTGATAGCGGATTTATTGTTAAATTTGATAAAGAGGCATGTACAGTAATCAATGATTCTGACAAGTCCATATTGTTTAAAGGATTAAGAAGAGGTAATGTTTATAAGGTGAATCTGTCAGAACTCACTGAGCAGAAGATAGTTTGTCTTCTATCTCTGAATGATGAAAAGTGGGTCTGGCACCAACGCTTCGGTCATGCTAACTGGAGATTAATCTCTAAGCTTAGCAAACTAAAGTTGGTTAAAGGCCTGCCAAATCTTAAATATCATTCAGATGCTCTGTGTGGTCCTTGTCAGATTGGCAAAATTTCAAAAACTTCTTTTAAACCTAAAAACATTGTCTCTACCTCAAGACCCTTAGAACTACTTCACATTGATTTGTTTGGTCCAGTAAGTACTGCCTCAATCAATGGGAAGAAATATGGATTAGTCATTGTTGATGATTACAGTAGATGGACTTGGGTAAAGTTTCTAAGAGTGAAAGATGATGCATATGATGTGTTCAGCATCTTCTGCACTCAAGTGCAAAATGAGAAAAGTCTCAAAATCTTAAAGGTTAGAAGTGATCATGGTGGTGAATTTGAAAATGAACCATTTGCAACCTTTTGTGAAGATCATGGCATTGTCCATGAGTTCTCTGCTCCTAGAACACCACAACAAAATGGGGTTGTAGAGAGAAAGAACAGGTCTTTACAAGAAATGGCAAGAACCATGATGCATGAGACAAAACTTGCTAAGCACTTCTGGGCAGAAGCTGTAAACACAGCTTGTTATATTCAAAATAGGATCTATATAAGACCTCTATTGAATCTAACAACATATGAACTCTTCAAAGGAAGAAAGCCCAACATCTCTTACTTTCATCAGTTTGGATGTACATGTTACATTCTAAACAACAAGGCCTACAAAAGAAAATTTGATGCCAAAGCTTGTAAGGGAATCTTTATAGGTTACTCTGAACGCTCAAAGGCATACAGAGTGTATAATTCTGAAACTAACACAGTGGAAGAATCTATACATGTTAGATTTGATGATAAAGAGCCTGACAGTAAAATGTCAGAGCAAGATAATAGTTATGCAGGTGTTCCATACCAATACATCAATTCAGAACCTGAAAAAGCATCAGAAGCTGTTGAAGCTTCAGAAGCTGTATTGGAAGAAGATGCTGAAGAAGCATCTCAATTAGAAGCATCACAAGAACATGATGACACTTCAGAAGAAGACACTCAACCAAGTGCTGATGTTGATGAAGCTCCAAGAAGGAAGTTCAAATATAGATCATCACATCCAGAAGACTTAATTCTTGGAAACAAAGAAAGTCCAAGAAAGACAAGATCAGACTATCAACAACTTGATTCTCTTCTGGGACTAATCTCAATGATAGAACCAAAGAATGTTGATGAAGCACTTACGGACGATGGATGGATTGTAGCTATGCAGGATGAGCTCAATCAGTTTCAAAGAAATGATGTATGGGACTTAGTGCCAAGACCAGCACATAAGAACATCATTGGAACTAAGTGGGTATTTAGAAACAAGATGAATGAACAAGGTGAAGTGGTAAGAAATAAAGCTAGACTGGTAGCACAAGGCTACAGTCAGCAAGAAGGTATAGACTTCACTGAAACATTTGCTCCAGTAGCAAGACTGGAAGCAATCAGGTTACTTCTTTCATATGCTGTTAACAATGGAATCACATTGTACCAAATGGATGTTAAGAGCGCCTTTCTTAATGGTGTTATTTCTGAAGAAGTATATGTCAAACAACCCCCAGGTTTTGAGGATTTGAAAAATCCTAATTATGTTTATAAACTTAAGAAATCACTCTATGGTCTCAAACAAGCTCCAAGAGCTTGGTATGAAAGACTGAGTAATTTCCTTTTAGAAAATGGTTTTCAAAAAGGTCAAATTGACAATACATTATTCAGAAAGACATCTAAGAAAGATATCTTAATCATTCAAATTTATGTAGATGATATAATTTTTGGTTCAACTAATGCTTCTCTTTGCAAGAATTTCTCTAAGCTTATGCAGGATGAATTTGAAATGAGTATGATGGGTGAATTGAAGTTCTTCCTTGGAATCCAAATTAATCAAGGAAAAGATGGCACTTACATTCATCAAAGCAAGTATACAAAAGAGCTTCTGAAGAAGTTCAACCTTGATGACTGCAAGATAATGTCTACACCCATGCATCCTACCAGCAGCTTAAGCAAAGAAGAGATAGGAAGCAAAGTAGATCAGAAGCTGTATCGAGGTATGATTGGTTCTTTACTCTACCTTACAGCATCTAGACCCGATATTCTATATAGTGTATGCTTGTGTGCAAGATTCCAGTCAGATCCTAGAGAACCTCACTTAACTGCAGTTAAGAGGATCTTTAGATATCTGAAAGGAACTACTAATCTAGGACTTCTTTATAAAAAATCCCTAGATAGTAAGCTAGTTGGATTCTGTGATGCTGACTATGCTGGTGATAAGATTGAGAGGAAATCCACTAGTGGAAATTGCCAATTCGTTGGTGAGAATCTCATATCTTGGGCCAGCAAAAGACAAACAACTATTGTTTTGTCTACAGCAGAAGCAGAATACATTTCAGCTGCTAAATGCTGCACACAGCTTCTCTGGATGAAATATCAGTTGGAAGATTATAACATAGCTGAAAGCAGTATTCCACTATATTGTGACAATACTGCTGCTATTCATTTGTCTAAGAACCCTATTCTACACTCAAGAGCTAAACATATTGAAATAAAGCATCATTTTATAAGGGATCATGTTCAGAAAGGTACAATAGATATTCAATTCATTGATACTGAACATCAATGGGCTGATATATTTACTAAACCTTTAGCTATTGAAAGATTTGATTTTATCAAAAAGAATTTGAACATGCACTATATCTCTGAAGAAAATTAGCTCTGAGAAGTAGAAATAGAATTAGCATCTGAAGCTCTATCAGAACCTCTTATAATTTAGAGTATCCCTTGGGAAGCTCTGAATAATTTAGGCTCTGAAGAGTAACAGGTTCTGATGAGGTGTCAGATACAAATGAGTGAGGCTCTGAACCTTTTAGAAATGAAACGTTCAGTACGTGTAAGTGTACAACAGTTGTCTATACACGCGTCAGCTTTGTTTAAACTTTTTCAACACGTGTCTAGATCCTGACGGGCAGAGAACAGTTAATGATGATTATGGCAGTTAAGTATATTATTTAATTTTTAAAACTGCTCGCGCTCCCTCCCAATGTTTACTTTCTCTGTGTATGTGTGCTAGTTACTATTTATAAGTCACTTCACTCACTTGCACAACTTTTTACACAAAATCACTACCTACACAACCCTAGGCTTTACAGAAAATTCCCAATCTTCATCTTCTCAATTTTCTGAAACAATGGCTGCTCGTTCATCAAACGAAATCGTTCAAGAACCCTTTAACCCTACGTTACCACCCATCATCGATCTCAATTCAAAAGATAACCTAGTCTACGAACATCATCAAACTGACGCTGGACCAGATGCTTATGATTTCTTCACTGAGAAGTTCGTGGATTTTGAAAGTTTGAAAGCGAATGGGATTGACATTCAATACTTGTTCTACAACCAACAATGGCAAAATTACTTTGAGATGCTTAATGGCTTCGTATACTACGACATAGTGAAGTATTTCTGGCAGAAGGCTAAAGTGTACGATAGAGCAAGTGCTGATAAAGAATACAAGGATATGGTTGAGAAGAACCAGGAATTACGAGGGAAAACAAGAAAGGAACTTGGTCTTAAACCTTATAGAGAAAGGGAAATTAGGTCAAATATTTTGGGAATCAATGTTGTGATAACTCAGGCACACATTGCTAAGATTCTGGGTTTAGACAACAAAGGAGAAGATATAGAAGTGTATGATAAGAGAAGCAAGCATTTGGATTCAATTCATCAGGACCTCTTTAAATCTGGTTGCACACAAAAGGATTTTGGAAAAGTAATGCACATGAAGAACACATTTGAATTTGCTTTCAGAATGTGTTTGTCCACTATCTTCACCAGAAAAGGTGGATTGGATACCATCTCCATTCCACACAAACATCTCATCTGGTTCTTATACAAGAGGGTAAAAGTTAATTTGGCTAAGATTCTTTTTGATCACATGTGTCTTACCATCAATGAGGGTAGAACTAAAATACCATCGGTCATTCATCACCCAAGATTAATTTCAGAACTGATAAGGCAAACCAAACTCACAGACATTGTGAGTGCCAAAGAAAAACTTAGAGTTTTCCAAACTGCTAAGTATGATGCATCAGTTCTGGTCAACATGAAGAGAAAAACCAAGGAAGAAATCATTCAAGTGAAAACACCTCTACAGCAAGTGTACGAAAAGTACTTCTGGTGTGATGGGTTTCCCACCATATCAGAACATGATAATGATGAGGTCATCAAAAACTTTCTTGAATCAGTAAGAAGAGAAACTGGGGTCAGTGTGCCCAGGAAAATGGTTGTAAGTGTTCCTAATTGGGATATCTTCAAGGGACCAAGAGATATTACAAGGAGCAGAAGAAAGCCAAGAACTACTGAGCAAGAAATGATTGATGAAGGCTCTGATGATCAAGGACATGCTAGTGCTGATGAGATTGAGGAAGGTGCTGAAAATATGATGACTGAAGCTGTTCAGAAGGAAAAGCGGACAAAGAAAAGGCATGATAGGCCTTCAGCTTCTGAGGAAGATCAGAACCCTGCTAAACCTGCAAAGAGACTAAAGACCAGAGCTTCTAAACCAAAAGGTAAGATCTCTGAATCTAATACTTCTAGCATTCCTGTAGCTCAGGTTATTGGTTCTGAACCTCAACCCTCTATTGCTAAACCATCTATTTCTAAACCTCCATCATCTACCAATCAATCTCAACCCATAGACTTCACTGTACCTATTAGTGTAGTCTTACCTGATCACAAACCATCATCATCATCTTCATCAGATACCAGCACTGCCTCGGATGAGTTAATTGCTACACTCATCAGAGAATCCAACCCAAAACAAAAGAAAACTCTTACACCAAAGAGAACCTCTTTCAAGAAAACCACAAAGAAGATCACCATAAAGCCCATTCATCTTTCTTCTGATGAAGAACCTACTATTAATGTAGACACCACCATTCTCCATCAATCCACAAATCAAGGTTCTGTCATAGAACATCTTGAACAACACATGTGTGGTGTTGCATTTACCAACTCAAATCCAAATTCACCAAATCAATTTCCATCCATGAATCTCACAAATGATCCACCCGTCCATAAAACACAAAACACACAGGTCATTCACACACCCCCTCCCTCACTTGATCACATCTCACGAGTAAATCCACCTACATTCACCCCTGTTCAGAATGAGCCAATTGCTCATTCTGAAGAACTACAAAAAAACACCTCACTCATCACCAATCAATGTCATGACTGAACAACAACATCAATCACCACAACCTGTCCCTGACCCACTCAACAGACCTCTAGTTTTAGAAGAGGTTCTTGAGCTTTACCAACACCTAACTAAAGCTGAACATCAAATATTCAAGGATTCCATCAATCTTGATGATGATATCATACCTCCAAATCTCAGCAAAATCAAAATTATTGAACTCAAAAGAAAGAAACCTGAACCAACCATTCCCTTTGACTCATCCTTACCCTTTTTCAATTCTGACTCTGAACCAAATCTTGAGCTGCTAAATAATGCTATAGGTATTAGACTTAAGAGGTTCAAACAAAGAGAGGAAGAAGCTCTTATCTTTCCCTCTGATTTGGATGCTGATGTCAGGAAATTAGAGTACTTATTTGGTGAATCTTTAAGGATTCTCAGTACTCATCTGAAGGGTAAGATTAAGGGTAGAGGAGCAAACACTGTACGGGAACTATTTGAGATTGCTGAGAGGACATGTGCTCCAAGGCTCACATCTTTCAACCATGAAGAAGAATGTCAGAGGTTAGCTTTTTTAGCTGCTGTGAATGAAAGTATCACAAGATCTCTGGATGATGAGCAGGCTAGGATAGCTGCTGAAATGGAACGTCAGAGGCTTGCTGAACAAGAAGCCTTCAAGTTATTGATTGATAGAGCTGTTCACATTGCTGTCATTGAGACTAATAAGATTCTTGAGAATCAAGGAGCTGCAGAAGATACTGTTATGAATGATCAGAACCTTAGTGAACCAGATTCTGATAAAGGTAAAGCTCCCATTGTTGCTTCATCTCCTCCTAGATCTCCACCAGTACTTGTCCAAGGCTCTTCTTCATCTGCTATACCCTCTGTTATGCAAGAAGCTCTGGATGTAATCAAGCATGACATAAGAGAGGAACTAAGAAATGAAATGGATGAGTTCAGGGCCGATATAAGAGAAGACATGAACAGATCTGGTGAAGCTACAAACAAGAAGATAGATGCAATGATGGAACTTCTTCTGAAGCTTACTCAACAGCAACCCAAACCTTAACCCTTATGTTTGAGCACTTGTTTTATTGTTAAGTTCTTGTGTAATTTTTGGATAATTTTTAATTCATATCTATATTATCCATATTTGTGTGTTTATTATTTGCTTATATGTTTGTTTTATATTTGTTTTTCAAAATTTAACTTTTCTATATACCATAATATTGTCTGGTACTCTTGAGAATTCTGACTCTAGTGAAAGATGCTGAAGAGCATCTTAGTTTTTAAACTAATAAGCCTAGGATTTTCAAAACCTAAGAGTCCCTCTCATCAGTACTCCTGTTTACTCTTGAAATAGCTTCTTAGTATTAAAGCCTGTTTAACAACGGGGCACCAATACCGAATGAGGCGTGTCTGGTAACTGGTGTTCTGACAATACTTATGTGGTATATAAAAAGAAAGCAAGCTTAAAAGAGAGAGAGATAGGTAGAGGAACAACTTTTATTATTAATAGAAAGATTCTTTATTACATATGATTGCATTTAGCCTAAGGCTTAGATTTAGAAGCCTCTGATTCTATACTCTTCAGTTTCTCCTTGAGAAGAGATAGTGCTTCATCAGCAAGCTTCTGAACCTCAGCTGGATAATCTGCTAGATTATCTTCATATGTCCATAAGAACTCTTCCAGATCAGAGCCCAATTCTTCCTCCTCTGACTCTGTTAAAATAAGTTCTTCCTTGTTTCTCTCATATCGTAGCCTGTTTTCTTCGCAGCGCCAGGGCTCTGCTCCCTTCTTGCTCTCTTTTTTTGAGCCTGAAGCATCCTTGGTAACCTGCCTTTCCATTGTATGTTTTTCTTTTGATGTTACTTGATTACTCTGGATGAGTAAAATGAGAGGAATCATCCCTTTTTATAGTGTCATCAAGCTCTCTTGTCAGGACGGTTTTCAACACAATTCATTAAATGAATTTAGTTGTCATCACTTTTTGACTTGACTGCCTTGTTATGACGCATTTGACTGCTTGGTTTTCTGTGTCTTTTTGACTGATGCCAAAAGGGGGAGTAAGAGTAGCGTTAAAATTAATGTTGATTCATTCATATACTGCTCAATCTGAAACTGTTATGTTAAATACATTATGAATCAATATTTATCTCTTATGATTCTTTCTCATTCTGTACGATTATTGAAAGGGGAGAAAATTTAAGAACCTAAAATAAAATTCATAGACAATGTCAGAAGAGCTTGCAAACCGCTTCTGAGCATTATCAAACTCTAAGAAGCAAAGCTTGCAAAACTATGCTTCTGAGAGTTAAATATGAAAATTTATTTTAAGTTAATAAATCGACTCTTAAACTGTTTTAATTAATTATGGATAAGACTTAGGGGGAGCTTACAAACCTACCCTTATGGATTATCAGACTCAGGGGGAGACTGCAAATCTTTGAAACCTGAAGTCATCATAATTAAATTAAATCAACAACAATTGAATTTTAATGCTTTGGTTTGTCATCATCAAAAAGGGGGAGATTGTTGGAACAAAGTGGGTCTGACATGAACCTCTAAGTTTTTAAGTAGTTTTGATGATAACAAAGTATTAAAATTGCAATTGGTATTACTAATGATTATTCTAGTGTGCAGAATTATAAGTTAAAATTCATTCAGAAGCACTATGAATAGTAGCAGAGAAGCCAGTCAAAACAAGCTCTGAAAGCACGACACTGTTCATCAGAAGCTTAATTTTTGCGTGCTGAAGATAGCACTTCTGAAGACCAAAAGCTAGGTTCTGATGAAGTTCAGAAGCTGAAGATCTTAAGAAGCTATGACAAGAACATCAGAAGCAAAAGGAATTTACGTCACTCAAGAGCTGACCTATACAGAACCAATGATTGAAGAACAATCCACTTCAAGGCTCTGTCACATCCACAGGAAGGAATATTCGTTGGTACAACGTTAACCTTATCCATAAGTGGAGCGCATTTGAGGATTGTACTATCGTACTATTATTACTCAAAATGGAGGAGTGATAAATTGAATAGCTAGGTAGTGGAATTGGAATTCCTTACCAAAGAAGGCAATATACAGCTATCAATTGTACGAGTAAATTCCAGCTGGCACCTCTCTCTCTGCAACGGTCATCATCTTCCTCCAAGTATAAATAGAAGACTCAAATGGAAGAAATGACTACTGTTCCTACTACTGTTCTATTACTGCGTTCAAAGACTAAGAAGCATTCTGACATCATATTTTAAATCTGTCATTCTAAGTCTTAGAACAAATTGAGTTGTATTTTGTAAACACCTCTGATAGTATATCAAGTGTTCCTTAACATTCATTCTTATTCTTAAGTTTGTTTGAGAAGTCTCTTGTTAAGTTTAACTTGAGCATTTGAGAAGTCTCTTGTTTAGTGAAACTTGAGCACCTGAGAAGCCTCTTGCAAGTGTGCTTGAGCAATTTGTAATCTTAAGTAGATTATAGTGAAAATCTCTTGTTAGTAACAAGGGGACTGGAGTACTCTCGATTTGTGAGAGGAACCAGGATAAATTTTGTGTCTTTCTCTCTCTCTCTCAGCACCCATTTTACTTTGTGTTCATATCCGCTGCGAACTTAGTGTTATTTCGGAAAAGTTTTTTAATTCTAAAAACACAATTCAACCCCCCCCTTCTTGTGTTTTTCCACCTTCATCTGGATCTGATGGGCCGAGTAATTTTAATTCGAGTTCGGAAGTTAGTGTCTAGTGGTGTCTCCTAGGGTCGGATAGGGGTTTTCTCTGGTAGGTTTAGTGAATCATTATTTCTGTACGGGTGGATTGGGGCGTTTGATTAGGTGTAGGTAATTGTGTTATATCACGCTAGACCAGATAGAGGAGGAAACCGCATGAGTAATGGGGCTGGAATTGCGAAAGAATCTACTACGAAGAGTAGTAGCCCATTGCTTGCCAGATTTGATCAGTTCCCACAACAATTTAATACAACCAGCCTTGTTCATATCTTTGAGTCGACGCAAACCGAGGCCACCAGAAGAGATCGGGGAGCAAACCTTGTCCCAAGATAAAGTAACAAGTTTCTTCGTATCAATATTTCCAGACCAAACAAAATTACGGATGCAACTGTCCAAGTGTTTGATCAGACTACGGGGCCAAGAATAAATCCTGAAGCTATAAAGAAGCATACCATGAATCACAGATTGAACCAATTGGACTCTGCCCATCAAGGATAAAGAGTGACCTTTCCAAGAAGCAAGTTTATGTTTAACTCTATCAGCAATGGCCTGAAGATGGATTCTCTTAGGTTTCCCTTTGAAAATAGGAACTCCAAGATAGTCAAAAGGCACTGTTCCTGTAGAAAACCCAAGAGCATGTGAAAGAGAGTGCAGCCGAGTTGTATTAATGGATCCACCAAAAAGCTTACTTTTGTTAGGACTGACCCGTTGACCTGAATTATCGCCATATTCATCCAATAAATCATGAATCAATCTAGCATTCCGCATGGTTGCTTTACAAAATATCATTAAGTCATCCGCAAAGAAAGAGTGACTAGGTAAAGTTGTTCGACCAGATGTAATGCAACTGAGCTTATTATTATTCACAAGAGAGGAGAAATACCTGCTTAAGACTTCCTCAGCAATACAAAAAAGAAGAGGGGATAAGGGATCACCTTGTCGGACACCCCTAGAACAGTTAAAGAACCCGACCGCCTTACCATTAACCAGAAATGACAACTTGGCAGACTGAAGTATAGTAGAGATCCAATCACAGAAGACACTGTTGAACCCGAAAGATTTCAGGACTCTGAGTAGGAAGCCCCAATCCAAGGTGTCAAAAGCCTTCTTGATATCAATTTTCATGGCCATGTTGCCTCCGAAAGATTTTTTGTCTAACAGATTGATGGCTTCAGAAGCTATTCCGATACATTCGTAAATATGCCGGTCTTTAATAAAACCTCTCTGATGTTCCGAAACAATTTTGGGAGCAATCACTGCGAGTCTGTCTGCCAAGATTTTTGTGATAATTTTGAACTGGAAGTTCGCCATAGCAATGGGGCGAAAATTTTCAATAGTCTCAGCACCTGGAAATTTGGGAATGAGGACAACATGACTAGAGTTTAGATTAGGTAGTATCCAACCTTGCCGAAAAAACTGTGTTACCGAGGCCACCACATCGGGACCAACAACATCCCAGAAATGTTGGAAAAAACAACCTCCAAAGCCGTCAGGTCCGGGGGAAGAAGAACCATCCATATTAAAAACAGCTTGTTTTACTTCATCAAACGAAGGAACATGAGTCAACAAGTCATTATCTGCTGCTGTAACAAGATTCGGAATAGTTCGCTCCACAATATCAGTAGGCACGCAATGGTTATCACTACCAAAAAGATCGTGATAAAAGTCTAACACATGCTGCTCCATGTCATTAGTATCCGTGATGTAATTATCTCCCACTTTGAATCTAACCAAGCGACTGGAAGCATGTCGAGTTTTCGTGAGCTTATGGAAATAAGTAGTGTTACGGTCCCCTTCAATAAACCATTTGGACCGAGATTTATCCCTCCAAAAGTGTTCCTGAATTCGTAAAGCTTCATCAAGATGGATTTGAGCTAGTTTCTCTTCATCCCCTAAGGCATCCGTGTAACCCGAATCATTAATTATTTGTTGAATAGAATTAACCAGTGCAACCGCATTAGCCACTTTGGTGTGAACATCACCAAAAACTTCTTTATTCCAAGCTTTAAGAATAGGTTTCAGGAGTTTTAGCTTAGTTTTAAGAATGAACATAGGACAACCAACAACATTCATTTTCCAATGATCAGATACAACACGCTTGCAGTCGTCATGAAGCAGCCACATTCGTTGAAATTTAAAGGAGGAAGGGAACGTTTGTACCTCAGATTCAGAAGTGAAGAGTAGGGGGTGGTGATCTGATTGATTTTTAGGAAGAGTGCAGCAAGAAACCGTCTTCCAGGAGTCTATCCACAAAGAATTACAAATGACTCTATCCAGACGAAGGGCGGCATATGCAGATCCACCACGAGCATTGGACCAAGTCAACTGGTTACCGATGGTATCAAGATGAATTAGTTGATTATGATTTGTCCAATTAGTAAATTCGTCACAAGAAGTCTTGTTGGGAGGACAGCGACCATACTTTTCATGAGCCCCCAAGACAGCATTATAGTCCCCAATCACGCTCCAAGGACCAACAAAATTCGAAAAAAGTAAGCTAAGCTCGGCCCAAAGTTGTCTTCGTACTACATGAGAGGTATTAGCATAAACCGCAGCAATATAACAAGTTCTATGATCAAAAGAAAGAGAGAGAGCAACATGTTGTTCCGACAGCTGGATTATCGTAGGGTCAATATCTATGTCACAGAAACCCCAAAGATTAGGAATACCTTGTCTTCGGAAGTTAAGAGCAAATCTCTTGAGATTGAGCGGTCTCAGAAAGTCACCGGGAAATTGCGCGAAAGAGATTTTCGGTTCTGATATAAACAGGATATGTGGCCTGTGTTGAAGACATAAATTTTTTAAAACCAACCTTGTATCAAGGTTTCCAATGCCTCTGGCATTCCAATAGAGAATCTTCATAAGGTACGTGGGAGGTTTCCCGTCCTAGAACGGGTTTGCAGTTCCGGGTTCGGAGTGTATATTTTATTCTTTCCTCGGCCCCTTCGCGGTTTAACTACAGTAAACTCCCCTCCATCATCTTCCCCTTCATCATCTTGTGAATTTTCAACCTCATCCGCCCATGAGGGTACTCCAATTCCCTGCTGTCCAGCTGTAGAAACATCCTTACGATGTGTAGCCGCATCCATCTGAGGGGTTAGGATGGCCTCAGATTGCTCAGGAACAACCTCGGGTTGCCCTTGAATGTGGGTGCCCTCGGCTTCTCCTTGAACTAGGGGCTGTTCATGAATCCCCGGCGAGTCCACAGCATCCAAGAAAGTATCCTGCACTACTATATCATCATCAGATTCAGTATGTATAGACACATGATCCAAATCTGTTGGTTTCTCAATATTCTGCTTCAAAGTCTTTTGCTGCCTCTTTGGGACAAAAATGGTGTTTGGCTTCTTGACAACTTTCACCATTTGTGGCTTCTTCTCCTGTAATTGCTTGTTAATTTTCCTGCATTGGGTAAGTGAGTGACCCACGCAGCAACAATGTTCACAAAAATGTGGCAAGTTTTCATAATCCACGTCCGCAAAGAAAGCATACCCCTCCCTCTCGACTAGAATTCGATAATGCAGTTTCTCTGCGAGATTAATATCCACCAAAATCCGCGCAAAGTGACCAAAAGTGCGTTGCTTCGTTGCTGTATCCAGAGATAACGGAGTACCTAGGCCAGAGGCTATAGCAAATAGTGTTGTAGGCATCCAATATTCTTGCGGCAGTCCATAAACACGGACCCAAACTTGAGCATGTGTGATCTTTAACTCTTCCGGCTTAAAGTCATTAGTCCACGCAGAGAGACGTAGCAGACCTGGCTTAAGGTTCCATGTTCCAGTACTCCAGACACGATTGAGGTCTTCTCGACTCTGAAAATAAAACTCATAGTAGCCCTTCCCTAAAGGAGTGATCTGCCATTTTTCAATCGGTGCCCAAGCTTTGATAAGCTTCTCTCGAAGTTCGTTAAGCTGTAACGGCTTGTCTCCCTTAGCCATCATCAAACGGCCATGGAGGTTGTTCTTGCATCGTTCCACCCCTGCCTGATATGATTCTTCTGGAATTTTGATAGATAAACGCTCCCCTTTCAGGCACGGCTTGGGAAAATTACCAATCGGTACATCGCACACATTACTTACGGCTTGGGCAAACGATTTGCGTTGCGGCGAGGGAGCAGTCGTGGCAGCTCCCGGGGGGGAGGATGAATCAACGACCTTGACGTTTAGGAAGGACCAAGGCAAATCTTTGGATCGGAATGCCATGAGTGTGATCAACAGCAGCTCCTGTTATGCGCGTGGTGAGATAAAAAACCAGACTTTGCAAAACTCAATCTAGGATCCCTAGAGAGCTTTGACGCGCCTGAATCTCAATCACTGTTGCAAAACGAGAAGAAACCACCAATCACAATCCAATTTAGGTAATGAAACAGTAAGAATATGGGAGGAATTGTTGAGCGGCTTCATGGTGCAAGCCCTAGCAGAGGCATTTTTTCCTCTTTTTTTTCAGTCCTCAACAAGATATCAAAATGATACTAATTATTTGCTTTTACATAATTCTATCCCGCAAATTGTGAACTTTTACATAATTCTATCTCTTTGTAATCTAGCTATTTATGTTATATGTTTTTCAGTCATAAGTAAGTAATAGTTTTTATTTGTTTTTAAATGTTTGAATATAATGTTTCTAAGATGGTACTGAATGTTTTAGTATTTTGTTGTTTTGATGATTTTTTTTATTGTCATGTTAAAGCATTAACGACATTAACTCTTTTCGAGATACAGTTTTAGAGTTATCAAAATGGGCTAGCTTATATGGACCAGCCTGTAAATCCGGAAAAAATTTAGGGATTAGAACTTAAAATATTAGCCCAGATTTGTTAAGGGTTTACCCCAACCTGAAAATGTCTGAATTTAAATATGGGCTTTTTGGCTCGGCCCGTTTTAACAGCTCTAAAGTTGTCAAAATGAGTTAGCCCGTATGCACTGGTCCGCCGAGCACAAATAAATATAGGGTTTGGGCCTTAAAATATTAGCACAAATATTTTTAGAGTTTTTTAGCATTCCTCGAAAAAACTCGTATTTAAAAATAGATTTGTTGGCTCGGTCCGATAGGGCTCGTAGCCCAACTGGGCCAGCCCATTGATTGTCGGATAGTCCGTTTTGATAACTCTAATTTTGTCCAACAATTAAAGAAGAATAAAAAATGAAAGTTAACTTATGAACTGAATTTCAATGTTTTTGTTATTCTGATCATTTTTTGTCACAAAATAAGTATTTTTATAGAGTTTGTTCCTTTCAATTTTAAATAAGTTTGTGTTATAACTCACACATGTGTGGGTAACAATATTTACACTCGTACATTTACATGAACTTTTGAGGTATCAGAGTACTCATATTCGCATCCATTACCCACAATTTTATTAAGAATAAACTGATCAATTAAAAAAAATATGATACCATTTTAATATAACATAAAATTTGTCAAACATTTTAGGCTTAAATAGGCAGTTCTTCCCTATAAGTTTGCGTTTTTTTAGTTTTCGTCTATGTATATTTTTTTTTGTAGGAAATAGCCATTGAAAGATTGAAATTGTTTAATTTGATTTTGGTCTCTGACGTTAGTCATCATTAAAAAATTGAAGGTAGCAATCATAGACACGCGTGTCACATAGTGACATGGCTATTGACCACCAGTTCAACTGATTATTTAAATTGAAGGACTAAATCTAAATAAAAATTATAATTGTCAAAATCGCTAATTTCTTCTTCCTCTTCTCATTACATCTTCTTCATTTTTCATCCGCCATATTGATGTCTCTTTGACCCATATCTTTGCAAAATTTAGATGCAATCAACCCAAAAACTTTATAGAAACAATAATATAGGTAATTTGACACATAATATCATAAAGAATAATATTTGAAAACACAAATTTATAATAAATTGAAATTTCAATGAAGAAACATTAAGCAAAAACTCAAAAGAAAGATATTTATGTTCAACAACTATTTCTTTATTTTAATAATTTTTTTGCCCATTTGGACATTTTCATTGGATGCTACTCATGCCTCTTCTAAAGAAAACATTCTATTTTTAACAGAAAATAGTGAAGATACACTTCAAGTCAGTAACTTCTTCCCCTTTCACAATCTTTTGGGGTTTTTTTTACACACTATCATCAAAAACTTAAATTGACACATATATTAGGTCAAGTTACACACACACACACACACACAAAAAAAATATGAATTTTTTTTTCTTTCGAGTGTGAAGTATGAAATATATAAATACAATTAACATAGAATATTGTTATATAATAAAATTACAAATATCGATAGAACCAACATCTAATGAGGATATCTTGTAATCCATACCCCTTGAAGTTGGTTTTTGAACTTGCTGATCAATGTTCTTCGCACAAATCAAAGGCAAAAAATATTAAATAAAAATTAATACAATAAATAATTAAATGAAAAAATACATGTGTCACAAACGGTTTATGTTGGAACAAAGTGGGTCTGACATGAACCTCTAAGTTTTTAAGTAGTTTTGATGATAACAAAGTATTAAAATTGCAATTGGTATTACTAATGATTATTCTAGTGTGCAGAATTATAAGTTAAAATTCATTCAGAAGCACTATGAATAGTAGCAGAGAAGCCAGTCAAAACAAGCTCTGAAAGCACGACACTGTTCATCAGAAGCTTAATTTTTGCGTGCTGAAGATAGCACTTCTGAAGACCAAAAGCTAGGTTCTGATGAAGTTCAGAAGCTGAAGATCTTAAGAAGCTATGACAAGAACATCAGAAGCAAAAGGAATTTACGTCACTCAAGAGCTGACCTATACAGAACCAATGATTGAAGAACAATCCACTTCAAGGCTCTGTCACATCCACAGGAAGGAATATTCGTTGGTACAACGTTAACCTTATCCATAAGTGGAGCGCATTTGAGGATTGTACTATCGTACTATTATTACTCAAAATGGAGGAGTGATAAATTGAATAGCTAGGTAGTGGAATTGGAATTCCTTACCAAAGAAGGCAATATACAGCTATCAATTGTACGAGTAAATTCCAGCTGGCACCTCTCTCTCTGCAACGGTCATCATCTTCCTCCAAGTATAAATAGAAGACTCAAATGGAAGAAATGACTACTGTTCCTACTACTGTTCTATTACTGCGTTCAAAGACTAAGAAGCATTCTGACATCATATTTTAAATCTGTCATTCTAAGTCTTAGAACAAATTGAGTTGTATTTTGTAAACACCTCTGATAGTATATCAAGTGTTCCTTAACATTCATTCTTATTCTTAAGTTTGTTTGAGAAGTCTCTTGTTAAGTTTAACTTGAGCATTTGAGAAGTCTCTTGTTTAGTGAAACTTGAGCACCTGAGAAGTCTCTTGCAAGTGTGCTTGAGCAATTTGTAATCTTTAGTAGATTATAGTGAAAATCTCTTGTTAGTAACAAGGGGACTGGAGTACTCTCGATTTGTGAGGGGAACCAGGATAAATTCTGTGTCTTTCTTTCTCTCTCTCAGCACCCTCTCGTTAATTTGTGTTTTTATCCGCTGCATACTTAGTCGCTATTAGGCAAAAAGTTTTAATTTTTAAAACACAATTCAACCCCCCCCTTCTTGTGTTTTTCCACCTTCAGTTTAGAGAGAATAAGAAATGTTATAAAAACCTAGTGTCACTATTGAGGTTAGACTGAACCTTGAACAAAAATGTAGAATCAATAAACATAGAAATGTCTTTAGGTAGGACTTCAGACGATTTTTCCTATATAAATACAATTATTACATTAAGATTGATAATACGACATATATAATTTTTTTTGCATCACTACGACTAATTCAAATACTTTACCGCAGAACTCTCAATCATTTGAAACACTTTTTTTTTGAACAATTTTGTTGCTTCACGGTCAAAAATGACGAATGTGGCAAAGTCGGTTGAATCAATTACAGAGACATTGATTTTGTACCTAAATAATAGTAAAAAACAAACGTTACACTTATAATTTTACGTGTTTGAAAAATAAAATGAATACACTTTTATATGTTACCTTTCGCTAACATAAGCCACATGTTTATTACATTTAGAACAATAGTACATGCCCTCATCAAGAATAACTTTTTTGCTACACTCACATGCAGTGTACCACCACCGATGTGTATCAAGCAAACTTTTGATTGTTCCCAAGACAATGTAAGATGATTGCTGGATTTAAGGAAATAAATAATGATTAAGTTTTATACGATTAATAATATATATGATTTCTACATGTACCTTAAGTGAATATAAAAAATTATTTTGTTAAGCAAGAAAACTGTAAGACCCAAGATTTCATTGTATAGTTGGTTTAAGGAATATTAGGGTTTCAATGTGTTCGTGTGATGAAACATCTTGTTAAGTTTTGCTGTAATTGAGTCTGTTTGGTGCTCGTGCACTGTAATTGTACAGACTTTTGTCTTGTGATCCTGTTTCTTGTATAAGAAGTTATTTGTGGTTTCAGAATAACGAGTTTTGGATTATTCTTGTTTTTGGAAAAACGAGTAGGATTTTACCCGCGGATGGAAAATCTTACTGCGTCTGTTTTGAGTGAGGTTTCGGATGGGAGTTTTATATATCTGCACGAGTTAAGATATATTCTGAGAATAATTTTCTAAGGTATGGAAGAAAATTACAGTCGCAGAATAAGATTCGGCGATAAGTTTTGGAAATGTTAAACGTTAGACGTTCTTTCCGTAGGTTTTATGTTTTTGTGGTTTACGTTCGTCGCGTCGCGCGAGAGCTGAGTACGAGACTTGTTATGGGTGAGTTGATTAAATCTTGTGACTTTCTCATAAAGTAAAGTGATCCAATGGCTAGGGTTTAAGCTTGGACTTTTGACTTTGATCCAATGGTGGTTTGGCTATCAAGAGCTTTGAGTTAGTAAGGAGGTTTGGTCACTTGGTGGACTTAGAAAACATCACAAAACATCTCCATTCTTTCTCTCTTTCACGTGGAACTCCATTTCATAACCTTAACCTTCACAAATTTCCATTTCCTCACCATTTCACTCCATTTCAAGCTTGGAAGCTTTGTGGATTATTGTAGAGAATCACTTTCTAAAGGTAACCCTCTCTTCTCATCTCCTAGGTTGGTAGATTTTTAGAGTTGTGAGGTTTTTGGGTTTATGTTCTTAAGAGGGTTTGGTGAGAAATGTTGTTCTTGCTAGTTGTGTTTCATGAAAGTTGTTCATGAGAGTTTAGTAAGCATGCTAGGCTTTGTTGTTTCAATTTTCCATGAGTTGGTGAAAATCTCATGAGAAAAGTTAGGGTTTTGAGTTGGTTATGTATTGATCAATAACATGTGGTTATGTTGTAAGGTTTTGAAAAGAAAAGTTGTCTTTGAACCTTTGGGCAAAAGGGAAATGCGTTGTATGGTTTTGTTTTAGAAAATCCGATGAAAAATATTTTGTGGTTTATGAAAATTTTTCCTAAGTGTTTTGAGTAGTGTTTTTGGGGTCAAAGTGGTTTAAAACTCTTGTGACATGTGGTGTTACTTTTTACCTTGAAAACATGTTTGAAAATGATTACCGGACGGTTAAGGCCCGTAATAAAACTTGTGCTTGGATTTGGTTTTGATTTTGGAAATGAAAATCAAATAACTTGCACTCGAAGCCACCAACAAGCTTTCGGGAACGAATTGCTTGCTTATGAAAATGGTTTGCTTTTGTGCCTTGAAAAAGTGTTGGGAACTAATAGAATCAAGCTAGGCTTGGGTGGAAAAAGGTGGTGTGAGTTGCTGTCTTTTGCTGTCATGACAGTTGAAACTCGCTGAGCGAGTGTTTACTCGCTGGGGCGAGTGTCACAGGTCATGAACACGCCAGGGCGTGCTCCACAGCGAGTAAGACCAGTCCTCCCTGCCTTCACTCGCTGCCAACTCGCTGGGGCGAGCTCTGAGACCTAAAATTTTGGATTCTGATTTCTAAACTTGGTTTTTAGCTTTCTAATCCCTTTTTATTAATTTATGGAAGTGGTTGGGATTGGAAACGAGTTCTTCGGGTACACGGAAAGTACGTAGCTTGTAACGCAAGAAAACGGCCATTTTGCATTTCAAATTATTTAAGACTTTGGCCTATTGTTTTGGGTCCTAAAAATAGTACAAATAACTCATGGTGGTTGATCAATACGATAGATTTTGGTATGGTATCCGTTAGAGTGAATTTTCCTTAGAAACCCTTAGAGTTTTTGGGGTGTTGATGTAGTTTCAATACGTTTGGTTTAGAAACAATGTTTTGATGGTACGCTGCTTGTTTTAGGAAGCGCGTTGTGTTGTTTGGACGAGTTTTGGTAAACGGGAGCTTGCCGAGGTAAGGGCTCCACTTTATTTCCGTCTTTCGAAATGGTTACGACATGCTTTGTTTTGCTGTGTATGCAATTGCTGTGTGCTTCGGCATGTTTGTACTTATGTATTCTCGTTGATGAGAACGTGTTTATAAAGATGTGTGCAAATTACATATGATTGAGAAAATGTATGTATATTGAGATGCTTTGTACATAGGCTTTAGGCTATGTGATTGTTTGCATGAGCATATATGAATGCGTGCGTCAGATAGGACTACGCGAGGATTTTGTCTTGTGTGACTATCCCGTATATGCCGAAGAGAATATATGCCATGCATTTCATAGTTGCGTGCCTAGGTGTATGTCTTGTGTGACTTGCCTTCGTACCGGGCGATTGTCTGTGCGACTTCGCCAAATCCTACTGGATTTTATTGAGTTGGTGGTTGTCTTGTGTGACTCACCCGGTGTTATCCCACCGTGATTGTTTTGGTATTGTCTTGTGTGACTCTACCTGGTGTTATCCCACCAATAGTAGGAGGTGTTATCCCACCAGAGACCTACGCCTTCTATAGAGAGGTTGAATTCCGGAATTAAATCATGCATGTGGCTAACCAGAGATCGGTTGTCACACCCATTGTAGAAGTCTGCATTAGGCTTGGTGATTTATTTATATAAGCCCGTTGGTGGGAATTACTCTTGAGATTAAGAGCTTTCTCTTGTGTTTTGTGGAAATATTTCTTATGTGTACAATCTTTCGCACCGTTTATATATATATACTTTTATTTTGTGGTGACCCTTTCTTTCATTTGCGGGCTCATCCCACCCCAGATGACGATGTAGGTCGAGAGGGTGGTGTTGGCAGTTCTAGGCCTTAGTGAGCTTGTGTTGAAGCTTAGAATAGTTAGACTATGCGCCGGTGTGTTTTGTGCACCGTGCTTTTGGGTTAGCATAGAGCTTTCTAACTTGTTTTGGTTGTAAGTATTCGAATACTTAGACTTGGACTGTAATTATTCAGGGATACACTTTGCTTGTCGAAGCACCTTTTGGTAATGAGTTCTTTTGTATATTTGAATGCCGGCTCATTTAAAATCTTTTATGCGTAACTCTGATTGTGTACAAAAAAAAAAAAAATAATGCCCCTTTTTGGCTTTTGAAAAACGGGTTGTTACAATTGGTATCAGAGCCCGGCTTTAAATCTTCAAAGGGAAAGTGTATACTTGAGTCGTTAGTTCAGAGTCGGTTAGAACGTAACTAGTGTTGAGTTAGTTCTAGTGTTGATCTGTGTCGGGTTATGAGTTAGTAACCGTTGAATGAGATTTTCTGTAGAGACTCAGAAATGTTTGGATAAGGAATCTAATCAGAATTAGTATTGCGCAGAAATCGAATGCCTCCAAGAAGGGCACCTACAGTACCTATGGCGGACAATGTGGATGTGAATCAGATGGCTTATGCCATGCATACAATGGCAGCGGCTGTGACTGCTCAGAGCCATGCTAAGGCGCAGAGAGATCTGGAGAAGCGCGAAAGGGAAATACTCGCTGTTGGATCTAGACTTCTTTCAAATTTCAACCACCAAACTCCTCCAAAGTTTAATGGGGAGGGAGGTCCGGAAACTGCTGATTTGTGGCTCCAATCTGTGGAGAGGATATTCGGGGCAATTCATTGTCCGGAAGGGGAAAAGGCAGTCTTAGCTACCTATCAGTTACTCGGGGGTTCTGAGTATTGGTGGAGGAACACCCGTATTATCATGGAGAATGGCCATGAGGAATTGAATTGGGAGAACTTCAAGAGGAGGTTTTTAGCAAAGTACTTTCCCGAGACTGCAAGGGAAAGGTATGGGGAGGAATTTCTGAGGTTGCGTCAGGGGGGCATGAATGTTGAAACATATGCCAAGAAGTTCGAATCACTATCCCGTTTCTTCCGCTTCTTTAGGGATGAGATAGATGAGGATTATATGTGCCGTCGTTTCCAAGATGGGCTGAGGTACGAACTGCAGGATTCGGTTGTGCCATTGGGTATCCGACAGTTTCAGGTCTTGGTAGAGAAGTGCCAAGAGGTAGAGGACATGAGGAATAAGCGGGTGAACCGCCAAGGAGGGTCTAGTGCCGGAGGACCAAGTCGTACCAATGATCGTGGTTCGACTCAAAATAGTGGGAGGCAAGGGAGTAAGCCGTATAACCGTCCTCAACACAGTAAAGGACCGGGCAGATCGGTGAATCAAGTAACCCGGGGAAAATCTGATGGTGGTAAGGGGACTTGCTACAACTGTGGAGAAGCGGGACATTTTTCAAATGAGTGCACGCAACCGAAGGGGGGAAGCGCTTGCTTCAACTGCAAGAAGCCGGGACACTTTGCTAGAGATTGCAGAGCCCCGAAGACTGGGCCGTCGGCAAATGTGGCACAAGGCTCACAGGGTGCCAGACCTGCGGCAAAGGCGCGTGCTTACTGTATGGGCATTGAACTGAGTGGGCAGGCTAGCAATGCCATCCACGAGAGCTGTCACATTGCAGGTAATTCTTTAACTGCTTTGATTGACACGGGGGCAACCCACTCATTCATATCTTTGGCTTGTGCAAATCGTTTGAGTTTGAATGTTTCTGTGCTTCCGTTTGATTTGAATGTTTTGACTCCTGCTAAGGATTTGGTAGTGAATACTGCATGTTTGCATTGTTTGGTAGTAATCCAGAATAGGGATTTTCTGGTCAATTTGGTTTGTCTACCGCTTTTATCTCTCGAGATCATCCTCGGGATGAATTGGTTATCTTATCATTATGTGATTCTAGACTGTGCTCGGAAATTGGTTTTCTTTCCCGAGCCAGGTGTGCGAAGGTACTTGTCCGCAAATCGACTTTCTGTGGTTATGTGTAATGGAGAGCCGGAGATAGTTTCACTTGCTAGCTTAGGAGTGAAGTCGGAGATCCGAATTGAGGAAATTCGAGTGGTGCAGGATTTCCAAGATGTGTTTCCATCGGAGATTCCAGCTTTTCCTCCGTGTAGAGAGGTGGAATTCTTTATTGATTTACAACCAGGTACGGGTCCGATTTCGGAATCAGCTTATCGGATGGCTCCAGCCGAGTTGGTAGAGTTGAAAGGTCAGATTGAGGACTTGTTAGAGAAGGGTTTCATAAGGCCTAGTGTGTCGCCTTGGGGAGCACCGGTCTTATTGGTTAAGAAGAAGGATGGGAAATCTCGTTTGTGTGTGGATTATCGGAAGCTTAATAAGGTGACTATCAAGAACCGATATCCATTGCCGCGTATTGATGATCTGATGGATCAGTTGAGGGGAGCCTCAGTGTTTTCAAAGATTGACTTGAAATCGGGTTATCACCAGATAAGAGTGCGAGATGAGGATATTCAGAAAACGGCGTTTAGGACGCGTTATGGGCATTATGAGTTCTTGGTGATGCCGTTTGGAGTGACGAATGCACCGGCTATCTTTATGGCCTACATGAATCGGATATTCCATTCATTCCTGGACAAGTTTGTGGTGGTGTTTATTGATGACATTCTAGTGTATTCGAAGAGTGAAGAGGAACATGTAGAGCATCTTCGTCTAGTATTGCAAGTTTTGCGGGAATGTAAGCTGTATGCAAATCCGTCAAAGTGTGACTTTTGGTTGGAAGAGGTGAATTTCCTTGGCCATGTTATATCAAAAGAGGGCATAGCTGTGGATCCAGCCAAGATTGATACGGTACTTTCATGGAAGCAACCTCAAACAGTGACTGATGTAAGGAGTTTTGTTGGTTTGGCCGGTTATTACCGAAGGTTTATAGAAGGATTTGCTAAGATTGTGGCACCGATGACACAACTTACGCGAAAAGATCAACCTTTTGCTTGGACAGAGAAGTGTGAGTTGAGTTTTCAGTTGTTGAAAGAACGGTTGACGACTTCACCAGTTTTGATGTTACCACAGTCGGAGGAGCCGTATGAGGTTTATTGTGATGCGTCTCATCAAGGGTTGGGTTGTGTGTTGATGCAACACAAGAGAGCAGTAGCTTATGCGTCAAGGCAACTGAAAGTGCATGAAAAGAATTATCCTACGCACGATTTGGAGCTTGCGGCCGTGGTTTTTGCATTGAAGATTTGGAGACATCATCTTTATGGTTGCACTTTTGTCGTGTTTAGTGACCATAAAAGTCTTAAGTATCTGTTCGATCAGAAAGAACTTAATATGAGGCAGAGGAGATGGATGGAAACTTTGAAAGATTTTGATTTCACGTTAGAATACCATCCGGGAAAGGCTAATGTGGTAGCCGATGCCTTGAGTAGGAAGAGTGTGTCGGTTTGTTCGGCACAAATGGCTAGTCAATAAGAGTTGTTGAGAGAGTTTCGTGATTTGCACCTAGAGGTAGAGTTTGCTTTAGGGAATATGAGATTGGGTATGATTACCATCTCAAGCGGTTTGTTGGAGGACATTGCAAATTGTCAAGATGACAAGTTTCTCATGGAGAAAAGGGCTTTGATTGTTCGAGGAACCAACCGAGATTTCAAGGTGGGATCGGACAACATTTTGAGGTGTCAAGGTAGGGTGTGTGTGCCCGATGCTGTGAACTTGAGAAACATCATTCTAGAGGAGGCACACAAGAGTAAACTTAGTATACATCCCGGAGCAACAAAGATGTATCAAGACCTGAGGCATGATTTCTGGTGGCCGGGTATGAAGAAGGATGTGGCTGAGTATGTGGCGTCGTGTCTGACTTGTCAGAAGGCGAAGATTGAGCATCAGAGACCAGCAGGGATGCTGCAGTCATTAGATATCCCCGAGTGGAAGTGGGATAGCATTTCTATGGATTTCATCACTGGGTTACCTAAGACCAGAAGGAAGCATGATTCCATTTGGGTGATAGTGGATCGTTTGACTAAGTCCGCTCATTTTCTACCGGTAAGGACTACGGATACAGCGACAAAGTTGACCGATATTTACATTGCTGAGATTGTGAGGTTACATGGGATTCCGTCAAGTATAGTGTCGGATCGAGACCCAAAGTTTACTTCACACTTTTGGAAGACTTTGCATGAGGCGTTGGGGACGAAACTGAGATTGAGTTCCGCCTACCATCCTCAGACAGATGGGCAGACCGAGAGAACAAATCAATCTTTGGAAGATTTGTTGAGAGCTTGTGTATTGGATGATCGTGGAAGTTGGGATGATGTGTTACCTTTGATAGAATTCACATACAACAACAGTTTCCACGCGAGTATTGGAATGGCACCATACGAGGCTTTGTATGGGAGGAGATGTCAGACTCCTTTGTGTTGGTACCAAGATGGGGAAAGTATGTTAGTAGGACCGGAAATGGTACAACAGACGACGGACAAGGTCCGAAAGATAAGGGCAATGATGAAGGTTGCTCAAGATCGCCAGAAAAGTTATGCGGATAGGCGTCGGAGGCCTTTAGAGTTTGAGGAGAGGGATCACGTATTTCTCCGAGTTACACCAACGACTGGCGTTGGAAGGGCTTTGAAAGCGAAGAAGTTGACTCCGAAGTTTATAGGGCCTTATCAGATCACAGAACGGATTGGGAAGGTAGCATACCGGATCGCGTTGCCACCGGTACTATCTTTGATTCATGACGTGTTCCATGTGTCGCAATTGCGGAAGTATACACCGGATCCATCACATGTGATCACACCAGATGACATCCAGCTGAGGGATAACTTGTCATTTGAAGTTCCGCCGATCAAGCTTGCGGATAGGAAGATGAAACGTCTGAGGACGAAAGAGATACCTTTGGTGAAGGTAATATGAAACGAAGCCACAGGAGATACCACCTGGGAGCTCGAGAGTAAGATGAAAGAGTTATACCCCAGTTTGTTTGACGACGTCTAAGTTTCGAGGACGAAACTTCTTTTAGGGGGGTAGTATTGTAAGACCCAAGATTTCATTGTATAGTTGGTTTAAGGAATATTAGGGTTTCGATGTGTTCGTGTGATGAAACATCGTGTAACTTGTTAAGTTTTGCTGTAATTGAGTCTGTTTGGTGCTCGTGCACTGTAATTGTACAGACTTTTGTCTTGTGATCCTGTTTCTTGTATAAGAAGTTATTTGTGGTTTCAGAATAACGAGTTTTGGATTATTCTTGTTTTTGGAAAAACGAGTAGGATTTTACCCGCGGATGGAAAATCTTACTGCGTCTGTTTTGAGTGAGGTTTCGGATGGGAGTTTTATATATCTGCACGAGTTAAGATATATTCTGAGAATAATTTTCTAAGGTATGGAAGAAAATTACAGTCGCGGAATAAGATTCGGCGATAAGTTTTGGAAATGTTAAACGTTAGACGTTCTTTCCGTAGGTTTTATATTTTTGTGGTTTACGTTCGTCGCGTCGCGCGAGAGCTGAGTACGAGACTTGTTATGGGTGAGTTGATTAAATCTTGTGACTTTCTCATAAAGTAAAGTGATCCAATGGCTAGGGTTTAAGCTTGGACTTTTGACTTTGATCCAATGGTGGTTTGGCTATCAAGAGCTTTGAGTTAGTAAGGAGGTTTGGTCACTTGGTGGACTTAGAAAACATCACAAAACATCTCCATTCTTTCTCTCTTTCACGTGGAACTCCATTTCATAACCTTAACCTTCACAAATTTCCATTTCCTCACCATTTCCCTCCATTTCAAGCTTGGAAGCTTTGTGGATTATTGTAGAGAATCACTTTCTAAAGGTAACCCTCTCTTCTCATCTCCTAGGTTGGTAGATTTTTAGAGTTGTGAGGTTTTTGGGTTTATGTTCTTAAGAGGGTTTGGTGAGAAATGTTGTTCTTGCTAGTTGTGTTTCATGAAAGTTGTTCATGAGAGTTTAGTAAGCATGCTAGGCTTTGTTGTTTCAATTTTCCATGAGTTGGTGAAAATCTCATGAGAAAAGTTAGGGTTTTGAGTTGGTTATGTATTGATCAATAACATGAGGTTATGTTGTAAGGTTTTGAAAAGAAAAGTTGTCTTTGAACCTTTGGGCAAAAGGGAAATGCGTTGTATGGTTTTGTTTTAGAAAATCCGATGAAAAATATTTTGTGGTTTATGAAAATTTTTCCTAAGTGTTTTGAGTAGTGTTTTTGGGGTCAAAGTGGTTTAAAACTCTTATGACATGTGGTGTTACTTTTTACCTTGAAAACATGTTTGAAAATGATTACCGGACGGTTAAGGCCCGTAATAAAACTTGTGCTTGGATTTGGTTTTGATTTTGGAAATGAAAATCAAATAACTTGCACTCGAAGCCACCAACAAGCTTTCGGGAACGAATTGCTTGCTTATGAAAATGGTTTGCTTTTGTGCCTTGAAAAAGTGTTGGGAACTAATAGAATCAAGCTAGGCTTGGGTGGAAAAAGGTGGTGTGAGTTGCTGTCTTTTGCTGTCATGACAGTTGAAACTCGCTGAGCGAGTGTTTACTCGCTGGGGCGAGTGTCACAGGTCATGAACACGCCAGGGCGTGCTCCACAGCGAGTAAGACCAGTCCTCCCTGCCTTCACTCGCTGCCAACTCGCTGGGGCGAGCTCTGAGACCTAAAATTTTGGATTCTGATTTCTAAACTTGGTTTTTAGCTTTCTAATCCCTTTTTATTAATTTATGGAAGTGGTTGGGATTGGAAACGAGTTCTTCGGGTACACGGAAAGTACATAGCTTGTAACGCAAGAAAACGGCCATTTTGCATTTCAAATTATTTAAGACTTTGGCCTATTGTTTTGGGTCCTAAAAATAGTACAAATAACTCATGGTGGTTGATCAATACGATAGATTTTGGTATGGTATCCGTTAGAGTGAATTTTCCTTAGAAACCCTTAGAGTTTTTGGGGTGTTGATGTAGTTTCAATACGTTTGGTTTAGAAACAATGTTTTGATGGTACGCTGCTTGTTTTAGGAAGCGCGTTGTGTTGTTTGGACGAGTTTTGGTAAACGGGAGCTTGCCGAGGTAAGGGCTCCACTTTATTTCCGTCTTTCGAAATGGTTACGACATGCTTTGTTTTGCTGTGTATGCAATTGCTGTGTGCTTCGGCATGTTTGTACTTATGTATTCTCGTTGATGAGAACGTGTTTATAAAGATGTGTGCAAATTACATATGATTGAGAAAATGTATGTATGTTGAGATGCTTTGTACATAGGCTTTAGGCTATGTGATTGTTTGCATGAGCATATATGAATGCGTGCATCAGATAGGACTACGCGAGGATTTTGTCTTGTGTGACTATCCCGTATATGCCGAAGAGAATATATGCCATGCATTTCATAGTTGCGTGCCTAGGTGTATGTCTTGTGTGACTTGCCTTCGTACCGGGCGATTGTCTGTGCGACTTCGCCAAATCCTACTGGATTTTATTGAGTTGGTGGTTGTCTTGTGTGACTCACCCGGTGTTATCCCACCGTGATTGTTTTGGTATTGTCTTGTGTGACTCTACCTGGTGTTATCCCACCAATAGTAGGAGGTGTTATCCCACCAGAGACCTACGCCTTCTATAGAGAGGTTGAATTCCGGAATTAAATCATGCATGTGGCTAACCAGAGATCGGTTGTCACACCCATTGTAGAAGTCTGCATTAGGCTTGGTGATTTATTTATATAAGCCCGTTGGTGGGAATTACTCTTGAGATTAAGAGCTTTCTCTTGTGTTTTGTGGAAATATTTCTTATGTGTACAATCTTTCGCACCGTTTATATATATATACTTTTATTTTGTGGTGACCCTTTCTTTCATTTGCGGGCTCATCCCACCCCAGATGACGATGTAGGTCGAGAGGGTGGTGTTGGCAGTTCTAGGCCTTAGTGAGCTTGTGTTGAAGCTTAGAATAGTTAGACTATGCGCCGGTGTGTTTTGTGCACCGTGCTTTTGGGTTAGCATAGAGCTTTCTAACTTGTTTTGGTTGTAAGTATTCGAATACTTAGACTTGGACTGTAATTATTCAGGGATACACTTTGCTTGTCGAAGCACCTTTTGGTAATGAGTTCTTTTGTATATTTGAATGCCGGCTCATTTAAAATCTTTTATGCGTAACTCTGATTGTGTACAAAAAAAAAAAAAATAATGCCCCTTTTTGGCTTTTGAAAAACGGGTTGTTACAATTGGTATCAGAGCCCGGCTTTAAATCTTCAAAGGGAAAGTGTATACTTGAGTCGTTAGTTCAGAGTCGGTTAGAACGTAACTAGTGTTGAGTTAGTTCTAGTGTTGATCTGTGTCGGGTTATGAGTTAGTAACCGTTGAATGAGATTTTCTGTAGAGACTCAGAAATGTTTGGATAAGGAATCTAATCAGAATTAGTATTGCGCAGAAATCGAATGCCTCCAAGAAGGGCACCTACAGTACCTATGGCGGACAATGTGGATGTGAATCAGATGGCTTATGCCATGCATACAATGGCAGCGGCTGTGACTGCTCAGAGCCATGCTAAGGCGCAGAGAGATCTGGAGAAGCGCGAAAGGGAAATACTCGCTGTTGGATCTAGACTTCTTTCAAATTTCAACCACCAAACTCCTCCAAAGTTTAATGGGGAGGGAGGTCCGGAAACTGCTGATTTGTGGCTCCAATCTGTGGAGAGGATATTCGGGGCAATTCATTGTCCGGAAGGGGAAAAGGCAGTCTTAGCTACCTATCAGTTACTCGGGGGTTCTGAGTATTGGTGGAGGAACACCCGTATTATCATGGAGAATGGCCATGAGGAATTGAATTGGGAGAACTTCAAGAGGAGGTTTTTAGCCAAGTACTTTCCCGAGACTGCAAGGGAAAGGTATGGGGAGGAATTTCTGAGGTTGCGTCAGGGGGCATGAATGTTGAAACATATGCCAAGAAGTTCGAATCACTATCCCGTTTCTTCCGCTTCTTTAGGGATGAGATAGATGAGGATTATATGTGCCGTCGTTTCCAAGATGGGCTGAGGTACGAACTGCAGGATTCGGTTGTGCCATTGGGTATCCGACAGTTTCAGGTCTTGGTAGAGAAGTGCCAAGAGGTAGAGGACATGAGGAATAAGCGGGTGAACCGCCAAGGAGGGTCTAGTGCCGGAGGACCAAGTCGTACCAATGATCGTTGTTCGACTCAAAATAGTGGGAGGCAAGGGAGTAAGCCGTATAACCGTCCTCAACACAGTAAAGGACCGGGCAGATCGGTGAATCAAGTAACCCGGGGAAAATCTGATGGTGGTAAGGGGACTTGCTACAACTGTGGAGAAGCGGGACATTTTTCAAATGAGTGCACGCAACCGAAGGGGGGAAGCGCTTGCTTCAACTGCAAGAAGCCGGGACACTTTGCTAGAGATTGCAGAGCCCCGAAGACTGGGCCGTCGGCAAATGTGGCACAAGGCTCACAGGGTGCCAGACCTGCGGCAAAGGCGCGTGCTTACTGTATGGGCATTGAACTGAGTGGGCAGGCTAGCAATGCCATCCACGAGAGCTGTCACATTGCAGGTAATTCTTTAACTGCTTTGATTGACACGGGGGCAACCCACTCATTCATATCTTTGGCTTGTGCAAATCGTTTGAGTTTGAATGTTTCTGTGCTTCCGTTTGATTTGAATGTTTTGACTCCTGCTAAGGATTTGGTAGTGAATACTGCATGTTTGCATTGTTTGGTAGTAATCCAGAATAGGGATTTTCTGGTCAATTTGGTTTGTCTACCGCTTTTATCTCTCGAGATCATCCTCGGGATGAATTGGTTATCTTATCATTATGTGATTCTAGACTGTGCTCGGAAATTGGTTTTCTTTCCCGAGCCAGGTGTGCGAAGGTACTTGTCCGCAAATCGACTTTCTGTGGTTATGTGTAATGGAGAGCCGGAGATAGTTTCACTTGCTAGCTTAGGAGTGAAGTCGGAGATCCGAATTGAGGAAATTCGAGTGGTGCAGGATTTCCAAGATGTGTTTCCATCGGAGATTCCAGCTTTTCCTCCGTGTAGAGAGGTGGAATTCTTTATTGATTTACAACCAGGTACGGGTCCGATTTCGGAATCAGCTTATCGGATGGCTCCAGCCGAGTTGGTAGAGTTGAAAGGTCAGATTGAGGACTTGTTAGAGAAGGGTTTCATAAGGCCTAGTGTGTCGCCTTGGGGAGCACCGGTCTTATTGGTTAAGAAGAAGGATGGGAAATCTCGTTTGTGTGTGGATTATCGGAAGCTTAATAAGGTGACTATCAAGAACCGATATCCATTGCCGCGTATTGATGATCTGATGGATCAGTTGAGGGGAGCCTCAGTGTTTTCAAAGATTGACTTGAAATCGGGTTATCACCAGATAAGAGTGCGAGATGAGGATATTCAGAAAACGGCGTTTAGGACGCGTTATGGGCATTATGAGTTCTTGGTGATGCCGTTTGGAGTGACGAATGCACCGGCTATCTTTATGGCCTACATGAATCGGATATTCCATTCATTCCTGGACAAGTTTGTGGTGGTGTTTATTGATGACATTCTAGTGTATTCGAAGAGTGAAGAGGAACATGTAGAGCATCTTCGTCTAGTATTGCAAGTTTTGCGGGAATGTAAGCTGTATGCAAATCCGTCAAAGTGTGACTTTTGGTTGGAAGAGGTGAATTTCCTTGGCCATGTTATATCAAAAGAGGGCATAGCTGTGGATCCAGCCAAGATTGATACGGTACTTTCATGGAAGCAACCTCAAACAGTGACTGATGTAAGGAGTTTTGTTGGTTTGGCCGGTTATTACCGAAGGTTTATAGAAGGATTTGCTAAGATTGTGGCACCGATGACACAACTTACGCGAAAAGATCAACCTTTTGCTTGGACAGAGAAGTGTGAGTTGAGTTTTCAGTTGTTGAAAGAACGGTTGACGACTTCACCAGTTTTGATGTTACCACAGTCGGAGGAGCCGTATGAGGTTTATTGTGATGCGTCTCATCAAGGGTTGGGTTGTGTGTTGATGCAACACAAGAGAGCAGTAGCTTATGCGTCAAGGCAACTGAAAGCGCATGAAAAGAATTATCCTACGCACGATTTGGAGCTTGCGGCCGTGGTTTTTGCATTGAAGATTTGGAGACATCATCTTTATGGTTGCACTTTTGTCGTGTTTAGTGACCATAAAAGTCTTAAGTATCTGTTCGATCAGAAAGAACTTAATATGAGGCAGAGGAGATGGATGGAAACTTTGAAAGATTTTGATTTCACGTTAGAATACCATCCGGGAAAGGCTAATGTGGTAGCCGATGCCTTGAGTAGGAAGAGTGTGTCGGTTTGTTCGGCACAAATGGCTAGTCAATAAGAGTTGTTGAGAGAGTTTCGTGATTTGCACCTAGAGGTAGAGTTTGCTTTAGGGAATATGAGATTGGGTATGATTACCATCTCAAGCGGTTTGTTGGAGGACATTGCAAATTGTCAAGATGACAAGTTTCTCATGGAGAAAAGGGCTTTGATTGTTCGAGGAACCAACCGAGATTTCAAGGTGGGATCGGACAACATTTTGAGGTGTCAAGGTAGGGTGTGTGTGCCCGATGCTGTGAACTTGAGAAACATCATTCTAGAGGAGGCACACAAGAGTAAACTTAGTATACATCCCGGAGCAACAAAGATGTATCAAGACCTGAGGCATGATTTCTGGTGGCCGGGTATGAAGAAGGATGTGGCTGAGTATGTGGCGTCGTGTCTGACTTGTCAGAAGGCGAAGATTGAGCATCAGAGACCAGCAGGGATGCTGCAGTCATTAGATATCCCCGAGTGGAAGTGGGATAGCATTTCTATGGATTTCATCACTGGGTTACCTAAGACCAGAAGGAAGCATGATTCCATTTGGGTGATAGTGGATCGTTTGACTAAGTCCGCTCATTTTCTACCGGTAAGGACTACGGATACAGCGACAAAGTTGACCGATATTTACATTGCTGAGATTGTGAGGTTACATGGGATTCCGTCAAGTATAGTGTCGGATCGAGACCCAAAGTTTACTTCACACTTTTGGAAGACTTTGCATGAGGCGTTGGGGACGAAACTGAGATTGAGTTCCGCCTACCATCCTCAGACAGATGGGCAGACCGAGAGAACAAATCAATCTTTGGAAGATTTGTTGAGAGCTTGTGTATTGGATGATCGTGGAAGTTGGGATGATGTGTTACCTTTGATAGAATTCACATACAACAACAGTTTCCACGCGAGTATTGGAATGGCACCATACGAGGCTTTGTATGGGAGGAGATGTCAGACTCCTTTGTGTTGGTACCAAGATGGGGAAAGTATGTTAGTAGGACCGGAAATGGTACAACAGACGACGGACAAGGTCCGAAAGATAAGGGCAATGATGAAGGTTGCTCAAGATCGCCAGAAAAGTTATGCGGATAGGCGTCGGAGGCCTTTAGAGTTTGAGGAGAGGGATCACGTATTTCTCCGAGTTACACCAACGACTGGCGTTGGAAGGGCTTTGAAAGCGAAGAAGTTGACTCCGAAGTTTATAGGGCCTTATCAGATCACAGAACGGATTGGGAAGGTAGCATACCGGATCGCGTTGCCACCGGTACTATCTTTGATTCATGACGTGTTCCATGTGTCGCAATTGCGGAAGTATACACCGGATCCATCACATGTGATCACACCAGATGACATCCAGCTGAGGGATAACTTGTCATTTGAAGTTCCGCCGATCAAGCTTGCGGATAGGAAGATGAAACGTCTGAGGACGAAAGAGATACCTTTGGTGAAGGTAATATGAAACGAAGCCACAGGAGATACCACCTGGGAGCTCGAGAGTAAGATGAAAGAGTTATACCCCAGTTTGTTTGACGACGTCTAAGTTTCGAGGACGAAACTTCTTTTAGGGGGGTAGTATTGTAAGACCCAAGATTTCATTGTATAGTTGGTTTAAGGAATATTAGGGTTTCGATGTGTTCGTGTGATGAAACATCGTGTAACTTGTTAAGTTTTGCTGTAATTGAGTCTGTTTGGTGCTCGTGCACTGTAATTGTACAGACTTTTGTCTTGTGATCCTGTTTCTTGTATAAGAAGTTATTTGTGGTTTCAGAATAACGAGTTTTGGATTATTCTTGTTTTTGGAAAAACGAGTAGGATTTTACCCGCGGATGGAAAATCTTACTGCGTCTGTTTTGAGTGAGGTTTCGGATGGGAGTTTTATATATCTGCACGAGTTAAGATATATTCTGAGAATAATTTTCTAAGGTATGGAAGAAAATTACAGTCGCGGAATAAGATTCGGCGATAAGTTTTGGAAATGTTAAACGTTAGACGTTCTTTCCGTAGGTTTTATATTTTTGTGGTTTACGTTCGTCGCGTCGCGCGAGAGCTGAGTACGAGACTTGTTATGGGTGAGTTGATTAAATCTTGTGACTTTCTCATAAAGTAAAGTGATCCAATGGCTAGGGTTTAAGCTTGGACTTTTGACTTTGATCCAATGGTGGTTTGGCTATCAAGAGCTTTGAGTTAGTAAGGAGGTTTGGTCACTTGGTGGACTTAGAAAACATCACAAAACATCTCCATTCTTTCTCTCTTTCACGTGGAACTCCATTTCATAACCTTAACCTTCACAAATTTCCATTTCCTCACCATTTCACTCCATTTCAAGCTTGGAAGCTTTGTGGATTATTGTAGAGAATCACTTTCTAAAGGTAACCCTCTCTTCTCATCTCCTAGGTTGGTAGATTTTTAGAGTTGTGAGGTTTTTGGGTTTATGTTCTTAAGAGGGTTTGGTGAGAAATGTTGTTCTTGCTAGTTGTGTTTCATGAAAGTTGTTCATGAGAGTTTAGTAAGCATGCTAGGCTTTGTTGTTTCAATTTTCCATGAGTTGGTGAAAATCTCATGAGAAAAGTTAGGGTTTTGAGTTGGTTATGTATTGATCAATAACATGAGGTTATGTTGTAAGGTTTTGAAAAGAAAAGTTGTCTTTGAACCTTTGGGCAAAAGGGAAATGCGTTGTATGGTTTTGTTTTAGAAAATCCGATGAAAAATATTTTGTGGTTTATGAAAATTTTTCCTAAGTGTTTTGAGTAGTGTTTTTGGGGTCAAAGTGGTTTAAAACTCTTATGACATGTGGTGTTACTTTTTACCTTGAAAACATGTTTGAAAATGATTACCGGACGGTTAAGGCCCGTAATAAAACTTGTGCTTGGATTTGGTTTTGATTTTGGAAATGAAAATCAAATAACTTGCACTCGAAGCCACCAACAAGCTTTCGGGAACGAATTGCTTGCTTATGAAAATGGTTTGCTTTTGTGCCTTGAAAAAGTGTTGGGAACTAATAGAATCAAGCTAGGCTTGGGTGGAAAAAGGTGGTGTGAGTTGCTGTCTTTTGCTGTCATGACAGTTGAAACTCGCTGAGCGAGTGTTTACTCGCTGGGGCGAGTGTCACAGGTCATGAACACGCCAGGGCGTGCTCCACAGCGAGTAAGACCAGTCCTCCCTGCCTTCACTCGCTGCCAACTCGCTGGGGCGAGCTCTGAGACCTAAAATTTTGGATTCTGATTTCTAAACTTGGTTTTTAGCTTTCTAATCCCTTTTTATTAATTTATGGAAGTGGTTGGGATTGGAAACGAGTTCTTCGGGTACACGGAAAGTACATAGCTTGTAACGCAAGAAAACGGCCATTTTGCATTTCAAATTATTTAAGACTTTGGCCTATTGTTTTGGGTCCTAAAAATAGTACAAATAACTCATGGTGGTTGATCAATACGATAGATTTTGGTATGGTATCCGTTAGAGTGAATTTTCCTTAGAAACCCTTAGAGTTTTTGGGGTGTTGATGTAGTTTCAATACGTTTGGTTTAGAAACAATGTTTTGATGGTACGCTGCTTGTTTTAGGAAGCGCGTTGTGTTGTTTGGACGAGTTTTGGTAAACGGGAGCTTGCCGAGGTAAGGGCTCCACTTTATTTCCGTCTTTCGAAATGGTTACGACATGCTTTGTTTTGCTGTGTATGCAATTGCTGTGTGCTTCGGCATGTTTGTACTTATGTATTCTCGTTGATGAGAACGTGTTTATAAAGATGTGTGCAAATTACATATGATTGAGAAAATGTATGTATGTTGAGATGCTTTGTACATAGGCTTTAGGCTATGTGATTGTTTGCATGAGCATATATGAATGCGTGCATCAGATAGGACTACGCGAGGATTTTGTCTTGTGTGACTATCCCGTATATGCCGAAGAGAATATATGCCATGCATTTCATAGTTGCGTGCCTAGGTGTATGTCTTGTGTGACTTGCCTTCGTACCGGGCGATTGTCTGTGCGACTTCGCCAAATCCTACTGGATTTTATTGAGTTGGTGGTTGTCTTGTGTGACTCACCCGGTGTTATCCCACCGTGATTGTTTTGGTATTGTCTTGTGTGACTCTACCTGGTGTTATCCCACCAATAGTAGGAGGTGTTATCCCACCAGAGACCTACGCCTTCTATAGAGAGGTTGAATTCCGGAATTAAATCATGCATGTGGCTTACCAGAGATCGGTTGTCACACCCATTGTAGAAGTCTGCATTAGGCTTGGTGATTTATTTATATAAGCCCGTTGGTGGGAATTACTCTTGAGATTAAGAGCTTTCTCTTGTGTTTTGTGGAAATATTTGTTATGTGTACAATCTTTCGCACCGTTTATATATATATACTTTTATTTTGTGGTGACCCTTTCTTTCATTTGCGGGCTCATCCCACCCCAGATGACGATGTAGGTCGAGAGGATGGTGTTGGCAGTTCTAGGCCTTAGTGAGCTTGTGTTGAAGCTTAGAATAGTTAGACTATGCGCCGGTGTGTTTTGTGCACCGTGCTTTTGGGTTAGCATAGAGCTTTCTAACTTGTTTTGGTTGTAAGTATTCGAATACTTACACTTGGACTGTAATTATTCAGGGATACACTTTGCTTGTCGAAGCACCTTTTGGTAATGAGTTCTTTTGTATATTTGAATGCCGGCTCATTTAAAATCTTTTATGCGTAACTCTGATTGTGTACAAAAAAAAAAAAAATAATGCCCCTTTTTGGCTTTTGAAAAACGGGTTGTTACAAAAACTAACCCCACGACTTTCTTTCAACCCCTCAATTGTTATACTTGGCGTGACTTTGAGAAAATCTTCTTCTTCGCTCAATCCATTAGAACCATGGATCAAACAAATATCAGGGGAAGGAGATTAATTCATTTTTTTCCAGCATCCTATAATCTATATTAATAGCTCCAACATAAATTGTAAATTACAAGGTATAAATAAATAAGCAAAATAAACACAAAAGTTGTTATGCATACCTTTTCTTCAAATCATTAAACAACAACCTAGTTGAATTAAAAGAATTTTGAATTGTTGCAGATCCTATAAAAGAAACACATTTGTAACAGTTTATGAGTTTACATTTGCAATTAAAAAAAAGCGATAACTTTATATAACTTTATCAAAATACATGAATACCTTGCCATATCTTGATTTTAGCCATTAACACAACGACTATTGTGTTTTCAGTTTTGCCTGCCGCAACAAATGCATTCAACTCATCAACATATGGACCAAAAATGGTAACTTTAAACTTGAATATGTGTAAATAATACATATATGATTAAAGAATTTTTTAAAGCATTGAAATATTTTGTCATAGATTGAAATGCAAAATATGTGATATTAACCCATCATAGTCCAACTGAATTGCAACCATTTTGGTCTTCAAACCATCGCTTTCATACTCCTTTTGAATTGCAATGCTGGTTAACTTTCCCATTATATATACAAAATATGATTATACACACGATTATTGATACCAGATATTTACAATGTGATAATGACAAAAACAAAAAATAATACATAACATACTAATATTTCTTACCATAAAGATAGTTTGTATCATAATCAAGTGAAAATGCTGGAATCGGACTTTCATTCATATATATATCGGAAGAAACTTTTTTCGAGTTGCAAAGTTTTACCTTCGTGTGGAATTGAAAATTTAATTTATACTCGTACCTAGTAACACGGTATGATCCACTCTTTGCAACAACTCCAAAATTTGTAATCGAGTAAACATTACCTTTCTTAAAGTCTTTTTCAAACTTATAAATTAGACTGCGACGCACTGTACCTTGTATTTTGTTTCCCTTAACAATAAGACAATATATTAATATAATATATATAAAAAAAATCAAGAATTAGTGTAAATAAAAATTAAACTTATAGAAAATTTCTTACAGTTGAATCCATTAGTATCATATCCAAAGAAAATGATCCATTGTTGCTTGACACATCACTAACCAACCACATCCGAATTACACGAACAACAATATTCAAACTTTCACTGCTTTGGTTGATTTCACAAATTTGGTTAATTTTTGGAGCCATATTTAGCGATAATTGAAGTAGGCAAAAATGATTTCGAAACTTTGTGAGTTTTTGTGGCAAAGTGATTTGTATTTATAGATAACTTTAGAAAGACAAAAAATAAATATGATTTTATGACAAAATATCCGTTACAACTTAACATTAATATAAAAATAAAAATATATATGTAACCGACAAAATTGTTATGTAATGTTCAAATAAATATAAAAAATATTTAATATAAAAAAGTAACGTTATCAATAATTAATTAAAATGTAACATTTTGAAATAAATAATATAAATATTATTTATGTTAGTATTTAATTAAAAATATAACGTTATAAAATATTAACTAAAAATTAATGCAATAAATAACTTTATTGTAAAATGCCATGTGTCACATTTTCATGAGTAAGGTCTCATTTATATATAAATATAGATATTATTTATGTTAGTATTTAATTAAAAATATAACGTTATAAAATATTAACTAAAAATTAATGCAATAAATAATTTTATTGTAAAATGCCATGTGTCACATTTTCATGAGTAAGGTCTCATTTATATATAAATATAGATTATTTCATCTTAATAGTCATATAATGCTTCAACGGTCACACGAGGAATGAATTTGTATTAACACATGTTTCGTGTGTATATATCCATATATCATTAACACACACAAGTTGGTTGTTTTTACGAAGAAAAAAAAAGAGAGACATATCAACAATAGAAAAAACTCTATCTCCCTCTTAACAATAAAAATCATTTCCTGAGTAACGTTGCCAACACTTAGTGAATTCAAGTTGTTCTGTCACCTCGAGTATGATTCATACTCGGGAAGGACCTATTGAATCCTGGAGGATTCGCGCAAATATACCGCGGATAAACCCTTAAGGACAGTGACTTTGTCACGCCTCAGGTTATTACTCTATTTTGCAGGTTATCCGCAATTCATGAGTTTAGGCTTTCATCAAAAGATAAGTTCATCTCTACTTTATTTATTCTCATTTTATTTGATGATTATATTCTTACATGTTTATTATTATGATAATTTAGGTCTCAATTCTACGATAATCTTGAAGGCTAAATTGAGAAAGATAAGTTTATATGATATCTCTATATTCGTATCTTATTATCATATTTACTTGATGTTTATATTCTTATATATTTGTTTATTATTATGATTTGTAGGTCAATAATACAAACATTATGATGTCAAAATTAGTGTTTCAATTTAGAAAAAATAAATATAAAAAAACTTATAGTATTTTGAAAAACGGTTTTACAAAATCTATTTTAAAAAATACAAAGAAAAAATCTATTTTTAAAAGCTAAAACAAATGCACCCTTTATTTTCAACCTTTGTGGGAGTCATCGCTGCAGCGAAGATTATTGTTCACCACATGCTTTCATGTTATGATGACTCAAAGTGAATTGTCCCTTCTGTCGTAGTAAAGGGTAAGTGTTACTGAGGTAGCAAAGTTTTTCACAAGAAAGGGGGGTTTGAATTGTGAACCTTTTTAAAAATTACCTATTAAAAATAATTGAATACTTGAACAAAGGAAAACGTTAGAATATCTTGAGAACATTGGTTAGTTATATAAGAGAACGTTCTCATATTAAACTTGAATATATAAAGTAAATAAATAATCAAACTTGTGTGTGTTGTGTTTGCATAAAATGAAAGAGTTAAGGAAAGAGAGATGCACACAAACAGTTATACTGGTTCATCCCTTTAATGATGGGTTACGTCCAGTCCTCACGCTCCAGTGAGTTTTTCCACTATGAGATACTACCGATCCCAAAAATACACTTTTCTTCTTGCAATCTTTGATCAAGATCCAAGACCCTTTAAGCCCTACAAGCTTAAAGATACCCCAGCCTTCCAAGCTAGTAAGGGTATTACAACACTCAAACAATACAGCCCTATTGACTTGAGTAGATCTTTTACAAGTATAATGATTAAGATCTAAGCTTTACAAAACTCACCAAGTGAGAAGCCTAGAGAAATAAAACTCTCAATACACTCAAAAGAATTTATACTAATCATAGTATAGAATTACAGAGTTGGAGTGAAAGAGATCAAAAGAAGAGCTTTAGAGAATGCTTACACGATAAAGATAAGTTAGCAAAATGATTGTGATAAAAACTCTAGCTCTTCAAAGTCACCAAGAGGCTCTATTTATAGCTGGAATATGTCCTTGTATTTCTTGGTAAAGAAGTATAGCCATTTGTAACGGATACTTGCTTGAAATTTCTTCAATAAGATGATAGTACATGAAATTCAAATGTTGCTGAACCTGGGAGACTGTTCAGAGAATGATCTTGGATCTGAGCCTTTGTCTTTGATTCAAATGGAGCGTGGTAAAGAAGCTAGCTGTGAGCTGTAAATGATTCCTTGTAATCTTATTCAACAAGTAAAACCGTTGTTGTCCTTTAGGGCACGTGAAACACAGCTGTCCAGAGATTTGAATAATAACGTGATGAAGAATCTCTCTCTTATGAACGTTCTGAGATTGATCTCAAATCTGGGCAAATGATGAACTTGTTCTTCAAGTAAAAATGGACAATCTCGTGTGATGACAGCTCGCAAAAAATCAGTACTGAAGCTTCCTTGTCCTTGAGATACTATTCACTCGTCCTTCCTTGTACACAAAAGTCTTTGGAGAGAGGAAAGTGTGTGGGAGAATGTTGCCTTTGGAAGTTCATAAAGTCCAAGTCTACTATTAGCTTACAAAGTGTTGTGCTGATCCTATTGGTCCATGAAAAATCTGTCTAACACCAAATAGACAGCTTTTGGACTATGCCTTTGAATTAAATCCAATTGCACATGTTTGTTCCTTAGCTTTTGGCCAAATAAGAAACTTATCCACTTTCACGCAAATATTCCTTGCCTTATTTGTTATGATAACTGTTGTGATCTTGTGAGTTATTACCAAGGAAAAAGTGATTCTTTGTCTTTGTACATTGTTCACTTAGAAAAATAAGTGCTTAGTCATTGATGCTTTGTTCTTGATTAATCACAAGCGTAAGTCCTGAGATCGTTCTTTTATTCTTGTTCATATTAAAAATAAAAGGATGACACTTGATGTAAATTGCTCAATTAATCCTGGCTTATTAGAAACACTCAAAAACACTTGTTAGATAACAATGAGATCAGAATTTACTTAAAATATAATTAAGATGTTTGTTATCTTTAAAACATCAAATTGGGATTTTGCCTCAACAATCTCCCCCTTTTTGATGATGACAAACTTCTTCAATTATGTTTTGAAAGAAATTCTGATTTAATCAATTCAATACAAAGTTTAGAGATAATGCAAGTGTTTATAAATTAATCAAGCTCCCCCTCAATTCAGGCATTCAGATTTCAAGAAATAAAAGAATTGAGAAAACATAGTTTGAACCATAACATATTATCATTAATCATCAATCTCTTAAAAGAGAATCCAAACACAGTTTGTAGTACAAGATTAATGCAAAAAGGTTCAAAGTAACAGAAATTCAAATCCTAGTTTAGAATTTTAAAACATAGCTTGAGAAGTTCCTATTTGCAAAAAGAACTTTCCAAAATATCTAATCCTCTAAATAAGGTAGATTCAAAACAAGCTTAATCAAACATATTAATTCAAAGGTTCAAAGCATAAATATAGTAAAATACTAGAAGCTCCCCCTAAGTTACTCATAATTGTTGTTCTCCCCCTTTGTCATCAACAAAAAGGTGGGGTTACTTAGGACTGGTGAGGCTTGAATCATCAGAAGAGGTGGAGTTTTCTGAATCAACAACTGGTGAGGGATTTGGTGGTGGTGCAGTGACATTGAGGTGAGGGCAAACAGTGGTAGCAATCCATTCTCTCATAATCTTGAATTCCGTCATGACATACATAAGCATTTTGAACATTTTAGCCATGTCAGTTTCCATTTTGGATTTCTTAGCAGGAGAAGGCATTTCAGAAGGGCCAGGTTGGTTAAGACCAGGACCAAGATACTTAGCCAAATTATCATGGGCAGCAACAGCAGTAGCAGTGGAGGAGCAGAATGAGTCCAAAGTTGCAAAAGAAGCAGGTAAGGATGGTAGTGATTCTGAGGCAAACAGGGTGGAGGGAAACTTGAGAAAATCAGGAGTGGTTTGTTCTAGATTTTTCATCAGCTCAGAGCTAAACATGGTGTGGAGACTACCTTGAGATGATGATGGCATTAATGGTGAAAAAACAGTTGTATTCTGAGGATTGGTAGTGGAGTAAAATGCAGCAAGATTTTACCAGATCTTGGTGGAACAGCTTTGAAACCATGTGAAAAAGGTGTTCCAAAATGGAGTGAGGTGCTTAGGTGAGAAGGAATGGATTCAGTGTTCAAACCAATATCAGTTCTTGCACTTGTTCCAGTCTGGAGAACATTCTCAGGTTGTTCTCCCAGTGCGTCACTCAGAATTTCCAAACCATCTTTCTCAGGCACTTGACTATCTTTTTCAAACATTTCTCTCTTCCTTTTACCTAGGTCAACAGATTCCTCAGAGAATGTTTCTTTCTTCATGTGGTACACATTTTTTAGACCAAAGATAGTGCAAGAGTTATCAACCCTTTGATTGGTTTCATCAACCTCAAAAATTCTAAATAACTTGGTTAAAATCATTCCATAAGGTAAAGCTATTTTCTTAGGTCCAGATTTTGCAGCATGCATCATGTGTTGAATTATGACATAGGGTAGGTTCAGCTTAATACCTTTTTTCATGTGATACAAGATGAGCAAGTCAATGTCAGTGACCTTTTGCTTACTTCCTATCCTAGGAAAGATGCAGTGCAGTAACACATTGTGAAGAATTTTGAATTCCTTTTTGAGGTAGGATGATGTTGGTTCCTCCATTTTAGCTCCTTCCTCATTGAACAGCTCTAAGATTAGAGCTTCTTTGCTTACACCCAGCTTTGAGTACCAATCTCCTCCATAGATTGTTGCTCCTTCAAAAGGAAGATTAATCAAGCATCCAAGTGTCTCAGTGTCAAGCTGTATCTCAACTCCTCTAATATTTGAGATAATCAAATTCTTGTCTGTATGCACATTTGCATTGTGATAAAAAGCTTGAACTAATTGTGGCATCACAGAGTCTTTAAGCTTGAAGAATTCTGTCCAACCAAGTGGTTCAACATACTTAAGAACATTTATTCCTTTCTTTTCAAGCTCCACAAAATCAAATATTCTCTCAGCTGGAACAGATTTGATTTTCCAATATTTTTCAAAGTGTTCTCTGTCATCAGGGTGAACGAGAGCAATGGTAATGAATTTGGTTTTGGCTTTCTTCTTCTTCTCTTTTCCATCAGAAGCAGCTTTCTCTTTTCCCTTTGCAGCCTTAGGTGTTGGTGATTTTTTGGTGGAAACAGGGGAAGGTTTGGATTTTGGTTTGGTGGGAGCAGATTTAGTTGAAGTAACAGCTTCAACTTCTACATCATCTAGCAGATCATCAGCAGGTTGAACAGAGAGAGTTTTCTCAGAATCATCATCATCAGCATCAATGATGTGAACAGTGTTATCCTTAACAATTTTTCTACTTGTTCCAACTCCAGATAGAATACGAGCTGACCTTCTAATCCTAGATGAATCAATGGATTTTGCTTTTGATTTTGATTTTGATGATGATTTAGAAGGTGATTTGAAGGAAAGTTTTGACATGGATTTTGACCTAGATGGTGTTTTGGATTTTGATTTGAGAGGGGATTTTGAGAGTTTTGATAGGGATGAAGTTTTGGTTTTCTTAGGCTTAACGTAAACAGGAGGTGTTTCAGCTTGGCTAGGCACAACGATGGTTGGGTCAGGAGTGATGATTTCATCATCATTCAGAGTTTCAGTTTGGGTTTGATCAAGTTCTTCATCTGTGGGAATGTTCTCGGATTGTTCTGAGAGTGAATCAGAGACATGGTCAGGTTCGTTTTGAGTTTGCATGTGGTCAGAGATAGTTTGAGAGGGTTGATCTAGTTTGGATTTTGGTGATTGATTGGTTTCAGAAGTTTTTTCTGGGGATTTTGATGGACGTGGTTGATTGTTAGGTGAAGGAATTGGTGACGGTGGTGGTGAAGGATTTTGAGAAATCTGGGTAGCATTTTTGCGAGCTGCAATTTTTGTTCTTGCCATTAGATAAAATTGTTTCAGAGTTTGGTGATGATGAATAGCGCTGATCAGAGAGAGGGTGAGATAGATGATTAAAAGAAATGGTTGCTTGGAGAAGAGGAAGAGAGTTAGTAGCAAGGTGTACTTTGTGAATAGTGAAGTTTGTACTTTGATTTTGTAAAAAGCGGTTTTTAGGAGAGAGATGATGAGTGTTTAAGAGGGTAACCGGTGGAGCATTAAGGGAGAGCCAATCCTATTTTTCCTAATATTTCTACTGATAAGTTAATTAATTTTAAAAAACTAAAGATGAGAATACTAACGGATAGCTACAAAAAAACACGCGTTCTGCATTTAAATATGAAACACATATGAGATTGTTCCAAGAACGTTTTCTAAAACAATGAGCATGCATATAAATTAAAGATTGTTGAGATTTTTGATGATTTTCAATTTTTCTTTAATAAAATTAAAACGATCCTCAACCAATGGTTTAGTAAAGATGTCAGCCAAGTGATTTTCAGTATCAACAAAAACTAAAGAGATATCCTTTTTGTTCACATGATCACGAATGAAATGATGTTTGATTTCAATGTGTTTTGATCTTGAATGCTGAATGGGGTTTTTTGATAGATTAATAGCACTAGTATTATCACAAAGAATTTGAACATTTGTGTACCTTAGTGAGAAGTCTTCAAGTTGGTTTTTGATCCATATCACTTGTGAGCAACAAATTGATGCAGACACATATTCTGCTTCAGTTGTTGAAAGTGCAATGGTATTTTGTTTTCTACAACACTAACTGACAAGAGCTTCACCAAGGAATTGACATGCTCCACTTGTGCTCTTTCTCTCAATTTTGTCACCAGCATAATCACCATCACAATAAGCTTTTAGATCAAAATGTGTGCCCTTTTTGTACCATAGACCAACATCTTGTGTTCCAACCAAGTATCTAAAAATTCTTTTCACTGCAACTAAATGTGATTACTTTGGAGATGATTGGAATCTTGCACATAGTCCTACTGAGAACACAATATCAGGTCTGCTTGCAGTCAAGTAGAGAAGTGATCCAATCATTCCCCTAAATTCCTTTTCTGACACATTTTTGCCATTTTCATCTTTGTCCAAACTTGTTGATGGATGCATAGGAGTTGACATGACCTTAGCTTCATTCATTTTATATTTCTTAAGAAGATCTTTGATGTATTTTTCTTGACAAATAAAAATGCCATCTTCTAGTTGCTTGATTTGTAAGCCAAGAAAGAATCTAAGTTCTCCCATCATGCTCATTTCAAACTCACTTTGCATAAGATTAGAAAATTCTTCACACATATTTTCATTAGTAGCACCAAATATAATATCATCAACATATACTTGAACAATAAGTAAATCATGCTTATGAGTTTTTCTAAAAAGTGTAGTATCAATTTGTCCTCTAGAAAAACCATTTTCAAGCAAAAAGGTGCTCAACCTTTCATACCAAGCTCTTGGAGCTTGCTTAACTCCATATAGAGCTTTGGTAAGTTTAAAAACATGATTTGTCTTATTTTGATCAACAAAACCTGGGGGTTGATGGACATATAATTCTTCATTCAAAAAGCCATTTAAAAAAGCACTTTTGACATCCATTTGAAAAAGTTTAAAACATTTGTGAGATGCATATGCAAGCAAAATTATAATAGCTTCTAACCTGGCTACAGGGGCAAAAGTCTCATCATAATCAATACCTTCTTGTTGATTATACCCTTGAGCTACCAACCTAGCTTTGTTTCGAATCACTTTACCATTTTCATCCAATTTGTTTCTAAAGACCCATCTAGTGCCAATGATTGAATGATTCTTTGGTAGAGGCACTAAATTCCATACTTCATTTCTTTCAAACTGGGATAGTTCTTCTTTCATAGCTTCTACCCATGATTCATCAATGATAGCTTCATCTATTGTTCTTGGTTCTAGCTGAGAGATCAATCCCAGATTGTTCTCTATGATTTGTAGAGACCTTCTAGTCCTAATTCCATCTTCTGTGTTTCCAATGATTTGTTCTGGTGGATGATTTGTGACAGTTTTCCAAGTTTTTGGAAGTTGTTGAGAAGGCGATTCTTGATTAGGATCATCATTTTGATTTCTTATAAGTTCGTCCTCTTCATCATCTATTTCCATTATGCTTGGTTGTTCTTCAAACTCATCAAATTTGACATGCATACTTTCTTCCATGGTTTGAGTTCTTAAGTTGTAGATTCTATAAGCCTTTGATGTCAGAGAATATCCTAAGAAGATCCCTTTATCTGACTTTGAATCAAACTTGCCAAGGTTGTCTTTGATATTCAAGATATAGCAATAACATCCAAAAATGTGAAAGTAAGAGATATTTGGCTTTCTACCTTTCCAAAGTTCATAGGGTGTTTTGTTTAAAACTTTTCTGATGGTAGCTCTGTTCAAGATATAGCAAGAAGTATTTATGGCTTCAGCCCAAAAATATTTTTCAACATTAGATTCATTTAACATAGTTCTTGCCATTTCTTGTAAAGTTCTATTTTTTCTTTCCACAACACCATTTTCTTGAGGTGTTCTTGGACAAGAAAAATTATGAGATATTCCATTGTTGTCAAGGAAATTTTCAAAGAGAGAGTTCTCAAATTCTCCTCCATGATCACTCCTTATAGAAACAATGTTTGAATTTTTCTCATTCTGAACTTTTAAGCAAAAAGATTTAAAAGCTTCAAGAGCATCATCTTTGTGTTTTAGAAAAAGCACCTAAGTGAATCTAGAGAAATCATCAACAATGACAAAGCCATAATTCTTACCACCAAGACTTGTAGTTTTGACAGGTCAAAATAAATCAATGTGAAGCATCTCAAGAGGTTTTTTAGTTGAAATAAAATTTTTAGGTTTGAAACTACTTTTGACTTGTTTTCCTCTTGCACAACATTCACATACTTTATCTAGATCAAAACTTATCTTGGGCAATCCACTTACTAGATCAAGTTTGGATAGTTTTGAAATAGTTTTCATACTTACATGACCTACCCTTTTATGCCATGTCCATTTGTCCTTTTCAAGAGAAACAAAACATGATTCAGTAGGTAGTTCATCCAAGTATACTACATAAACATTTTTAATCCTTGATCCATTAAATATAATTTTTTCACATGAAGATTGTTTAATTTCACATGTGTTAGTTTTAAATATAACTTCAAAGCCATTGTCACATAATTGACTTATGCTTATTAGGTTATGTTTAAGACCTTCCACATAATGAACATTTTCAATCTTAGCAGATCTAACCTTACCAATAGTACCTTTCCCTTTGATCTGAGCTTTTTCATTATTGCCAAAAGTAACAGATCCACCTTCCTTTTCTTCAAATGTAAGAAAACTTTTTCTATCTCATGTCATATGTCTTGAGCAACCACTGTCCAAGTACCATGGCTTTCTCTTGACTGCTAGAAGACATTCCTACATTTGATTTTAATAAGACTTTAGGTACCCATAGATTTTTGGGTCCTTGAAGGTTAGTAAAAACTGTTTTAACAGGCCTTTTTACAACTTGATGAGATGTTCTTCTATGAGGAGGTTTATAAATCATTTTTCTAGGATCATTCTGAGAATGTTCTCTTTGTTGAGGTAGAGATTGCTTTCTTTCTTTCTTTCTAAAACAAAAGGTTTCAAGATGTCCCTCTTTGTGACAGAAGGTGCATTTATATTTTTGGTTTTTCTTTTGTTTCTTAGGAAGAAAAAAGTTTTCATATAGTTTCTTGTTTTGGTATGGTCTATATCCAATACCAGCTTTGTCAAAGACTCCAAATTGTGATCCTAAAATTTTATCAAAAGTTTTTGTAGAAGTAACGAATTTTCTCAAATCATTTTCTAACACAGAAACTCTATTTTTTAAGAAAACGTTTTCTTCCTTTAACTTTGAACATTCTGGAATGTTTTTCTCCTTCCTAATCTCATCAATTTGTTTAGACATGTCTTTGTGAGAGTTTTGCATATTATCAAGCATTTGATGTAAGATGATATTTTCTGCTTTATATTTATCTCTTTCTGCATTAGCCTCAGTTTTGCACTTCATCCCTAAGTTTACCATTTTTTTGATTTAGCAGTTGAGTATCATATAATAAATTATCAAATAAATGCTCAGTTTTTTGACAAGAGGAACAAGGTTCAGTGCTTACCTCTTCTGTGACTGAATGTGTCATTAGACATACATTTGCTGTTTGTTCCTCATGTTCTTCTTCTGACTTTTCATCTGTTTCATCCCAAGTGGCCATCATGGATTTCTTTTTGAAAGAAGGTTTCCTTTGCTTTGGACATTCATTCTTATAATGTCCAAATTGATCACATCCATAGCACTTGATTTTACTCATATCTACTTCTTTGGATCCACTTCTTTTGGGTTGAAAAGATCTTTTGAGTTGATTTCTTCTTTGCATTAATCTCTGAATCTTTCTTGATAGAAAGGCCATTTCTTCATCTTCATCTTCGTCTTCATTTTCAAGATTATCTTCAACAATCTGAGAATGTTCTCTAGACGGGAATCTAAAGCAATCATTTTCTTTTTGACTGGTTTGTCTTCTTGAAGAATTGATTCATGAGCTTTCAGAGATCCAATTAGATCTTCAAGTTTCATTTGTGAAAGATCTTTTGATTCAGTAATGTCAGTTAGTATAGGTCTCCAATTCTTTATTAAACACCTAAGAAGTTTCCTTATCTTTTCATGTGTTGTGTATGTCTTTCCCAAGGAATTTAGCTCGTTGATGATGATTGTGAATCTTCCATACATTTGATCTATTGATTCATCTTCTTGCATTTCAAACAGCTCAAATTTCCTAACACCAATATCAATCCTTGTTTCTTTGACACGACTAGTTCCTTCATGGTGGACTTGGAGAGTTTCCCACATTTCCTTAGCAGTTTTGCATTACATGATTCTATCATACTCTTCTATGCTCATAACACTCTTAATAAACAATTTTGCTTTGGTGTTTATGAGTACTCTATCAGCTTCTTGTGTTGACCATTCACCTGGTGTTTTAGGTGTAGTTGAATCTTTAACCAAAGGTACATATTCACCAATTTCAATAACTGACCACATGTTGTTATCTTGTGATCTTAGAAATAGTTTCATCTTATCCTTCCAGTAATAGTAATTATCTCCTTCAAATAGTGGTGGTCTATTTGAGGATCCTCCTTCAGAGATAAACTTTGCGCCTTTAGACATACTTCCTTCCTAGATCTTTTCCTCTAGCACTTGTTAGATGCTCAACCTTAGAGGCAGAGCTCTGATGCCAATTGAAGTAGCAAAGTTTTTCACAAGAAAGGGGGGTTTGAATTGTGAACCTTTTTAAAAATTACCTATTAAAAATAATTGAATACTTGAACAAAGGAAAACATTAGAATATCTTGAGAACGTTGGTTAGTTATATAAGAGAACGTTCTCAGATCAAACTTGAATATATAAAGTAAATAAATAATCAAACTTGTGTGTGTTGTGTTTGCATAAAATGAAAGAGTTAAGGAAAGAGAGATGCACACAAACAGTTATACTGGTTCACCCCTTTAATGATGGGTTACGTCCAGTCCTCACGCTCCAGTGAGTTTTTCCACTATGAGATACTACCGATCCCAAAAATACACTTTCCTTCTTGCAATCTTTGATCAAGATCTAAGACCCTTTAAGCCCTACAAGCTTAAAGATACCCCAGCCCTCCAAACTAGTAAGGGTATTACAACAATCAAACAATACAGCCATATTGACTTGAGTAGATCTTTTACAAGTATGATGATTAAGATCTAAGCTTTACAAAACTCACCAAGTGAGAAGCCTAGAGAAATAAAACTCTCAATACACTCAAAAGAATTTATACTAATCCTAGTATAGAATTACAGAGTTGGAGTGAAAGAGATCAAAAGAAGAGCTTTAGAGAATGCTTGCACGATAAAGATAAGTTAGCAAAATGATTGTGATAAAAACTCTAGCTCTTCAAAGTCGCCAAGAGGCTCTATTTATAGCTGGAATATGTCCTTGTATTTGTTGGTAAAGAAGTATAGCCGTTTGTAACGGATACTTGCTTGAAACTTCTTCAACAAGATGATAGTACATGAAATTCAAATGTTGCTGAACCTGGGAGTCTGTTCAGAGAATGATCTTGGATTTGAGCCTTTGTCTTTGATTCAAATGGAGCGTGGTAAAGAAGCTAGCTGTGAGCTGTAAATGATTCCTTGTAATCTTATTCAACAAGTAAAACCGTTGTTGTCCTTTAGGGCACGTGAAACACAACTGTCCAGAGATTTGAATAATAACGTGATGAAGAATCTCTCTCTTATGAACGTTCTGAGATTGATCTCAAATCTGGGCAAAGGATGAACTTGTTCTTCAAGTAAAAATGGACAATCACGTGTGATGACAGCTTGCAAAAGATCAGTACTGAAGCTTCCTTGTCCTTGAGACACTATTCACTCGTCCTTCCTTGTACACAAAAGTCTTTGGAGAGAGGAAAGTGTGTGGGAGAATGTTGCCTTTGGAAGTTCATAAAGTCCAAGTCTACTCTTAGCTTACAAAGTGTTGTGCTGATCCTATTGGTCCATGAAAAATCTGTCTAACACCAAATAGACAGCTTTTGGACTATGCCTTTGAATTAAATCCACTTGCACATGTTTGTTCCTTAGCTTTTGGCCAAATAAGAAACTTATCCACTTTCACGCAAATATTCCTTGCCTTATTTGTTATGATAACTGTTGTGATCTTGTGAGTTATTACCAAGGAAAAAGTGATTCTTTGTCTTTGTACATTGTTCACTTAGAAAAATAAGTGCTTAGTCATTGATGCTTTGTTCTTGATTAATCACAAGCGTAAGTCCTGGGATCGTTCTTTTATTCTTGTTCATATTAAAAATAAAAGGATGACACTTGATGTAAATTGCTCAATTAATCCTGGCTTATTAGAAACACTCAAAAACACTTGTTAGATAACAATGAGATCAGAATTACTTAAAATATAATTAAGATGTTTGTTATCTTTAAAACATCAAATTGAGATTTTGCCTCAACAGTTACAACCACATACTATTTTGTTTTGTATATAGAAGCCGTAACCCATATGTTTTTTTTACATGATTCTGTTTTATTTTTAGAAGAAATATCTTTGCATATTCTATGATTTTACCAAATTTTTCTTGTTAAGTTTTCTAATTTAACAAATTATCTTTTGAAGAAACTTTTTTAAATAAATCAAAGGATCTTTTGTTATTTTAAGAAGAAAAAAAAACTATTTCTTTTTTGACAGATTCAGTAGACTTATTTTTACTTCCATATTAGTTTTAATTGGGGAAATAACAATGTCCATGACTAATATGACCTATTGGTAGATTATTTATAGGCAATATAATCTTCCTATCAAATTTTAATACTTCACTGAGTAAATGCAGTCAAGTTTGATTTATAGATTTACTAGCTGCTTCCGTGCCCGTTTGTGTGATCGGTATTCTCTATTTACAAATATAAATAACTACTTTTTTTTTGACAACAATATAAATAACTACTTAATCTTCTTTTTTATTGGACTTAGTTAATTGATAACTACTTAACCTTCTTTTGTGTTGTGGCTAGTTATTATGAAGATTTTTTTTTTTACTATAAAAAAACTGAAAACCTACTTTTATGTGGATGTTGTGCTTAGTTATTAAGGAATAATAATGAAAAAGTCATCCCAAAAATTTTGTATCCTTTTATATCTTAATAGTATACAAATGCAAACACATGTTAGGGAAAGTTTGCTTAGTTGTCCACCTCTAACCACCCTCTTGCCAAATCAGCATTTTATAATATTATTTTTATACCATTTTTAGCTTAGGTTGCCATGTTGGCTTACTTGAGGTGGAAGAAAATTCAAACATTTGAATTTCCCTCTTCTTTTGTCATTTGGGTCTTATTTTTGAATTCAGACAAGAGGAAGAGGAACTGGCCCAATATGTTAGAAGCCCGTTTTGCTAACAAACAAAAAAACACTTCCCCAGCAAAAGAACAGAAAGCACGCGTAGCCATTTCTGGTAACTCTTCTCTGCCTCCACGCTCTTCTCTCTCTCCACGCGAGAAATCCTACCCAATTGATGCAAATCACTGAACAAGCAAACATTTCTCACCTGCACCAAATCTGAACAATCTCTTTCACTATTCTTTAATATTGCAATTCAATTTATCACTTTTTCATCTCCCTTCCCCAATATCTGAGTTGTTTCCACTTCATGCTTCTTGCACCCATGAGATTTGGCTTTATAGACAAACAAGAACAGATGAAGATCAATAGGTATTTGAATTTCAATTTCTCCCGCCTTTGATTTCAAATATATTTGATTCTATTTAGGGTTTTAGTTTTTGGCTATAGATAAGGATGTTTGAGCATAACAATAATCCTTTTTTTTTGCCTTCTTTTCTCTCTCAAAGTTCTGTTTAAGCATCAAGTACAGTTTTTATATAAGCTTTTTGTTTAGCTTTCTCAAAATCTCTAATTTTTAGTTTAGTTTAAATCTCTAATTTTCAATTTCTGCGATTTGTTTCATCTGTTTTTTGTTTTCAGTTTTGATTTTGATTTCTTTTATGATTTTTATTGTTCATTATGATGATTTTGTTGTTTTTTAAATGCAGAGAGGCTGGAAAATCAATACAACCCTACCCAAAACTGCTATGTGCACAAAAGGTTTCAGAGATTGCAAGGATTGAAGGCAAATTAATACAGCCCGTAAGTCAAATTTACTCAGGCTTTTGTTTGAAATTTTAAATAAGCTAATGGGTAGTGTATAAAAGTGGTGTGATTTCTTTCTATATTAGAGCCTTGGGTATTTTGTAGGTGTTTGGACAAATTTATTTCATATTTCAATTTCACATGTTAGGGAAAGATAATGACGTCAACTATTAAGTATGATTTTTGGTTTTTATGCATTCTTTTATGTAAGATTATATTAAGTATTGGATAGATAAAATTAGACCACACCCTTGGTATTATGTTCATGTCGAGTTGCTATCAATTGTGTTTTGGAGCACACTGTTAATTAACAAGTGTATGGAGACAATAACTCAACGTCACTCTTCTAACATTTTTTTACTTCTCTATTTTTTTTTCCCAGAAAATCAAACTAGATTCATTTCAACAAGGTCACAAAAATTGTGGGAACAAGTTCAACTATGACACAAGAGTTTAGGGAGAACTATGCTTCTATGATTATGATATAAACAATAAATATTTTAACAAAGTTTATCACTTACTCTATAAATTAATCTACATTGGACAGATTCATCTACAGTTGACAATCAATTTGTTGTGTCAAGTCCCTCTACTCCGTCATCTAATAAAACAAGTTAGTATCAAGTCAAAGTGTCTTTTATGAATTTGTACATAAGTTTGTTTAACAACTATATTCTTACTAATTTTATTCTTCTATTTTATCTTGACAGTTCATGCAAAATCCAACCAAACTAATTTATCTAACACTTCAAGTCCTGATATGAATTTTGAGTCTCCAGTTTCATTTGTTTGCAACAACACACTTGGTGAAGCTTCAATTGGTCACAATATAGGTTCATATGATTTCAATTTACTACTATACAATTTTGACAAAACCTTTGATCTTTATTCAATTTTTTATTGACACAATCCTTGATTTTTATTAAATAGATCTTTCAAGATCTATTTCTACTGTCAGGTCTGATGTTATAAACCCATCAAATCTCTCACATTCTAATCAAAGAAAAAGGAAGTACAAGCAAATTGAATCATTTTATGGTACAAGATTAAATTTTGACACTGATATAGAAACTTAGAATGCAAGTTTGGATTCATCAAACAATGGTATCATTTAATTTTATTGTTCTTTGTACATTCATATTAAGATTGATTATAAAGCTTGCATCAATTACTGATAATTATGCATATGCAGTAACTACTTTTGAGCAACAAAACTTAATGGAATTAAAATCATATGTACGCTAAGGCTGAGAGAGAAGGTTTGAATTAAATTGTCACCATCCAAATTTATAACTATAAGTCCTCATAATTTTTTTTTATTAATCCATTCAGTTTGTCTTGAACTTTTGTGATCCCTATATCAAGTGTAAGTGGTGCCAAGCACAACTTTTGGTTGGAAGAAAGAGCGGAGAAGTCAAGGCCCGGTCATGCTGATGTTGAGTTTTCTATATGCTGTCAAAAAGGATTTGTTGACCTTCCATTATTGAAAAAACCACCGGCACTCTTGGTATCTTTGTTGAATGGAACTGAACCTAGAATTGGGAGTTTGCTACCTGAAAATGGAAGTACTCCAAAGTTTATGCATCAAGTATGAAAGACTTCAAATAAATGATGTTGGAGAGTTAATCAAATTGAAGGTATAATCATGGCTTCAAATTTATTTATCAAATGTGGCAATGGTTTACATTTTTAGTTACATTTTATATGCTATACTGTTTGGAGTCTACCTTTTATATAGTTTACATTTTTAGTTACTGCTATATTTAATTCTCACATTGGCATAGATAAGTATAATGTATCCTCTAAGGAACTTTATCAATGGTAGATGCTTTGGAGGATGATGCCTAATTCAAGTATTTTGTTTTCAATGTAGTTTGATTGGTATTTGCTATTGCCACTGAAGTAGTATTTGGCAGTGCTACAATGGTAAAAGGTATGGTGACCTCTAAGTTAGAGTTGCATAATATAACTGATATGTATTTAGTTGGTATCTATAGAAACATTCTTTTATCAATGGTGACCTCCAACTCATCACAAATAAGCCTCCAAATTAGTAAAACTAAAAAAAAAATATGGACAAATTTTGATTTAGATTGTGTTCTTTTGTTGTTTGGAAGAGAACATTGTTACGAGCACAGTAGGAAACTTTACTTCCATGTGATTTTTATAGGAAACTTTTCTTATGCGTACAGGGAATTGATCATTTCAATATTTTTATATTCACATGTGGTTTTTCTATTGACTTTATAAAGATGTTCTTAATGTACAAGGCATGTGCAAGAAAGCAGGACCATCAATTATAAAACTGAGACTTGGAGAATTGAATGAATGGTTTGTCTTTGAAAGCATGGTATGATGGCTATCATGTATTTCTACTTGAGGACTCGAATCCTCGAATGTGGTCATGAAGATGAATAATTTGCAAGACATATTTTAGTTTTTAGTTTTTTTTTTTACATTTATGTGAAATATATAAATTGTATTTAATTTTGATGTCATAGGTTTATAAAAAATTAGTTTCGATGTCATACTTTATTTCTAGCTTCTTTTAATTTTAGTTTTATGCTAACATTTTAAGATAATTGATGGTAAACAAATTGTTCAGGGGATTATTGAAAGAGTGCTACCAAAGTTACAATCTTATCCAATTACGATTTATATACGTATTTATTAGGATAATTTTTAAATCTGCACCCAAAAAACAAATGGAGCTTACCGATGCATATAAATCTTTATACATCATATTTAGTTCCTACGTAGACATTATTTATGAAATTATGATTATGCATTACAATTTGCAAACTAAAATTTCTGTACGAAATTACAAAAACACAATGTTCCCCGTGCGTTGCACGGGTATTAATACTAGTATAGTAAAACTGTGGTTACTTTTTTTTAATAGTTTTTTGTAAGGGTAAAATATGAATAATGAAAAAGTCATCCCAAAAATTTGTATCCTTTTTATATATAGTAATAGATAATAGATTATGGTTTTAGGTGATGGATTTTGATTTTGAAGTAATATTCTATTGGTGGATTTTGATTTATTATGTCTTTATTATCAAATATTGATAAAAGCATTATGAAAGGAAATAGTTAGCATTCACCTGTTCTATGTTTTAATTATTACTTTTCGCTTTGTTGATCTTCACTCTTGGTGTCTATTCCTTTGTTTGTTTTCATGTGTTGGTGGTTTATATCCATTATGTGGAGACATAAAAGATGCAAATAAAATGGAAGCATAAACGTCTAGGTACGTTTTGCTATTCAATAATATATATTACAAAAGACAAAAAAAACTTTATGAAAGACGAATAATTCAAACTCAAACTACTAATTTACTCATCTATTAGAGGATATAAGAGAGTTTAGAAGCATGAACATGTCATGACTGTGTAATATGAAATTAGTGTTAAATTTTGTACTTAAATTTTTATTTTTGATGAATTTTGAATTAACACTTTTCAAGGCCAAATTGTTTAGGCTATTAGATCTTAATCCTGTAATTTATTATGTTGCTGAATATGATTTTGTAATTTATTGGTTTATAGCCATTATTGTTTAGGCTATTAGATCTTAATATTGTATTTTTTTTATTATGTTGCTGAATATGATCTTATGACTTGATTATATATAAACCATGAATTTCCAATTTCTAGTTTGAACTATGGTTTCCTCTCACTATAGGTGCTATATTGTACTGTGTTGTTTAAGATACCATCTTGCTTGGTTTAGTTCTCAAAATATATTTGATATCCTAACTCATTTCTATTGTTTAAATATGAAACTAATCAACTTCGAGCATAAATTAAATTTTTTATTATTGTTCCCTATGTTACGCTCATTTGTACCATGTTTTAATTATTGTTTTCTTTTTATGGGTCTTCACTTCCTCTAAAAAAAAACCTCATGGATTTACATATCTCCTGTAGAGTAGGATAACCTTGCATGGATTTACAATCTTGTGTGGAGTAGATTAACTTTGAATAAAGATTTCTTATTTTTATCTTCAAATCTACCTGCACAATTACTTCTTGAGCATGAATATTAAATTTATAAATGTACATAATAAAAACCAAGCATAATGTCACTAAAATTATGAATTTAGTAAATTAAGTGTGTAATTATTGAAGACAATTTTCATGAAAAAAATGATATCCTTGAAAAATATATTTTTACCTTTAAAATTCAGAAGCAAGATTATTGAAAGAAGTGAGTCTCACCTATAAAAAACGACCAAACATAATGACAAATAATAAGTCTCAAACAAAGCACTAATAATTTGCATAGAGAAATTTCATGGTCTCAATCTTTGTTCATATATTCAATCTTTAATTGTGTATGGGATCTAACCAAATGAGTTTTCTATTTTCAGGTTCAAGAAATCAATGGAAAACAAAGACAATAAGAAAATGAAGATTTGTCGTCTAGTGTTGAAGAAAAGAGAAAGGAGAAAATGAAAGTAAATAGGAAACTTGGTATTGTTCTTAAGATGCATATGCTATCATCAGTTTTGATGTGTAAAAATAATGGGCAATCCTTTGGTAATTTATAGACCAAGGAATAAGTAAATTTAGTTTGTGCACACAAATCAATTAACGAGAGTAAATTTGTTTAAGAGGGAAAATTTAAAAAGATATAGCCTACACCACATATAATCTGTGGAAAAATTAAAAAACAGATATAGTCTACACCAAATAGAATCTGCACACTAAACATGCGTAACCTAGGTAGCCAATACTGCGCAGGGTGTATCCACTTCCATAGCTGTTCAGCAATAATAAAAAAATGATAGGCAATTAAGAGCAACAATAATAACAAAAAATAATAAAACATAATTAAAAGCCAAAGGAGATGACGTGGTTCCTTAATTGCAATCTATAGTAGCCAAATCCTATTTCCTATTTGTCAAGATTATAGATTAATTATGATTTAATTGTCTAAAAGCAGACATTATTTTCTAAAGTTTTTTTTTCAATGGAGAGAATTTTTTCTTGTTTTATGATTCTATTTAAATATAAAGAAATATGATAAACACTACATTTACACTTTTATTTAAAAACAATTCTACCTTGCACATAAACAAATCTATTATATATAGACAGACGCACACATTTAAATAATAAAAATCAAATTTACATAGTTTGTGTTTTATTTAGTCACAATTATATATGAGCTCATAAATTTTTGTCACAAATAATATTATTTAATATTTTTTATACTTTTAATTTTATTGAGGCTTTGTATATGTATCTAAATTTATACCATTATACAATAAAAAATTTATATTTTGTCAAATCACCTCATATATTATATATACCATTTTAATTATATAATATAGAAAACCTTTTTTTTCATAAACTTTTTTTTTATATCTGTTAGATATTAGTGTAACTTGATTTATTCCGACAATTCATATCTATTAATTTTGACTTGAACTTTATAGTTGGTTGGTTTGTTTAAGTTTGACTTTATCTTACTATAGTACCGACTCGGTACTATAGAGTAGTACTGAAATAGACAAAATTCCACCTGAAAATATCAAGTTGCCTAGTACAATCTTTTTATAATACTAAAAGAGGAGTTGATTTTTACTATTCCAAGCATAAAACCCTAATCAATTGGCCAATCATATGCAACCATGTGTGGTTTAGGGTTTCTAAAGAATCCAACTTGGCCCTAATTTGAATCCAACTTGGCCCTAATATGACTTTGTCCAATCTCTAGATTACAACTCTTATATTTTGTGATTATGTCATATGTATGTGTGGCAAAACTACTATTTAACTTCACACAAATCCATTACTATACTGTATATGCATGTGGTGCAACCCACATGTAACCCTAAACTTCACATCTTTCTCACAATCACATGCAACCTTCTTTCAATAGTCACATGATGCCATCATTACTTCTTTATCATGATTACCCCTATTATATTCCTATCATGATTACACCTATTAACTCCTATCATGATTACCTCTACTCTTCATTATTCATGTGCTAAGTGAAGCACATGTATTGGCCAAATTTCTCTACCTCACTTTCAACCATCCTATATAAACCCTCTCCACCTCACCAACTTTTCTCATCTCACCCCTCTCCACCTCATTCTTCAAAGATCAATTTTCTCTCTTTCAATTTCTAAGTCATATTCACTTAACTTTCCTTTTTCCTTCAACTCACATCTCCCTCTTTTTTCTTTCTTTGTTCTCTCTCTCTCTCTCTACAAAAAAGAATTTGCATCCTAATTAATTCAATTATATTTTTAGTATTTTGCATAGGATTAAATTTTTAGTTGACAATGGGTAAAAAAAAAACTCGCATGAGTTGAGAAAGCATAGTAACAAAAAAGAATTTACACTTTATATTGGGATTGAATTGAGGAATGATAATTTGAGACAATTGATTCAAGGGTAAAATGGTGTTTACCCCCCTGCAATATAGGCGACTTCTGCATTACCCCCTGACAAAAATTTCGTTTAGATTCCCCCCTTACAAAATTTGGTTTTCTAGATTCCCCCCCCCCCCCCCCCCCCCCCCTCCAAGACACTATGTGGCAGCTCACTGTGCAAGAATCTCCACGTGGCTACACGTGTCAGCTGCCACATAGGAAATTCAATATTTAAAAAAAAAAAAAAAATTGCCACGTGGATGTCATTTACTTTAACTTTTTTTTTTTGCTGAAATTAAGTTTTTATAAGGTTTTCATTTATTTTATTGACATTTATTTAAAAACAAAAAAGAAAATAAAAATGATAAAATAGAATATGAAAGGGAAGGGGTTGTTTCAGTATTGCCCTAACCAGAGAAGAGAGAAAACGAACGATTCAATGGCGAAGAAGAAAACGACGGCGAACTCGAACACGAAAACGAAGCACACAACGGTGAAGACGAAATCGAAGCAGGCAACAGTGAAGGAAGATGCGACGAAGAAGAAGATTGACGAACCGGTTGGTGATGAAAGGTAAGTTTCTATTTTTGAAAAATGAAAAAGTTGTATGCTTTAATCCGCAAGTTGTAGTACTTTAGCACATGATAGATTCTGATTCTTTTAATCTGTGGTAGGGACTGATTGAATGATTCAATGTTTGTTGTTTAGTGTTGTGTGTATTTTGGATTGTCTATAGCATATCTATGTTTGTATGTGTGGGGATTTGGAGGGGATTGTGACACGTGTCTGATGCTAAAAAAATTTCTTTTTTCGATTTTCAGCTTTTCCAATGTATTCTCTGTTGTTTTCAACCATGGGGGTGAATTTTGTAAAGAAAACAACAAAATTTTTTACAGAGGTGGGAAACAAACTTTGGTGGATGGGGAAGATATGGATAATTTTACTAAGTCTCGTGTGAATAGCTTAGTAATGGGTTGGGGTTATGACCAAAACAGTTTTAAAGTGTGGAGTAGATATATTAATGAGGATGAGGGGTTTTGGCAACTGAATGGTGATGATGATTATTATGAGGTTGCATATGCTTTTGCTGGTGGGGTAGGTGATGGCCAACTGTATGTTGAGCATAGGGATGATGACAGTGATGGGAGTGGATTTATTGAGTATGATAGTGATGATGTTGAAGGACTTGATGATAGTGAGGATGAAAGAGCTGCAGGTCTTGATGATGGGTTTGAAAAAAATCCACATGATGAGAAAACCTTTGAAGAAAACATGAAAATGGTTGTTAGTTCTATTGGTGGTGGTGAGAATAAATTTGAAAATAATGAATATGAGAGTGAAGAATTAGATAGTGATGACCCTGATGCAAGTGATGATGAGAGGGGTCCTAAAGTGGAGAGATATAGAAAGAGTGATATGCACAAGGGGTATAAATGGAAAACTGGTTTGGAATTTAATTCCCTTAAAGACTTTAGGGATGCTGTACGTGAATGGCATTCATTAAAAGGGCTGCCAATTGATTGGGTGAAAAATGAGGGTAGTAGGGTAAGAGTGCAATGTGCAAGAAAATGTGGTTTTTATATGTTGTGTTCTAGGGTTGGGCAGGACCCCACTTTTTCTATAAAGACAAAACAACAATATCTCACCCACTCATGTATTAGGACTTTATACAACAAAACAGCCAATTCAAAGTGGGTTTCAAAGGAGGTTGTGAAGTTAATGCAAACCTTCCCAAAAGTGAGGCTTAGGGATATAGCACAACACATGAGGACCCATTTTGCATTAGGAATAAATAAGAACACAGCATGGAAGGCAAAACAATATGCTACTGAAGTAATTGAAGGAGATTCAGATAGACAATATAGTCTTCTGAGGAGGTATGCTGATGAGTTAAGAAGGGTATGCAAGGAAAACACTGTTAAGATTGGTATTGCTGAGAGACCTGTTCCCACACTTCCCCCTAGATTTGGGTCCTTTTATTTCTGCTTGAATGGGAGCAAAAAAGGTTTTATGAATGGGTGTAAACCCTTTATTGGTGTGGATGGCTGTCATTTGAAGACTAAGTATGGAGGGCAGATGTTGATTGCTGTTCGTAGGGACCCTAATGACCAATATTTTCCATTGGCTTTTGGGGTGGTGGAAACTGAAACAAAGGAGAGCTGGAAGTGGTTTATTGAGCTGTTGATGAAGGATATTGGACAAGACAATAGATATGTTTTTATTTCTGATCAACAAAAGGTTAGTTAGCAATCATTCAGATTTATTTATTTCTTTATTATTATTACATTCATTTAAGGTTAGTTTGTTAAATTACATTGTGATTTGAAAAGGTTTGTTTATTGTGCAGGGTTTGGTTGTTGTGTTTGAGGAGATGTTTCAGAGAGTTGAGCATAAACTTTGCCTCAGACATCTCTATGCAAATTTCAAGAAAAAGTTTGGTGGTGGCACACTCATAAGGGATCTGATGATGGGAGCAGCAAAAGCAACATATTATCAAGCATGGGAGGCAAAAATGTGTGAGCTTAAAGCACATGATAAGAAGGCATGGGAGTGGCTTATGGGTGTTCCAACTAAAATGTGGTGTAAGCATGCATTTAGTTATTATAGTAAATGTGATGTCTTAATGAACAATTTGTCAGAATCATTTAATGCCACCATTTTAGTTGCTAGAGACAAACCCATTTTAACCCTTTGTGAATGGATTAGGAATTATCTAATGAGTAGAACTGGTGCTTCTGTTACTAAGTTAGCTAATTGGCCACATAGGATTATGCCAATGCCTCAAAGGAGGTTAGAAAAAGAGATTAATATGACTGGTTATTGGCATTGTACTTGGGTTATTCATGAAGAATTTCAGGTTGCACATGAATTTAATGGGCAACAATTTATTGTTAACACTGCTAAGAAAACATGTACTTGCAATTTCTGGGATTTAGTGGGTATACCATGTAGGCATGTTGTTTGTGCAATAAGTTATCAAGGAAAAGATCCATTAGATTTTGTTGATGACTGTTATTCTAGAGAAAAATATGCAGCTTGCTATGGCTTTGCCATAAGTGCAATAAATGGTGTTGATATGTGGCCTAAACCACCTGATGGTGTTGTGGAGGAAAAACTTTTACCACCATTGTATAAGAGGGGTCCTGGTAGACCCAAAAAACTTAGGATAAGAGAGTTTGATGAAGATGGTGTGAGAAAGCCTAGGAAGGGAAAATATCATTGTACTACATGTGGAGCTCCTGGCCATAATACTGGGTCATGCAAGAAACCACAAGATCCAAATGCTTTGAAGAGAAAGGTAAATTTAGCATGTTTAATTAATGAGTTGATTTTATATATGCTTTGATACTTGTTATGTTTTAGCATGTTTTAATTTTGTATTATTATTTGTGTTTTTGGATGTAGAGAAAACCATCAAAGGGAAAGGCTAAGGATGATGCTGCAAGTGCTAGCCAGGCTGCTGCATGTGCTAGCCAAGACCCTGCAGCTGTTAGCCAAGTCACAGCATCTGCTAGCCAAGGCCCTGCAGCTGATAGCCAGGCTGCTGCAAGTGATAGCCAGGCTCCTACATGTGCTAGCTAGGCTCCTGCAAGTGCTAGCCAGCCTATAGCAAGTGACAGCCAAGTTGTTGATGCAAGCCAAGTTGTTGATGCTGAACCAAGTCAAGACCTATTTGGTGATATCCCTGATGAAGTTATGGCCTCAATACCAGAAGTTAGCCAAGACAAACCAATTGAGAAAGCTAATGAGAACAAGGTGCCTGTCAAACAAATTGAAAAGAAGCTGCCTGTCAAACCAAAGAAGCACAAAGTTGAACATCATCAACCTTTGTACCATGGACAGAGGAAGAGAACAAGTGAGAGGATTAAGATGAACTCCTTCAAAACACCTATGACTGGTATTGGTTCAAGTCAAACACAGCCTATAGAGATCAAGGACACTGATGGTGATGTATTGACACAAGAAGATACTGTGAGGCTGGGAACATGTAATAGGAAAATGAAATCATGGAAAAACTTGAGCAAGAAAAAATAATGTCTGTCAAAAATGTGTAATTTATATTAGTACAATTTCTGTTTTGGATTAAATGTGCACTATGTTTGTGCTTATTTTGTAGTAATTGACAATTGCACTATGTATGTGCTTATTTTGATGTAATGACAATTGCACATTATGTGCTTATTTTGATGTAATGACAATTGCACATGTATGTGCTTATTTTGATGTAATGACAATTGCACATGTATGTGCTTATTTTGATTTAATACAATTATATGTTATATTATTCTGTTGTTGAAATATAGGTTTGAATGCCAATGCCCTGCAGCTGCTAGCCAGGCTGCTGCAAGTGCTAGCCAATGCCATGCACCTGTTAGCCAATGCCCTGCAGCTGCTAGCAAAGGCGCTGCAAGTGCTAGCCAGGCTGCTGCAGGTGCTAGCCATTGCCCTGCACCTGCTAGCCAATGCCCTGCACCTGTTAGCCAATGCCCTGCAGCTGCTAGCCAAGGCGCTGCAAGTGCTAGACAGGCTGCTGCAGGTGCTAGCCATTGCCCTGCACCTGCTAGCCAATGCCCTGCAGCTGCTACCTACTTTGAACAAGTAATTTCAATACATGAAAAAGTGTTGATTCAAATAAGAAATTGGAACTTAATCTAATAATTGGAACAATTTCATTAGAACATAATCTAATAATTGGAACATAAATTGGAACAATTTCATTAGATGATAAAGTTTTGATACAATAATTGGAACTTAATCTAAATTACATTAGAACATAATCTAATAAGAAATTAAACTCATTAATCATAAAGATATTACATGGATTTGAGTATCATAGCAAACAACACAACAAACACCATGATAACACCTATTACAAATTGACTAAACTTTTTCCCAATTTCCTTCCCAATTTGCCTACCAAGCTCCCTTCCAAGCTCTCTTCCAAACTCAGTTCCAAACTCTTTCATCCTTTCACAATTTTTGCAACTTGTTATTGCAGACCTTGATTTTGGATTTGCAGCTTCAACCTCATCAAGTTCATCATCCCAAACCAAATTATCACAGCCATCCAACTGAAACAACAGATTAATCAACAACTTTTCAAATCAATAAGCAACAAAATTGACAAAATACATTAACTTACCCCATTTCTACACTTTCAAAATTTTCTCTTGGGATTAAGACCGGTGTTTGAAATCAACAATTTCATAGGAGTGTTACACCCACATCTGGGTAAATTGAAGTTGTTGCCACCACCACTTGAATTTGCATACGAAGAACACTTGCTACCTCCCATATTTTCAAGAACCCTAATCCCAAATAAAAATTAAAAATTGATTAGCACAAATGCAGCAAAATATAGAAATAGATGGAAAGGATGGGGAAGAATATAAGGAGTGGAAGAAAAAATCTAACAAACTTGATGGAAGAAGATGAAGAAAATTGATTTTTGGTGTGATAGAGAAGAAGAAGGTTCGATGGAGATGAAGAAGTGAGAAGGTTTGATTTTTAGAATTAATAGATTAAAAAAAAACATTAATTTAATAGATTTCAGTAAAAAAAAAAAAAAAAAAATGGCAGAAGCCACGTGGCAATTTTTTTTTTTTAAATATTGAATTTCCTACGTGGTAGCTGACACGTGTAGCCACGTGGAGATTCTTGCACAGTCAGCTGCCACATAGTGTCTTGGAGGGGGGAATCTAGAAAACCAAATTTTGTAAGGGGGGAATCTAAACGAAATTTTTGTCAGGGGGGTAATGCAGAAGTCGCCTATATTGCAGGGGGGTAAACACCATTTTACCCTTGATTCAATTATGTTTCAATAAGCAAACACACAATGAATAATAGATCTAAAAAGGAAGCAAAAATTAAATATAGAAACAAAGAATTTTCCTAGAGAATATTTATATAAAGAAAGGAATATAGTTACTTTTTCTTTCATGTCAATCTCATATTTCTAATTTCTAAATATAACACACAACAAAGATGGAAATAATATACAAAATATTAGGATTGCAATAAAAAGATATATAGATTCAAACCATATATGATTTTCACTAGAAATAATGTTAAAAAAAAATCAAGAGAGCACGACAATGAAGCCGCAACTCCGGCGTGGTGGCTGTCGATGACAGCATGAGAGTGATTGAAAAATGGAACGAAAGGGAAACATGATCAAGAAAATTAAAATTAAAATATTCATTCATCTGTATAATTTTGCAGGAAAGGATGAATGAAGGAAAAAAGAAAAGATTTGGAGTTATTGTTGTTTAGTCTTTTTTTTTGTCTTTAGGCTCCATTTGTATAAAAAATATTATATATCTAGAAAGGAGAAAAATCAGATTTTGAATATTGCTAATTAATTTGGTTCTTTATTTTTGGCTTAGAACCCATTTGTATAAAAAAAAAATTGTAACAGCCCGGGCCCCACCAACTTAGGTGGTCCCGACTGCCACCTCACGATCTTCTCCAACCCCCTTCACTATTGGAGTTTTTGCCTTCCGTGGGAATCGAACCATGTACCTTGGGGATAAGTACATGTTCAATCCATTCCCACTACCAATTGGGCTAGTAGCTCAATTGGTAGTGGGAATGGATTGAACATGTACTTATCCCCAAGGTACATGGTTCGATTCCCACGGAAGGCAAAAACTCCAATAGTGAAGGGGGTTGGAGAAGATCGTGAGGTGGCAGTCGGGACCACCTAAGTTGGTGGGGCCCGGGCTGTTACAAAAAAGGCGCCTTTTTTGTAACAGCCCGGGCCCCACCAACTTAGGTGGTCCCGACTGCCACCTCACGATCTTCTCCAACCCCCTTCACTATTGGAGTTTTTGCCTTCCGTGGGAATCGAACCATGTACCTTGGGGATAAGTACATGTTCAATCCATTCCCACTACCAATTGAGCTTTTTTGTAACAGCCCGGGCCCCACCAACTTAGGTGGTCCCGACTGCCACCTCACGATCTTCTCCAACCCCCTTCACTATTGGAGTTTTTGCCTTCCGTGGGAATCGAACCATGTACCTTGGGGATAAGTACATGTTCAATCCATTCCCACTACCAATTGAGCTACTAGCCCAATTGGTAGTGGGAATGGATTGAACATGTACTTATCCCCAAGGTACATGGTTCGATTCCCACGGAAGGCAAAAACTCCAATAGTGAAGGGGGTTGGAGAAGATCGTGAGGTGGCAGTCGGGACCACCTAAGTTGGTGGGGCCCGGGCTGTTACAAAAATCAGATCTTGAATATTGCTTATTAGTTTGGTTTTTTGTTTTTGGCTTAGACCCATTTGTATAAAAAACAGTGTATAAAATAATAGATCCAAAAAGGAGGAAAATTAGATTTGGAAACAAAGACTTTTTCAAGGAAATATTTATATAAAGAAAGGAAAGTAATTACTTTTTCTTTCATCTCAGTCTCATAATTACTAAATAAAGCACACAACAAAGATGGAAATAATATACAAAAGATTAGAATTGCAGAAGAATAGATCAAAACCATATTCTATAATTTGAATCAGCACCCAAAATCAACACAAAAAATCAATAAAAACAGCAACAAAGAATTTTTACACAGAAAAGTTTTACAAATAAAAGGGACAGACTAAACTTCTATAGCAGACAATTGAACACCCTTCTTTAAGGTAAAATTAGACATGTTTTGGAGATAGAAGAACCCAATTTACATAAAAATTAATGGAAATGGAATAAAAAAATAAAATAAACTCAAATCAAATTTTAGATCTAAAAAACATAATTCTGAAATCATAAAAGAAAATAAACTATATGATAAATCAAAATAATATCAAATAACAATAATACAAAATTTTAGATCTAGAAAAAAAAACTTAAAAGAGGAGTTTACATCATTCTTTTACAAAAAAAAAAAATCATATAAAAAAAGTTTAAAGATACAAAAAACATAGTAGAATCTAAACCCTAAATTACTCCTCTTTACCTCCAAATCAAAAATAGCCCTCGCATCAAAGAAAGATGAAATAGTCAGAAAAAGGAAAGAAGAAAAAAAACACAACCAAAAAAAAAAGAAAAGAAAAGGGAAAGAAAAAAAAAACTTACTCTTAGAGCCTTTTATATTGTTCCCTTTTGTATTGTAACAGCCCGGCGACCAGCCACACAGATGCTGAAGCCCCGCTGCTCGTTACCAGCTTAATCACTACCCCCCTTGTAGTGTTTTTGCCTCCGTAGTGATTCGAACCATGCACCCTGAGGATAAATACATGTTCAATGCAATCACTACTACCAATTGAGCTACTAGCTCAATTGGTAGTAGTGATTGCATTGAACATGTATTTATCCCCAGGGTGCATGGTTCGAATCACTACGGAGGCAAAAACACTACAAGGGGGGTAGTGATTAAGCTGGTAACGAGCAGCGGGGCTTCAGCATCTGTGTGGCTGGTCGCCGGGCTGTTACATTAAAAGGCGCCTTTTAATGTAACAGCCCGGCGACCAGCCACACAGATGCTGAAGCCCCGCTGCTCGTTACCAGCTTAATCACTACCCCCCTTGTAGTGTTTTTGCCTCCGTAGTGATTCGAACCATGCACCCTGGGGATAAATACATGTTCAATGCAATCACTACTACCAATTGGGCTAGTAGCTCAATTGGTAGTAGTGATTGCATTGAACATGTATTTATCCCCAGGGTGCATGGTTCGAATCACTACGGAGGCAAAAACACTACAAGGGGGGTAGTGATTAAGCTGGTAACGAGCAGCGGGGCTTCAGCATCTGTGTGGCTGGTCGCCGGGCTGTTACATTAAAAGGCGCCTTTTTCTGTAACAGCCCTGGACCCCACCTCTCTGGTGGTCCCAGGCCTGGGTCACCCCCATAACTGTTACTCACGGCCTTCTCCACCCCCCTTGTGGAGTTTTTGCCCTCGTGGTGAATCGAACCATGTACCTGGAGCATAAGTACATGTTCAATGCATTCACCACTACCAATTGAGCTAGTAGCCCAATTGGTAGTGGTGAATGCATTGAACATGTACTTATGCTCCAGGTACATGGTTCGATTCACCACGAGGGCAAAAACTCCACAAGGGGGTGGAGAAGGCCGTGAGTAACAGTTATGGGGGTGACCCAGGCCTGGGACCACCAGAGAGGTGGGGTCCAGGGCTGTTACATGTATCGTTTGAATGTATTTTTGTTGATTCTCTATGCATGATTATGTGATGGTTGAGTTTGGTTCTGATAGATGTTTGTTTGTTGATGTTTATGCTTAAAAAAATGTTGTACAGAATAGATCTAGAGTTTTTGGGGTTTTGAAATTTTTGTTTGATTTTAGGTTTTGGGTGTTTGATTTGTGTTTAAAAGAGATAAACAAGTGTTTGAAAGTGAATTTGGGTAATATTGAGTTATTTAGGAAAATTTGGGGTTGAAGGTTTGATTTTCGGATGAAGTTCGTAAAATGGATTCTTGGAGAAGAAAGACCGGTTTGAGAGAGAGAGAAGGGAGAAGAGAGAGAAAAAATAAAGAAAAATGAAGTAAATCTGACGGGTTGGGAATTTGTAACCCTTTAATCCGGTGCGCACGCGAGCATCTTTGCACTGCCATCCTAGCCGTCTGATCAAATCATACAGCTCAACATTAATCCTCCTATGATTAAACCAAGGCTGTCTAATTAATCAGACGGCTACAATCAATTTCCTATTTTTTGTTTGTTCTTAGGCCTCCCTGTTGGGTTGGGCCCTGTTTTTGTCATTTCCACCCTCCTTATTTCCACATGCACCCCCTCTGGTCTTTTTATTATTATTATTATTATTATTATTATTATTATTATTATTATTATTATTATTATTATTATTTATTTTAATTAATCTATTTTAATATTCAATCTACAATTTTTATAATTGACGGAGAGATCACAATTTTTATCATTGCTAAACGTTTTAAAATCACTATTATAAGTTATTACTAATAAAAATTTCTAATTGACGGAGAGATGACATATTTTATCGCTTATAAAAGTTTTAAAATCATCATTACCAGTTATTGCTAATAAAAAATTATAATTCACGGGGAGATAATAATTTTTTTGGTTGATAACAGTTTAAAAATCATTATAATAAGTTTTTTTTAGTAGTGATTATAATAAGTTATTACTGATAAAAATTTATAATTGACAGAGACATGACATATTTTAAAATCCTTATTATATCTTATTAATAATAAAAGTTTTAAAATCTTATAATTTACGGGGAGATGAAATTTTGTCACCAATAAAAGTTTTAAAATAACTATTACAAACTCTTATTGAGAGAAAATTTTAACTTACGAAGAAATTAAAATAACTATTATAAGTTATTACTAATAAAAATGTCATGTTTATATTTCACTAATTTTCTTCTTAACTTACGAGATTTTTTTTTTTTGCAGCAAAAAAAATTAAGACAAGGAACATATCTCATATTTGAAACAAGAAACCTTAGAATTGTATGAGAGCTTTTTGCTAAGAAACAATGCTAATTTCATCCATATTTTATCTCTTTTCTTGAATTGTGTAGAATCCACTTGATTTATGTTTTGCTTATAATATATTTTTGTTATCAAATTGTGCTTTTAATATTTTTGTTAGAGATCAAAATTAATGTAAATTATTTTAATAAGATAAGATTTAGTGTATAGTGTTTCCAAATCAAAATCATTTGTTCATTGTTTGATCAAAAAATTGACATCATCAATCGAATAATCGAGAACTTATGGTATGCTTTTTCTAAATGATTATAAGTTATCATTGATAAAAATACATAAGTACAGGCCAAGCTATTGAGAAATTTGTGAATCATATTAATTGCGCAAAAAATTGGTAAAAATTAAATTCTATTCATGTCACGGGTATGTGACAACTCCACTATAAACTTCGACGTGATTGCGTAATCCAACAAAGTTTTAATTCACAGAGAAATGACAATTTTGATCGCTAATAAGAGTTTTAAAATCACTATTACAAGTTTTTATTGATAAAAATTTACAATTCACGGGAAAATAAAAGTTCTGAAATGACTATTTTAAGTTATCGTTGATGAAAATTTATAATTGACAGAGAGATAACTATTTTATCGTTGATAAAGGTTTTAAAATTACTTTTACAAGTTATTGCTAATAAAAGTTTATAATTCACGGGGAGATGACAATTTTATCACTAATAAAAGTTTTTAAATCACTACTAGTAGTTAATACTAATAAAAATTTATAATTAACCGGGAGGTAATAATTTTTATCGCTGGTAAAAGTTTGTCCGAAATATATATGGCGTTCTGCAAATTAGAAGCGACTATTGAATGTTGCCCTCAATTATAAGTAATAATCTTTATTATTTTAACTCGGTGTTATATCTAATGCAAGAAAGTTTCACGTTCAACCTTAAAATAACTATTTTAAATTATTACTAATAAAATTTTAATTCACGGGTAGATAACTATTTTTTATCAGCAATAAAAATTTAAAATCACTATTATAAGTTAGTATTAAATTTTTTAAAAATTCACGGGGAGATGACAATTTTTTGTTGCTGATGAAAAAATTGAAATCACTACTACAAACTATTATTAATACAAAATTTTAATTTACGTATTACTAATAAAATTTTAATTCACGGGAAGATGACTATTTTTTATCGCCAATAAAACTTTAAAATCACTATTATAAGTTATTACTATTTTTTTTTAAAACTCACGGGGAAATGATAATTTTTATTGCCTATAAAAAAAATTAAATCATTATTATAAACTATTATTAATACAAAATTTTAATCTGCGGAGAGATGACATTTTTAATCTCTGGTAAAAAATTTAAAATAATTATTATAAGTACTTACTAATAAAATTTTAATTCATGGGTGGCAGATGACTATTTTTTATCTCCAATAAAAACTTTAAAATCTCTATTATAAGTTATTACTGATTTTTTTTAAAATTCACGGGGAGATGACAATTTTTATTGCCTATAAAAAATTTAAAATCACTATTACAAATTATTATTGATACAAATGTTAATTTACAGAGAGATGACATTTTTAATCTTTGGTAAAAAAATTAAACTAACTTATGGGGGATTGCTCAACATAATTTTTACGATAATTGTAATGTTGCTTATGTTTCCTCTAATATACGATGTTCCTTCTTATCAAATAATAACAAATATATTTATACAATAGATTTTATCATAAATTCTGCAATATATTATTGATTTTTAAAACTTAATATTGATTTCTTTTGATTTATACGGCTTAGTGTTCCGCCAAATCCGTATGGCTTTGATTTATATGGCTTAGTGTTCCAGCGAACCCGTGCAACAAACGGGCTACGTACTAGTTAGGATAAAGCATACGGTGGTAAGACTATTTTTATAGCAAAAAAAAAAAGACCTTAATATAGTATTAGAGTTATTATTTATACTATTTTTTTTTTATCGTCTACAAAAATTAAAACGAAATACTACCGAGTTATTTTGGAGCACTTTCTAAAGTTTTATCTAGTAATTTTTTTATGAAATTGGGTGGAGTTTAACACATTAAAAACTAAAATATTAAATTTTTTAAAAAATAATTCTTAAAATAAAATTTTCTTATTAGTATTTATGGAATGTTCGTTAAAAAGACTCAAAATTAAATGAAAATTGTTAATTAGTGCTCCCGAGACACTAGTTAAGGAACCTAATTCAATTTATGATTTTTTATTATTCCTGTTGAGAATTGAGATTAGGGATGTAAATAACTATATCCATGGGTGTGTGTAAAAAAAAAAAAAAACTATATCCATGGTGGGATAGTATGATATCCATGTCAACCCTATTAGATAAATATAATATTTGCGTCCATTTTATATCCATGTGGATATCAGATATGTGTTAAGAGGATAATCCACAAAGAGATATCACTATAGATATTTACATTACCTATATCTATGAATAATAAAAGAATTCCAAAAGATATTGATTTTTTTTTTCTAGATACCAAAATATTATAACTCGTAATAATGTTCGTACATTCTATTGTCAATTTAAAAACAAAAGTCATCACATTCATTTTTCCTCCTTTTGTCAAAATATAATAATATCCATATATTTCTTTAAAAAAAATAATAGGCATAGATTTCATTTATAACCAAAACAAAGTTTATTACAAAGCTCTATTGAATTTAAAAGACTCATATTTAATATCTAAAAATATTTAAGTAATTTTTTGCTTTATTAGCAGGCATTAAACATGCATTTGTATCTATTAAGTAATGAATTGTTGAAATATTCCTTTATTTCATTTGCGAATTTTATATGTGTATATCTTTTGATGTAATTTCTTTGTCATCCCTAATTATGACGATATGCTGATCCTGGATTTTATGAGTTTGAGGAGGATAAAATCCATCTTAACCTCATTCTCGTGCCTACTTGAAACTAGTATAATCCATTATCTTAGAATATAAAAAATGTTCATTTTACTTCTCTCTGTCCCTTACTATAAAAATATTTGACAAAAATCACAGATATTAAAGAAAATTGTTGTAGTAATAAGTTTGTTTGAAATGTGTGTGATTATTACTACAATATCCTTTGTATCATTATTGATTTTTCATATTCAAAGACAAAATTGATGGAATGATAAGGGGTATATTTGAGAGTCTTATATTTAGAGATATTTTTTTTTGTAAAAGAGTCCTGTAATTAGGGACAGAGCATCAATTTTTATATAGGCACAACCCCAAATAAATATTAATTAGGCGCATACACATAAATAAGAAAACTTAAATGTAAAATAATTTAATTACACCATTTAAAATCACTTTATCATTTTTTTTAATTAAATTTTTTCAAATTTTGTATATATGCCTAAATAAATATTATTTAGGTTTGTGTATATATACCTAATCGGGACAGAGGATGAGAATATAAAAAACTTACCTTTTTTATATTTCGAAAAGTTTTTTGATAAGAAAATTTAAGGAGAAGAATTGTAAGAATAAATCTCCACTTTTGTTTATATTCATCACCACCAATGATTTCCCACAAAATAAGAAGATATAATCTTTTAAGATTTTGCTATATGTTAATTCTTGCTTTTCTTGTGTAAAATTTTCTTGCTAAATAGCAATGCTCAAAATAAAATTTTTTTTTGAAAAAGAAACACTGAAATTTAATGATAAGACAGAAATGAAATATTAAAGCAATATGAATAGTAACGTATGATGGAACCATAATGAGACGACATAAGTGTGGGTCAATGAAGGTTCACTCAAAAGTCCTATCACCGAAATCAAAATTCTGACTTTCTAGACATAAATTATATGATTTGACATAGAAAAGACATAAATAATAAATATGATATGAACTTTATTTACAAAATGTAGCATAGTCTTTTTCTTCTTCTTTCTTTTCTGATGATTATTTATACAATTAAATTATTTCCATAAGTAGCTAGTTCAAGGATCAAACCTTGTTCCTTTTGAAAACAATAACGCTTTCCGGCTGGATGCGTGTGTGGATCATCTCAGCCATGGGATATATTTTAATATTGTACCAAAAAAATAAAATTTTTAACAAATAATTAATAATTTAGTCTTTAAACTTTGACTATGTTATTAATACACACAATGAAACACAATATAATTCCACAAAAAAAATAAATAGAAAAATGCGGGTAAACAATTAGGAAAATTTATGAGTTCGTTTGATCTGCAAAATATAAGTGTTTAATAGAACAATATAAAATAATACAAGATAGAATAACACAAAACAAACGTTTAAGTTATTGAACAAATTTTTTTATTGTACGATGTTTAGTGGACAAAATGTTATTTTAGTAATTTAGACAACTTGTGTAGATGACATGCAAAAGTTGTCCCATAGGTCAGCGGAGGATAAACAATTCTGTTTTTGTCTTGTCCCTAGGGGTGGCAATAAACCGAACCAACTTAAAAAAAGTTTGAGACTCGATTCGACAATTGATTCGGTGAACTTGGTTCATGAACCAAATGAGACGAACTTGAGCTAAATATTAAGTTCGTTAATTAAATGAGCTGAACTTAAGCTATATATAGTTCGATTCGTTTGGTTCACGAGTTGACTCGATTAAATATATAACACTTCAAAAATATTTTTAAATAACACTTCAAAAATAATTTTAAATTTATATTTGTTTGATTTTATAAATTTATATGATTGATTTTCTTTTCCATATATATAATTGATTTTATATATTTAGATAATTGATAATATATATAATACTTTAAAGAAACCAAGACAAACACTTAACAATAATATAATAAAAGTTAATAATAATATCATAGTCTATAGACAACTGTATGTATAATGATGTTTTTACGGATTTGAAAAATAAGTAGTCTCATATCAGAGTGTATATAAAATAACGTAAAGTAAAATAGAAAAAAAATTAATGTTGAACTCTTGAGTTGACTTTCGAGTTAAAAACGAACTGAACCTAACGAGCTGAATCGGACTGCTCGTGAACTCTAAATGAGCCGAACTCGAGCCGAGAAAAGAGTTCGTGTCGAACTCGAGCCGGGTTTCGAGCCGGGTTTCGAGCCGAACCAATTATTATCGAGCCGAGCTCAGACAGGTTCGATTCGACTCGACTCATTTCCAGCCCTACTTGGCCCCCTCAATTTGTCTAGTACCAGGAACAATTTTAAAATCAAACATAGTACAGCTGAAGTTGTTCTATCCAGTCTCTAATTTTTTAGCAAATCAACCCTATATATATAGCAAAGGTCGAAATCATATTCCTCCCGCCATGTCCTCTAGGTAGCTTGTCTAGATATCGAAGTCCGCTCAAAAAAGAGATCCATCTTTTGGCCTGAAACCTGAACGAGATGGGCACGCCGCACGCTCCAATTGTTTTTAGGAAGAGAGTCATTGATGAACACGAGTGATGTCAGTAGGTATTCTGCGGATTTATGTAGAGTCTTTCTTTGTTTATCAAGGTAAAAATTATGGCATCCCCTATTCCTTTTATGAGTGAGGTATTCACACTACTTTCTACTGGAATCGGTAGAGTTTGTTCTAGGTGTGAATTTGAGTATCGATGGATAATGGGGATTGGATCCTCTTCTTGTTTTGTCCTACTTTGTGATTCATCATTACCTCCTCTCTCTGCGAGATTTACATTTTGCGATGGTGATGTTGGGGTGCTTTAGTTTGTTGTTCGTGCGACTTCTTGTTTTCTTACAGGTTTTTTTTTCTATTTTTTCTTATCTCATTTCACTACAAGAATTTACTGATTTTGTGACGGCCAAAAGCCTTCACTAAGTGGGAAAATCCGTCACAAAGTCAAAATTTAGTGACGACTTTGTGACGGCCGGAATCCGTCAATAAATGGCTCGTGGAAAAGTTTTTGACGGCTCAGGTCGTCACAAACTTAGTGACGAAACTTTGTGACGGCTCAGGTCGTCACTAAGTGGGAACAGGTACTTTTCTGACATGCATTTAGTGACGACTCAGGTCGTCACAAAATCCGTCACAAAGTTTTTTTTAGAAATAATTATTTTATTAATGCGCCAGAAATTTTTGAATATTTAGTGACGGCGTAGGCCGTCATAAAATCCGTCACAAAGTTTTTTTTTTTAAAAAAATTTATTAATAATTTTAAAAAAAACATATTTTTTTTTTATATAAAAACTAATATATCATCATATTTAATTTTAAATATATAATAAAACATAAATTAAATTTTTTTGGACGAAATATAACAAAAGAAAATAAATTTATAAAAACTAATATATCATCATTTTTAATTTTTTTTGACATTTTTAATATAGTTTCAAAAAATATAAAATATAACAATTTTTTTTGGACTTTATAAATAAAAATAAAAAAAGTTTCTGACTTGTAAAATAATACAATTAAACTTAACAAAATAAAATTATACTTACTCAATGTCAACATATTCAACTCTCAAAGATCAAATAGGAGAAAACACTTACATTTTATTACGAATCAAAACTTTGAAGAAGAACAAAAATCTATAGAAAGATGTAGAAATTTTAGTGAGATGTTGGAGAAATTTTAGTAAGAGAATAGATAGATTGTTGCAAATGAAATGGAAATGGAAGGAAGAAAATATATTGAGCTGCATGCATATGGGAGACCGTGTTTTTTTTTTTTACCAACCATTTGAAAAGATCAAGTAGTAGAGAACGCTTACATTTTATTAAGAATCAAAACTTTGAAGAAGAGCAAAAACATTATATATGGTGAAGATTTATAGAAAGATGTTTGGGAAATTTTAGAGAGATGTAGAAGAAATTTTAAGAAGAGAAATGTGTTGTGTAAATGAAATGAGAAGAATGAATGAAAATATATTGAAGTGTAGAGTGTATAATGCGAAGAGTGAATGAAAATATAAGAAGAGATGTAGGAGAAAATGTATTAACACTGACAACACAAAACAACTTTTTTTTTGAATTTGTCAACACTTTGTGACGGCCAAATCCGTCACTAAATTCGTCAATAATTTGTGACGACCTAAGCCGTCAGTAACTCACTAGTTTGTGACAGATATTTCCGTCAATAATTTTGTGACGGATTTTGGCTGAAAATTTATTGTTTCTTTAATTTTGTGACGGATTTTCATCACTTACTGACGGCCGTAGCCGTCACTAACTTATTGACGACTCAAGTCGTCACTAACACATGGAGGATGTTCGTCACAAAATTGTGGTTTTCTTGTAGTGTTTAGAGTTCATTTGAATTCTAGTAGAGTGTATTTCTGGTACCTCTTGTTATTCCATTGCGTTTCGACCAAAGATGCTAGGTCAAAATTGATAAATCATCAACATTTTTTTATTTATTTACAATGTTGTAAACGAAAATTGAACCTAAAACTTCATGCATACTACCTAAACTTTTCACCACTGGATCAAACCATGAAGTTTTAAATACATCAACATCATGTAAATTATAAGTTAAATATAATTGATTAAATATGGATTATTAAATGTTTATTATGGATTTGGTCCAAATGTAAACCTTAGTACTATTTTTATTATTATAATATTTATTTGTTACTAAAAATGATAAATGTTCACTCTTGAACCATTTTTAAGAGGTATATATTAGACACTCAGTTAAAAATTTGTAAAATAATAAGTGATGAACGAAAACATGTTAATCTTGATAAATCAAAAACATATACATTCAAAAGTGTAGGTAGAGTTGTTAAGGAAAATTTTGAAGACTTCCTTCTAGAAGGGGAGAGTTTTGAACAAATTACCAAGCCGTGTTAGTTTCGTTAAAAATAAAAATAAAAAAATCAACTCGTGTTACTTTGGTCAATGTCATTCTTAGTTCTCTTCCAACTTGCATCATGTAAATCCAAAATGTTCAAATACCTTCTAACAGTGAGGCTATGAATGATATTCGAGCCTAGCACTTCTTTGGTGAGAGTACGCTAAATATCTAAACCATCAAACGTTTAACGTTGTCTGGCTAGCGCTATCGTCTTTGCAAACTAGATGGTGGACGGTGCAACACATCATCGTCATCATCACTTGAGTTAGTAGGTCGACCGCAAATGAACCAAGAGATTTCTCAAGAAATCTCCAGAATCTATCACTCTTGGATAACGCTACAACCACCAACAACAATCAGCTAAAGTTCTTTCACAACGACTTCCACTGCCTTATCATCCAAATCTTAAGTTCGGAGAGGATCACAGTTGCAACTTGTCACCTAAGTAATAATTACTTCCATCATTGAGCTAACTTGTTGAAGACGAAAGAATGTTTTTTCACAATTCACCACACTCATCGTGAAGAAAATGCCTGTGTGGATCATCTTAGCAAAAATATGAGGGCTAATAGATTAATTTGTTGCAAAATCCCCTGCCTACTTTATCATAGGCACTCTTGACTGATTCCATTGTCGTATCCTTTTTAAAGACTTAGTTTACTTTTTTTTTTTTTTACATTTTTCTCATGTAACAAATAAAGTGTATAAAATTAATTTAATATTATGAAATGTGATTGATATAGAAATCTAGTAAAAATAATACAATTTCCTAATTTCCCTCTCCTTGCCTGTGTTTGATTTGGTAAAAAATAAATGACTAAATAGAATAATTTATGTGTACTTTATTTGAATTGATTTTAGGCAAGAGACTGCCCAAAAATTGAAAAAAAAAAATCTTCATAAAATTATATAACAACTTTTTGTCTTAAATACAAATTGTCTAAAATAACATATTTTGTTTATTAAACATAAGATGAAAAATTATTCAATACCTTGAAAACTTGTTTTGTATTTTTTTTTATGCTCTTCTATTTAGTACTTACATTTTATAAAACAATTCAACGATTAATTTTATAATCCATGTAGATCACCTAGAAAAAGCGCTTATAATGTATGTATAGCAACATTTTGATATCCTTTCATTATATATCTTGAAATTTAACACTTTCTAACATAGAAAGGAAATTGGAGCTAGCTAGCAGCCTATAGAACATAAGTAAATTAACTTGAAGAAAAAAAGAGAGAAACAAGCAAATGACCAAGTCAGTCACTTATCCCAGGAATTGCTAGCTTACTAATTTAGATGAAATCAAAAGTACTAGTATAGTAGCTAGTTGAACCCAAATCAACTGTAAAATGATTTAATTCAGTAAAGCTAGTGATAACATATAAGATAAATATAAGTATAATGCAATTCAATTTAGTCACTCAAATCATCTAATCAACATTAATTAACAACAAAAAGTTCCAATACATATAAGAGAAGTGAAATAAATTAACCTTCATAATAATAGTAATTAACATGATTCACCTTTGTTAATTAGTATGGTGTTCTACCATGACTCCAAGGAGAATTATTATAAGCTTCATGATTATTCAACAACTGTTGTTGTCCTCCATTTGTAACACCCAAATTATTATAAACCGGTATCGACGACGAACCTTCTCCGACAGATCCACCCGGTAACTGTCCCATCCCCGCCGCAGTTGGAGACTCATCATCACCACCACCACCACCCTGTCCTTGCTCCTGATCATCACCATCTTCCACAGGCAACCTCTCATAAGTCGCATTCGAAAAAGTCGCTGCCATCAACATAACCGGTCCAGCAGCCACAAGTGGACCAACAACACCACCGCCAACCACCTGTCCCTGACCTCCAGAAAGATAAATAGTCAAACCAGTAGCACCAGGAGGAGAAGGTCCAGGAAGAACAGAACCAGTTAACGACAGAATATCAAATCTACCAGGAAGAGCCACCACAGCTCCGGGACCTGTTGGTTGCCGGAGAGAAACGTTAACGACGGTTCCACTTGCGCTTAGAATGCAAATACCTCTCTGTCTTTTTCTAGCAAACTGAATAACACAATCTGATATGTCTGTTCCTGTTGCTACTTCCATGACATGACTTCGAAGTGCATTAGGGCTATCTCTTGTTATGAATATTGGTGGTTTTGGTTTGTTTTTTGATCCTGATGGTCTTCCTCTTGGACGGCGGGTGGATGTGTTTGTTTCTATTCCACCTCCTTTTTGTTCGTCGCTGTTTTCTTTCTCATCTTGATCTTCGTTATTGTTGTTGTTATTGTTGTTAATGTTGTTTAATCCTCCTGTAATGGCACTTCCATTCATGGAGAAACCCAGATCTGGTTTTTGAAGTGGAGAAGAAGTTACTGAGTTGTCCATCCCACCTAGACCTACCGGTCCGGTCCACCACCGGTTCGCCATCACAGTTGAATTTGATCCACTCACCACAAATCTCAAACCTAGTTTATCTTTTGAAAGATAAACAAAATGTTTATAATATTCTGATAGTAGCTGGTTCTTGTTCAAGTATATGTATGTATATGTGTGTGTATGTGGATGGATGGATCTACTAACTTGATCACTAGATCTAGAAAATATTTATATATAACTAGCTAGCTAGAAAGAGTTCATAAAGAAAAAAGGTAGTTTTAGGAAGATGGGATGAGATGAGTGAGTGAGAGAAGAAAAATGGTTGAATTGTGAGCTAGCTATAGGTAGTGAGTGATGGGAAGAGGTAAAGGGTTATTGTAAGGTGTGAATGAGTGAGTGAAGAAAGAAGAAAAAAAAGATAATAAAATAAAGTAAAATAGAAAGAAGGTATAGAGAGATAGCTATAGGGAGAAGAAGGTGATTGATAATATTGTTGTTGTCGTTGATTGGTTTTGCCTAAAAAAGAAAAAATAATAATGTTGGTTGAATGGAGGGAGAATATGCTAATTAGGGTTTTGGTAATGTGTATTTTGTTTTGTAGTATAGTGGGGTAGGATTATGTGCGGGAAAGAAGGTGGGCTGCACGCCGTTGCTCACTTCCCGACAATAGATAATGACATGCTAGTGTTGGGAAAAAGACAAATATATAAACTATACTACTATATTTATATTTTATTTGTTGGACAAAACTGTTTTCAAGTCTCTCATTACATTTGTCAATTATTATGCATACAATACAATATATGTAGTACACCTTGAGTTTGATGTTTGACCATTTTTTGAGGAATTTTTTTGGGATAACTTTCTTTTATATGATAAAAGTTTTGAGCATTGCTATATATCCCGAGAGATATTATCCCGATCAAATCACGACAGAGTTTTTAGCCAATTACATTTCTTCTTGGCCACAAAACACGGGAGATCATGGGTATAGTTTAGAAATGATATTGGTAAATATGCCTTCGTGAAATAATCGTGAGGTTAATTTCGCTGTAAGTAGCAATTTCCAAAAGTTTTACGGATTTAGGTAAATATTGTTTGGGAGAAAGGATTCTCTGCATTGAATCATGTCCATTCATTTTTTTTACATTATATATAATATTATTATACATAATAATTATCAATGGTGTGGATATCAACTGGACCTCCTCTAGTTATATTTCCACTGGAGAGGATATGCTCTCATTGTTTGGGGCTCTTCGACTAAGAGAGATTTTAAGATTCAAAATATTTATAATTTTTTTATTGTGAAGATTATCATTTTAGGAAAGTTATTTTTTGTGAAACTTCTTATGAATAGGGTAGAGCTCATTTTATTGAATAAGTTTTTGGATAAATTTAGGTAACCTGCTCCTTTTATAAGTGGACGGTGGATCTTGTTTTGTGCTAAAATAGATAGAGCGTTGTGGAATGGTTTGTCTGACCTGTTTGTCTTTGGCGGATTGTTTTTGTCCTGTGTTTCTTTTTGTCGTAGATTCTCCTTTTTCTCAATTGGATGGATCTGGTCTTGGTTGGGTTCTTTGTTTACGCCGTTGTTTGTTGCATGCACCAAATAGAAGGTAATTAAATTAGCAACAAAAATTTAATACGTTACGAAATATGAGTTAGACCAATTTGAATAGATTATGTCAATTATTGAATAGATAATGAAATCCTCTGGATAGAACTAGATGATTCTGATGACGAGAATTGAGACGGTTACGGTAGAGGTAGAGTTTGGGTATGGTGAATATTTATGATGGGGAAAGTACTTGCAGAATACGTTATGATTCAAATGCTCGAGTCATTATGTGATCAAGAGAGAATGAAAATAATAGAATTGAGTACCTAACTTGACGCCAAAGTTTGTCTTTATATTGAGGGGGACGATTATAACTGTATGTGTCAGCTGACACTGGAAAGAATGAGTGCATTCAAGATGGATCTATAACGATCTCAGGAAAGAGTATATATCTGTTGCAGGTGGCGTACAGTCGCTACAATGTTCTTTAATGTTGGCGTGTGAGAGAAGTCTTTGCAAAGGAAACGTCCTAGACTAAATCCAGAGCGCTTTGGCCTTGTGCATTGGACCTTAACCCGATCCGAAACAAATAATATTGAAGTTTTTAGTATATTCATCATATTTTACTTTATTGTTTAACTTATATTCTGTGTATTTATCCATAAATCTTTAAAATATATATAGATCATAGACAATTGTCAAGACCTAATATATATATATACACACCATGTATATATGCTTTCAACATCCAAGACCTAATTAATATTTTATTCATGGCTCTCTTTGCTTTTGTTTTAGGCGACGACAAAAAATAGTCGATCAACTCAAAGATGAGATATATAATTCTTATTTAGAGAGAATAATCTTTGATTGGATTGTAGTTTAAACTCTAAACTTTTTTTAATTAATCATCATTTTTGATAATTTTATATGAAATCCTTATAATTTTTTAATTAAATATTATATATAAAGTCATATCCACGTACCATCTTTTTGATTGTTGGCTAGCTAGTTTGGGTGCGGTCGTATGATTCTTTGCTTGTGACTCTTCTGTCATGTTAATAATTAATTAATATGATGATTAATAAATAATTAATTAATTAAATCTAGCTGCCATCTTTTTTCTTTTGCGGTGGATTATATTCTCTCTCCGTTCTACACTCCTAATTTTCCGCTCACTTTCTGACGTGTCAACAGGTTAACCCAGAAAGAACATGCATTAAAAGTAGTAGAATGAGGTTCAAAGGATTTTAATTTGGTCCACAGAACAAGAACTAGTAGTACTCTGTTAGTAAAACAATTTCCGATGTAGTATTAGGTTTCTCTACTGCAGTTTTCTGCTCTGCAGAGTTGTTGCATTTGCTTCTCCACCATAGGAGGCAGTTCAAGAAATAAAGTTTGGTTAAATACTCCCTCCGCCCCATTTTAAATGACTTCTTTTTGACTTAGTATACTATTCATTTGACATGTTTTGACCTTATTTTTCTACTAATATATACATGCAAATATTAGCATATGAGATGTTGTTTGATTTGTCTCGACGAGTACTTTCAAAATATACAATTTTTATAATTTTTAGTAATATATAATTAAAGATATTAACGATTAAAGTTGTGCATTGGCAAACGTGTCAGTGGTCAAACAGGTCATTTATTTTGGGACAGAGGGAGTACATTACTATAAAGTTGGAAAATGCTAAACAGTATCCCGGATATTGGTTAAGAAAATAAATATAGTAATTTAGCATTGAAGTTTGTATACCTAACTTTTCTAAAGTTTAAAATGTGTTATTTTAAATTTAAAAATTTCTTTTTCAGTATCTTTAACCATTATCCTAAGGGTACCGATTAACATGATCCTATAAGGTTTTGAATAAATTCTCTTGAAGTGTATCGAATACAAAATATGAAATTTTGTACAATTAAAATTTAAATATTGGTTTTTCTTTCTAACGGGAAATTTTATTAATTAAATCTCTGCACAAGACGAGCAGAGACTGATATAAAAGAACTATATAAAAGAGGTGTCGTATATAGGCAGACACAAAAAATAAACACCAAAACAAACAGCTCCTAATTCCAGAATTTAAATATTGGTTTGTTTTATGAGTGTGTTAGAATATTAAAGTGTGCAATATGATAATTAAGTTATGAAGCTTTTTAATTTATCCTATTAAATTTTATGGTTTGATCCTTCTCATGTGCTTAAGTGTTCTGATTTTTTAATTTATGAGTGTAAATGTTTTGATTAATTTGTTAGAAGATCTGTAAGTGCAAGAAATCGAATTGTAGATATCTTTCACGATAATAATTATGATGAATGGAATGAATTTTCTGCGGTGGAATTCTCTTCTCTTCGGTTTTTTCAAGTGTGAGAATCTACATTAAATCATTTTATCTATTTTAATTTTAATATTTAAACCTTCCATATGACTAAGATTTTTTTTTTAATGGAAAATATATAAATATAGAAAAACAAAGAACTAGTATATCCAAAATAGTCCACAAAAGGGAGTACAAGAAGTATCGAGTCTCAAAGTAAAGAGAAAAACATAGAAACTCATAGATAGAAAACTCCTAAACATCAGATGATCAAGAAGAGAAAAAGAAGAAATCAAGAAGACAAAACAAAAAGAAAGTCGACACCCGTCCAAGATCACCAAGCCCAGGAGCACCACCACACAAGACTCTAATGGTTCCAACACAAAATAGGTTCAACCTCCCACTCATAAAGAGAGCAAGGGTTGACAGAGTTTTTGACTAGATACCACTTCCAAGAAAGAAATTTCACCATATCAACCAGGTATTCAATAAATGGCGACCCCCAGCAAAGATTAAGTCATTCCCGGGAATTCCAGATTGACCAAATAACAACATGCCAAATTAGTAGCCATCCTAAGTAAACCCTCCTACCAATACTCATCCCTAGTAAGAACTCAAACAAACCTATTAACCCCCAGCCAAAGCACTTTGGACCCCTAACCACCTAAAAACGGAGTACAACACCGCAGATGAAACATTGCAAGTTAGGAACAGGTGTTCCACAGACTCAACTGAATTTCCACAGAGCACACAATCAGTATTATTAATATACGTAATCACCTTTCTCCTAAAGAGGTTTTGGCGTGATGGGATCCTATTCTGAAGTAATTGTCATGAGAAGACAATCACTTTAAAAGGTGCCCATTATTGGTGTATGGGAGGTTTGAGGTATTGATTAGGTGTGTTTAGCGGATCATTATTGGTGTATGGGAGGTTTGGGGTATTGATTAGGTGTCGGTAATTGTGTTATATCACGTTACCTTTTATTGTACGTTTCCACGACTACTCCTTACACTTCTTGTGGAGGAGTAGTCTTTTAATAAAATTTAACCGTTCAAAAAAAAAAAAACTTTAAAAGGTGCCCAAGACTTCCACACCTTAGCCTGACAAAACTAGGCATCGTTGGCGAAACACTTTCAGCCATAGAGGCTAGCTCGAAAATTGAGTAACCCAATATTTGATAGAGTTCCATATGGCTAAGATTGCACTGGACCCTACCGTGCAATAACTACATAGAATGCAGAAGCGTGATCCAACACTAAGAATCTTTCGCAGTCTCACCTTCAAGTTAAACTAGTTCTTTATATATACCAATGTTAGGCCTTTGAAAGGAACCTCACTAGATTGAATAATCATATTGAGCTAAAAAAACAATTAGAACACCACAATTTCATCCAAGATCTCTTATCTTACAATTATTGTTGCTCAACTTTTTCATCCAATATCAGACATAATATCACAATAGTTAACTAAGATATTAAGTTTAAGTAATGAGATCTCCCTAAAAAGAATTATTTGAGAGAATTTAAATTTAATATATATATATTTATAATAAAAATAATTTTTTTGTTAAAATTTATTTATCTTACAATCGAACTTAAATTATTAGAGTTTATTTCACTAAAACTACAGAGTTAGTAAAAAATAATATCACAATAGCCATACTATATATGTGAAACAAGCTTTCAATCAAACGGTGAATTTTGTAAAATTCATATTTTTTATAGTGTTATTCATAACTGGTTCAACACAAATCACTTAATGAAATGGTCGATTTTAGAATTTCACTAATTAATAATTACCATCTCGGATTACTTTGATAATTGATGTAGTAATTCAAATTGTTAAAATTAATGATCTCATACTCAATGACCAGAGATCACATCAATCAAGTATAGACAAAGTTAGGGTGGTTGAACCTGCTAGCCTTGTTTTGATTTGCTTCTTTTGTTTTATTTAATATTTAATTGTTTGTAAACCGTTTGACTCTTTCAATTTTGTCCCCATATATCAACCACAAACATGAATTTGCCGATTTGGTGTTGTAAATGCGTGAGGATACTAACTTAGGGTGTGTTTGGATGACAAAGGAAAGTTGGAGGAAAGAAAGTAGAAGGAAAGATTGTTAAAGGAAAGAAAGTAAAGAGAATGTGAGTGGAAAGTGAGATGATTTTTTGATTGTTTGGTTTGAGTGAAAGTGAAAAGAAAATGAGAGGAAAGAAAGATATATTTTTACTCAATGACATAAATACCCTTATGTGTATAAATATTTTTCTTTAAATACATATTTTTTAAAGAAGAATACATATATTTTTTATATATAAAAATTTCTACTTATACATAGTAATATTTATTTTAGAAACCTAAACGGACACTATAATTTTTATTGGAACTCGTGAAAATATAATTTTGTTTAGCAACATAAAAATTTTAAGAAAACATTCAAGTACTAATGTTTACACGCAGCATTCAAAGGACAAAAAGGTAACTAGCCAAAAAATGAAGCTATGAGCAAGCTTTCTCTCCATTAATGGGCGGAAAGTATTTTTGTGGGTCCCATGCATAAATCAATCTTTCCTTCCAGCTTTCCTTTGCATCCAAACAAAAGAAAAGATGTTGGAATTTGTGCTTTCCTTTCTTCTAGTTTCTTTCCTCCTACTTTCCCTTAAAACAAACAATGTGTTAGACTCTTTGATGTAAAATTGGTGAATAAGATGATTTATAGTTGATTTAATTACATGGAATTTAAAATAGTCTGATTTTTAATTACATCTTTCTCCCTATAAAAAGTCAGTGCAATGCTTATAATTTAGCAACAAAATTTATTTTCTTTAATTTTTTTTTGAAGGAAAAAAATTAAAAAAAATTAAAGAAGATAAATTTTGTCGCTAAATTATAAGCATTGCACTATATTTTGTTACTTAATTTTCTTTTGTTACTATATTTCTAGTACATAATACAGATCCAGATTTTCTGCCGTAACTGCTTCATGTAGTTTTTAATTTTGATTCAAAGGATTTAATTGTGAATTAAAAAGGTTTGAATCAAATTTAATCGCGAACTATGTGTTGTGTGATTAATCGTCGGATTTTAATTTAATTTATTTAATTATGAGCATTTAATGATAATAATAATAAAAGTGTGTTTGTTATTATTTTGTTGTGAGTGATTATGGCCTTAGTCTTGTTATTATTATATTTGTTGGAATTTTAAATACGGACTGCGTGTCGTGTCTCTCTCTTGAATTCTAGATGTACATTATCTTCTCATCCACTCCCTCATATGTAAAACGAGTTTCTCTTATATGTAATGTAATTAGAATACAAGGAGAATAGGATCAATGACGCTATAACAACAATGGAAGACTAGCTTGGAGAAGCAAGGACGTTCTTAGGATTAGTTTTAGATTCTCTCATTGGCTTGAGAGAGTCATAGCGTTAGGAGGCCATAATCATGTCACTTTTATTTTATATAATTGTTATGCATGTATGAATGATTGGAGAGCGAATATATTGAAGGTGGAAAAACACAAGAAGGGGGGGGGGGTTGAATTGTGTTTTGAAAATTAAAACTTTTTCTTAACTAAGAACACGTTTGTAGCGGATATGAAACACAAAAGAAGGTGATGAGAGAGAGAGAGAAATACACAAAATTTATCCTGGTTCCCCTCACAAATTGAGAGTACGTCCAGTCCCCTTGTTACTAACAAGAGCTTTTCACTATAATCTTTACAAGATTACAACTTGCTCAAGCACACTTGCAAGAGACTTCTCAGGTGCTCAAGTTTCACTAAACAAGAGACTTCACAAACAAACTTAAAATCTAAGAATGATTGTTAATGGACACTTGATATACTATCAGAGGTGTTTACAAAATACAACGCAAATTGCTTTAAGACTTTGAATGACAGATAAAACAAATTATGTCAGAATATTTCAGAGCCTTAAACGCAGTAATAAAACAGTAGTCATTTCTTCCATTTGAGTCTTCTATTTATACTTGAATGGAAAGTGATGACCGTTGCAGAGAGATAAGGTGCCAGCTGGAATTTGTTTGTACAATTGCTAGCTGTAGATTGCCTTCTTTAGCAAAGAAATCCAATTCCACTACCTTGCAATTTGAATTATCACTCAACCATTTTGAGTAATAATAGTACGATCGTACAATCCTCAAATGTGCTCCACTTATGGATAAGGTTAACGTTGTGCCAACGAATATTCCTTCCTGTGGATGTGACAGAGTCCCAAAGTAGATTGTTCTTCAATCATTGGTTCTGATTCTGTCAGTTCTTGAGTGACGCAAATTCCTTTTGTTTCAGAGCCTGTAGTGTAGCTTCTTAAGGTTCTCAGCTTCTGAATCCTTCAGAGCCTTGCTTTTGTCCTCAGAGCCACTTTCTTCAGACCTTGAATTTTAAGCTTATGATGATCAGTGATAAGCTTTCAGAGCTTGTTTGCTTGGCTTCTCTGCTTTTATTCATAGTGCTTCTGAATGAATTTTATCTTATAATTCTGCACACTAGAATAAACATTAGTAATACCAATTGCAATTTTAATACTTTGTTATCATCAAAACCAATTAAAATCTTAGAGGTTCATGTCAGACCCACTTTGTTCCAACAATCTCCCCCTTTTTGATGATGTCAAACTAAAGCATTAAAATTCAATTGTTGTTGATTTAATTATTTATGTTGACTTCAGGTTTCAAAGGTTTGCAATCTCCCCCTGAGTCTGATAATCCATAGGGTTAGGTTTGTAAGCTCCCCCTAAGTCTTATCCATAATAATTAAAACAGTTTAAGAGTTAATTTATTAACTTAAAATAAATTTTCATATTTGACTCTCAGAGGCAGAGGTTTGTAAGCTCTACTTCTTAGAGTCTGATAATAATCAGAGGAGGTTTGCAATCTCTTCTTATATTATCTATGAAAATTAATTTTAGGTTATTAAATTTTCTCCCCTTTCAATATAGTTCAGAATGAGAAGAATTCAGAAGGGATAGAAATTAATTCAGAATGCATATACATAACAGTTTCAGGTCTTTAAGCAGTAATAGAATCAATCAACATTAATTTTAACGCCTTATCCTTACTCCCCCTTTTGTCATTATTCAAAAAGTACAGAAAACGAGGTAAAACAGAGTCAACCTCGCATGAAATCAAGGCAGTCAAGTCAAAAAGTGGTTACAACTATGTCCATTAAATGAACTGTGTTGATTCCCATGTAGACAAGAGCGCTTGAGAACATTATAAAAGGAGATGATTCTTCTCATTTTATTCATACAGAATAATCAAAGGATATCGTAACAGGCACACAATGGAAAAACAAGCTGCGAAGAGTGCTTCAGGATCAAAACAAGGGATCAAGAAGGAAGCTGAACCTTCACGCTTGGAAAGAAACAGGCAACAATATGAAAGAAATAAGCGAGAGATAGTTTTGACAGAGTCTGAGCTTGATGCAATAGGCTCTGACTATGAAGAGTTCTTATGGACATATGATCCTGAGAAACCATACTCAGAGTATCTAGCTGAGGCTCACCAAGCCATGCTTGACTATCTCTCTGATGCAAGCACTGCTGAAGCAAAGCCCAAGAAAGATAAGCCAGAGGCTACTGACGTAGATTCTAAGTAGGATTCTCATTATCAATGTAATAAGAATTCTTCATTAATAATAAAAAGTTCTCACTTTAATTCATTTATTGTCTATGCATGTTTCTTTTATATTCACTTACAAATGTCATAAAACCAGTTACCAGACACGCCTCATTCGGTATTGGTGCCCCACTGTTAAACAAGCGATAATACTAAGAAGTTATTTCATGAGTAAACAGGAGTACTGATGTGGGGGACCCTTAGGTTTTTAAAATCCTAGAATATAAGTTTGAAAACTGAGATGCTCTGCAACACCTCACACTAGGGCCAGTAACCACAAGAGTACCAGACATAATCAGTGAATATGGATTTTAATTTTGAAAAACAAAAATAAAATAAACACACATTCAGATACGTAAACACGCAAATATGGATAAAACGAAGTTTAATTGAAAGGAGAAATTATCCAAACAAAATACATCAAAACATTTACAAACAGGTGCCCAAACATAAAGGTTAAGGTTTGGGTTGTTGTTGAGTGAGCTTCAGCATCATCTCCATCATAGCATCTAATCTTTTATTAGTGGCTGCACCAGATATGTTCAAATCTTCTCTCATATCAGCCCTGAATTCATCCATTTCATTCCTCAACTCTTCTCTTAAATCACTCTTGATCTCATCCAGAGCCAGTTGCATAGCTGGAGGTATAGCAGATGATGGAGAACCTTGAACAAGTCTTGGTGGAGAACCAGGAGGAGTTGAATCAACAATAGGAGCCTTACCCTTGTCAGAGTCTGCATCACTTTGGTTCTGATCAAGCATAAAAAAGTCCTCTTCAGTTGCTTGATTCTCTTTGATCTTGTTAGTCTCAATCACAGCAATCTGAACAGCTCTATCCACAAACAACTTGAAGGCTTCTTGATCGGCAAGCCTCTTATGCTCTATTTCAGCAGCTATCCTAGCCTGCTCAGCATCAATAACCAGTCTTGCATATCATGCCTCTTCTTCAACTATCCTCTCAGCTGCTTCACTTAACATTCTGGTGCTTTCACTTATAGCAGCCAGAATCTCTAAACGTTGACGCTCCTCTTCATGATTGTAGAAGGTTAGTCTAGGAGCCTGAGAGGGGTTAGCAGAGGTCATTATCTGTCTGACAGCATCCATGCCTTTTCCTTGAATCTTATTCTTGATGTGATTCCCCAAGAGTCTCAGAGACTCACTGAACTTATCTTCCAAGTCCCTTATCTTAGCATCCACATCTGAAGGAAAGACAAGTACTTCCTCCTCCATACTTTTGAATCTCTTGAGACTAATACTTATAGCAATATCTAAAAGCTCAAGGTTAGGTTCAGAGATGAGATTGAAAAAGGGATGGTCTTTGTTGAAAGGAATGGTGGGTTCAAGTCTCTTTCTCTTGAGAGGGATAATCTTAATTTTGCTCAGATCAATGGTTTGGTTTGAAGAGAGTGATAATGTTTTTGGTTCATCATCAATATCTATGACTTCTTTCATTAGTCTCTCTTGAATGGGTAAAGCAAAATCAACAGGTAGGATTAATTCATCCTCTGTCAAAGGTTTGTAGTTAGGACCATATATGAGACGTGTTGAAGGAGGTGTCTCAATGTTTTGGTTTTCAGCTGGGGTTGATTCAGAGGGAATATGAGGTTCTTGTTCAGCAGTGGTTTGGGCAGGTTCATCAGTAGTGGTTTGTTTAGGTGAGTGTTGAGGTGGTTGTTCTGATAGTTTGGGTGAGGAAATGTGAGGTTCAGAATGAGTCATAATTTCATCCTGAATGGCTGGTTTAGAGGTGGGTGGATTTTCTTGTTCAGAGACAACAAAGTTTGGAGGTGGTGTTTGAACAATGATTATTGGGGGTTCTTGAACTGGTGGTTGTTGAGGTGGTTCAGAGGTAGTATTCATAAATTTATTGATGGGGTGATTTGGTGAGTCCAGGTTTGAATGAGTAAATGCATCACCAGACAAGTGTGATGTGAGGTGGTCAAGAATGGAAGTGTCTATAACCACAGCTTCCTTGATTGGAATGTTTGTGGTTTTCTTGCGGGTCTTTTTCATGGGAGTTCTTTTCAGTGGGATCTTTTTCTTGGGGGTCTCTTTCTGAATTTTATTGTGATTCTTAGCAGATTTTCTAAGAAGCTCTGCAGTGTCAGTGCTGTAATCAGAAGGAGTGCCTTCTGATGAAGATGATGAGAATGATGATGGTGAAGAGGGTAGGATAACCTTAAGAGGTTTGGTGTAGTCTATAGGGGATGTTTGAGCTTCAGTATTGCTAACAGGATTAGGCTCAGAGATATTACCTTTAGAAGAGCCAGCAACTTTCCTTTGTCTGGAGACCACAGTCTTTATCCTTTTGGGGGCTTTGACAGGTTGATCCTCTTCAGTAGCTGCAGGCCTCACATTTCTCTTCTTTGTTCCCCTCTCCTTTTCAACAGCTTTCCTCTTAGCAATCCTAACAACTTGTTCCTCAGAGACCTTCTCATCATCAACAGTTGTATCATCAGCAGGACTGATCATCTTGTCCTTCATTGTTACTTTCCTCAGTATATTCAAGCAAAGCTTGCTCTACCAGTCTAGGCTTCTTTCTAGACCTGGTGATATCTTTAGGACCCTTGAAAATATCCCAATCAGGCACATTCACCACCATACTTCTGTCAACTCTTGCTCCAGTTTCTCTTCTTACCATTTCCAGAAAGTTCTTGATAACGTCCTCATTATCATGCTCTGAAATAGTGGGAAATCCATCACACCAGAAGTATGTCTCATAGATGGTCTTGAGAGGATTTTCTGCCTTTATCAGATCCTCTTTCTTTCACTACAACAAAATTGAGTTTCGGCAACAGCAGAAAAACGTAGCCTAAAGTACAAAAAGTGTTGCCTAAAACGTTAGGCAACGGTTTTTCAGGCGTGGGATATACAGCCTAAAATGAATTAACAGCGACGGCTTTTGTTCTAATTTTAGACAACGGTTTTTAAACTTACAACACATAAATGACCGTTGCCTGTTCGCATAGCCCGCAATTTATAAGCGTTGCCTGTTTGCTTAGATAAAATTTTAGAAACCGTTGCCAATCTGCTTAGTCCACATTTTCAAAAGTCGTTGTTTAATTCAGTATCATTTGAGTCAAACTAATATCAGGCATTTCTTATACTTTTAAGTCGTAATTGCAATACTTAAATATTGACAATACTTAAATTTATTTAAAACAATTACATTAAATTGAGATACAAATCACTTTTATTTACTACAAACAATAGTAGAAAGCTAAACTCTTTAAAGCTACATATTAAAATACAACATTCCTAACTTGTAATCTCGCTCCTAAAGTGAAAAGTGCTTGTTAATGTAGAAAAGTCTACGACATCAAATAATTAAACTCTTAAGCTAGCTCCTTTTGCAACTACAGCACAAGATGAAAATGCTAGTGTGTCTCAAAGTTGTTGTGGTCAGGTTAGGAAATTTTGTCACATCGTCCGACATCTGTAATGCACAATTAAACCAACAAAAACACATCAATTCTACCAGAACCAGTAATGCACAATTTCACATCATATCTACATTAAGCAATTACATGTTATATAATATTATGTTTTGGGAAGAAAATGAAAACCCTCATATGATATTAACTATTTTTTCTTGATGAAGATGTTTTCCATGTGAAAAATTAGAGAAGAATTAAACATTATGAATATGAAGTGTTCAGAGATAATTTTTAAACAAATTGAATTAATTTTCTACCATTACCGTAATATCCATGTCATATAAGGTGCATACCTTTCGATGTTTAGTTCAACTCTCACTAGACTCTGTGTTGATGAGCTGTTGTGCACCTTGCGCGCTGCATTGTGGCTGGACACAAGAGGCTGAGACACGAAAAGAGAGAGATATGCGAGCATAGAGAGCAATTTGACATCTGCACTTGCTAAGATTTAACAGAAACATGTCTCATAGTTTTCACACCTATTAACATTTTAAATCAGTAGTCATCTACACTAGTATGTTGGCAATGCAGAAAATTAGTCCTTTTCCGACCCAAGAGTACCCCATTTTAAAATAGAAAAATTAGTCATCTACACTTTACAGGCAATGCAGCAACTTGATTAATGAATGCATCCTGAGTGCATTTTTAACATAGTTAGTAGCAGGGAATTAAGTGGAATCTAGTAGTAATTCAAACATATATTAATATATACATGTATTAGAACAATCATATATTAAAACCATCGATACTAAGAACAATATTTCTAACTTGTAATAAAAAATTGAAGTTAAGATCAGTCATGCAAATTACCAAGAAATCCATGGTAAACTTTGGACACACGTAGAATCAACTTGAGTATTGTCATGTAAAAGAGGATCTATTAGTATCCAAAGAGTTGCATGATTGTCATAAGACAATAATTCTTGCTACATCAAACTTCATCCAAATATCACCATCACAACACAGACCAAACCAATGTTTAAAGTTACTATTCCCACCATCATTTGTTAATGGAAAAATGAAACTTACAGTTTTGCAAGTGTCTTGAAAGAGACAAATGAGGGCAGCAAAATCCTTTTGGAAGTGGACACTATTTATGAATTTGGTACATGTTCCTCCATTTACTAGTCCCCACATGGTATCTCTAACATGAACATTAGTAGACAACAAAATTTTGTCAAGAAGAGTAGCACTAACAAACTAGAAACTACACCCCCATTTTTTAGCCAAGGTCAAATCAAAAAATTTATTAGTGTTTCCACAATCAACCAATTCATAACTCTCACAGAACCAAGTAGAAAAAGAATCCAAAGCATAATTCATACAAACTTCTACATACCAAGGGTCTTGGAGTAGAAAACTTTGAGCAGAAAGATTAACTCCTCTAGCATGAGCATAAATAGGAATCTTATATCTGTCAATAACAACAGCACCAGCATCCTCTAAAACCGCTATTTGTTTGGCACCTAACTGTAGATTGATAGTGTTTGACAATGAATTCATAGGAAACAAGGATTTTATCATTAACATGAATGATGACATATGTGGTTCCATCATTATTCTGTTGGTTGTTCAAAGCATATAACCTACCTCATTTTCATCCTGTGATATGTAGCAACTCTTTTCATGATCTAAAGTAAAATGCTCATAACAAGACACACCTAGAGCTCTTGCCATTTGATTTGCCACTTCTGTTAAATGCATATTTATCACACCTATGCAACTTGAATGATAATTAACAAGACACCTATCACAACAATGTAAGGTCCTAGTGTCCTACTCATGCTATAAAGACAACATTCACCTCCATTTATGTCTAAATCATCTGGATGTTTTACAACCTTTAATTCTAAAATAAACTAATTCTAATACTTATTATTTCCTGTTACACAACCCCATTAATTCAAATCCAATCACCTAATTAAAAAACAAACCAAAAATCAAAACTTTGAAAATTCGAAAACAAAAATAACAAGTCAACCCCATTCATTCAAATTCAAAACCCACATAAAAAAAAAAAAACGAAAATCAAAACTTTGTCAAAACCCAAGATCTAAATCAAACAAAAACATAAACTTTTTGCGTAAATACTCACTTGTAGACAAGGTGGTAGTTCAGGTAGGTATAAAGATCTAAGCTTTTGAAGATCTGAAAGTTCTCTTGCTTAAATACTTCCTTAATCTTTGTTTCGATTAAAAACTGAGTTTCAATCGTCGTTTCATGCTTTGATTCTTTGGTTTTTGAGTGATTAGGGTTTGGGTTTCAATGAAAGGAATGGTTTGCGATATGGAAGAAGAAATCAATAAGGAAGAAGAAGACGACGCGTGGAAGAAGGGAGCGAATCTATGGTTCGCTATGTGGAAGAAGGAATCCCCATTTGTTTTTGTCTGCGTTTTTGCGTTTGTTTCTTTGTGTTTAGGAACACGTCTTCTTGTTTTTATTTTATCATATATTTTTATTTTAATCAAAAAAATATAATAGACAACGCTTCTTAAGGGTGGTCTAAATTAATACAAAACCGTGGACAATAGAGGTTTAGGCAACGCTTTGTCACACGCTGCCTATAGAAAGAGAAAACGCAACGGCTGTATTGTCACAACGTCCACAAAACCGTTGCCTATTCTGAATAGGCAACGATTTTCAGCCTAGTAGTAAACAAAGTGTTGAAAACTGACAACACGTAAAAACCCGTTGCCTATGAGACTTTTAGCTGCGGTTTTTCAGCCGTTGCCTATAGTTTCGTTGCCTAAAGTCAAAAATGTTGTAGTGTTTATTTGCTTCATGTTGACCAAAATAGTGGCATCAAACTTTGCAGTCTGAAAGACTCTTAGCTTTTCCTTTTGCCTAAGAATTTCAATTAGCTTGGTCTGACGAATTATCTCAGAGATCAATCTGGGGTGATGAAGTGTTGCTACAGCCTTAGTTTGATTCTCAACAATGCAGGAGCAGAGGTGCTCAAATAACAAACTAGCCAGGTTAATCTTTACTCTTTTATGCAAAAACCATAAAAAGTGCCTGTGTGGTAAAGAGATTGTATCCTTTCCTCCTTCTCTGGGAATGATAGAAGCAAGAAAGACCTTGAAGGAAAAGTTGAATTCCTTCTTCATGAACTTTGCTCTTCCAAATTCCTTTTCTTTTGTTCCAGCAGGGAAAAGGTCTTCTTTGATTGCATCAGTGTAATTACTTTTCAACTTGCACGCATTCACATCTTGACCTTTATTATCCAGACCCCGAATCTTTGCCACATGTTCTTGGGTAATCAGCACATCAATACCCTGTAAGTTGGACCTAATTTCTTTTCCCTTGAATGGTCTTAATTCCAATTGGACTCTGGTCTTGCCTTTTAGAGTCTTATCCTTTGCTACTAACTTACTAACTTCTTCATTTGCGTTGAACTCATCAAAAACATAAGCTTTATGCCAGAAGTTCTTCACAATGTCGTAGTAGACAAACCCATTTAACATATCAAAATAGTTTCCCCACTGTTGATCATAAAAGAGACTCTGAACATTGATTCCATTAAGCTTCAAACTTTCAAAGTCTACAAACTTCTCAGTAAGAAATTCCATAGCATCTCTACCACAGTCAGTTGAGGGTGGACGATTAACAAAAGAAGCTTGGGAGTTTAAATCGATTACCAGTACAAGTTCTGGGTTGAAAGGTTTTTGAACAATGGTGCGAATAGGTTGAGCAGTCATGATTGCAGAAAATGTTGAGAATGATGAGAGATTTTGACGATTCTGAGTTTTAGGGTTTGTGTAGGAAGTGATTTTGTGTAAAGGTTGTGCTTTGTGAGTGAAGTGACAATTTATATCAAATAAAATACACACTCAGAAAATAAGCACAAAGGAGGGAGCGCAAACAGTTTAAAATTAATTTTAAATTGTTTAACTGCAATTTCATCATTAACTGTTCCCTACCCATCAGGATCTAGACACGTGTAAGAGAAACTTAATCACAGCTGACACGCGTACAGACAACTGTTGTACACTAACTAGTACTAAACGTTTCATTTCCGTCTAGTTCAGAGCCAAACTCATTTATATCTAACACCTCATCAGAACCTGTTACCCTTCAGAACTCATATTATTCAGAGCTTCCCAAAGGAGACTCTGAATTATTAGAGGCTCTGAAAAAGCTTCAGATCCTAATTCTATTTTGCATCTCAAATCTAGTTTTCTTCAGAGATAAAATGCATGTTCAAATTCGTTTTAATAAAGTCAAACATTTCAATAGCTAAAGGCTTAGTAAATATATCAGCCCATTGATGTTCAGTATCAATGAATTGAATATCTATGGTGCCTTTGTAACATCCCAAAGATTTAATTAATAAAGGAATATTAATTAAATTAGTAATATTGAAAACTTAATTGTAAATTGAGTTAACCTTTCTCTTACTAACTCTAATCTCTCCCAAGCCTCCCTCTTCCTTTCTCTTTGAACCCCCCCTTACTATGAAATTTCTATTTAAAACACTTGCATGTGGAACCAAGTAAGAGAAAGAAGTCAGCAACTACTCCCTCACCTTCTTCTCACTTTCACGCCAAAACCCATATCATCATCATCACCAAAATTCTTTCATCTCTCACAATGATTCACATGCAAATAAAGATTCTTGCTCTCTAGTCTTCAAGCTTCAAAGTAATGGTTTTATTTCCACCCATTTCTCTACTTAAATCACGTGGACCTTCCAATCCCTCTACTAACTCCAAATGTTAAGTTTCAACCATATTTCAAGAGCCTTTCTTGCATGTATTGATTACTTATAGAGCTGCTAGATTTCTGTTCACATTCTTGAGGTAAGAATAAAGAAAACTCTTTCCCCATTCTTAATCATTTTGCTTCCCCCTTCTTGCTAACAAATACTCATTCTTGCTTCCTCACATGAAATTGGATGATGAACGTGTATCTACCTCCTAAGTTACGAATTTTAAGATGACTGAAAGGTTATGGGTACTTTGGAGGAGTAGAAATTTGGAAGAAACGCAAACTCTGCCCTTCAGCCTGTCACGCTCGCTGAGCGAGCTATGACTCGCCGTGGCGAGCTCTGCAGTAAAGCAGCTACTGCATGTTGTTGTCCTCCTCTGTTCAGCCATTTTTATCACGGTAAGAAGTCTTGAGATATCTCCTCGTACCTTATCATTCCACCCTTTTAGTGTATTTAACCTTAGACTATTTTTGTACCATGACTTGATTGAGGAAAAGCCTTGGATGGTAAGAGCTAGAGCTGGATACAACAAGACGATGGGAATTAAATTCTGGGCAGTGGTTCAACTTTTTTTATAGAATCCATAATCAGCAAGCAACCACCCTATAGAGTCCAATCTTCTTCACTTCGTGTTCTTAGAGCTATTTGGGGTTTCAAGTGAATTCCATTGCTGAAAGATTTGTGGCAGTTGCTGTGTATGGAATCAGTTAAAGCACCAATTTCCAGGTGGGTTCTTTAGGATAGAGTAGTTAGTCTCCCAATTATGAAATGCATGTTATCTTAGGTAAATAATTAGGAAAAGTTGTGTGAGGGGAATTAATCCCAAATTTCCCTCCATTCTGTTTTGTATATTATGCAAAATATGTTACTGCACTGATAAAATGAGGATTGTAGGTGTAATTTTAGAAAAATATGATTTTTGGCAAAAAGGGGGTAAACTCTGTATGAACTCGCCACAGCGAGTAGCTGGCGAGCGTTCATGGCGAGCTGGGCTCTGAGCTGATGAAACTCGCCATGGCGAGCTTCTGCTCGCCACAGCGAGTTGATTTAGGTCAGAACCTATAATCTCGCCATAGCGAGCTGGAGGCTCGCCGTAGCGAGCTTGTACAGAATTGGCCTACATTTTCCATTTTCTAAATAAAGATTTCTACACTCGTTTTATATCCTCACTATAATCAGATAGCTTGCAGTAATATAATTAATATAATGTCGAACAGAATGTTAACCACAGATAATCATTAGGGTATAACTTAGAAATAAAATAGGTTGCATGCTCCCCGGGTCTTGGGAAATATTGGTAGTAAGAATTAATTTAGTTTCAGTCAGTTATGAGCGATTTTGTGATATCGCGTTATGGACTCCCAATGGGACAATCCATTAGGATACGTTATTGTGAGCTGCATGCCGTGACCGAATCGGTTGACGGATATGGCAGGCCTCTGAGACATGCTCACCTCAGAGTGTCCTTGTGTTTAAAATGAATAAGAGTTAATTTCTGTGTTACACATTTAATTTCAGTTCAGGATATGATTATATATGCTAGAATGATACGACTGATTTAGGTGCCCCCGGTGTAGTCACCTCTAGGAGGGTAGTAGGACTCACTGAGGCTTAGTAGTCTCACCCCACTCCAAATCAATTTTTTTAGGTAGACAGGTTAACTGGAGCAAGGACCAGGATGGAGCTGATGATTGGAGCTGAGCTTGGATCATCGCATTAGACGATTTAGTCTTCCCTTGTTTTTAGTTTATCTGTGTATCGAGGAATTTAATTCAAATGTCCGCTGTATTATTTAAGCTCATCAACTGTTGTAATGAATTATTTGTAATTCATGTGTTTTATCTCGTTAAATTTATTGTACTCAGATTCAATTATTTATGTCTTGACTAAATATTCTAGATATTTTAGTTGGGGCGTTATAATTGGTATCAGAGCAGGTCGATCCAGTATCGGACCTTGCCATGAGTCATTCCAATCCTTTCCTAAATAATACAGACCCTTTGGATCTGGACTGTTTACGCTGAAACCATCGTGTGCTGAGCCTGATCAACTCAGTATTGTGTATGGTAGGCAGGGTATTATGGTTTAGAGCTGAGGTGAACTCTGGATTCCCGAGTTAAATCTGTAGGGAAACTACAACCGAGGAGCAATCGTCGTAGGAAGTTCTTAAAAGTGGATATTGGAACGTGGCAAATGGTGCCACAGGAGTAAGATGTAGGAAGACCGGTGAGGAATGCAAGTGTATCCATATACTGAATTGTGAAGTACACCACAGTATTCAACTGACACTGTGTGTCAGGTAAACTCCCTGAACCTATAAGTACCCTTATCCTAGCAAGAGCCTAAAATTCAGCCAAGTCTGTGAGCCAATCAACACCCAAGAACAGTAGGCAGTAAACCAAAACTCATCCTAAATCCAAGTTAGTATATGACTGGGAGTTATGGTGTTATGCAACGAAGAGGATTGGACAAACCACAGATTTATTCTTTTACACTCTGTCTAACTCGCTTAGCGAGCAAGCGCACGCTACAGCGAGCTTAGCAGGCTGCCGCTACTGCTTGCTGCAACCTGATTCTCTGTTCAGTCATTTTTAACCGTGGTGAACAGTCTCAAGCCCTCATTCATGTTCTTACCATTCCATCTTTTAGAATTTCAGTGTATTTGACCCCAAGCCAACCTGTACTTTTAGGGATTGTTGAGGAAACCCAATTGGAGGTAGCATTAGAAGTTGAGTGCAAACTAAAAGTGGGAATGAGTAAACCCGTCCTAATAAAAAGCAATGATTAAACTGAGAGTACTGGGACTCAGCCGTAATTAGCGTAACAAATTAGACTCCATATTATCCGTGTCCATACCCGAGATAGCACCTTAAACTCAGCCCGCCCCTATGGTTCCAAGTTAGAAACCCAGTATAGTGAACCAAATAGATATCCTTGGCATAGAACTTTCAAATTGAACTACCTAAACTAGAGAAACCAAATTAGGACAAGCACATTCCAAATATCTCCTCAAGTCACCTTATTAGGTTATCATATAGACTGCCCTTAACTAAGTTACCATATTCCTCCAACTCGTAAGAACATTTCTACCTCACCACTGAGAATCAAATTACATTTAGTATAACAATTTGGAATTTCCTTTTCCAGCCATGCCAGTCTCTAGCAGTATACCCAGCAAATTTTAGAGCGCAAACATAAACTAAGCTAACAGTTAGGAGTCCTTATAACTTCTTGGAAACTCTTCAATCAAAATTCCTAGGACATCATCACCGAATAGCTAGCAACCAAACCGACGTTAGAACCTTGTCACATAAGTATAACCTTGACCCACGTCAAAACTGAATCCTTCTTTAGCAACACCGTCATCCCAATAGGTTTGTTAAGACCGTAAAAATTAAGTAACCAAAAACTAGCAATATAGCACTTACGACCAATTAATCACCCCGTTAAGAATAGGGAACCTCAGCACCTATACCCTAATATTCTTTTATCGCAAGACCCACTAGGTGAACACTTAAGATAACCACCCCTAGGCGCCATCAATAGGATCAGTCTATCACTCTATACCGGAAAATTACACCGAACCATTATAGGTTAAGTTTTGATTAGTAATAACAATTGAGAGTTACCTTTAGTACGATCAGACGCCAGAGTCGAGCCGTAGTTGCCTTGTCATTAGATAGTTTAGAGACCGGCAATTTAGTTCCATACTAGTTTGGCTACACACTACACGGATTCATGCACTAGAACCTGACAGCTATAAATTAGTAGGATCCTTAACCGTACTTCGAGAGTTGTCAGTCAGATACCATTAGGCTATTACTACAGTATTGTAGACCAACTAGACACCCAGTTTGAAGGTTAAGTTTGAACCGTCATAGTTTAACCCTATCTGAATGCCGACCAGTCTTATTACTGCTTAGGATATTAATACTAGAAGCCGACGGCAGAGAAACAACATTAGTGCCAGACTTTGGGAGACATGACTCAATTAGATTAGCAAGTAGAAGTCCTTAGTAGAGACACCAGCCACTCAGACCAATCTTTTTAGTACACATGATTAGTTAATCAGACACAGGCAAACAGGTTAGTTTCAACTCAGGTTAGCCAGTCGATACCCCCGTACATTCAGACCTTTCAGTTAAGAGAACATCAAAATCAGTAGACGGTCTACCGGTGAGAAATTTTCAGCGAGAATCATTGAGTGGAAACATAGTTACACTAACCTGAGAGAATTGATAGAAGAAATAGAATTGTAGCATATGAGAATAAACCAATAGAAGACAAAACTTCAAATGCCTATTTACCTCTAGAGATCCTAAATCAGCAGAGCCTTTGAACCGAACAAAGCTCAAATCAATACCCGCAAGTCTTGGAACACCATGAACGTGTGTATTCTCTAACCCGTCTAATCATGCCTCAGTTGGATAAATTCTTCTCGTGCCTTAATGGCTTAACAACCATGTGCTGTACCTAAATTCTATTAGGGTGCAAACTTTTCAAATACCTCGAAGCCAATTGGTTACATCGAGGGTGACAATGTCACACTTAAGTAACCGCATTAAGTGTTTTCCGTTTTCCAGTTAAGTTATCATTAACAGAAATCTATCTGCGGAGATTAATTATTCTTGAGAAGGTCAAGAATATTTTTAGTTTCATTTCCTACCCGCTCGGTTGATCTGTCAATCAACATACTTCAAACCACTCTGGTAAAACTTATCTAGCTCAGTATCAGCAAATCAGTTAAACTTCGTGCACTCAAAACCAGTAATATGTTCTTCCATAAAGTTAGTTATCTATCTTTCGTAGCCTTATCAGTTGAACTCAGAATTAAGTTCGGACTAACCCCTAAATCAGTGGAATTAAGTTATACCAATGAAAGCAGTGTTAAGGATTCAAACCTGCGAACTCCCTGCCCCTAACCATGTAAGATCAGTGTGTTAACCTTGGGTGACTCTGCCCGAACATTCCAACCTTCCATGATTCAATTCCTATAATCTCGTGAGATCAAGTATAGAAACCTGAACGCCTGAACCAGAATATTCCAATTCCAAGCCGAGTTGCCAGTAATTAGTTAGTGTAAGTGTAGGAGTTAATTACTCGCTTGGAGTAATGTACCTATCTTATTGGGAAACCCTTCCTATTCCTAGTGAATCGTTTAAGATAATTCAGTCAATTGTTCTGAGCCAAACCGTTCCATCCAACTGTAGTATTACAAATGCAGATCTTATGCTTCCAGCTAGCCAAGTTTCATATATTAATTACCAACGAAGGACTGCAAACAAGCGTGACCTGTAACCCTGAGAAATGATCTACACCTGAGTGCGTCCGCGTGTTAAATGTACAACTTAATCAGCGTGTCGTGTCGGAATAGATAGAGATTGTAGGTGGGATTTTATCGGACAACTATAAGTTCGTCTGCAGATGAGTCCGCACGTTGGCAGAGGAACCCGTGGTGTCTAGACAATTTTCCACTCGTTTTATATTCCGATCGATTCCGGAGAAATTACGCAACACGTGATACAGAGGTACATATAACATGTCTAGCATGTTGGTGTCCAGAAAGGAGAACGACGATATGATTGATGACCATATCAATACCAGGCCAGATACCGACCCCCTAAACCCGTTGAAACGAGAGCTAATTCCATTGGGAATGGAAGAAGTATTATGGTAGTAAAAGTCGAATCAGAGTGCGCAGCACTGAAATTTTGAGCACGTAAGCATAACCCTAACCAGTGACCCTTAAGAGAGGAAAGTTTTATTCCAAGAGAGGGAATACTATTAACTGGAATATAGACGAAGCATAGAGTTGGACGCAGACATAAGCAACCTACCCTGTTGTAGAACGAAGGAGTAATGAATTTCGAGGACGAAATTCTTTAAGGGGGGTAGATTGTAACATCCCAAAGATTTAATTAATAAAGGAATATTAATTAAATTAGTAATATTGAAAACTTAATTGTAAATTGAGTTAACCTTTCTCTTACTAACTCTAATCTCTCCCAAGCCTCCCTCTTCCTTTCTCTTTGAACCCCCCCTTACTATGAAATTTCTATTTAAAACACTTGCATGTGGAACCAAGTAAGAGAAAGAAGTCAGCAACTACTCCCTCACCTTCTTCTCACTTTCACGCCAAAACCCATATCATCATCATCACCAAAATTCTTTCATCTCTCACAATGATTCACATGCAAATAAAGATTCTTGCTCTCTAGTCTTCAAGCTTCAAAGTAATGGTTTTATTTCCACCCATTTCTCTACTTAAATCACGTGGACCTTCCAATCCCTCTACTAACTCCAAATGTTAAGTTTCAACCATATTTCAAGAGCCTTTCTTGCATGTATTGATTACTTATAGAGCTGCTAGATTTCTGTTCACATTCTTGAGGTAAGAATAAAGAAAACTCTTTCCCCATTCTTAATCATTTTGCTTCCCCCTTCTTGCTAACAAATACTCATTCTTGCTTCCTCACATGAAATTGGATGATGAACGTGTATCTACCTCCTAAGTTACGAATTTTAAGATGACTGGAAGGTTATGGGTACTTTGGAGGAGTAGAAATTTGGAAGAAACGCAAACTCTGCCCTTCAGCCTGTCACGCTCGCTGAGCGAGCTATGACTCGCCGTGGCGAGCTCTGCAGTAAAGCAGCTACTGCATGTTGTTGTCCTCCTCTGTTCAGCCATTTTTATCACGGTAAGAAGTCTTGAGATATCTCCTCGTACCTTATCATTCCACCCTTTTAGTGTATTTAACCTTAGACTATTTTTGTACCATGACTTGATTGAGGAAAAGCCTTGGATGGTAAGTGCTAGAGCTGGATACAACAAGACGATGGGAATTAAATTCTGGGCAGTGGTTCAACTTTTTTTATAGAATCCATAATCAGCAAGCAACCACCCTATAGAGTCCAATCTTCTTCACTTCGTGTTCTTAGAGCTATTTGGGGTTTCAAGTGAATTCCATTGCTGAAAGATTTGTGGCAGTTGCTGTGTATGGAATCAGTTAAAGCACCAATTTCCAGGTGGGTTCTTTAGGATAGAGTAGTTAGTCTCCCAATTATGAAATGCATGTTATCTTAGGTAAATAATTAGGAAAAGTTGTGTGAGCGGAATTAATCCCAAATTTCCCTCCATTCTGTTTTGTATATTATGCAAAATATGTTACTGCACTGATAAAATGAGGATTGTAGGTGTAATTTTAGAAAAATATGATTTTTGGCAAAAAGGGGGTAAACTCTGTATGAACTCGCCACAGCGAGTAGCTGGCGAGCGTTCATGGCGAGCTGGGCTCTGAGCTGATGAAACTCGCCATGGCGAGCTTCTGCTCGCCACAGCGAGTTGATTTAGGTCAGAACCTATAATCTCGCCATAGCGAGCTGGAGGCTCGCCGTAGCGAGCTTGTACAGAATTGGCCTACATTTTCCATTTTCTAAATAAAGATTTCTACACTCGTTTTATATCCTCACTATAATCAGATAGCTTGCAGTAATATAATTAATATAATGTCGAACAGAATGTTAACCACAGATAATCATTAGGGTATAACTTAGAAATAAAATAGGTTGCATGCTCCCCGGGTCTTGGGAAATATTGGTAGTAAGAATTAATTTAGTTTCAGTCAGTTATGAGCGATTTTGTGATATCGCGTTATGGACTCCCAATGGGACAATCCATTAGGATACGTTATTGTGAGCTGCATGCCGTGACCGAATCGGTTGACGGATATGGCAGGCCTCTGAGACATGCTCACCTCAGAGTGTCCTTGTGTTTAAAATGAATAAGAGTTAATTTCTGTGTTACACATTTAATTTCAGTTCAGGATATGATTATATATGCTAGAATGATACGACTGATTTAGGTGCCCCCGGTGTAGTCACCTCTAGGAGGGTAGTAGGACTCACTGAGGCTTAGTAGTCTCACCCCACTCCAAATCAATTTTTTTAGGTAGACAGGTTAACTGGAGCAAGGACCAGGATGGAGCTGATGATTGGAGCTGAGCTTGGATCATCGCATTAGACGATTTAGTCTTCCCTTGTTTTTAGTTTATCTGTGTATCGAGGAATTTAATTCTAATGTCCGCTGTATTATTTAAGCTCATCAACTGTTGTAATGAATTATTTGTAATTCATGTGTTTTATCTCGTTAAATTTATTGTACTCAGATTCAATTATTTATGTCTTGACTAAATATTCTAGATATTTTAGTTGGGGCGTTATAGCCTTTTTGAACATGATCTCTTATGAAATGATGCTTTATTTCAATATGTTTAGCTTTGGAATGCAAAATTGGATTCTTAGATAAATGAATAGCAGCAGTATTATCACAATACAGTGGAATACTGCTTTCAGCTATTTTATAGTCCTCTAACTGATATTTCATCCAGAGGAGTTGGGTGCAACATTTAGCAGCTGAGATGTATTTTGCTTCTGCTGTAGACAAAGCAATGGCTGCTTGTCTCTTGCTGGCCCAGGATATGAGATTCTCACCAATAAATTGGCAATTTCCACTAGTGGACTTTCTCTCAATCCTGTCTCCAGCATAGTCAGCATCACAGAATCCAACTAGCTTACTATCTAGGGATTTTTTATAAAGAAGTCCTAGATTAGTTGTTCCTTTCAGATACCTAAAGATTCTATTAACTGCTGTTAAATGAGATTCTCTAGGGTCTGATTGAAATCTTGCACACAAACACACACTGTACAAAATATCTGGCCTAGATGCTGTTAGATAGAGCAAAGAACCAATCATACCTTTGTATAGCTTTTGGTCTACTTTGCTGCCAATCTCTTCCTTGCTCAAGCTGCTTGTAGGATGCATGGGTGTGGCCATTGTCTTACAGTCTTCAAGGTTGAACTTCTTCAGAAGCTCTTTTGTATATTTGCTTTGATGAATGTAAGTGCCATCCTTTCCTTGATTGATTTGAATCCCAAGGAAAAACTTCAGTTCACCCATCATGCTCATCTCAAATTCATCCTGCATCAGCTTGGAGAAATTCTTGCACAAGGAAGCATTAGTAGAACCAAATATTATATCATCAACATAGATTTGAATAATTAAGATATCCTTCTTAGTTGTCTTTCTGAAGAGTGTATTGTCAATTTGACCTTTTTGAAAACCATTTTCTAATAAGAAGTTACTCAGTCTATCATACCAAGCTCTAGGAGCTTGTTTGAGACCATAGAGTGATTTCTTTAATTTTTAAACATAGTTAGGGTTTTTCAAATCCTCAAAACCTGGAGGTTGTTTGACATACACTTCTTCAGAGATGACACCATTTAGAAAGACACTCTTAACATCCATTTGATATAATGTAATTCCATTATTAACAGCATATGAAAGTAATAACCTGATTGCTTCCAGTCTAGCTACTGGAGCAAATGTTTCTGTGAAATCTATAACTTCTTGCTGACTGTAGCCTTGAGCTACAAGTCTAGCTTTAATTCTTACAACCTCTCCTTGTTCATTAAATTTATTTCTGAATACCCACTTGGTTCCAATGATGTTCTTATGTGCTGGTCTTGGCACTAAGTCCCATACATCATTTCTTTGAAATTGATTAAGTTCATCTTGCATTGCCACTATCCATCCATCTTCAGTTAAGGCTTCATCAACATTCTTGGGTTCAATCATAGATATAAGTCCCAATAAAGAATCACTTTGTTGAAAAGCTGATCTTGTCTTTCTTGGACTTTCTTTGTTTCCAAGAATAAGATCTTCTGGATGTGATGACTTGTATTTAAATTTCCTTTTTGGGGCTTCAGCATTATCTTGCCTTTCATCTTCCGAGACATCATCATGTTCTTCAGATGCTTCTATTGGAGATGCTTCTTCAGAGACTTCTTCCAATTCAGCTTTTGAAGTTTCATTAGCTTCTAATGTTTTCTCAGGTTCTGGTAGGTTGTATTGATATGGCACACCTGCATAGCTATCATCTTTCTCTGACATTTTACTGTCAGGCTCTTTATCATCAAATCTTACATGTATAGATTCTTCCACTGTGTTAGTTTCAGAATTATACACTCTGTATGCCTTTGAGCGTTCAGAGTAACCTATAAAGATTCCCTTACAAGCTTTGGCATCAAATTTTCTTTTGTAGGCCTTATTGTTCAGAATGTAACAGGTACATCCAAACTGATGAAAATAAGAGATGTTGGGCTTTCTTCCTTTGAAGAGTTCATATGTTGTTTTATTTAGTATAGGTCTGATATAGATCCTATTTTGAATATAACAAGCTGTGTTTACAGCTTCTGCCCAGAAGTACTTAGCAAGTTTAGTCTCATGCATCATGGTTCTTGCCATCTCTTGTAAAGACCTGTTCTTTCTCTCTACAACACCATTTTGCTGTGGTGTTCTAGGAGCTGAGAACTCATGGACAATTCCACGGTCTTCACAATAGGTTGCAAAGGGTTCGTTTTAAAAACTCACCCCCATGATCACTTCTGATCTTTAAGATCTTGAGACTCTTTTCACTTTGCACTTGTGTGTAGAAGATGTTAAACACATCATATGCATCATCTTTTACTCTAAGGAATTTAACCCAAGTCCATCTACTGTAATCATCAACTATGACAAGTCCATATTTCTTTCCATTGATTGAGGCTGTACTTACAGGGCCAAACAAATCAATGTGAAGCAGTTCAAGAGGTCTTGAGGTTGAGACAATGTTTTTGGGTTTAAAAGAGGTTTTTGAAATCTTTCCAATCTGACAAGGACCACACAGAGCATCTGAATGATAGTTAAGATTGGGTAGGCCTTTAACCAAGCTTAGTTTGCTGAGTTTAGAGATTAATCTCTAGTTAGCATGACCTAAGCGTTGGTGCCAGACCCATTTCTCATCATTCAAAGATAGAAGACATATTATCTTTTGCTCTGTGAGTTCTGACAGATTAATTTTATAAACATTGCCTTTCCTTAAGCCTCTGAACACTACAGACTTATCAAACTCTCTAATTACAGTACATGCATCTTTATCAAACTTAACAACAAATCCACTATCACAAAATTGGCTAATGCTAAGTAGATTATGTTTGAGGTCATCAACTAACCAAACATCTTTAATAGAAAGAGAAGAGTTACCAACTGTACCCGTACCAGTGATCTTCCCATTTTGGTTTCCTCCAAATCCCATAGTTCCTCCCTCTTTCAGAGTCAGGGTTTGGAACATATGCTTGTCTTCTGTCATATGACGCGAGCAACCACTGTCCAGGTACGAAGAATGCTGCTCTGGCCTTCTTTGAGTGCAGATCTGAAGCAAAGACAATCTCAGACTTTGGTACCCATATTTTTATGGGTCCTCTTGAGTTAGTCCTTAATACCTTAGATTGTTTTTGTTTATAAGGCCTATCAGAAGCTCTAGAGTTATTCAAGCCTTTTGAAATTTTTTTAGGCTTTGTATAGCTCTTAGATTTAGCTTTAGAGTATACCAGAGTTTTCTTTGTCTTTAGATTGGTCTGAGGTTTAGAGATCTTAGGCTCTGAAGGATTCAGAGTCTGAGACTTCTTAACCTCTGACTCAATTATTTTTTCAGGATCTGGTATAACTATGGCTTCTGATTGGCTTTTAACAAACACAGCCTTAGGTTTTGAATTATCACTGTTAGAGGGTTTAGAAAGTAATGGATTATCTTTAAAACGTGAAAATCCAAGACCTTCACCTCTATTTCTACTAACATGGTATATTAAGGAAGCTATCTTACTTCTCTTCATGCAATTGATAAGAAATTCTTGCAGAGCAAATTCATGTTTTTAGTTTTTAGAGACTCATTTTCTTCAACTATTATGTTTGTTTTCTCAGTCAGGTTATTGTAAGCCTTTTTCAAGACTTTACATTCACCTGCCTTTTTAGTTAGCAATTTTAAGGCATCTTTAAGAGAATCTATTAATTCAGATGTAGAGAGTTGAGCAAGTACCTCATCTTCATCTTCTGAGTCTGAATCTGCTTCATGCTCAGAGCTTTCTTGATCAGAGGTAGTTGCCATCAAAGCTAGATTGGCTTCTTCGTCTCCATCAGAGTCTGAGTCTTGATCTAGATCATCACATGTTGCAAGGAACCCCTTTTTGAGTTTACTCTTGTATTTTTCTTTGCTAGAGGTTCTCTTGGATGATCTACTCAGATTCTCTGGGCAATCAGCAATGAAATGTCCAGGCTTGTTCATTTGAAACACTTGCTCTGTTCTTCCTTTTTATCTTTGGTAGCACCAACCCTCTTGGAAGAACCTCCAAACTTACCTGCATATTTCTTGCTTCTCTTAGCCCACTGAGATACCTTTGCAGCCATCAACACCATTTCTTCTTCATCTTCAGACCCTATCTCATGACCTTCTTCAGAGGCTTCGTCTTCAGATGCTATGACCTTAGCTTTCAGAGCCTTTGATGAGCTCTTAGAGCTTAAGGCTATCCCTTTTATCTTCTTGGTTGATTCATCAGTCATTAATTCCATTTCATGACTTTTCAATGAACTAACTAAGCTTTCAAGGGATACAGTATCCAAATCCTTAGACTCTTGAAAAGCAGTCACCTTGGGTCTCCATTTTGGTGGTAAGCTTCTGAGTACCTTTCTCACATGATCAGCTTCAGTGTAACTTTTGTCTAATATTTGAAGTCCAGAAACTAGAATTTGAAACCTTGAAAACATAGTCTCAATGTCCTCTCCATCCTTCATCTTAAACAGCTCATACTGATGCACCAACAAGTTAGTTTTTGCCTCCTTAACTTGTTTGTTACCCTCATACTTGGATTTTAAAGAATCCCAAATTGACTTTGCAGTTCTTTTATCTCCAATTTTAAGGTACTCATCATGTGAGATTGTGTTTGTCATCATTCCTTTTATAGAGTGATGCTTCTTGTACTCTAACTTCTGAGTAGGTGTAAAGGATTTCCTATTCTGAGAACTAACTACTCTTTCTAAGTCCATATTTTCAAAATTAACTCCATCTTCTACCAGGTCCTATAAATCACAATCAATACCCATGATGTGACTATACATCTTGGTCTTCCAGAAGGGGTAACCAGTCTCAGTTCCATTGAAGAAAGGAACCTTATCAGATGACTTCCTTTCATGTGAGTTTGAGTCATAGTTGAAAGGAATCTCATTGTTGTTCTTCTCAGCAGACATGTTTTTCCTCTTGGATCTTTACTGTTTCACTGTAAGGTGAGTTAGGCAACAGACCTAGCTCCTGATACCAATTGAAGGTGGAAAAACACAAGAAGGGGGGGTTGAATTGTGTTTTGAAAATTAAAACTTTTTCTTAACTAAGAACACGTTTGCAGCGGATATGAAACACAAATTAAAGAAGGTGCTGAGAGAGAGAGAGAAAGACACAAAATTTATCCTGGTTCCCCTTACAAATTGAGAGTACGTCCAGTCCCCTTGTTACTAACAAGAGCTTTTCACTATAATCTTTACAAGATTACAACTTGCTCAAGCACACTTGCAAGAGACTTCTCAGGTGCTCAAGTTTCACTAAACAAGAGACATCACAAACAAACTTAAAATCTAAGAATGATTGTTAATGGACACTTGATATACTATCAGAGGTGTTTACAAAATACAACGCAAATTGCTTTAAGACTTTGAATGACAGATAGAACAAATTATGTCAGAATATTTTAGAGCCTTAAACGCAGTAATAGAACAGTAGTCATTTCTTCCATTTGAGTCTTCTATTTATACTTGAATGGAAAGTGATGGCCGTTGCAGAGAGATAAGGTGCCAACTGGAATTTGTTCGTACAATTGCTAGCTGTAGATTGCCTTCTTTAGCAAAGAAATCCAATTCCACTACCTTGCAATTTGAATTATCACTCAACCATTTTGAGTAATAATAGTACGATCGTACAATCCTCAAATGCGCCCCACTTATGGATAAGGTTAACGTTGTGCCAACGAATATTCCTTCCTGTGGATGAGACAGAGTCCCAAAGTAGATTGTTCTTCAATCATTGGTTCTGATTCTGTCCGTTCTTGAGTGACGCAAATTCCTTTTGTTTCAGAGCCTATAGTGTAGCTTCTTAAGGTTCCCAGCTTCTGAATCCTTCAGAGCCTTGATTTTATCCTTAGAGCCACTTTCTTCAGACCTTGAATTTTAAACTTCTGATGATCAGTGATAAGCTTTCAGAGCTTGTTTGCTTGGCTTCTCTGCTTTTATTCATAGTGCTTCTGAATGAATTTTATCTTATAATTCTGCACACTAGAATAAACATTAGTAATACCAATTGCAATTTTAATACTTTGTTATCATCAAAACCAATTAAAATCTTAGAGGTTCATGTCAGACCCACTTTGTTCCAACATATATATGATATATAAGCCGTGGTGAGGTGAGATCGAATAAAAATAAGATTAGAATATATTTAGAAGCAATGATTGGGAAACGTCTATATGATAGATTAGAATAAAGAGTTATTCACCCAATTGATTTGATAGTTGTATGAGATACAATTGGAAGGAGATCCTACCTAAATAACTAAGTTTTGGGGGATCAGCCCCTGCTGACTCAAAACAAGGTGAAATAGGGATTTCAACCCGCTAGAAAATCTTCCAACGGGATTTTCCGAATCATATGCTTTAAGGTCATTTGATTTGAGTAAAATAGTGGGAGCATATTTAATCAAAGATCTAATTAAATATGATTTAATCATAATACAATTTTACATATCTCTATAATTAGAATTTTTGGAATACAATACAAATTATGTTGTCCTTATGAAGGACAAGAATTTCAGAAAAGAGTTTCTGAATTGGTACAAATTGAGAATTGTTCTCAAATGCAAGAAAAACTATAAGTTCTTGAACTATACTCTCTAGCAACCTACTATAACTAGATTCAAGAAGGATACTTATCGTAAGTATCAAATCGAACGTCTAGATATAGAATATTTCATAGTTGTGATTTTAAAGAAGAAATGATGTGATCATTAATCTCAAACGAGTTCTTTAGAAAGGAATATACAAAGTATGAAATATAATAGATTACTAAGTAGACCAAAGAGTTGCTCATTAGTTCTATCAAACAATTGAGCTATAATATAAATCCTTATGTTCCTGTTATTTGTATAGAATAATCATGGTTGCTAAAAGAGAACAATTATTTCAAGATGGTTAAGCCATTGATTGAAATAAGAATGCTGCTAATAGTTCTTGAAAGAGTCAAAATAAAAGAATGAAGTAAGACTTCAATTTGGTACATCTAGTTATAGAAAATCAAAGTTTTATTCTGCATCAAAGGTATATGATACAAGATGTTGAATCTCATATTTGTCAAAATATAGAGATTTTTAAAGAATTAGAACATTGACTATGCGTTAAGTCAACCTATGTCTAGAATGAAACAAATTGTTTCATTGACAATGAGAGCTTATGTTATGACTTAATTTGAGCATGGAATGAAACCAAATAATTGTTATTAAGTTCCATCTAGTAATAGAAACATAGATTCTGCATCTTGTATTGACAAGAGAAGGACTACATTTTAAAATAAAATAAAATAAAGGAAACAAGAGTTGTTCCCATTATTTAAACAAAGTTTCTATAATAGTGTTCTAAATTAAGTACTGGATTTGAGTTCCATGATCTTGATAAAATTACCTATAACAGTTGTGATAAGGACCAAATAAGATTTGGACCTTGTACATATATCAAGAGAGTTGTTGTTTAGTACAAATATTCAATGTGTCAATTACTAACCGAATGTGAAAAGACACACGATTTATTTGAACAATATACATGAGATGTATATCGACCACTAAACAAACTTATTTGATATCTTAAGTTTATTTTACTTCATTTACATTACTGGTAAAATCAGTAGAAGTACGATATGTGTGAGACACAGATTAGAAATCTTTGAATTTGTCAAAGAGGTCAACAATGGAGTAAATAAAATAACTTGACAAAAGTATTAAAGTCATATGAATAAGTCATAATGGTAAATACTTAATCAAGGAGTATAATAACTGTTTTATTACATCATGTTTGACGTGATTTGATTTAAGATAGTTTAATTATATGTCATTGACTCTTTCTAGAAATTCATTTGCTTATAGTTATTCTCCACCCACAACTAGTTTCCCCTTTTAAAGGTGATCATAAAGACACCATATATGATATGGAGGTAAGAGCACCTAGTTTGTCTTTATGAGAGTTTGGATTGAAAATTTATCAGATAAATTTAAATCCCAAATTGGATGAATGTGGAAGTATCTTAAGGAAACTAAGGGATACTTGTCATATATCACTCTAGACAAAAGTTGTTTTGTTGCTAGAACTGAAGCATTGCTCAAGTGGGAATGCGTCTCTAAAAGAGTCAGTGGGAGTGATATAAAACTTGAATAAATTCAAGTACCACTAAAATTAATATCCGTTTGAAAAGGGAACACGGACCGATTCCTCAAGGTTGTTGTAGGACCATCAGTTTGAGTTGCACAAAACCCAAGATAAGTCTAACATATCATAAGGTTGAAAAGTATGATTTTATCATGACTCAACAAGGTGATATGATTTCATGGAAGATGAATATTTGACTTGTTAAAAGGTCATAAATGACCTAAATTCTGAGAAATGGCTAAATGTCATAGAATCAATGTACACGGACCTTATGTAGATAATGATTATATCATCAACATGAGTAAGAGTCATACGATAAAAGTGAGTCTTCTTATAGAAGACTGACATGGATGATATTAAGAGTACATTTAAGATGTAGTTGATTATTGAAGGTTTCACGCAAAATCATAATGCAAATTATGATGAAACCATGATTGTCGTCATAAAGCTTAAATTTGTTTAAGCGTACTCGCCCGTGTTATACTACATGTTCTGGCAGATGGATAACAAAGTGGCATTCCTTAATTGGAATGACCTCATATATATGTGTTAGACATATACATACGTTTTTATTAATCCAAAGGATGCTTGAAAGGTATACAAATTGTATCAATCTAATTTTGATTAGGGATCAAGTTGTCAGAAGTTCAATTATTTGTTCTTATTTATAAAGTTTTATGAAAATGAATTAATAAAGGACAAATATAAATCTTGTGCACACAAGGATGTTAGTGTCAATATTTATCTTAATCTGGTATCATGTGTGGATGACACATTAATCATCAAAACATTTTCTTTATACATGTAAAACATGATTAAAGAAATGTCTCTTGATAAAATACTTAGGCGAGACTTCCTAAAAAGTTAGAAATCATAATCATAACTTATAGAGATAGATTGTTGATGCAACTTGTCATTAATCTAGGTACATATGTTGACAAAGTGTTTGGACACCTAATATACATAAATTGTTGTATATGTCAAATGGTTTTATTTGTCCAAATGACAATGTCGTGTCTCATTGGATGAGAAAAAGATACATAAGAAGAATCCACATGCTTTGGCAGATGGATCAGTCATGTACACCATATATGTACTACACCAGATACACCATATGCTCATAGCATAATCAGTAAGTACCAAAATTGAACCTAGTGTTTGACACCAATTAACCTTCAAGAATATCCCAAAGTACCTTAAAGGAACTAAGGACTATCTCTTAAAATAGGTAGGTGACTATGGTCTGGCAAGTGCACCAGTCTGTCGTCGAGTAATAATTCACACTCTACTCAGTAGAATGAGTTCAAATCCACAGGGAGCGTTATTTAAGTTTGTATAATTTGCATTCGCTTTGATTTTGGAAAAAGGTTTTTATAAAAATAGCGTAATGCTTGCATAAAATAAAAAACAAATGTATAAATATAGATTCAGAAACATAGAGGATATGTATGGTGGTTGGACTCCCTCTCTTCTTCATATTTGGCATGACCGGTGTATAATATAGTTATTCAGATTATTGTTCGGCGGTGACTTTTCCTTGTTGTAGCAACACCTTACTGTTACTCTATGTCTATTAAAGTTTCCCTACATTAATAACCAAGGTACCTACAAGAGTCTAACCTTGATGTGTCACATACCCTAATTACTAAGTGAGTTGTTTATAAACATGCATTATTATCTTCACCAATTAACCTTTAGATCCTAGTATCGGGTTGTTCATCTTCTAAGTGCTCAACTCACACCTAGTTCATGATTCCTCCTATAACCGCTCATTCACGACTAGTTCAGGATGTTACCGTCTCTATACACCTAGCATTATTTACTACTAGTTCCGGACCATATTAAGTCAAAACCTAATATCAATTCTATGGGTGCTCCCACTTATCCGGCCAGATTACGAGAAACGTTATTAAACTGCAAGAAAGTAAATAACAAACATAATACATAAATATCATTTATTATAACTTAGACTCAGTCACAGACTCCAAATATTCATTGGGGAGTTCATCTTCTCCACCACAACCTAAGGCATCTATTACAAAAGACTACATATTTAAATTACAATAAAGAAATTATAACCTAAACATAAAAGCCTAAAGAAAACATACCTTGCTGAGTTAGTTTTCCCGTAAGGGGAGAAAACTATGTCCTATAGAGCTCCTCTGAACCTCTCCTTATAGTAGAGAGTGTTCTACTATTTCTGAATGAATTAAACAATGAATAGGAGGCTCTATTTATAGTTTTCGTAACGGGCCTCAGCAAGGCATCGTACTGCGATAGGTCCATCGCAGTACGATGTGAAGATTCAGTTCAATCTTATAACTGATCCTGTGCATTTCATCAGCTTGGTCGCCAAGTTATGTCATCGTGCTGCGATATGGTGCATCGTGTTGCGATGAGTAGATTTTCTTCAGATATATTCTTCTGTTTTCTTGGCCAACAAGCAGCTCTCATCGTGGCACAATGAGAGACATCGTGCTGCGATGGAATGCTCAATTTCTTCACTTTTGTGGCTTTTTCTTGTCTTTTGTCATCTTGGACCTTATCTTAATGTTTTTCTCTGCTTTTGTAGGTTTTTCTTCGTATTTGGGCCTGTCTTGGTCATTTTACTACTAATAAATATACTAAAAATACCATAGAAATTCATGTCATTACAACCCCAAACTTAAACTGTTGCTTGTCCTCAAGTAACATGCTGTCAGACAAGATCGTTAGAGGAATAAGAGATAAATAAAGATGATAGGAATTTCACAACCTTTGCTTATATTTAAGCAATGGTACCGCTGATGCTTACCACAACGATCATGCTCAGTCCTGCTAGGCTTAGGAGACGTCGATAGTAGCAAATCGGACAAATGCCCGCAAGAGTCCGTGTTCAACTTTTTTCTCTCTCTCTCTCTCTCTCTCACATTTGTATTTTTTGCTCATAATTGAAAGGGTTATCTCTCAATCATCGTATAACCTGCCATTTTACCATAGGCTTGCACGAACTGTAAGCAACCAATCAAAATTTAATAAACATGCATTATTGGAGGTCTTTTCAGGGTTATAACGTTGCTTAGGTCAAGGTAGGACATTTTTGGGAATAGTAGGCTAAACATTGGAGTTAAGTTCTACTTTGTTGTTCCTTTTTGTGTACGCAACCTTATTCCTTAGGGTGCCTTTTTGTGTTGATGTCAGAGATTAAGAACCGGATGTGTCTTTATATGGTTCTTTTCTATCACTATTTTTGCTCTTTGGCTCTTTCTTTTGCCCTTTGGTTCTTTCTTTTTCATTCATTTTTTTTAAGAGACTATTTTTTTAGGGAATTTTTGATGTTTTCCGGTCTCTTTTTCTTTTATTTTTTTCTTTTTGTAGTGATAGTTCTCCGTATACCCACCCCAAACTTAGAGTTGCTAGTTCCATGAGCAACCCCAAACTTATTTTGTTGCCAAGACTTTCAGAAATATTACCTAACTCCAAAGAGGGTAAATCATTGATTTTCTGGTCTATATGCTTGTATCGTGGTTTGTCACCGAAACAAAATGGATAATTTTTTTACGGCTCAAAATTGGCTAGCAAAGGATATAATATCATAAAGGGTGGCTTGAAAAGGCTCTGGGTTATAACAAACAATTGCCTCAATGAATATATTATCAAATTAACCAGTCAGCAGAGAATTAGTGCAAGTTCTAGAAAATAAACAAGTGCACGGTACTTGATGACAGTAATTTATATGATGTTTTTAATATTATTTATTATTAGTTTAGTAATAGTTTTAGACCAATTACAAGGAAAAAACCTAAAGAAGCAAAGCTACTTGTCCAAGAAGTCAAGAATTGAAGAAGATGCATGAAAAGAGGCTAAAAGGAAGAAAATGTGCAACTTTCAGTCTGCGGACCATAACTTGAGCTACGAGTATCAGAATGAGTTATGTGACCATGCGTTGGAAAGCTAAGACAAAAATCTACAACTTTCGTGTTGAATCAAAAACGTAATTTTGACATCTCATCACAGTACGATGGCATTCATCGTAGTGCAATGGAGCTGCTTGTTGGCCAAGACATCACAAGTTATATTTTTGAAGAAAATCTGTCCATCGTACCACGATGACCTCTATCGTGGTACGATGGCATTTCTTGGTGAACAAGGTAATCAAACGCACATGATCAGTTATAATTTTGAACTGAATCTTGGTATCGCAGCACGATGTGCCTTGCAGCCCAAGTCCAAAAAACTATAAATAGAACTCTCCTCCTTCACAAAAATTCATTCAGAAATTTAGATAACTATTTCTCTATAAGGAGCAAAGGAGGAGGAGCTCTAGGGAAGGAACTTTCCCCCTTTAACGGGAAAGGTAACTTCCTCCGCAAGGTAGCAAGGTTATTGGTATGCATTTATTTAATTCTTGTAATTTAATTATGTGTATTAGTAGCTAACCTCCTTTAGGTTAGGTGGAGAAGATGAACTCCCTTAGGAATGCTGGAATCATGTAAATTGGTACTAAGTTTATATAATTTTCTATTCAGTTTTATTTATTCTATTGTTTATGTTTTAATTACGTAACCCGATTGATAGCTACAATTAGGGGAACACTTTTAGGGATGGTGATATCTAGCATTGCGCCTAGGGCCGTGGTTTATCACTGGCCGGTGATGACAGAAATTTCTACGGTATTTTTAGTATTATTATTAGTAGTAAAATGACCAAGACAGGCCCAAATACGAAGGAAAACCTACAAAAGCAAGAAAAAGCATCAAGACAGAGTCCAAGATGCAAAAAGACAAGAAAAATCCCAAAAAGTGAAGAAATACAGCATTCCATCGCAGCACGATGTGTGCCATCGTGCCACGATGAAAGCTGTTTGCTCGCCAAGAAATCAGAAGCAATAAATCTGAAGAAAATCTTTCCATCGCACCACGATGCCCTATATCGCAGCACGATAGAGTAACTTGGCGCCCAAGCTGATGAAATGCACAGGATCAGTTATAAAATTGAACTGAATCTTCACATCGCACTGCGATGAGCTCAACGCAGCACGATGCCTAGCTGAGGCCCATTACGAAAACTATAAATAGAGCATCTCTCCTTCACAATTATTCATTCAGAAATAGTAGAACACTCTCTACTATAAGGAGAGGTTCAGAGGAGCTCTATTGGGCATAGTTTTCTCCCCTTACGGGAAAACTAACTCAGCAAGGTATGATTTCTTTAGGCTTTTGTATTTAGGTTATAATTTCTTTATTGTAATTTAAATATGTAGTCTTTATTATTTATGCCTTAGGTTGTGGTGGAGAAGATGAACTCCCCAATGAATATTTGGAGTCTGTGATTGAGTCTAAGTTATAATAAATGATATTCAGTAATTATGTTTGTATTTACTTTCATGCACTTTAATAACGTATTTTCGTAATCTGGCCGGATAAGCGGGAGCGCCCATAGAATTGTTATCAGGTTTCGACTTGGTATGGTCCAGATCTCGTAGTAAAAAAAATTCTAGGTGAATAGAGACGGTAACGTCCTGAACTAGTCGTGAACTGAGCGGTTAGAGGAGGAATCATGCACTAGGTGTGATCTGAACACTTAGAAGATGAACAGCCCGATACTAGGACCTAGAGGTTAATTGGTGAAGGTTATAATGCATGTTTATAAACAACTCACTTAGTAATTAGGGTATGTGACACATCGAGGTTAGACTCTCGTAGGTACCTTAGTTATTAATGTAGGGAAACTTTAATAAACATAGAGTAATAGTAAGGTATTACTACAACAAGGATAATTCACCGCCGAACATAATCTAAATAACTATGTTATATACTTGTCATGCCAAATATGAAGAAGGGAGGGAGTCCAACCACCACACCTAGCCTGTATATTTCTTGAATCTATTTATTTATACATTCTGCATTTATATTTCTGCAAGCATTACGCTAATTTTATAAAAACCTTTTCAAAAACCAAAGCGAATGCAAATTATCACAAACTTAAATAACGCTAGTGAAGCTTCGGCACGATCCCTGTGGATACGAACTCATTATATACACTAGAGTGTGAATTATTACTCGACCATAGACTGGTGCACTTGCCAGACCCTAGTCAAGTTTTTGGCGCCGTTGCCGGGGATTGTGTTTACAAAGCCTTACTAGATTTATTTAAGTTTGCAAAAATATTTCAAAAATACAAAAAAATTAAAAATTCAAAAATCTTGTTGATGATTGTGGATTTTGATCTGTGGAGATTCTGGCTAAGGATAAGTCTTGGTGAAATTCTTTTCCTAGGAAGGACAGATGTCGTACACAATGTCTAGGACAATGTGTCTGTAGTCCAGATGTCTCAGACAACTGGTTCGACAATTGGTTATGAGGATAACAAATATTATTTTAGTACTGAAGTAAATAAAAGCAATAAAATAACACCAGTAATTGTTAACCCAGTTCGGCGCAAATCAACCCTATTCTGGGGGATACCAATCCAGGAAGTGAACACTACTAATCTGAATTAATACTTAGTCTTACAACCATACCAAAAACCCTATTGGCATGTATGCCTTTTCTTAATCCTAGCAATCTTCTACTCAAGGGCTAACTCCCCCTGAATATGAGAACCTACCTAACTCCCTCTAATCACTAATCCCAAGTGACAACAACTTTAAACTACAAAGTTTAAAGACTTAGTTGAATGGCAACATTCAACAACTGTAGCGGGCTGGAAAATCACTTCCATTTTTCATACAATGAAGTCGCCATCGACGTTTATTTATCCCGTGGGGGGAAAGGAAAATATCGCGAAAACCTTGGTTTAGGTTCGGGAGTTGGTTTATTTTAAAGCTTATTTTAGAATGAGAGCAGCTTGAGTAACTAGTCAACTGTCCGGTCACCAAGACAACTCGGGGAAGAACAAAGCAACTGCCAGGTTCTCCCTTTTTCATCCATTAGTTATTGCAAAAAAGTTTAATTATGTTTCATTATGAAAACCAAAGTCCAAAAGAAAAGATCAAGAGAAACAGAGCAGACACAATAGCAAGAATACAAGTAATAATGATAATGAAGCAAATCTCAAAATAAGCAAAGTATAGATGCAAATGCATGAATCAAGATGATATAAATGAACAATGCAAGTAAGCAATACTAAAGGATCATGTATGAAACAATAAATTAAATATGGTACGAAAATGAAGTTGCGAGCAATTAAATAAATACATGTAAGTATGAATGAACAATTAAACACAAGCACACATGATTAACCTAATCTAATTAGGGTTGAACAATTTATTGTGCAAGAGAAAATGACCCAAAAGTACTTAGAAAAGTAACTTGAACCACTTAAGCACTTATTTAAATAAGCTAAAAAGCACTTAAGTTAGAAAAAGGACTTATGAAAATAAGTTGAAAAAAAGTTTGGAAAAGTTTGTACCCAGTGACAACTGTGTATGAATTAATCTTGTGCAAAAATTTGGATCAAATAAGCTAAAGAGCTTAATGAAATCTCAAATAAGCACTTATGAATAAAACAACTTAATTAAGAATCACTTATGAAAATAAGTTGAAAAAGTTTGGAGATGATTTGTATACAGTGACAACTGTGTTTAAATCAATGTTGTGCAAGAATTAGGGTCAAATAAGCTAAAGAGCTTTTTGAAACCCTAAATAAGCACTTATACGCAAAACAACTTAATTGAGAATCACTTATGAAAATAAGTCAAAAAGTTTGAAAATCACTTGCATACAGTAAGTACTGTACTTAGATCAATGTTGTGCATGTGTCGAGATCTAATAAGCTAAAAAGCTAATTGGAATCATCAATAAGCACTTATTCACTTTTAGGTTTAAAATCAATTAATCAAAAATAAACACTTAAACAAGTTAGAAAAGTTCAAAAATGAAGTTAGCATGATATAAGCATAAACAGTGACTTAACAAGCTTAAATAAGCTAATAAGTCACATAAGTGCTTTTACAAATAAGCTAAAAATCACTTATAATCATAAGTCAAGGGGGGGTGCAAATTATTCGGGAACAGTAAAAAGATGGGGGTGCTTATAGTAATTCTGGGCTTAAAAGCCCAGCCACGCTCAGTCAAACAAAAAACAACAAGTCAATACAAAAATGATCATGTGTGGAGACGTGATAAGGTGCATGGTAAGGATTTAAAACCTGGGTGGACGGATGAATCTGACGCGCGTGATTTAAAAATCACAATCTAATCTGGTCCGTTCATCTTCACGCGCGCTATCCAGCGGCTGAGATTCAAGCTGGGCGAGAGATGAAGATCTTCATCTTCTCCGGTGAAGCTCGCCGGTTCTTCACGGTGGTCCGGTCGCCGGAGACGCCAAACGGCGTCGATTCAGGCAAGGGGGTAGTCTATCTCGCTCGATTTTTCGCAAGGATCACGAATATCACCTTGGTTTTTATTGGAACGGCCTGAAAAGACGAATACGAAGCAAAAACGAGATGGAACCAAAAATGGTAAAACGTGATACAGCTCAAATTAAATCAAATTGGCCATGGATTAAGCTTCTAAGGTCCTGTACGAACACGAAGAAGGTGAAATCAAGTCAAATGGTGCTCTGAATCTCTCTACCCATTACCTTTGGTTTCCAACTTTTTTGAGGTTTGGTTATGGTATTTCTGGATGGTTTTGATTACGATTTGGAGCTGGTATAATCTACTGGGAGTGTTTGGAAGCTTATTTGATGAAGAAATTGAAGTTTGAAAGTGGTTTTAATGGATTTTGAATTTTGAGAAAAGAGAGAAAAAGTTGATGAATTTTTTATGAATTGGTTCTGATTTTTTCCTCTAGGGTTCTGTGGCTGCGCAAATGAGGCTTGGTGAGGGCTTATATATGATTGGAATTAGGTTAGAATCAATGAGAATGAGGGTAGAAAGGACAAAGTGTAAATGATTGGTTTTTGTGATTTTTTGTTTATGGATAATGTGGAATTTTGAGTTGTACTATGGTGAGGTGTAAGAAAAAGAAGGTTCTAGGTCTCTAATGATAAGCATGATGATGTGTTAATGCTTTGGGATTTTCTAAGATTTTTTGGAACAAATAACAAATTAAAATAACACATAAAATAATAAAATAAAAATAAATAATGCAAAATAAAAATATGCATGATGATGAAATGTGATCATGCAAAATGATTATGGATTAAAAATGAGAAAAAAAGGATTTAAATTTGATGTTAAAAAGGTTTCTTGAAATGCAAGTAACTAACTAAAAATAAATAATAAATAAGAAATAAAAATTAATGGAAGGGCAAAATGGTAAATATGGCCCTTTATGATCATGCCATGCAAGAAAAATGATTCCATTTATTTTTGTGCCAAGTTTGACTTTTTCAATTTAAAAATTGACTTTGTTGACTTATTTTAGTCAAAGTGTTGACTTTGTTGACTTATTTTCTAAAAAATGCAAAAGTGAAAAATATCATGGGGCAAAATTAGGGTATGACAGCTGCCCCTATTTAATTAGCTTAAACCATAAGAATGCGAATAACCCTGTTATTCGTATTCTTTTGGTGGAAGATAATTAAATACAAAATGCCCTAATTTTGCTTGGGCATGAGTGATGATAAATAGATAAGTGGATCGAGTATACCTGTTTTAGCTTTCCTACTAGGGAAACTCAAATATACCTGCTGTCATTCCTTTTGGGGAACCGAACAAAGCTGAAGATGTTTGCTGTCATTCCTTTTGGGGAACCGGACAAACTGATGTCATTCCTGTTGGGGAACCGGACAAACTGATGTCATTCCTGTTTGGGAACCGGACAAGGTTGCTGTCATTCCTGTTGGGGAACCGAACAAGGTTGCTGTCATTCCTGTTTGGGAACCGGACAAGGTTGCTGTCATTCCTGTTGGGGAACCGGACAAACTGATGTCATTCCTGTTGGGGAACCGGACAAACTGATGTCATTCCTGTTGGGGAACCGGACAAACAAATGTCATTCCTGTTGGGGAACCGGACATAGTTGAAGATGTTTGCTGTCATTCCTGTTTGGGGAACCAGACGAAGCTGGGGAAATTTTCTTGTCATTCCTATTAGGGGAACCGGACAAGGTTGCTGAAATTTGGCTTGTCATTCCTATTAGGGGAACCGGACAAACTGTTGAAACTTTCTTGTCATTCCTGTTAAGGGAACCGGGCAAGGTTGCTGAAATTTGGCTTGTCATTCCTATTAGGGGAACCGGACAAACTGTTGAAACTTTCTTGTCATTCCTGTTAAGGGAACCGGGCAAGGCTGCTGAAATTTGGCTTGTCATTCCTATTAGGGGAACCGGACAAATTGATGAAATTTTCTTGTCATTCCTGTTAAGGGAACCGGGCAAGGTTGTTGAAATTTGGCTTGTCATTCCTATTAGGGGAACCGGACAAATTGATGAAATTTTCTTGTCATTCCTGTTAAGGGAACCGGGCAAGGTTGTTGAAATTTGGCTTGTTATTCCTATTAGGGGAACCGGACAAATTGATGAAATTTTCTTGTCATTCCTATTAGGGGAACCGGACAAGGTTGTTGTCATTCCTGTTGGGGAACCGGACAAGGTTGTTGTCATTCCTGTTTGGGAACCGGACAAGGTTGATGTCATTCCTGTTTGGGAACCGGACAAGGTTGTTGTCATTCCTGTTTGGGAACCGGACAAGGTTGATGTCATTCCTGTTGGGGAACCGGACAAAGTTGATGTCATTCCTGTTGGGGAACCGGACAAGGTTGTTGTCATTCCTGTTTGGGAACCGGACAAAGTTGATGTCATTCCTGTTGGGGAACCGGACAAAGTTGATGTCATTCCTGTTTGGGAACCGGACAAAGTTGATGTCTTGTAGAAGAATTTTTCCAGAAAATCTGCCATTCACTGGGGAGGAGATTTTTCCAACTAATCTGCTGAGGAGACAGTTTATCAACCGAGTCGCCGGGGAAGAAGGTCAGACTGCCTTTCTTATGATTAAGTGACCAAAAGCTGTATTCTGCGAGGAGTTACCTTTAAACCTGCTTTACGAATGCATGTTTATCATGATTATTTATGCATGAAATGAAATGCATGATTAATGATGACATGAAATGACTGTGTGCTATTGGAAGTCGGGTTTCAACATGGGTGTTAATGAACACTGGGTTTTATTTGGGTTCCATTGGATATTGGATTTTGAGTGGATGCCAATAATGATTGGACTTGGAGGCGATGCCAATAATGATTGGTCTTTGGGGGTGTGCCAATAATGATTGGACTTTGAAGGTGTGCCAATAATGATTGGACTTTGAAGGTGTGCCAATAATGATTGGACTTTGAAGGTATGCCAATAATGATTGGACTTTGAAGGTGTGCCAATAATGATTGGACTTTGAGGGTCTGCCAATAATGATTGGACTTGTTAATGCAAGATTAGGTTCTTGATTATGGATGTTTGATTTGGCTATTTGGTTTTGAGGTTATTGGATATGTGGTGTGGGGCATACCTGATGCTTGAATGAAATGACGTGATCAATGCATGTTAATGATTTACATGAATGAAATGACATGACTAATGCATGACGACGACTGATGCCCCTATGGAGGGTGGGAATGTTTCGGGTATCAAGGCTTTTTGTGGAATGATGGCTTGATGTTATTCCCCGACACCAGTTCCGGACTTAATGGTTGCAGATGTTCATCAGGCTTTGCCTGAGTAGCTTTGAAGATATAGGGAGAACCTGCCCCTATGTATCTTATCTTGCTCCAGTCGGTTGGGCATTTGAAGTGCTTTGCCTTGACCTTCGGCCAACTTACTGATATTGGTTCTCCCTTTCTGAGAGGTGTGCCCCTAGATTGAGCCATTCTGAAACATGTTTGGCTGGGCCAACAAGATCCTCATGTGATCTGCCCCTAGTCATCAGAGTTTGCTTTTGATTGGCAGAATCCCAAGGTGACTTGCCCCTGATTAAGAGCGTCTTGATTGGCAGAATCCCAAGGTGATTTGCCCCTGATTAGGCGCGTCTTGAACTGACTCATTAGGTCCTTGAAATCTGGGTTTTGATACCGCTTTCCAGGATGCGATCTTAGGACACTCTGTCCATGGTGAATGACCTTTCTAAGGGATGTGCCCCATGATTAAATGAAGTTCTGAGATAGTTGCCCCAGATTAGTCCAATGTTCTTCTTGATTGCTCGGTATCAACTCAGAGTTGGAGCTTCTTTATTGTCAGGTGATGACTTGCAGATAAACCTGTTTGTTTGGAATAGTAATTCTAATGCCATTTTAATGCAAGTTTTGAAATTGAAGTTGAGATGGTATTTATGTACAATGGATGTATATGGTGGAAGAAAGTGTGAGAGTATGATATTAACAAAAGATTTTTGGGAGTCAGGTTAACGCAACCTTGCTACCGTATGCTTTCAAGCTAAACCTTGCTTCAATTAGGTCTTTTGAGGGTTATAACGTGGTCTGGTTCACGGTTTCTGAATAAAAGGATATAAGGCTCAAAGTTTGATTTTAACCCGCCCTCTTCGTGATGATCTTCAGTCCTAAGTTCAATTAACTCCACTCATGTGTTCAAGTCCCAAGAGGTTTTTGAGATTGTGATGGTGATAATATGATGGCTCGGGAACCGAAGATGCGTTTCCCCCTTTTTTGTGGCAGTCACATTGCCTTTTGTTTTAGTCATATGATCTTGTTTTGTCGTGAGTCTTGGTGACATTCACTTTTTGCATTTTTTTTTCATTTTTTTTTCAATCCCTAACTTTTGCCTAGACTATTCTTTTGCATTTTTAGTCTAGCGGGATACCCTAATTTTTGCCTAAGCCATTTTGAGGTTTTGACTTAGCGGGCTTTTCTTTCTCTCTTTTTTTTATTTTGTTTGGCAAATTGTGACTGCCTTGATAATGGGTGATGAGGAACACCTTATTGAGTTTTGCTTTTCTCTTGAAACTCGAACGCATGGTCGAGTTAATTGAACACTACCCTGCCCCGGGTTAAGATTGCGGGTTTTTCGTATAGAAAGAAACACCAACTTCTGGGCTCAAAAGGGGTGACTACGGATTATCTTCCTTATTTCTCCGGTGTTTGGGGATTTGAAACAATGCCTTACATCATCAGCAAAGTTTTATTCGAAAGCATACCGTAGCTACTTGGTTATTTCATTTTTCATCATCCTCTCTCCAATCTTTGTTCAATCAGAAATGATAAAGAAAGAAATGAAATGAGGCGTATTAACATACATTTTTGCTTTTGTGAAGTAGAAGAGAGAAAAGTGAATGGACATGAAAGAATGGATTCAAAACATGCATTATTATTTCATTAAGATTACCATTGCAAACAAACAAAGTTTAACTGTAAGTAAATACTTAGAAAACAGGGAAAATACAAAAAGGAAACAGCCTAAATGATAATTTTTGTAGCTTGATTCAATCCTTGACTTCTTCAACTGGCATCCACAGATGGATCTACATGATCGGGCAATGGATTAACCTTCACGGTGTGGCTCTCCCTCTTTGAAAGTCAACAGTTTCTGCTCAATGAGCTCTTGAACCTTGTTTTTGAATGTCCTACAATTGTCCGTAGAGTGACCTTCGGCATCAGCATGGTATGCACATTTGGCCTTGGTATCATACCAAACAGGGAATGGCGCAGTCCTTGGCCTTAAAGCTTCTGGGGTCACCATCCCATTGTGCACCAGATATGGCAGAAGCTGACTATATGACACAGGAATCGGATCAAAGACCTTTTTAGCTCGCTGCTGAGTCTGTTGTACTTGCTGAGTTCTTTGAAGCACAAGATTCACAGGCACTTGGAAAGAGTACCCTTGAGGTTGCTGATGTTGTGCAGCTGCCCTATATGGATACTGGAGGCATGGGATTTGAGTTGGTGATGTTGGACCATTTTGGGAAGTAGCAACATTTGACTCATCTTCCTTGAAAGTTAATAATTTCTGATCAATGAGCTCTTGAACCTTGTGTTTGAAAGCCCTACAGTTCTCGACGTTGTGTCCAGGTGACCCATTATGATAGTCACATCTAGCATTCTCATCAAAACCAGGTGGATATGGTGGTGACACGGGGTCAAGGGGTTTTAGCTGAACCAACCCTTTATAGAGTAAGCGTGGCAGGATTTGCCCATATAGCATGGGTATACGATCATAGTGCACATTTCTCCTTTCCCTTCGGGGCCCGTGTTGGTTCTGCTGATGTCCCAAGTTCTGTGTGAACTGTCCTGACTGGGAATGATTCAAAGGCGTCTGTATTGCATGTTTTGGAAACCCTTGGAATTGTTGAGGTTGACCAACTGTTGGATACTGATGATCGAAGCATGGGGTGCGAGCAAACACCGTTGAGCGAGAGTGAGAGTGAAGTGAGCTGACATTGTTGGGCAAGAATGATTCCATCATCCTTAGCTTGCCCTCTATTACCTTGAACTTTTGGCGAGTCACCTAACTTGGGGATACAACAGATTTTCCCTTAGAGACATCACCCTTAGGGGCATTCTTGTAGTCCTCTGGATGTTGAGGCATGGCCAAACTAGGTTGGACCTGATGAGTTCTTGGCCGGCCAATCAGAAATTCAGTGTCGGTGCCCATTGGCTCTTGGGTGACTTGAGCAGCTGCAGAAGTATGTCCGGAAGATGAGCTGAATGAAGGCCAAACCACATTTGACAATGAGGGGTCAATTGAAAAATTTGCCCCTACTGTTGCATCATCCACTCTTATAACTTGATGTGAAGGCAAGCCAAGACTAGCTAGCATTTCCAAAACACGGTCCAACTTGTCGGTCACTTGGTCCACATCGCCTCTCAAGGCATCAATCTGCTTCTGCATATTTTCCATGATTTCCTCGAAATGCTTTGAGTCCGGTATCAGTGTCGGGAATGAAGCTGTTGATGTGAACGAGTGAAGATGAGATAATGATTTTGTGTATGAATGCAAATGCATGTAAAAGTCTTTTATGCTTTATCACTTTATTTTTTATGCAAATGTTATGCAAAAATATTTTTGTCATGATTTTTTATGAATGAATGCATGGATGCACTTTTGTAGCAGATTCTGTCACAATGAAGCATAGGTTTGAACATCATTTCTGAGGTTGGAAGGCTCAAAGTTACCTGTAACCCATCCCTCTCACATGTTGTTCTAAGGTTGATATGGTCCTTCTCCTCTAGGTAAGGTCATTGCACAACCTTGACTCGGGTTCTAAACAGAGGTCCCTAATAACAAGGTTTGGTTCTAGACCGGTCAACAAAAGGTCCCTAGAGTCACGGACCCTCCAAGAAAACATCAGAGACACTGGTCAACTGTCCCGTGTCCTGACATTCTCAAGAGAATCTACTCTAGGCGAGGTGATTATGCCGGAGTCACTAGTCAACTGTCCGGTGACCCAACATAAAGACCCCTAGCTTAGCCTAAGCTTTTCTCAAGCTCGGGTGTAGAGCTTCTCACAGTAACCACGCCACAAGGGCAAAAGAAAAATAAAAGAAGGAGTAGAAGAAGAGAAACAGCCAATCCAAGCAGATATAATTGACAGAAAAATAAAAGATAAGGCAAGATATTGCAAACCTGAAAGAGCAAACAAACGAACAAACCAACTAAACTGGGCTTAACTCTCAAGTCTCCCCAGTGAAGTCGCCAGCTGTAGCGGGCTGGAAAATCACTTCCATTTTTCATACAATGAAGTCACCATCGACGTTTATTTATCCCGTGGGGGGAAAGGAAAATATCGCGAAAACCTTGGTTTAGGTTCGGGAGTTGGTTTATTTTAAAGCTTATTTTAGAATGAGAGCAGCTTGAGTAACTAGTCAACTGTCCGGTCACCAAGACAACTCGGGGAAGAACGAAGCAACTGCCAGGTTCTCCCTTTTTCATCCATTAGTTATTGCAAAAAAGTTTAATTATGTTTCATTATGAAAACCAAAGTCCAAAAGAAAAGATCAAGAGAAACAGAGCAGACACAATAGCAAGAATACAAGTAATAATGATAATGAAGCAAATCTCAAAATAAGCAAAGTATAGATGCAAATGCATGAATCAAGATGATATAAATGAACAATGCAAGTAAGCAATACTAAAGGATCATGTATGAAACAATAAATTAAATATGGTACGAAAATGAAGTTGCGAGCAATTAAATAAATACATGTAAGTATGAATGAACAATTAAACACAAGCACACATGATTAACCTAATCTAATTAGGGTTGAACAATTTATTGTGCAAGAGAAAATGACCCAAAAGTACTTAGAAAAGTAACTTGAACCACTTAAGCACTTATTTAAATAAGCTAAAAAGCACTTAAGTTAGAAAAAGGACTTATGAAAATAAGTTGAAAAAAGTTTGGAAAAGTTTGTACACAGTGACAACTGTGTATGAATTAATCTTGTGCAAAAATTTGGATCAAATAAGCTAAAGAGCTTAATGAATTCTCAAATAAGCACTTATGAATAAAACAACTTAATTAAGAATCACTTATGAAAATAAGTTGAAAAAGTTTGGAGATGATTTGTATACAGTGACAACTGTGTTTAAATCAATGTTGTGCAAGAATTAGGGTCAAATAAGCTAAAGAGCTTTTTGAAACCCTAAATAAGCACTTATACGCAAAACAACTTAATTGAGAATCACTTATGAAAATAAGTCAAAAAGTTTGAAAATCACTTGCATACAGTAAGTACTGTACTTAGATCAATGTTGTGCATGTGTCGAGATCTAATAAGCTAAAAAGCTAATTGGAATCATCAATAAGCACTTATTCACTTTTAGGTTTAAAATCAATTAATCAAAAATAAACACTTAAACAAGTTAGAAAAGTTCAAAAATGAAGTTAGCATGATATAAGCATAAACAGTGACTTAACAAGCTTAAATAAGCTAATAAGTCACATAAGTGCTTTTACAAATAAGCTAAAAATCACTTATAATCATAAGTCAAGGGGGGGTGCAAATTATTCGGGAACAGTAAAAAGATGGGGGTGCTTATAGTAATTCTGGGCTTAAAAGCCCAGCCACGCTCAGTCAAACAAAAAACAACAAGTCAATACAAAAATGATCATGTGTGGAGACGTGATAAGGTGCATGGTAAGGATTTAAAACCTGGGTGGACGGATGAATCTGACGCGCGTGATTTAAAAATCACAATCTAATCTGGTCCGTTCATCTTCACGCGCGCTATCCAGCGGCTGAGATTCAAGCTGGGCGAGAGATGAAGATCTTCATCTTCTCCGGTGAAGCTCGCCGGTTCTTCACGGTGGTCCGGTCGCCGGAGACGCCAAACGGCGTCGATTCAGGCAAGGGGGTAGTCTATCTCGCTCGATTTTTCGCAAGGATCACGAATATCACCTTGGTTTTTATTGTAACGTCCTGAAAAGACGAATACGAAGCAAAAACGAGATGGAACCAAAAATGGTAAAACGTGATACAGCTCAAATTAAATCAAATTGGCCATGGATTAAGCTTCTAAGGTCCTGTACGAACACGAAGAAGGTGAAATCAAGTCAAATGGTGCTCTGAATCTCTCTACCCATTACCTTTGGTTTCCAACTTTTTTGAGGTTTGGTTATGGTATTTCTGGATGGTTTTGATTACGATTTGGAGCTGGTATAATCTACTGGGAGTGTTTGGAAGCTTATTTGATGAAGAAATTGAAGTTTGAAAGTGGTTTTAATGGATTTTGAATTTTGAGAAAAGAGAGAAAAAGTTGATGAATTTTTTATGAATTGGTTCTGATTTTTTCCTCTAGGGTTCTGTGGCTGCGCAAATGAGGCTTGGTGAGGGCTTATATATGATTGGAATTAGGTTAGAATCAATGAGAATGAGGGTAGAAAGGACAAAGTGTAAATGATTGGTTTTTGTGATTTTTTGTTTATGGATAATGTGGAATTTTGAGTTGTACTATGGTGAGGTGTAAGAAAAAGAAGGTTCTAGGTCTCTAATGATAAGCATGATGATGTGTTAATGCTTTGGGATTTTCTAAGATTTTTTGGAACAAATAACAAATTAAAATAACACATAAAATAATAAAATAAAAATAAATAATGCAAAATAAAAATATGCATGATGATGAAATGTGATCATGCAAAATGATTATGGATTAAAAATGAGAAAAAAAGGATTTAAATTTGATGTTAAAAAGGTTTCTTGAAATGCAAGTAACTAACTAAAAATAAATAATAAATAAGAAATAAAAATTAATGGAAGGGCAAAATGGTAAATATGGCCCTTTATGATCATGCCATGCAAAAACCATGCAAGAAAAATGATTCCATTTATTTTTGTGCCAAGTTTGACTTTTTCAATTTAAAAATTGACTTTGTTGACTTATTTTAGTCAAAGTGTTGACTTTGTTGACTTATTTTCTAAAAAATGCAAAAGTGAAAAATATCATGGGGCAAAATTAGGGTATGACAACAACAAAGCTTCAAAGTATCAAACAACGATACTAAGAGCCACAAAGCTGCAAAGTATCAAACAACGATACTAAGGCCCCGTTTGGCCCGGCTTATTTTTTACTTTTTATTTTAGCTTAAACGAAATAAAGAAGTATAAAATTATATTTGACACTATTTCTCCTTAAAAGTATTTGAGAAATAAAGTAAAGAAGTAAAAAATAAAAAAAAATTAAGTCAAACACAATTTTTTCCTTCTTTACTATTTTTAAGGAGAAGAAAAAAAGAGGAAAATAAGCCGGGCCAAACGGGGCCTAAGAGTCACTAATGCTTTTGCGCAGTAGGCACAAAGCTTTGAACTCACAATCTTCAGTTCTTGTGGGTTGAGTTTTAAGCTCTATGTTGAGTTCTATTTATAGGCGTGCAAGTCTTCAGATTATCTTCAGTCTTTCAGATGCACTACAATTAAGAGTTAGTTTTAAAACAAACTTGTTTAAAAACAAACTCCAAAAGATAAAGAAATTAATCTTTATACACAAATTAAATACGATTCCAAATCGTATCTAACACTTAAGATTAATAACAAACTTTATCATTAATCCTAATCTCAGCTTGTAACTTAAAGATTCGTGCTTTATTCAAATTTAAACAAACACGTGTGCTTAATGGATAAGCTTTATCTTTTAAGCTGAACTGGGCCAAGATGTCCTACCCACATGTCTTAGGACATCTTGTTCGACATGTTACCCAAACATGCTCTGAACCCAGTGACAAGATGTCTAAGACATCTTGTTCAACATGTTGCATCTGCACATCTTCAATATGCACAAGTTGTTTAGACTTAATTACTTTAGCATTGGTGCTTTAGTTAAGTCACTCTGACCAAGTTGTTTTAGCCTTATGATGCAGCCAATCTCAGAAGAACTACAATCTCCCCCTTTGGCAAATTATGGCTAAAACAACCACAAACCACTTTGTTGAATGTGCACTCTTCAGTCTTCAATCTTCAAATTGATCTTTGTTGATGCAATCTTCTGTTCTGAGATCTTTAGGTCTTCAATGTCTTTGATCTTCAAAATCTTGTGTGTCTTCAATATTCAAGACTTCTTTAATCTTGAATGTGTGATGAACCTAATCTAGTATGAGACAGTCTTAATCTTGTCTTCATATGATCCATTACAATGAATTTTCTAAGTCTAGAGATGAGATACCTAGTGACTAAGTGAACCAAAGTCTAGAGTTGCAACGGAAAGTACTTAATCAGAGTGATCAAGACTTACTAGACTTTTTAGAGGTTCAATCTTAGCATTTTAATTATGCTCTGGACACACTTAGTTAAGCATATATAGCTTTTAGTTTTTAATTTTTTTCTAAAGCTTGCCATCTACATCCGTAAGCAAGAGAAGATTCTACTTGCTAAAGTGTTGTTCTTAGCATCAATTATTTCTCCCCCTTTTTATCATAATTTGACAAAGGTTTACAGGAAAATATTCATTGATTTTAAAGAGAGAACAACTTACAAAATGCACTATCAAGTGCCGGATGTCAAAGCCTCCAATGTCTAAGACATTTGGTAGGCCACAATACAAGAAGTAGAACAGAAAAAGGAAAAATACAGAAGTACTTATTTTCCTATATTAAGAGTCTGTTCTTCAAACTTCTTCTTCTTGTTGCTATGCTTCAGCTTGAGCAGCTCCAACTTCATCTTCACCTTCCTCCATGATGGACCTGATCAGATTGTCCACATGGGTCTTCCTTGCTGTGCTGGTCTTGATGGTTTCTTCCAAGGTCTTTGAGATTTGCCTTAGTTCAGCCAGAACATCATTCTTGTTTGCTCTAGGCATGGAGCTTGATGCTTCAGCAATCTCCTTCATCTTTGGGAACACAATGTCTGGGACATGTGTACCAACAAAGAGTTTTTAGTCAAAACTCAGAACTTGAGACTTCTTGGTTGGAGCTTCATCAGCGTACATGATGTTACATATTGCCTTAAGATCATTCTAGTTATTAGGCAGGGAAAGGCAATGGGCGGCTTTACTGCATAAGTTTCAGCATGCTTCATGGTTTGATTGAAAACATGATCCCCAAAATTGATGTTCTTCTTGGTCCCTATGAGATAGATCATCTTTTCCAGCATTGGAGTGATTCCAGAACCATGATTGATAGGTGCCCAGTTTGCAGCTCCAATTCTATTGAGGATAGCATACTTGACACTAAGACATCCTGTAGATAATAATCCTTTCTTAGGCCATTCATTTACTTGACCTCATGTAATCTCCTTAGTCGCCTCCCTGACTAGTTCAGCTTCATCACCTTCAATGGTTGGATTTCTACCAAGATACTTATTGATGGTTGTTGGAGAAAACTTCACACCTTTTCCTCTGACTCGTACCTTTTTGAATTCCTCACTTCCTTCACTGCAAGCACTGGTGATGTTTACACTAAATTCTTTTACCAGCATCTCATAGCAGTTGCCCAAGTTCTTCACAGTCTTCATCAGCTCAGCAGCTTCTAAGAGCTCGATGATTTCTTTGCATTCTAGAGCTTCTTGATTAAGCTCTCTTTCTTGAGCAATTCTTCTCTGGTAGACAAACCTCCACTTCTGAGCACTTTCTTCAGAATGGAAGGAGACCATATCCATTGGTGCTGGTGGGATGTTTGCAGGAATTCTTCTTCCTCCAATTCTTTTCTTCCCAGCGGTCGTGATGTCCAGGACATCTGGTTCACCATCAGTGTCAGAGTCACTTACAGCTACAACCTGTTTCTTTTTCTTTTTCTCACCAACAGCTTTCTTCTCTGCCTTTCTCTTTCCTTTCTTTGCAGTAGCCTGAGTCTCTACTTGCTTAGACTTGTACGTCTTAGCTCTCCTTTTGATTGGAATGCTAATTCGTACACCTTCACTTTCATCAGGGTCTTCTTCTTCAAAGCTTTGTTGAGGTTGACTTCCTTTCTTCAAGTCTTGAAGAATGTTTGCTAGAGGAACCTCATCTACATCCTCTTGTTCTTCTTGTATTTGATCTTGAACTTCTTGTTCTTGAGGAGGTGGATCAAGACCGGATGTTGAAACATGTGGTTCGACATTAGGTGCTGGAACCTCTGTTGAAGTTGTAGTCTGATCCAAGTTGGGATCGTCTTCTTGAGGTCTTGATGAGATGATAGTGGCTGTTTCTGATGGAGGAACTTCATTGGTTGATGAGGGAATATGCTTAGCTGTCTTGTCATGATGTTCATCAGGTGATGTCGTTGTGAGTGCTTCACCGGATGTTTTGACATGTGACCCTTCAGGTTTCTTTTGTGATTCTTGACTCTCAGAAGGTTAACATTCAGGTTTTGAAGGCTCTTGTTCATGAATTTTGTCATTCCCCGTTGCATGAACTTTTGCCTTTTTAGGATTCTTCTTCTTCTTTAAACACTTAGACTTCTTCTTGATTTCGTCTTCTGTTGGAGGAATCATACTGATTGGTACAACGTTTGTGATGGTTCCTTGTTGATCAACACAGAAATCTGAAACCCTAGGCATTTGAGAGGTTGCCTCTTCTGTTTGTGTCTTTGAATCATCTGGATTTGAGTTGTTGTTCTTAGATGATTGTTGAGACATTGTTGAAGGAGGTTCTTGAGAAGAATGAGTTTCTGATTCTTTGAGAGGGATGTCAGACAATATGTTGAGACGTTTGGTAGTGTCACATATGAGGTCCTAGTAGCCTTTTATAGATTGATTGAGAACTTAAGGCTACCTCTTTTTACGTGCAGATGTTTATTGTTTCTTTACTCTGCACGTTACCTCTATAGTGCTTATGACACGTTTTTGAGCGTGTGAATACCCAAAGGCACTCTAACACTCCCAACCAAAATCTCTTCAGCTCCTTGTCCATTGTACAGATGTTGGGACATCTGGTGGGACATCTTGTCAATATCTCGCTTGGCAGACAAGTAAGCTATTTCTAGACCATTGTCTTGAGGTGTCCAAGTATAGCACTTATCACTTGACTTTGTCCCTTTCATCATTACCTCTTGATCATTAGCAATGGTGCATTCATGGTTGTTGAAGTGCACTTTTAGTCCTTGTTCACATAGTTGACTAATGTTAATCAAGTTTGCAGTGAGACCTTCTACTAGTAGAACATCATCTAGGAATGGAGTGTTTGGACCAGCTAGTTTTCCAATGCCTATGACTCTACCTTTAACTCTATCCCCAAAGGTAACACTTCCTTTTAAGTGAGACCTTAATTCTCTAAGATATTTCTTATCTCCAGTCATGTGTTTAGAACACCCACTGTCAAAATACCAATTTTTGGATGAAGATATTTCTAGAGAAGTATGAGCCTTTTGGGTTGGTGTTGGCTTCCATACTTTAGTCAGAACTTCCTTGTATTTCATCCTTGGAGGTAGGATCTTCCTTTTGTTCTGTCTTGGTGACTTAGGCTTCTGAGGGTAACCATGGAGAAAGAAGCATTCTGAGATTAGATGCCCAGTTTTTCCACAATGTTTACATCTTTTTTGTGGTCCCTTGTATTCTTTGTATTTGGGGGACACATGTTGAACAAGATGTTGGGACATGTGGTCTGGCATGTGCTTCTTCTGTTGAGCTGAAGGCTGAGTCCTTTGTTTAATCCTTTTCTGCTTGTGTTGAGTAAGATGATGAGTCTTTGTCACCTGTTTCTTTTGTCCAGCAGGTTGTTGAGGTTTGGATTCTGTCTTCTTATCCTTGTGCTGAGAAGGATACTTTGACATGTGGTTTGACATCTGGTCTTGAGAGTTAATCTTTGGGGGATTTTTCTTCTCAGGAGCGTTGCTATAGTTGTCATACCCTAATATCTTCTTGTCACTTGGATTTCTACCAAGCTCAAGGACTTCTTCAAGCATGTCAGTTCCCTTGTTTAGCATTCTCACAGATTTTGTCATCTCAGTGAGTTTTGAATTTGACAGGGTGACTTGTTCTTTCAACACAGCTGTTGATGCTTCTAATGCCTCATTATCTTGTGAAAGAAAGATGACTTGTTCTCTTAAGCCAGCTGTTGATACTTCTTGTGCCTCCTTTTCCTGTGCAAGCAGTGTGACTTGTTCTTCTAAATCAGCTGTAGAAACTTCTAGTGCCTCCTTTTCTAGTGTGAGCAAGGTGACTTGTTTACTCAATTCAGCTGTTGATGCTTCTAGTGCTTCCTTTTCTTGAGTAACTTTCTCCATCTTCTTATCTTGTCTTCTTATAAGTTCACAAGATTGTTCCCATTTAATGGTGAAATTGTTGTATCTCTCATCCAATTCTTCTTGTAGGAGATCTTCATTGCTGATGCTGCTGCTAGTTTCAAATGTTCCAGCAAAGGCTTTGTTTGTTGGTTCTTCTTCCTTTTCTTCCTCAGAACCAGACAAAGTAGCTGCCATTCCCTTTTTCTGTTTCCTGAGAAAGTTTGGACATTCTTGTCTGATGTGTCTAAATCCTTCACATTCAAAACATCTTACTTCTTTGTTTTGCTCAGAAGTATTCTCTTCATTGCTCTTGCCCTGTGACTTGATGTTGGACCTTTTGTCTGGGACATTTGGCTTATACTTGGCTTGTAGCTTACTTAAGGCTCTATTGAAATCCTTTGTAAGGTAAGCTAAAGCTTCTGATAGCTCATCATCAGTTTGACTTTCCTCAGATTTAAAAGCCAGGTTCTTCATCTTCTTCTCTGGTTTATCATCCAGAGACATCTCAAAAGTTTGTAATGAGCCAATAAGTTCATCAACTTTCATTGTGCTCAAGTCTTGAGATTCTTCGATTGCAGTCACCTTCATGTTAAATCTCTTAGGCAGTGACATAAGGATTTTTCTGGCTAACTTTTCTTCAGGTATCTTCTCACCTAAGGCAAAGGTTGAATTTGCTATATCTCGTATTCTAGTGTTGAACTCAGATATAGTTTCTTCATCCTCCATCCTTAAGTTTTCAAATTTTGTGGCGAGAAGTTGCAGCTTTGACATTCGAACTTTTGAGGTTCCTTCATGTGCTGTTTGAAGGATTTCCCAGGCTTGTTTGGCTTCAGTACAAGTGTTGATTAACTTGAACATGTTTTCATCAACACCATTGAATATTGCATTGAGTGCTTTAGAGCTGCCACTTGCCTCAGTTTCTTCTTCTAGACTCCAATCTGCTACTCCTTTTAGGCTTGTGGAGCCATCTGCTGCTGTGATTATTGGATGATTCCACCCAGTGATAATTGTCCTCCATGCTTTTTGATCCATGGATTTGAGAAAGGCAACCATTCTTGCTTTCCAATAATCATAATTTGATCCATCCAAGACTGGTGGTCTGTTGATTGATCCTCTCTTGTCCATCTTGAACAAAATATATCTCCCTGGACCTCACCCAACAGGTTAGGGTGCCTGCTCTGATGCCAATTGAAATTCAGTTCCTAGGCAGGACAGATGTCGTACACAATGTCTAGGACAATGTGTCTGTAGTCCAGATGTCTCAGACAACTGGTTCGACAATTGGTTATGAGGATCACAAATATTATTGTAGTACTGAAGTAAATAAAAGCAATAAAATAACACCAGTTATTGTAAACCCAGTTCGGCGCAAATCAGCCCTACTCTAGGGGATACCAATCCAGGAAGTGAAAACTACTAATCTGAATTATTACTTAGTCTTACAACCATACCAAAAACCCTATTGGCATGTATGCCTTTTCTTAATCCTAGCAATCTTCTACTCAAGGGCTAACTCCCCCTGAATATGAGAACCTACCCAACTCCCTCTAATCACTAATCCCAAGTGACGACAACTTTAAACTACAAAGTTTAAAGACTTAGTTGAATGGCAACATTCAACAACAAAGCTTCAAAGTATCAAACAACGATACTAAGAGCCACAAAGCTACAAAGTATCAAACAACGATACTAAGAGCCACTAATGCTTTTGTGCAGTAGGCACAAAGCTTTGAATTCACAATCTTCAGTTCTTGAGGGTTGAGTTTTAAGCTCTATGTTGAGTTCTATTTATAGGCGTGCAAGTCTTCAGATTATCTTCAGTCTTTCAGATGCACTACAATTAATAGTTAGTTTTAAAACAAACTTGTTTAAAAACAAACTCCAAAAGATAAAGAAATTAATCTTTATCCACAAATTAAATACGATTCCAAATCGTATCTAACACTTAAGATTAATAACAAACTTTATCATTAATCCTAATCTCAGCTTGTAACTTAAAGATTCGTGCTTTATTCAAATTTAAACAAACACGCGTGCTTAATGGATAAGCTTTATCTTTTAAGCTGAACTGGGCCAAGATGTCCTACCCACATGTCTTAGGACATCTTGTTCGACATGTTACCCAAACATGCTCTGAACCCAGTGACAAGATGTCTAAGACATCTTGTTCAACATGTTGCATCTACACATCTTCAATATGCACAAGTGGTTTAGACTTAATTACTTTAGCATTGGTGCTTTAGTTAAGTCACTCTGACCAAGTTGTTTTAGCCTTATGATGCAGCCAATCTCAGAAGAACTACACTTGGTATTTAAGCGATCCGGTGTGATCCACCTCACTTACCTGGGAATTTTCATGGTGACAAAGACACATGAGACAAACAAAAAATAGTTCCACAGAAAATATTTATCCCAGTGCTACTGAGGTGTTTTGTTTAAGTGCATGCAGACAGGTACTCAAGGCACTAGGAAGGCTGGCAACAGCAAATTAAAGACAACATTCTCACAGGAAAACTCTCAAAGTGATGAGAAACGGAATACATTGTAAAAGAGAAAGCTGCAGCAAAAAGTCAATGGTCAGGACGATCATTGGACTAAGAGCTTCCACAGGAAGTAAGTAAGTAAGTAAAAAGGCTGTTAACAGGAATGGTTCGGAAACACAGGAACCATTGGCAAAGATGACAAAGAAAAGAGAGAAAGGTCATCAGTAGAATCAAGCTGAAAATCACCTCTTAAGACCAATTTCTCCTTCAGGAAGAAAGCGCAACAAAGAAAGACATGCATGAATACAAGTTTGGGGTGAGATCACTGCTTTCTATGACGCTGCACCGGTAAATTAGTCGCCAACCGGATAGTTGAGGATATGGTGAAACAGACTTGGTCCTACCAAATCAAGATGGCCAGTGCTTCAAGTTGGAACAAAGAAGCACAGATAGAGAGACATGTTAACCTATCCTCTGTAATGGAGGAAATGCCTCAAGCTAATGAGAGGCTAAACAAGCGCTGCTTGGGAGGCAACCCAAGGATAAGTATTAAGTATTTTCAATTCAGTATTTTTCAATTTAGTTTTTCAATTCAATAAATGTATGCCTAGAATTCTGCATGTCATCTTCATCTGTCAACAACCCTTATTAGAACTTATAAAAAATTAAATAACTGCTTGCTGTTTATTATCTAGTGCATGACTAACTGTTATAGGTAAGATTGCGGCGAAATAAGTTATAAATCTCGATGAGACGAATTTCACATCTTCATACAGAACACCAAAGGTGATTGCTCCGAAGTGCGAAGTTCGGGAGACAGAGAGACGAGTGATGAAGCTGATGTCTGTGAGAAAAGTGTTCAACTTCAGATACCTAAGCCATGTGAGGATTTGAGCCAAATATTTCCAAACGGTATTACCACTTTCTTTCGAATTACTATGAGAGTACCGTGCACTTGTTTATTTTCTAGAACTTGCTATAATTCTCTGCTGACTGGTTAGTTTGATATTATATGCATTGAGGCAATTGTTTGTTATAACCCAGAGCCTTTTCAAGCCACCCTTATTATTATTATTATATCCTTTGCTAGCCAAATTTGAGCCGTAAAAAAAATTAAAATCCCTTTTGTTTCGGTGACAAACCACGATACAAGCCTATAGACCAGAAAAACAAAAAAATTACCCTCTTTGGAGTTAGGCAATAGTTCTCAAAGTCTTGGCAACAAAATAAGTTTGGGGTTGCTCATGGTACTAGCAACGTTTAAGTTTGGGGTGGGTATACGGAGAACTATCACTACAAAAAGAAAAAAAAATGAAAAAGAGACGGGAAAACATAAAAAATTCCCTAAAAAAATTGTCTCTTCAAAAAAAAATAATAAATGAAAAAGAAAGAGCCAAAGGGCAAAAGAAAAGAGCCAAAGGGCAAAGAAAGTGATAGACAAGAACCATACAAAGACACATCCGGTTCCTATTTTCTGATACCAACACAAAAAGGCACCCTAAGGAACACAGGTTGCGCACACAAAAAGGAACATCAAAGTAGAACTTAACTCCAATGTTTAGCCTACTATTCCCAAAAATGTCCCACCTTGACCTAAGCCACGTTATAAACCTGAAAAGACCTCCAAAAATGCATGAATATTAAATTTTGACCGATTGCTTAGAGTTCTTGCAAGCCTATGGTAAAATGGCAGGTTACACGATGATTGAGAGATAACCCTTTCAATTAATGAGCGAAAAACACAAATGTGTGAGAGAGAAAAGTTGGACATGGACTCTTGCGGGCATTTGTCCGATTTGCTACTATTGCCGTCTCCTGAGCCTAGCAGGACTGCGCATGATCGCGGTGGTAAGAAAATCAGCGGTACCATTGCTGAAATACAAAAAGGTTGTGAAATTGCTTTCATATTTATTTATCTCTTGTTTTTCTAACGATCTTGTCTGACAGCATGTTACTTGAGGACAAGCAACAGTTTAAGTTTGGGGTTGTGATGACAGGAATTTCTACGGTATTTTTAGTATTATTATTAGTAGTAAAATGACCAAGACATGCCCAAATACGAAGGAAAACCTACAAAAGCAAGAAAAAGCATCAGAACAGAGTCCAAGATGCAAAAAGACAAGAAAAAGCCCAAACAGTGAAGAAATACAGCATTTTATCGCAGCACGATGTGTGCCATCGTGCCACGATAAAAGCTGCTTGCTCGCCAAGAAATCAGAAGCAATAAATCTGAAGAAAATCTTTCCATCGCACCACGATGCCCTATATCGCAGCACGATGGAGTAACTTGGCGCCCAAGCTGATGAAATGCACAGGATCAGCTATAAAATTGAACTGAATCTTCACATCGCACTGCGATGAGCTCATCGCAGCACGATGCCTTGCTGAGGCCCATTACGAAAACTATAAATAGAGCCTCCCTCCTTCACAATTATTCATTCAGAAATAGTAGAACACTATCTACTATAAGGAGAGGTTCAGAGAAGCTCTATTGGGCATAGTTTTCTCCCCTTACGGGAAAACTAACTCAGCAAGGTATGATTTCTTTAGGCTTTTGTATTTAGCTTATAATTTCTTTATTGTAATTTAAATATGTAGTCTTTATTATTTATGCCTTAGGTTGTGGTGGAGAAGATGAACTCCCCAATGAATATTTGGAGTCTGTGATTGAGTCTAAGTTATAATAAATTATATTCAGTAATTATGTTTGTTATTTACTTTCATGCACTTTAATAACGTATTCTCGTAATCTGGCCGGATAAGCGGGAGCGCCCATAGAATTGATATCAGGTTTCGACTTGGTATGGTCCGGATCTCGTAGTAAATAATGCTAGGTGAATAGAGACGGTAACGTCCTGAACTAGTCATGAACTGAGCGGTTAGAGGAGGAATCATGCACTAGGTGTGATTTGAGCACTTAGAAGATGAACAGCCTGATACTAGGACCTAGAGGTTAATTGGTGAATGTTATAATGCATGTTTATAAACAACTCACTTAGTAATTAGGGTATGTGACACATCGAGGTTAGGCTCTCGTAGGTACCTTAGTTATTAATGTAGGGAAACTTTAATAAACATAGAGTAATAGTAAGGTATTACTACAACAAGGATAATTCACCGCCGAACATAATCTAAATAACTATGTTATATACCTGTCATGCCAAATATGAAGAAGGGAGGGAGTCCAACCACCACGCCTAGCCTCTATATTTCTTGAATCTATTTATTTATACATTCTGCATTTATATTTCTGCAAGCATTACGCTAATTTTATAAAAAACCTTTTCAAAAACCAAAGCGAATGCAAACTATCACAAACTTAAATAACGCTAGTGAAGCTTTGACACGATCCCTGTGGATACGAACTCATTCTATACACTAGAGTGTGAATTATTACTCGACGATGGACTGGTGCACTTGCCAGACCCTAGTCAGCCGACAACTAACTTCAATAGGGTTAATGATATTTAATATTGTGCCTCAAGGTTAGGATTACCCAAGGGTCAGCAACTAACTTATAGGGTTAGTGATATAGTATTGTGTCTCAAAACCGGCAGCCAACCCTGACCAATTAGACAATAGCTTAATCACACTAGTGGTAAAAGGGTTAAGGAACTAATGCAACCAAACTTAATTGACTACATATTCAGAATCTAAATAATTAGTATAGGAATGTGACAACGTGTCTACACGAGGTTTCTAACTAGTAATTAAGGTTCTTTATACTCGTAATTAGGGTAATTACCGTACGCGGTTATTACTAATTATATTAGTTCACCAATAATAAAAAGGAATAGTCAACAATATAGCACCACTTACCCAGCAGGAATAAGAGAGGGATTCCAACTACTTAACCTATCTTCTTAAATTGTCTTTCTTTCTAGTTATATTCTCTGTTTCTTGAATGTAAAATTATCCCAACTTATAAAGCAGAGGCAATCTCAACACATCCTAGAATAAGCTTAGTGACCGAGGCGCTGTCCCTGTGGATACGAACTCATTCTACTCAGTAGAGTGTAAATTATTACTCGACGACAGACTGATACACTTGTCAGACCGTAGTCAGTACTCTCATAGTAGATCGAAAGAAAGTGGTAATACCGTTTGGAAATATTTGGCTCAAATTCTCACATGGCTTAGGTATATCTGAAAGTTGAACATTTGTCTCACAAACACCAGCTTCATCACTCGTCTCTTTGTCTCCCGAACTTCACACTTCGGAGCAATCACCTTTGGTATTTGTGTGAAAGCGTGAAATTCGGCTCATCAAAATTTATAACTCACTTCGCTGCAATCTTACCTATAACAGTTTATCATGCACTAGATAATAAACAGCAAAACAGTTATTTAATTTTTTGTAAGTTTTAATAACGGCTGTTATAGATAAAGATGACATGCAGAATTCTAGGCATACTTTATTGAATTGTGTTTGGGATATTACCTCTTAAGAATGAGATAAGGCAGCGGAATATAAAAATTTTCCTTCATATTGATCCTTAAGAATGAATCATGAACTGTGTTTGGGATATTACCTCTTGAAGAAAATCCCTTTTCTTTTCACGAACGGTGGGTGGTCAACACTTTGATCACGAACCGGATTGATCACGAGCGTTGATGTCTACGAACAACGCCTCTAGCTAGTCCACACGAACAGCTACCTCCAAGAAGAGTGCTAGCTCCAAGAATGAAGGTTTCTAGTGAGAGGTGGGAGGAATTAGGATTTAGGGTTTTAGCAATTGATTTTCATCAAGTGATTTTCTTTGTCACAAGTGTTCTATTTATAGAACCACTTGTCTTGTGCACCAAGTCAAACTATTGTCATTGGGCTACAATTACTAAAGCCCACTTTTTAATTAAACAAACTAAAGGGGCGCACCCCCCATGTGTCATATACACATGAGCGACCCTTCACCATTCCTTATGGTGGACTGCTTATTTAATTACCATGATACCCTTATCATATTTCCATATTCCTTTGAGGTGCACCGTACCTTACGGTGTTCCAATTTCACACTAGCCTGTTCTTATGTGTGTGACCCTTGTAGGTTTCCGTAATGTTGGTAGTTATATTAAATCATACATTTAATTATAACAAACAATGAGCGGTATCTAGCAACACATCATTGCTACCCAAGTTACGGAAATGTCATGTGATGTGACAAACCTTTATCCGTGATAATGCTTATGTGTATAATTACCCTTTTGCCCCCATGTCTATATTGAACACAAGGCATACACTGTGTCACCCTTGTTCGGTTCAATATTGGGCCCTTAGACATTTATCCCGTTATGCAGGATGGGCAAATTCCATCTAGGTCACTCATGTCCCTCAGCATGCTTTGTGAAGCACCCATCAACTGCCTTTATGATCATCCTGTTACGGACGACGTTTGATCAGTGACAAAGTACTTGACTCTACATCTAGGGTACATAGTGGTTTCAGGTCGAAGGATGGTATACACCACTATCACTATGAGAGTAACTTATGACATCTTACATAACGTTATATGTAGCACTCTCATAGCGGGTCAATCCAGTATAAATATTACTCCTAATATTTATACCTATGTCAAGACTTGATAACTCCTTATCCTATGATCCATGAGATGCGATCATCAGTTTATCTTCATAATAGTCTCTATGTTTTATCATTATCCCAATTCATAATAAAACTCGACTACGGATGCTTTAAGAATAGTATCCTTGTATTTAATGAATCTCATGATCAAGTCATACTTAATATTTCATTAAAATGGATTTAACTATTCTAGGGACTTTATCATTTTGGACATACAAACATAATAAAGAAATGCCTTTTATTTATTAATAATATATTGATACAAGCACCATAATTTATTGGCCTCTAGGGCTTACACCAACAATCTCCCACTAGCACTAGAGCCAATCAGGCATTCTTCTAATACCCATAGATCTAGTATGTCCATCATGCTTCTGCTGCGCAAGAGGCTTTGTCAGTGGGTCAGCTACATTATCAAGTGTTGGTACTTTGCATATTTTCACATCTCCTCGTTCAACGATCTCTCGGATGAGATGATAACGCCTAAGTATGTGTTTGGATCGTTGGTGAGATCTAGGCTCCTTAGCTTGTGCGGTAGCTCCATTGTTATCACAGTAGAGATCAATGGGATCCACAATGCTATGGACTATGCCAAGTTCACTTATGAACTTCTTGATCCAAACAGCTTCCTTTGCTGCATTCGATGCGGCAATGTACTCGGCCTCAGTTATAGAATCAGCAACTGTTTCTTGCTTCGAACTTTTCCAGCTTACAGCGCCACCATTCAGGCAGAACACATAACCAGATTGCGATCTGAAATCATCCTTATCTGTCTGGAAACTAGCATCAGTATATCCAACTACTGCAAGCTCTTCCATGTTTCCATATATCAAGAATGAATCTTTAGTCCTTCTTAAGTACTTAAGGATATTCTTGACGGCTATCCAGTGACTCTCACCGGGATCAGATTGGTACCTGCTCGTTGCACTCAAAGCATACGAGACATATGGACGAGTACATAACATGGCATACATAATGGATCCGATTGCTGATGCATACGATATCTCATTCATGCGTTCCCTTTCCTTTTTAGATGAAGGGGATTGTGTCTTCGAAAGACATAGCCCATGTTGCATAGGTATGAATCCTTTCTTGGAATCATGCATATTAAAGCGCCTTAGCACTTTATCTATGTATGTACTCTGACTTAGGCCAAGCAGTCTTTGTGATCTATCTCTATAGATTCTTATTCCTAATATATAGGCTGCTTCGCCAAGGTCCTTCATAGAAAAGCATTTCCCCAACCAAGTTTTAACTTGTTGCAAGGTAGGGACATCGTTTCCAATGAGTAGTATGTCATCTACATATAATACCAAGAAAACGATCATGCTCCCACTAACCTTCTTGTAGACACAAAGTTCATCTTCATTCTTAATGAATCCATACTGTTTTACAGTTTCATCAAAACGAAGATTCCAGCTTCTGGAAGCTTGCTTCAATCCATAGATGAAACGCTGCAACTTGCATATCTTATGGTTTTCCTTTGGTATGCGAAATCCTTCAGGTTGTGTCATGTACACGTCCTCAAGGAGGTTTCCATTAAGGAAAATTGTTTTGACATCCATCTGCCATATTTCGTAATCATGATATGCAGCGATAGCAAGTAAAATCCGAACGGACTTAATCATGGCAACTGGTGAAAAGGTTTCATCATAGTCAACTCCTTTAATTTGTTTGTAACCTTTAGCCACTAGTCTTGCCTTATAGGTATTTACCTTACCATCCATGTCAGTCTTCTTCTTAAAGACCCACTTGCATCCTATAGGTTTGACTCATATAGGAGGCTCTACCAAGGTCCAAACCTGGTTTGTGTACATGGAGTCCATTTCAGATTTCATGGCTTCTAGCCACTTCTCAGATTCAGGCCCAGTTATGGCCTCTTGGTAGGTCACAGGCTCATCTTGATCCATGAGCAATACGTCACCTTGATCAGTTATGAGATACCCATATCTCTCTGGTTGGTTACGTATCCTGCTTGACCTTCGCTGGTTTTGTTCTACTTGAGCAGGTTGCTCTTCCACAATTACTTGTGTTTCCTGCTCATGTTCCTCCACAGGCTCATCAATGCTTTGTGATTCTTGAATTTCTCCAAGATCTATTTTCCTCCCACTGATTTCTTTGGAAATGAACTCCTTTTCCAAGAAGACTCCAGTTCGAGCGATAAACACTTTGCCCTCGGTAGGATTGTAGAAGTAGTATCCTTTTGTTTCTTTAGGATACCCCACAAATAGGCATTTGTCAGATCTGGGCTCAAGCTTAGTTGAGAGTTGTCGTTTCACATAAACTTCACAACCCCAAATCTTCATATAAGACATATGTGGTCGTTTACCACTCCATATCTCATATGGTGTCTTATCAACCTTTTTGGATGGAACACGGTTAAGTGTGTAAGCTGCTGTCAATAGTGCATGTCCCCAAAAGGAGTTTGGAAGATCGGCATGACACATCATTGATCGGACTATGTCTAACAAGGTTCGATTTCTTCTCTCAGATACACCATTCCATTGTGGTGTTCCAGGAGGAGTTAGTTGGGATAGAATCCCACACTCTCTTAGATGATCATTAAATTCTTGGCTTAAATATTCACCGCCTCGATCTGATCGAAGGATTTTAATATTCTTGCCTAATTGGTTTTGTACTTCATTTTTGAATTCTTTAAATTTTTCAAAGGATTTGGATTTGTGCTTCATTAAATACACATATCCATATCTACTGAAATCATCAGTAAATGTGATGAAGTATTGAAAACCTCCTCTGGCCGGTATGTTTACTGGTCCACATACATCAGTATGTATGAGGGCCAATAGATCTTTAGCCCTTTCACCTTTTCCTGTGAATGGGGATTTTGTCATCTTTCCAATTAGACAAGATCTGCATGTATCATATGATTCGTAATCAAAAGATTCCAAGAATCCATCTTTATGGAGTTTGGAGATGCGTTTCTCATTTATATGGCCTAAGCGACAATGCCAAAGGTAACTTGGATTTAACTCGTTGGGTTTCAACCTCTTAGTATTAATGTTATAAATTGGCAAATCAAAACCAAGGACATACAATCCATTATTCATTTGAGCAGTAGCATAGAATATATCATTCAAATAAATTGAGCAACAATTGTTCTTAAATATGAATGCAAAACCAAACTTGTCCAAACAAGAAACGGAAATAATATTCCTGCTAATTGCAGGTACATAATAGCAGTTCTCCAACTGAATTATTAAACCACTAGGTAAAGTTAACATATAAGTTCCTATGGCTAAAGCAGCAACCTTTGCTCCATTGCCAAGTCGTAAGTCAACTTCTCCTTTTGCCAAAGCTCTACTCCTTTTTAGTCCCTGCACATTAGTACAAATGTGAGAACCACATCCAGTATCTAATACCCATGATGAAGAAGTAGATAAGTTTATTTCTATAACAAAAATACCTGAAGTCGATGGAACCAATCCATTCTTCTTATCTTCCAGGTACTTTGGGCAGTTTCGTTTCCAATGTCTGGTCTTACCACAGTGGAAACAGGTTCCCTCATTTGCTATACCTCCATTTGGTTTTAAAGCAGGGGTAGTTGGCTTGGGTTTGGCAACTTCCTTACCCTTCCATTTACCACCTTGCTTATTAGGCCGCTTGTTCTGTTTCTTTCCATTACTGACCATCAGAATGGACTTCCCTTTAGTTTTCAAGTTTTGTTCAGCAGTTCTCAACATGCTTAGCAGTTCAGGAAGAGATTTATCCATATTATTCATATTGAAATTGAGGATAAATTGACTGAAGCTATCAGGCAACGATTGCAAGATCAAATCAGTTGCAAGTTCCTTGTCTAGAGGAAAACCCAGCTATCAAGGTTTTCCACATACCCAATCATTTTGAGCACATGGGGACCTACTGGTGTTCCTTCAGACAACTTGCTTTGAAACAGAGCCTTTGAAACTTCAAACCTCTCATGCCTAGCTTGCTCTTGGTAGAGCATCTTTAGGTGTTCGATCATATCGAATGCCGCCATGTTTTCATGTTGTTTCTGCAACTCAGAATTCATGGTAGCCAGCATGAGACAAGCAGTTTCATTGTCATCTTCGACATGCTTCTTATAAGCATCTCTTTCAGCCTTTGGAGCATTACTAGCAGGTTCCTCTACAGGCAGAGGTTCCTCCAAGACATACAGCTTGTTATCATGTTTGAGGACTATCCTCAAGTTTCGATGCCAATCAAGGAAATTTGTCCCAGACAATTTTTCCTTATCAAGGATTGATCGCAAAATGTTGTTAGAGGTGTTTGTTGTCATGGTAATCTACATTTGAAGAAGTGAAAAATATAAGTATCATTAACATATTCAATTAGGCCTTTAATTAAATACGCTCCCACTATTTTATTCAAAACAAATGACCCTCATCATTTGATTCGGAAGACCCCGTTGGAAGATCTTCTAGTGGATCGAGATCCATATTTCACCACATTTTGAGTTAGCGTTGGCTAATACCCCAAAATATAGTTGTTTAGGTAGGAACTCCTTCCAATTGTATCTCATACAATTCTCGAATATATCTATTGGGTGAATAACTCCTTATTCTAATCCATCTTATGGACCATTCCCAATGCTTGCTTCTAAACATATATAATCTCATTATATTTTAGTTTAGTTAAGTTCGACCCATCATCTTAGAAATTTGGATATTACAATTATCCCATCGCGCCTTACCAATGTAAAACATGCACTTCGCGTTGGACGAACGTACAATGTTTGACATTAGTCTTGACGAGTTCTAAAATGCGGAAAGCATAAACTTAATATTAACTTTGAGGGAATTTTAATTAGTTTGATCTCACCGGCTTGTTTAACATATTAAACGTTCTTACATGCATCAACATACAATAAAATAAAATGATATGATTATGGCCTCCTATCACAAGTGTTCTCTCAAGCCAATGAGAGAACCCTAAACTAGCCTAACGATGATCTACTTCTCCAAGCATCATCTTCATGGCTGTCCTCATTTGTTCCTATTGTAATTCTATCATAATATTACATCAAAGAATACTCGTTTTACATACGAGGGAGTAAGATGAGAAGAGAAGTTACATCAAGAATTTTTTAGAGAGAGGCACGACACGCAGGTCGTATTTAAAATCCCAAAATAAAAACAAAGGAATAAACTAAGGCCATAATCAATCATTACAAAACATAACAATAAACATGTTTATTATTATTATCAATTTAAGTCGTGTAGATTAATGAAATTAAAATTTTGGCGAACGGTCAAAATCGAAGCTGTCATCTGCGCCCCGCGCAGACTGTCCTGCGCCCCGCGCAGGTCTTCAGCAAAAAGTGATTTTGGTTCTGCCATCTGCGCCCCGCGCAGGCCCGTGGGAAAAACCTAGTTTTTCGCGAATCCTAATGCAACAATTTCGTGCCGTTAAAACCTTTCATGATCAAAATTCAATATGATTAATTAACATGTCATTGCTTCACCATACTATTGTCAGATTCCAAAGCAAATGAACATGAATCAATTCAATATCAAATAACTTTCATAATTTGTTTTATTGAACGAAATTATGAACGATGTATCAAATACACCGCTTTGCATCATGATCACTTATATCACATATAAGTTTTGATCATTCTTATTTGTATAAACTTATCACGATTGACATATCGCTGCTTCACCATACAATTGTCGGATTCCGAAGCCGTTTCAATGTCAATCATCAAATTTTACACAAATAGATGCCAAATTTTAATTACTCAATTTTAATCCTTATTAGATGTTTTAATCAAATCAAAACAAAATTCATGAATTAAACAATTATCAATTCATGGATTCGTAAGTGGCTCTGATACCAATTGAAGGAACATAGTAGAGATAAGGCAGCGGAATATAAAAAATTTCCTTCATATTGATCCTTACGAATGAATCATGAACTGTGTTTGGGATATTACCTCTTGAAGAAAATCCCTTTTCTTTTCACGAACGGTGGGTGGTCAACACTTTGATCACGAACCGGATTGATCACGAGCGTTGATGTCTACGAACAACGCCTCTAGCTAGTCCACACGAACAGCTACCTCCAAGAAGAGTGCTAGCTCCAAGAATGAAGGTTTCTAGTGAGAGGTGGGAGGAATTAGGATTTAGGGTTTTAGCAATTGATTTTCATCAAGTGATTTTCTTTGTCACAAGTGTTCTATTTATAGAACCATTTGTCTTGTGCACCAAGACAAACTATTGTCATTGGGCTACAATTACTAAAACCCACTTTTTAATTAAACAAACTAAAGGGGCGCACCCCCCATGTGTCATATACACATGAGCGACCCTTCACCATTCCTTATGGTGGACTGCTTATTTAATTACCATGATACCCTTATCATATTTCCATATTCCTCTGAGGTGCACCGTACCTTACGGTGTTCCAATTTCACACTAGCCTGTTCTTATGTGTGTGACCCTTGTAGGTTTCCGTAACGTTGGTAGTTATATTAAATCATACATTTAATTATAACAAACAATGAGCGGTATCTAGCAACACATCATTGCTACCCAAGTTACGGAAATGTCATGTGATGTGACAAACCTTTATCCGTGATAATGCTTATGTGTATAATTACCCTTTTGCCCCCATGTCTATATTGAACACAAGGCATACACTGTGTCACCCTTGTTCGGTTCAATATTGGGCCCTTAGACATTTATCCCGTTATGCAGGATGGGTAAATTCCATCTAGGTCACTCATGTCCCTCAGCATGCTTTGTGAAGCACCCATCAACTGCCTTTATGATCATCCTGTTACGGACGACGTTTGATCAGTGACAAAGTACTTGACTCTACATCTAGGGTACATAGTGGTTTCAGGTCGAAGGATGGTATACACCACTATCACTATGAGAGTAACTTATGACATCTTGCATAACGTTATATGTAGCACTCTCATAGCGGGTCAATCCAGTATAAATATTACTCCTAATATTTATACCTATGTCAAGACTTGATAACTCCTTATCCTATGATCCATGAGATATCATTATCCCAATTCATAATCAAACTCGACTACGGATGCTTTAAGAATAGTATCCTTGTATTTAATGAATCTCATGATCAAGTCATACTTAATATTTCATTAAAATGGATTTAACTATTCTAGGGACTTTATCATTTTGGACATACAAACATAATAAAGAAATGCCTTTTATTTATTAATAATATATTGATACAAGCACCATAATTTATTGGCCTCTAGGGTTTACACCAACAGTAGCTTCCTGTCTTTCCACTCGAGCATGTAGCATACTTCCCTCTTGGTCTTGGAAGCTTTGATAGTTCTTTCCTTCTATCCACTCCTTAGAGTCAACTCGGCGAGCTCCCCATTAATGAGTGCCCTACTAGTTGCTAAGAATGGTCTTCCCAGAATGATGGGATGCTCTTCGTCTTCTTTGGTATCTGACTAGGGTCTGGCAAGTGCACCAGTCTGTCATCAAGTAATAATTCACACACTAGTGTTTAGAATTAGTTCGCATCCACAAGGATCGTGCCGAAGCTTCACCAGCGTTATTTAAGTTTGTGATAGTTTGCATTCGCTTTGGTTTTTGAAAAGGTTTTTATGAAAATAGCGTAATGCTTTGCAGAAATATAAATGCGGAATGTATAAATATAGATTCAAGAAATATAGAGGCTAGGTATGGTGGTTGGACTCTCTCCCTTCTTCATATTTGGCATGACCGGTGTATAACATAGTTACTTAGATTATGTTCGGCGGTGAATTATCCTTGTTGTAGTAATACCTTACTATTACACTATGTTTATTAAAGTTTCCCTACGTTAACAACTAAGGTACCTACGAGAGCCTAACCTCGATGTGTCACATACCCTAATTACTAAGTGAGTTGTTTATAAACATGTATTATAACCTTCACCAATTAACCTCTAGGTCCTAGTATCGGGTTGTTCATCTTCTAAGTGCTCAGATCACACCTAGTGCATGATTCCTCCTCTAACCGCTCAGTTCACGACTAGTTCAGGATGTTACCGTCTCTATACACCCAGCATTATTTACTACGAGTTCCGGACCATATCAAGTCAAAACCTGATATCAATTCTATGGGCGCTCCCTCTTATCCGGCCAGATTACGAGAATACGTTATTAAAGTGCACGAAAGTAAATAACAAACACAGACTCCAAATACTCATAGGGGAGTTCATCTTCTCCACCACAACCTAAGGCATAAATATAAAGACTACATATTTAAATTACAAGAAATTATAACCTAAATACAAAAGCCTAAAGAAATCATACCTTGCTGAGTTAGTTTTCCCGTAAGGGGAGAAAACTATACCCAATAGAGCTCCTCTGAACCTCTCCTTATAGTAGAGAGTGTTCTACTATTTCTGAATGAATAAAACAATGAAATGGAGGCTCTATTTATAGTTTTCGTAATGGGCCTCAACAAAGCATCGCAGTACGATGAAGCCATCGTGCTGCGATGTGAAGATTCAGTTCAATTTTATAATTGATCTTGTGCATTTCATCAGCTTGGGCGCCAAGTTAAGTCATCGTGTTGCGATATACTCCATCGTGCTGCGATGCAAATATTTTCTTTAGATTTATTGCTTCTGATTTATTGGCGAACAAGCAGCTCCCATCGTGGCACGATGGGAGCCATCGTGCTGCCATGGAATGCTGATTTTCTTCACTTTTTGGGCTTTTTCTTGTCTTTTTGCATCTTGGACTTTGTCTTGATGCTTTTTCTTGCTTTTGTAGGTTTTCCTTCGTATTTGGGCATGTCTTGGTCATTTTACTACTAATAATAATACTAAAAATACCGTAGAAATTCCTGTCATCAGTATCTAGGATCATGAAGTCTGCTGGAAATACCAGGTCTTCGACTTTCACCAAGACATCCTCTACTGTACCTGTTGAGCGAATGCTTGACTGGTTTGCTAATACGAGTTCACGTTCTGTGCCTATAGTTGTTGCTGTGAGTTTTAACTTATCTGCCAGAGATAATGACATTACATTAACACTTGAACCCACATCACATAATGCTTTGATTTATGCTTCCGCAATCTGACATAATATGGTGACGCTTCCAGGATCTGTCTTCTTGGGTGGCAATCTTGCTATGCTTTCTCTGTATTCCTTCAGTTCTCTCATGAACTCATCATAAGCTTCATCTAATGTCATATCGAACAGCTTGTACCACTCTTCGTAGTCTTTTATCTGTTCCTCTCTCTGTTCGTGCTCTGATCTCATATCCTTCAGCACTTTGCACTCCTCATTTGGATTGTCCACTGTGTTACCTACAATATCTTTAGAAACATGAGTGCTTACCAGTTTTGAGAGTTGACCAATTTGGGTTTCAAGACTTTTTATCGTCGCCCCCTGGTTGGCTACTATAGTCTATATGCTTTCAAAGTTAGTCTTGCTCATGTTGGCAAATTTGTTGAGTAACTCTTCCAATGGAGACGGCTTTCTTGGTTGAGGTGCAGCTTGAGCCTGGTTTCCTGTTTAGTCCCAGCATAGATTTGGGTGTTTGCTCCAACCTGGGTTGTAGTTGTTCCCCATATAATTTACCTGATCTTCGCTTCTCGCAGCAAACAATGCCCGTTAGGGTGATCTTTCAGGCAGAAGTTGCAAACTCCCTCCACCTGTTTAACACTAGCTTCCTTCACAACTTTCTCTTTATCATCAAGTTGCCTCCTTAGTAACTCGATCTCGACTTTGTAAGCAATTTCCTGGTCCACCTTTAGAACTCCACGAGTCTTTTCGTTCCGATCATGGCTCATGTTGTATTCATTCTGGCACATTTGCTCAACCAGATCCTTAGTCTCTGCATAGGTCTTCACTTTGATGGACCCACCAGCTGAGGCATCTAGTATCATCCGATGTTGCATTTTCATACCAGCAGTGAATAGCTGCATCTGCTCCATAGCACTAATGTTGTGGTTAGGACACCTTCTCATAAGCAGCTTGAAACGTTCATAAGCCTCGCACAACGTTTCTGATTCATGTTGTTTGAAACTCAGAATCTCAGACTTTCTCTTCTGGAATAGTGTGTGTGTGTGTGTGTGTGTGTGTGTGTGTGTGTGTGTGTGTGTGAAGAATCTTTCTAGGAACTTGTCTTCAAGGTCCTTCCATGTTGCAATCGTTCTCCTTGGCAAGCATTGAAGCCAATCTTTAGCTGGACCTGTAAGAGAAAAAGCAAACAAACGCAGCTTCTTCTGGTCCTCTGTGACACTTTCCGGCACTTTCTGGATCTGACATGTCTCTGAAAACTTTGACAGATGATCCCAGGGATAATTGTAAATAAGTTTCAATGGTGTTAGTTTCCAATACATTGTATTGAAATTCCGATTTATGCCGGATATAAACATCGTAAGCTATAAAATAATAAGCTTCAATAGTGTCTATTTCTATTACAAAGGTCAAGTATTTGATTCGGATCGTTTAGCTTAGGATTGAGCTAAAACTATGTTTCCAGCATTGCAGATCTCATTAATCGCATTAATGATTTAGTTTTGCAAACAAAGGAATGGATCTCACCAACGATTCAGATCTATATAGACACCTTTATATTTCGATAGAGATCGGAAGAGTAATCTAGAAGATATGTAAGATACCAACATAGGAAATTGTTCCTTATTCACTAATGAAGCATCTTGCTTAAATGTTGCTTGACGCTCATTCTAAACCGATAAATGTTAGATGAACATTTGATTGGCTTTAGTGCTAGTGAGAGATTGTTGGAGTAAGCCCTAAAAGCCAATCTCTTTTGATAGCATTTGCTTTTGTATTGTGACTTGATTTATATATTAAGGCATTTCTTTATTATGTTTGTTTTCCAAAATAATAAAGTCCCTAGAATAGATAGTTCATGTGATGAAAAATTAAGTAAGACTTAATCGTTAGATTACATTAACTTAAGAACTCTATTCTTAAAGTATCCGTAGTCAAGCTTTAATATGAATTGGGATAATAATAAAGCGCAAAGACTATTATGTATGTAGACTGATGACCACATCTCACGGGTCATGAATATGAGATATTAAGTCTATACATAGGTATAAATATTAGGAGTAATATTTATATTGGATTGACCCACCATGAGAGTACTAAATAGTATGTTATGAAAGTGTCATAAGATACTCTCATAGTGATAATAGTGTGTATCACTCTTAGACCTGAAACCACTATGATTCCTAGATGTGGACTTGAATGTTTTATTACCGTTCAAACGTTATCTGTAACAGGATAATTATAACGTCGGTTAATGGACATTTGACGAATCATGCTGAGGGACATGAGTGTCCTAGATGGGATTTGTCCCTCCTATATAACATGAGATATATCTTTAGGCCTCTTGATGAACATGACTGAAAAATTGCATGGCCATGCCGAAGTAAGTCAGTATGAGATATTGGACTTATTCGTTACTCAGTATGTTTCGGGATCAAGAAATATAAATATTGAACTATATAAGGATGACACTATATATGTCTTGTGTTCAATATAGATATGAGGACAAAGGAGTAATTGTACACATATACATTATCATGGAAAGGTTTCTGATCACCTGACATTCTTGTCACTTGGGTGGCAGTGATGTGTTGCTAGATACCGCTCACTGTTTATAATATCAAATATAAGATTTAATGTTATTGCCAACGTGTCAAGATCTTATAGGGTCACACACAATAGAACGGTCAAAATGAGAAATATAAGTAAGACTTATGAATGGGGTGCAGTTAACAAAAGCTAATTAGTTAGCAAAGGCTAATGGGCTTAAGAAAGCCCAATAGTAATGACCTTGACTTGCAGATCACACAAGCGGTTCTATAAATAGAACCCTTGTGGTGAAGTCATAGTTGCTGATTCTTTTTGAAAGAACAAAAACACACTCTCTCTATAACCTCTGATCGCTTGGCTAGCACCGGGAACCAGAGGAGAACCGTTCGTGTGGACGAGTAGAGGCTTTGCTACGTTGCTCATCTTGTGATCAATATCTCTCTTTCATGGTTCATGAGGTAACAACACTATCACTGATTCATTCCTCTTTCGTAATGATCTAAGGAAAGGAAATCGATTTTTTAAATTTCGTTGCTTCTGATATCTCGATTTCCCTTCACCTTAATTGAGTGTGGTTATCACATATGCCATCACCGAAAATACTCTCGGGTAGGCATTACAAATATTACTACAATCCTATCTTATGGCTTTCTCAAGTCCCGGTGGGGGACTTATCTCACCACTCACGTTTAGAAAATAAACATACCAGCACATATTCATAAACAAAAAAATAAAACACAAAGATAAAGAATAACAAGATAGGCTCAACCCTCTTAGGGGAGTCCTCAGTGAAGTCGTCATTTCTGTCGCGATGATTTTTGGATATCAAACTATTGATTAGCTTAGACTCACAATTTTATGATTCACCACCGAGCTTTTATTTTTCCAAGGAAAGGGGGAAAAGTTCTAATAAACCCAATTTTTGAGAGATTGAAGGTTCGGGGGTTGGTTACATTAAGGGAAAGTATTAACACCTCAAACGTCTATAGTATTCTATAGGAACCTTTTGTTTTTATTTATCTTTGTGCTAAATTACTTGTTTTCTTGTAAATAAAAGCCTAAAAATAAAAAAAGTTAAGGTGATGATTATAAAAAGAAAAGGAAAAATGTTTTTGTTAGTTTTATTTGACTTGGGCAGACGCGAAGTCTTTTGCACTACGTACCGGTTAAGGATCAAAATCCTGTAGTTCAAGGTAAAAAGCCGAGTGATTTGGTTGATTGATTTTAAAGTTAAAAAAAGTTTTTAGAAAAGGTAAGAGGCCGAAATGGCATAGAAAAATAAAGTGTGATGTTGATTGATTTTAAATTGTGAAGAAAAGTCTAAATGTGATTTAAATTGATTGAAGTTTGATTTGGAAAAAAGGACAAAATCACTGGGTTTGAAATCCAAGGTTCATTAATAGAAAAATATTTTTGATGAGTGATTTGTTTGTGCAATGATTTTATGTTTTGGAACACTCATGAGAGTTGGAACCTGCATTGGAAAGGAAATAGGAGAGAAGGACAAAAAATTGGAAGAGCTCATAACTAGCAATTTAAGCCTCTTGGGTGTTCACTAACATTTTAAGGTAAGAAATTCTGCATAATTTTCGTACAGACCTGTCATCAGTAATCGAATCGTAGATCACAAACCGTAACTCTATTTTGTATGGTACTTACATGTCTGGAAAGCTAACGAAATTCCCGTCGTTTCGGTATAAGTTTCGCGGGATTTGGATAAGTATCGAAGTCTGTAGACGCATCTGAAGTTGAGGTACGGATGCTGTCAAAATTCTAGTTTTGGGGCTACGGGTTTGTGTCAAAATCAGCTCAGAAGTGCTGGATATCACAGGTGGGTTTCTTTAAGTAATTCCGGCAACCATAAGTCCGATGATTAGGATTTTATTTTGTTTATTAATTTAGAAAACTAGACACATGAGATAGAAATTACAAATGGCATGTTTGAAATGAATGAGTAACTTCCCTATTCCCATAAACTCGTTGTTGTGTTGGAATTGTGGTTATTAATTGGAATTATCATGTGATACGGATTAGGAGTCATTGAGTTATGTTTTATCCTTATTTTAAAATAAAAAGTTTGTGAAAAACCCAAATCTTTACTTCCTGAATCAATTCATGAAGCATAATTTGACTAAAAATCATTGTTTACTAAAAAAAATTACACCATTTTAAGACCCTAATGGCTCCCAAACTGTATGTTAATGATTTCAATTTAATAACTATGTTTCCACGCCATTTCAAACATCAGATTACAAAATATGATAATGATTTAGGAATTATACTCATGTAGGTATTTCCGGGTTTGGTTGTCATGTTAAGTTAATTAATTAGCACAGTTGATCGAATGTGGTTGATCCCGAACCACCAAGTTACCAAGTATATTTCCAAGTGGATTTCCATACATTATTAGAAATTCAATTCAGTTAAGTTTATAATAATAATAATAATAATAATAATAATAATAATAATAATATGTGAGGTATGACCGTGGCGACGTATATTATTATCGCAATGTGGGTAAGCCGACACTCTGAGACACTCACCTCGGGTGACCGTGAGTATTAAAATCGACCAAGATAATATTTGTGTGATACACCTTATTTACGTTATGCTATTCTTTAACGAATATGAGTTCTAAGTGATCAACTGATGATTTGCAAAGCCTTAGTGTTAGTACACCAAGTAGAGGGTAGTAAGAAATTCACTGAGGCTTAGTAGTCTCACCCTACTATTATTTGATTACAGATAAACAGGTTGTTCATGCAAGAAGTTGTGGATTGGTTGGACTAGCGAGGCTAACGGAAGTTCATTAGACATTTATCTGTTTTCATCTTTAGAAACTCTTGTTTAGGATTATATCACATGTACATGTATATATCAGTTTCTATGGCTCTGATGTAAAGTTACTAAAGTTCACATTATGACAGTTTATTCAGTTTGGTTGAATCATGTATTGTGATGTATCCCCTCAGCTACCTTGTGTAAAACAAAATTTATCCTGTAATTTTAATGTACCCAGATACAATTATTTATGTCTCAACTAAATATTCTAGACAATTTAGTTGGGGTGTAATAATTGGTATCAGAGCAGTTCGATCCAATATCGGATCTTGCCATGAGTCATTACAATTCATTCCTAAGTATTATGGACCCTTTTGGATCTGGACTGTTTACGCTGAAACCATCGCGTTCTGAGCCCGTACAACTCAGTATTGTGCATGGTAGGCAGAGTATTATGGTTGAGAACCAAAATGGACCATGGAGGTCAAGCAGTCAGATCGTAGTAGAGGTGCAATTAAGAAGCAGTCGTTGGTGAAAGTTCTTATAACCGGATGATGGAGCTGTAGCAATTGGTGCCAGAGGAGTAAGTTTTGTAACACCAGCAAGTGATGCAAAGAATCCAGGCATAGCAAATGGATTGGAACCAGTAGTATGAGGTAAGCCTGGAGATTGTAATGAAGCAGTTGACAAGATCATAAGGAGTAAGAACAGTCTGGTGAATGAGGTAATCTCGTGATGTAACGGGTCAGAAGTAGTGTATACCAGAAGTAGAGTTGATGCTTGGAGGAATGTAAGTGTATCAATATACTGAAACGTGCAGTGCATAACAGTATTCAACTGACACTATGTGTCAGGTAAACCTTCCGAACCTAGAAGTAACCTCACCCTATTGAGAACCTAATCATCCGAGTTTGGTGACCCGAGTAACACTCATCAATAGTAAATAGTAAACCAAAACTCCTTCCTAAATAGTTATTATTCTTTGCGGCTGAGAAGTTCACCAGTGATAGAGAAAACTTAGTTAGACCTCATCCTTGTTCCATTAATCTTTAAGATGCCAACTTGATTACACTATCACAAGCCTATCAGCTTTAAATGTTCTCAATGGAATGAGTTCACCCTTCCAAATAGAAACCAGTAGTTATACTGAACCTCTAGAGACCTAGCCTTAACTAGTATAACATTTATAATCCTCTTAATAGTACCCGTACCCAAGAACACACCCTCAGTACCCTCATTCATACGCTCCTAAATTAGTAACTCAGTGTAGTAGTCCGGACAGATACCTTGTAATAGAACTTTAAATCGAACCACCTATACTAGAGAAACCATATTAGGACACGATCGAATTCCAATATTCCTTCAATGTCATCTTATTAGGCTACCCTCTAGAATGCCAACACTTAATGCCCTCATCAAAGTTATTTCAACCATTCTATTCGTAATCGTATTCCTACCATACCACTAGGCGGCAAACTTTAATTAGTATAACATTTAGGATTTCTTGTCTTAACAACACCAGTCTTTGGCAGTAAACCCAACAAACTTCTAGAGACCTAAACATTGACTAGATTAACAGTTAGGAATCACCTACAACACCGTCAGTTACCTAAGCCAATCTGTAGAACACTATCATTGAATAGTTTAGAAGTCAATCTAGTACCATGTCACATAAGCATAACCTTGCCTCACAACAAATCAGAATCCTCCCTTAGCACTACCCATTATCCAAATAGGTTTATTAAGAATCGTCATTTAAATAACCAAAGTCTATTAGCTCAGTGTTACAAGCCAATTAGCTGCCTCGATGAGACTAGTTGAATCTTGGCACCTATACTTTAACATTCTCTTCCGCAAACCTATTAACTTAACAATTATGATGCTACCTTTAGATGCCAGTAAATAGGGTCAACCTACCACTTTATACTGGAAACCAAACCAACCCCTCATAGGTCAAGTCTTGACCAGAATGACAGTTAAAAATCACCATAGCACAATCAGTCACCAAAGTCGATCCGTTGAATCTTATCCTTAGACAGTTTAGAGACCGATAATTCAATTCAAATTAGTTGACTATTTACCTAACAAAATTCATAAATGTAAACCATTCAGCTAAAGAAACAATAGAAACATTTAACCAAACATTAAGAGTTGTCATCCAGTTACCATTAGACGAGTAAATCAGTATTATGGACCAATTAGCTACCCGATTTGAGGATTAGGTTTAATCAACCATATTTTATCACTATTCTGATGCCAGCCCGTTATATTACCGCCTAGAATATTAACACTAGATACAGGCGATGTAGAGTTAACTGATCACTTCAAAACCAATATTGGTACCAGACAGTAGAATGCGCAACTTGATTAGATTGACAAGTAGAAGTCACTATTAAAGACATCAGCCACCTAGACCAACCTTTTAGGTATTAATGTTATTTATCTAGACACAAGTAACCAAGTTTAATTTTAGCCTCAACTAGCCACCTGACACTTCCACATATTCAAAGCTTTCAGATAAGAGACTATTAGAATCAGTTAAACCTTCCAGTGAGAACTTGTTATCAAGAAACTTGAGTGAAAACCTAGTTGTCCTAACTTGAGAGAACTGACAGAAGAAATAGAATTGTGGAACATGAGTCTGAACCCAGTAGGAGACAAATCTTCAATTGCCTATTCATCCATAGAGATCCTCATTCAGCAAATTCGTCGAACCGAGAAATATTCAAAGTTCACAGGTCTTGGGACACCATGAACGTGTGTATGTAGCGGGCTGAAAAAATCCATCTTGCGTAACGCAATGAAGTCGCCATTGACGTTTATTTATCCCGGAGGGGGAAAGGAAAATATCACAAAAACCTTGGTAAACATGGTTGAAGAACCGTGGCGGCTTTGGGAGTTGGTTATGCGAGAGGAAGGTATTAGCACCCCTCGCATCCATCGTACTCGATGGGAACCGTTTAGGTGGTTTGGGTTTGTTTGCGCAGGTTTAAATTAAATTAATCTGTCACTTGGCTAATCTCTACTTCGTTTCCAAATAAATTAAAAAAAGGTTTTTTATTAGTTGAGTTTGACGGTTGTAGGAGCCCGCTCCTACGTATTCCCCGGTGCAATGGGAAACTCAAAACTCACGTAGTTCTGGTAAAAAATTGTTTGTGTGGTTGTTTGTTTTATGCGAATAACGTTTATTTCGTATTCCTCTGATACAACGACGCTTGTATGCTCTAAACAGAGGCATAAGCTGTGTGTGTGTCAGAGGAATAGATAAGACGTGTATTCATTATAAAAAGATAGCGTGATTAACGGATGTTGCTTATTTCACATTCCGCTGATACAACGACACTTGTATGCTCTAATCAGAGGCTTAAGCTGTGTATGTATCAGAGGAATGGATAAAGCGTATATCCATTGTAAAAAGAGTTTGAATAACGGATGTTGCTTATTTCACATTCCGCTGATACAACGACACTTGTATGCTCTAATCAGAGGCTTAAGCTGTGTATGTATCAGAGAAATGGATAAAGCGTATATCCATTGTAAAAAGAGTTTGAATAACGGATGTTGCTTATTTCGCATTCCGCTGATACAACGACACCTGTATGCTCTAATCAGAGGCTTAAGCTGTGTATGTATCAGAGGAATGGATAAAGCGTATATCCATGTTTTTTTGAAAAGAAGTTTGAGTGAGTGGGGTTAGTTTTAACGCTTGATTAGGATGAGGATAGTCCCAAGATCACGAGCCATACGTCAGGGATAAGAACCATCCGGAGTGTGAAAAGCCATACGTCAGATCAACCCCTTTTCATCCTTGTTTATTATGAAAATCTTGATTTAGTTTGATTAAGAAAGTATTTCAAAAGGAAAAGACGAATGTTGGTTTATTTTAACGTTTTAGGATGAGGATAGTCCCAAGATCACGAGCCATACGTTAGGGATAAGAACCATCCGGGGTGTGAAAAGCCATACGTCAGATCAACCCCTTTTCATCCTCGTTTATTATGAAAATCTTGATTTAATCAATAGTGAGGATAATCCCAAGATCACGAGCCATACGTCAGGGATAGGGATTATCCGGGTGTGAAAAGCCATACGTCAGATCAACCTTTTTTCACTATGTTTATTATGAAAGCAAGTCTCAAATTTAAACCAAACAGTCCAGGAATAGAAGAAAGATGAGAGGTACAGAAATTTGAAGGGTTACATCAATATAAACAACATAAAGCATAATAATTAAATGCGATGAACAAGTAATCATGAATGCAAATTCTTAAATAAAAATGCATGATGTAATTAAATATGCATGAACATAAAATGGGAGTGGGCAAACATGCATGAAGCAAGAATTAAATAAAAATGCACAAATTAATATAGCGAACAATGAAATAATAAATGACACAAGGTTAACCAAGCAAGAAAAAACATGAATGGATCACATGACAACTAAACAAAGTACATTTCTGTTTGTGCCAAGAAAAAGTGATCAAAAGCACTTAAAAAAGTGTTTGTACTACTTAAGCACTTATTTAAATAAGCTACAAAGCAACTTCTGTTAGACAAAATTCATATACAGTAGCTACTGTATTTGAAATAATGTTGTGCAAAAATTAGGGTCAAATAAGCTAAAGAGCTTTTTGAAACCCTAAATAAGCACTTATACGCAAAACAACTTAATTGAGAATCACTTATGAAAATAAGTTGAAAAAAGTTGGAAAAAATTGTATACAGTGACTACTGTATATGAATTAATGTTGTGCAAGAATTAGGGTCAAATAAGCTAAAGAGCTTAAGGAAACCCTAAATAAGCACTTATGCGCAAAACAACTTAATTGGAAAATCACTTATGAAAATAAGTGGAAAAAGTTTGTAAGGTAGTCAAACATGACTTACATGATTTTAGCATAAATATGTGAACAAAAACTTAATTAAGCTAAAGTCCACAAAAGTGCTTTTGCAAATAAGCTAAAAAAAATAATTAAAATCAAAACAGGGGGGTGCAAATTACTCAGAAGTAGCAAAATATACGGGGTGCAGATAGCAAGTCTGCAGAAGAAAAAAAAAGTCAATAAAATAAGATTCAGTGCTACGCTGGAAGTGAGGGACACGGTGGAACGCACGTCCTAGAGCGCACGATCCATTCATTAATTGATCCAACGCGCCTGATATAAGCTTCTGATCAACGGCTGCGACATTATATTTGGATCCAACGGCTGCTGATTAATCTGGAAACGCGAGGGTGTATTGTGCATCATCTTCTTCCTCACGATGAACAACAACACGCATGAACAACATCAAAATCGCAAATTCTCAAATCTTAACCAAATCGTGCGAAACAAAGCTCTATCCTGCTCGATTTTTCATGCTGGTCATTAATCCATCATTAGTTTTTCTATAAAGTGTCTCGAACTCGAGATATATTGAGATAAAGTTTGAGTGGAAAATTTGGAAAACACGATTTAAGCAAGATTAAGCACGATTATTGATTGGAAAAGGTTCATGGTGTCATTTAACGATGAATGGTATTGAAAAATGGCTGAAAAGGTGGCTGGAAGTTTGAGTTCCATTATCACATTTTTTGGAGTTTTTGAGGTTTTGATTCTCTCAAATTATGGGTTAGAGCTTGTGTTTTATGGTGGATTCATGTTACTGGAAGTGTTTGGAAGCTTATTTGATTAAGAAATTGAAGTTTGAAGGTGGTTTTGATGGATTTCGAATTTGAGAAAATGAGAGAAAAAGGTTGATGTTTTTGATGAATTTTGATCTGATTTTCTTCCTCTCTAACCCTAGCTGCGCAGCTGCTTATGATTGGGCTTTATATATGAATGGAATTAGGTTAACAAAGGGTGAATTGGTGGATAAGAAAGGGTAAATTGGAGAATGTAAATTGTGAAATTTTGTGTACTATTTTTTTGTCCTTTGGTTCCAAACAAAATGGCAATGGTGATGTGTTAAAAAAAAGAATGTTCTAGGCTTATGATGATGTGTCAATGATTGGAAGAATTTTCTTTGATTTTTGGGAACAAATAACACATAAAATAATAGAATAAAAATAAATATGCAAAATAACAATATGCATGATGATGAAATGTGATTATGCAAAATTGTTATGGATTAAAAATGAGAAAAAAGGATTTAAAATTTGATGTTAGAAAGGTTTCTTGAAATGCAAGTAACTAACTAAAAATAATAAATAAGAAATAAACATTAATGGAAGGGCAAAAATGGTAAATATGGTCTTTTATGATCATGCCATGCAAAAACCATGCAAGAAAAATAATTCCATTTATTTTTGTGCCAACTTTGACTTTTTCAATTAAAAAAGACTTTGTTGACTTTTTAGTCAAAGTGTTGACTTTGCTGACTTATTCTAACAAATGCAAAAGTGTGAAAAATATCATGGGGCAAAATTAGGGTATGACAGCTGCCCCTATTTAATTAGCTTGGACCGTAAGAATGCGAATAACCTCGGTATTCGTATTCTTGTGGTAAAAGATAATTAAATACAAAATGCCCTAATTTTGCAGCGGCATGAGTGATGATGAGAGGAAAAAGTAAACATGCTCGGTATCTTTGGTATCCTTATCTCAGGATTTCTTCTTGAATGTGAACCATCGTCTCAAGGGTGCTTAGATTCTGAGAATAAGTCGTCGCCTAACCAGATGCTTGGACTGATGAAGATGAATCGTCGCCTAACCAGGTGCTTGGATTCTGCTAAATATTCTTATTTCAGGAGCTGTTGTATATGAAGGAGCTAACGCCAGAACCGGGAGTTGTATGTCCTTGAGAAAGATAGATGTAACACCTCAGTGTTGTACTTTGAAGAAGAATCACCACCCTCGGACCTTCCGATTCCACTGAACGTCCCTATTTCAGGATTCTCCTTCTTTTAGAAATCGCTGTTTCTGAAGGAGCTAACGCCTAAACCAGGAGTTGTACGTCCTTGAGAAAGATAGATGTAACACCTCGATGCTGCATCTTGAAGAAGAATCACCACCCGCAGGCCTTCAGATTCTGCTGAATATCCTTATTTCAGGTTTTTCCTTATTTCAGGAACTTGCTGTAACACCTCAGTGTTGTACTTTGAAGAAGAATCACCACCCTCAGGCCTTCGGATTCTGCTGAATATCCTTATTTCAGGTTTCTCCTTATCTCAGGAATGGCTGTAACACCTCAGTGTTGCACCTTGAAGAAGAATCACCACCCTCAGGCCTTCGGATTCTGCTGAATATCCTTATTTCAGGTTTCTCCTTATCTCAGGAATTTGCTATAACACCTCAGTGTTGTACTTTGAAGAAGAATCACCACCCTCAGGCCTTCGGATTCTGCTGAATATCCTTATTTCAGGTTTCTCCTTATCTCAGGAATGGCTGTAACACCTCAGTGTTGTACTTTGAAGAAGAATCACCACCCTCAGGCCTTCGGATTCTGCTGAATATCCTTATTTCAGGTTTCTCCTTATCTCAGGAATTTGCTGTAACACCTCAGTGTTGTACTTTAAAGAAGAATCACCACCCTCAAGCCTTCGGATTCTGCTGAATATCCTTATTTCAGGTTTCTCCTTATCTCAGGAATTTGCTGTAACACCTCAGTGTTGTACTTTGAAGAAGAATCACCACCCTCAGGCCTTCGGATTCTGCTGAATATCCTTATTTCAAGTTTCTCCTTATCTCAGGAATGGCTGTAACACCTCAGTGTTGCACCTTGAAGAAGAACCACCACCCTCAGGCCTTCGGATTCTGCTGAATATCCTTATTTCAGGTTTCTCCTTATCTCAGGAATTTGCTGTAACACCTCAGTGTTGCACTTTGAAGAAGAATCACCACCCTCAGGCCTTCGGATTCTGCTGAATATCCTTATTTCAGGTTTCTCCTTCTTTCAGGAATCGCTGTTTCTGAAGGAGCTAACGCCTAAACCAGGAGTTGTACGTCCTTGAGAAAGATAGATGTAACACCTCGGTGTTGCATTTTGAAGAGGAATCACCACCCTCGGGCCTTCGGATTCCGCTGAATATCCTTATTTCAGGTTTTTCTGTCATTCCTTTTGGGGAACCGGACAAAGTTGTTGTCATTCCTTTTGGGGAACCGGACAAACTGTTGTGATTATCCTGTAGAAGAATTTTTCTGGAAAATCTGCAATTCACTGGAGAGGAGATTGGATATGATTTTTCACTTAATCTGCTGGGGAGACAATTTACCAACCGACTTGCTAGAAAAGAGATCAAACTGCCTTTCTTGTGATTAAGTGACCAAAACCTGTATTCTGCAAGGAGAAACCTTTGAACTTGCTTTATGTATGCATGTTTACCATGATTATTTATGCATGAAATGAAATGCATGATTAATGTATATGATTACATGAAATGACTGTATGCTATTGGAAGTCGGGTTTCAACATGGGTGTTAATGAACATTGGGTTTTATTTGGGTTCCATTGAATATTGGGTTTTGAGTGGGTGCCAATAATGATTGGTCTTTGAGTGGGTTTGCCAATAATGATTGGACTTTAAGGGTGTGTGCCAATAATGATTGGAATTTGAGTGGGTGTGCCAATAATCATTGGACTTTGAAGGTGTGCCAATAATGATTGGACTTTGACTTTGTGCCAATAATCATTGGACTTTGAAGGTGGCAATGCAAGGTCAGGTTCTTGATTGTGGATGTTTGATTTGGCTTCTTGGTTATGAGGTTATTGGATTTGTGGTATGGGGCATACCTGATGCTTGAATGAAATGACGTGATCAATGCATGCTAATGATTTACATGAATGAAATGACATGACTAATGCATGACGCTTATTTGCATGAATGAAATGACATGACTAATGCATGACGATGACTGATGCCCCTATGGAGGGTGGGAGTGTTTCGGGTATCAAGGCTTTTTGTGGAATGATGGCTTGATGTTGATCCCCGACACCAGTTCCGGACTTAATGGTTGCAGATGTTCATCAGGCTTTGCTTGAGTAGCTTGAAGATACAGGGAGAACCTGCCCCTGTGTATATTGTCTTGCCCCAGTCTGTTGGGCATTTGAAGTATTTTGCTTTTTCCCTTGATTTTTGCCAACTTACTGATATTGGTTCTCCCTCTCAGAGAGGTATGCCCCCAGATTGACCCATTCTTGAAACATGTTTGGCTGGGCCAGCAGGATCTTCAGGTGATCTGCCCCATGGTCATCAGAGTTTGCTTTTGATTGGCAGAATCCCAAGGTGATTTGCCCCTGATTAAGAGCGTTATGAACTGATTCATTAGGTCCTTGAAAACTGGGTTCCGATACCGCTTTCCAGGATGCGGTCTTAGGACACTCTGTCTATGCTGAATGACCTTTCTAGGGAATGTGCCCCATGATTAAGTGAAGTCCCGAAATAGCTGCCCCAGATTAGTCCAAGGTTCTTCTTGATTGCTTGGTAACAGCTCAGAGTTGGAACTTCCTTATTATCAAGTGCTGACTTGCAGATAAACCTGTTTGCTTGAAATAGTAATTCTAATGCCATTTTAACGCAAGTTTTGAAATTGAAATTGAGATGACATTTATGTACATTGGATGTATTTGGTGGAAGATGGTGTGAAAGTATGATATTAACAAAAGATTTTTGGGAGTCAGGTTAACGCAACATTGCTACCGTATGCTTTCAAGCTAAACCTTGCTTCAATTAGGTCTTTTGAAGGTTGTAACGTGGCTCGGTTCACGGTTTCTGAATAAAAGGATATAAGGCTCAAAGTTTAATTTTAACCCACCCTCTTCTTCGTGATGATCTTCAGTCCTAAGTTCAATTAACTCCCCTCATGTGTTCAAGTCCCAAGAGGTTTTTGAGATTGTGATGGTGAGAATATGATGGCCCGGGAACCGAAGATGTGTTTCCCCTTTTTTTGTGGCAGTCACATTGCCTTTTGTTTTGATCACATGATTTTGTTTTGTCGTGAGTCTTGGTGATATTCACTTTTTTTCATTTTTTTCAATCCCTAACTTTTGCCTAGACTTTTTTTTTTTTTTTTTTGTCTAGTAGGATACCCTAATTTTTGCCTAAGCCATTTTGAGGTTTTGACTTAGCGGGCTCTTTTTTGGATTTTTTTTTTTTTTTTGGCGAATTGTGACTGCCTTGGTGATGGGGATGAGGAATACCTTATTGATTTTTTTTGCTTTTCTCTTGAAACTCCAACGCATGGTCGAATTAATTGAACACTACCCTGCCCCGGGTTAATATAGCGGGTTTTTTCGTATAGAAAGAAACACCAACTTCTAGGCTCAAAGGGGGTGACTACGGATTATCTCCCTTATTTCTCCGGTGTTTGGGGATTTGAAACAATGCCCTACATCATCAGAAAAGTTTTATTTGAAAGCATACTGTAGCAACTTGGTTATTTCGTTTTTCATCATCCTCTCTCCAATCTTTGTTCAAACAGAAATGATAAAGAAAGAAATGAAATGAGGCGTATTAACATACATTTTTTTGCTTTTGTGAAGTAGAAGAGAGAAAAGTGAATGGACATGAAAGAATTGATTCAAAACATGCATTATTATTTCATTAAGATTATTATTGCAAACAAACAAAGTTTAAATATAAGTAAATACTTAGCAAACAGGGAAATTACAAGAAAGAAACTGCTTAAATGATAATTTCATGGCTTGATTCAATCCTTGAATTCTTCAACTAGCATCCTCATAAGGGTCTGCAAGACCAAACAACAGATCATCCTTCACAATTGGGCTCGCCCTCTCCCTTGAAAGTCAACCGCTTCTGATCAATGAGTTCTTGAACCTTGTGTTTGAAGGCCCTGCAGTTGTCAATAGTGTGTCCTTCTGCAACAGAATGGTATGCACATTTGGCCTTGGTATCATACCAAACAGGAAATGGCACAGTCATTGGCCTTAAAGCTCTTGGGGTAACCATCCCATTGTGCATCAGAAATGACAAAAGTTGACTGTAGGGTATCAGGATGGGGTCAAAGACTTTTCTCTTTTCATTGGTCTTTGGTTGATTCTGCTGATGTCCCAAGTTCTGTGCGAACTATCTTGACTGGGAATAATTCAAAGGCGTCTGTATTGCCTGTTTTGGAAACCCTTGAGATTGTTGAGGTTGAACAACTTTTGGATACTGATGATTGAAGCATGGGGCGCGAGCAGGCACCGTTGAGCGAGAGTGAGAGTGTGGTGGGCGGACATTATTGGGCAAGAATGATTCCATCATCCTTAGCTTGTCCTCTATTGCCTTGAGCCTTTGACGAGTCTCCTCACTCGAGGATACAACAAACTTTCCCTTAAAGTTATCATCTTGACGAGCGCTCTTGTGGTCCCCTAGACTTTGAGGCATAGCAAAACTGGGTTGGACTTGATGAGTTCTTGGCTGGCCAATCAGAAATTCGGTGTTGGTAGTCATTGGCCCTTGGTTGACTTTACCGACTGCAGAAGTACATATGGATGATGAGCCGAATGAAGGCCATGCCACTTTTGACAATGAGGGGTCAATTGAAGGATTTTGCCCCTACTGTTGCAGCGTCTACTCTTGAAGGCAGAATGAGACTAGCTAGTATTTCCAAAACACGGTCCAACTTGTCAGTCACTTGGTCCACATCGCCTCTCAAGGCATCAATCTGTTTCTGCATGTTTTCCATGGTTTCCTTGAAATGCTTGGAGTCCGGTATCAGTGTTGGGAATGAAGCTGTTGATGTGAGTAGGTGAGGATGAGATAATGATCTTTTGTACGAATGCAAATGCATGTAAAAGTTTTTTATGCTTTATCATTTTTTTATGCAAATGTTATGCAAAAATATTTTTGTCATGATTTTTTTTATGAATGAATGCATGGATGCACTTTTGTAGCAGATTCTGTCACGATGAAGCATAGGTTTGAACATCATTTCTGAGGTTGAAAGGCTCAAAGTTACCTGCAACCCACCCCTCTCACATGTTGTTCTAAGTTTGATATGGTCCTTCTCCTCTAGGTAAGGTCATTGCACAACCTTGACTCAGGTTCTAAACAGAGGTCCCTAACAACAAGGTTTGGTTCTAGACCGGTTAACAAAAGGTCCCTAGAGTCACGGATTCTCCAAGAAAACACTGGCGCTAGCGAGCCATACGTCAGGACGGCCAGTATTTTCAAAAGAATCTACCTTAGGCGAGGTGATTATGCCAGCGCTCACGAGCCATACGTCAGGGAGGCCAGCATAAATACCTCTAGCTTAACTTAGGTTTTCCTCAAGCTCGGGTATAGAGCTTCACACAGTAACCATGCCACAAGGGCAAAAAGAAAAATAAAAGAAGGAGTAGAAGAAGAGAAACAGCCAACCATGCATATAATGACAGAAAAATAAAAGATAAAAGCAAGATACTGCAAACCTGGAAAAAGCAAACAAACAAGCAAACCAACTAAACTGGGCTTAACACTCAAGAGTCCCCAGTGAAGTCGCCAGCTGTAGCGGGCTGGAAAATTCCATCTTGCGTAACGCAATGAAGTCGCCATTGACGTTTATTTATCCCGGAGGGGGAAAGGAAAATATCACAAAAACCTTGGTAAACACGGTTGAAGAACCGTGGCGGGTTCGGGAGTTGGTTATGCGAGAGGAAGGTATTAGCACCCCTCGCATCCATCGTACTCGATGGGAACCGTTTAGGTGGTTTGGGTTTGTTTGCGCAGGTTTAAATTAAATTAATCTGTCACTTGGCTAATCTCTACTTCGTTTCCAAATAAATTAAAAAAAGGTTTTTTATTAGTTGAGTTTGACGGTTGTAGGAGCCCACTCCTACGTATTCCCCGGTGCAATGGGAAACTCAAAACTCACGTAGTTCTGGTAAAAAATTGTTTGTGTGGTTGTTTGTTTTATGCGAATAACGTTTATTTCGTATTCCGCTGATACAACGACGCTTGTATGCTCTAATCAGAGGCTTAAGCTGTGTGTGTGTCAGAGGAATAGATAAGACGTGTATTCATTATAAAAAGAGAGCGTGATTAACGGATGTTGCTTATTTCACATTCCGCTGATACAACGACACTTGTATGCTCTAATCAGAGGCTTGAGCTGTGTATGTATCAGAGGAATGGATAAAGCGTATATCCATTGTAAAAAGAGTTTGAATAACGGATGTTGCTTATTTCGCATTCCGCTGATACAACGACACTTGTATGCTCTAATCAGAGGCTTAAGCTGTGTATGTATCAGAGGAATGGATAAAGCGTATATCCATGTTTTTTTGAAAAGAAGTTTGAGTGAGTGGGGTTAGTTTTAACGCTTGATTAGGATGAGGATAGTCCCAAGATCACGAGCCATACGTCAGGGATAAGAACCATCCGGAGTGTGAAAAGCCATACGTCAGATCAACCCCTTTTCATCCTTGTTTATTATGAAAATCTTGATTTAGTTTGATTAAGAAAGTATTTCAAAAGGAAAAGACGAATGTTGGTTTATTTTAACGTTTTAGGATGAGGATAGTCCCAAGATCACGAGCCATACGTCAGGGATAAGAACCATCCGGGGTGTGAAAAGCCATACGTCAGATCAACCCCCTTTCATCCTCGTTTATTATGAAAATCTTGATTTAATCAATAGTGAGGATAATCCCAAGATCACGAGCCATACGTCAGGGATAGGGATTATCCGGGTGTGAAAAGCCATACGTCTGATCAACCCTTTTTCACTATGTTTATTATGAAAGCAAGTCTCAAATTTAAACCAAACAGTCCAGGAATAGAAGAAAGATGAGAGGTACAGAAATTTGAAGGGTTACATCAATATAAACAACATAAAGCATAATAATTAAATGCGATGAACAAGTAATCATGAATGCAAATTCATAAATAAAAATGCATGATGTAATTAAATATGCATGAACATAAAATGGGAGTGGGCAAAATGCATGAAGCAAGAATTAAATAAAAATGCACAAATTAATATAGCGAACAATGAAATAATAAATGACACAAGGTTAACCATGTGATGCGGCTAGAAAAATGCGCGGGCGTAAAATGCTCGCTAGACAGTAAAGTCGCCACCGAAGTTTTATTTTTGAAAAGGGGAACGTCGATAAACCCCTTCGAGAACAAGATCAAGGTCATCGCGACCAAAATTCTGGTTCGGGAGTCGGTTATGCGAGGGGAAGGTATTAGCACCCATCACATCCGTTGTATCCAACGGGAACCGTTAATTAGTTTAGCGCTTAATTAGGTGTTAGTTTTATGTTTGTTTGTTTATTATTATGAAAAAGTGTTTGCAAAGAAAAATAAAGAAAAATAATTTAAACACCAAAAAAATGGTTTTTTATTAGTGTGCTTGACGGTTGTTGGATCCCGCTCCTACGTATTCCCGAGTGCAATGGGAAAATCAAAGCTACGTAGTTCTTTGTAAAAAATGCTTATGTGTTGATTGATTTTATTTGATAAAAGAAAATTGTTTTGATTTTTTTTTATTGCGCGAAGGCAAAAATTAATTTGGTGAGTTGGATTTGATTTTAATGTCTTGAAGAAAAAATATTTGGTGAATGATGATCATGACCATGTTTCTTTTGATATGTTAATTTTTTCAAAAAAAGAACATAGAACTTTAGAAATAGTTAGTACGAGATTAATAAAAATGAGGAGCGGAATAGTCTAAAACAGTTAGTGCAAGTGTGTGATTTTTTTTGTGTTTTTGTTATTATTTATTTTTCTCAAATTAAATAAAATGCAGTAAATCAAATTAAATAAAAGAAAGGTGTGCAAACTGAAATGAGGAGGTGCAAACAGCATTAACAGAGGGTGTGTTAATAATAATGCTGGGCCTAAGGCCCAAAACCCAAAGAAACAAATTAAAACCAAACAGAAAGTTAAAGAAAAAAGGAAAAAAGATGAAAATGCTCTCAAGAGGGGTTGAACCCGTTCCCTCTCATTGAATGGGCTCGCGCCCTTACCAACTGCGCTACGTGCGCTTTTATGTTATACGAATGGCTTTAAATATAAATGAATGAACGAAAGTCAGAGAAAAAAAATTTCAGGAATAGGGGTATAAATACCCAGTCCGTTCTAATTCATTAATTTTTTTATTTTTACCTTCTCTCCCTAATCGCTCTCTCTCAGCTCTCACCTCTCTCTCACTGTTCCGTCGCCGGTGCGGTGGTCGCCGGAGCCAGACGGCGGCGCCACCGCACCGGAACCCTAAACCACCCTAAAAACAAACCTTTATTTATCAAACCTTATTATTTTTTCATGCTAATTTCGAATCCGAAACCCAAAATTTAAAAAGGCTTACCAATCGACCGGATCGGGGAAACAAACGGCGGCGACAAAAAAACTCTCTTCTCTCTCGCCTCTGTCACGTTCTTCTTCTTCTTTTTTTTTTGTTTTTTTTCTGTTATTATTATTGTTTTTGTTTCTGGCCGTGTGTGTGTGTGTATCTATGCGTGAATTGTAGTGTGCGTTGGTGTTACTGTGGTTATGGAAAGGTTCTGAGATTTGTTGGCCTTAAGGTTCTGTTTGGGCTTGTAGTTGTGATGGTGATTTTTGGTTACTGATGATGTTTTGGTTTTAAGTTGTTTGCAACGGCTGTGTTAATTTTTTTTTCGGTCCCCTTTCCATTCTACTTCAACCCTTATTTATAGCAGTAACATGTTAGCAATGAGACTGTGTGAATGTGTTTGCAAGTATTTCAACTTTCGTCAACTGTCAGAGGCTATAGTGTGGGAAACTTGAACATGTTGCCATTTTTTCAAACTATCTCTTCTCAAACTGTATCTCTTTGCACCAAAAGGCTATGCCATAGCCTTGCAACCAGAAGAAAAAAATGGGTGTGCATTTAATGCTTTGGAGAAAAATCAGATTGCAAGTTGCTATTGGAGATTTTCTGACTAAACAAAATCCTACCATATATGTAAAATAATATTTTTACTTGCTTCTTGGTAGAAAAATTGGATTTGAAAAGATTGTTGCTTTGTTTAATTGAGTGTGAACTGCTGAAGTTTGATGAGAAGTTGCAAACTTTGAAAAGAGAAGAAGGAAGCGTATTACTGTGTCCTGCTTGTTCATCTTTTCCCCATTTTTTTGGTTTTTTTTTGGTTATATAATTAATTAATTATAAAATAAATAAAATAAAATAGACAAAAGGGAGGGGGGACGCAGCATTTATGCTGTTGTTGTTTTGCTGTTTTTTTTTTTGTTTTATACAATAATATACCTATAATATAATAATAACAATAATAAATAAAGATGATAATGATAATTAATAGTAGTAAATATAATAATAATGGTACTAAGAGTAATAATGGTAATGATGATAATAATAGAAATAATATTAAGTGGTATGAATAAAGATATTGAAAATAGAACTAAATAAAAAAATAATAAATGGAGTAAATATGGTAATAGTAATAAAAATAGTAAGTAGAAAGAAATAAACTCTTGACTTTTTGGTCATTTAAGATGACTCTGACCCACAGATATAATAGAAATGGACCGACTTAAAAATAAAATAAAAATAAAAAATTTGGGACAAAATTGGGGTACTACAGCTGCCCCTACTTAATTGTCCCTTGACGTAGAGGATGTGAATGTCATGGGCATTCACGAACTCTTTGTGAAGGGTAATTAAGTATGAAGGACCCAAATTTTGTCCCTAGAGAAAGAGATATTAAACAAGGGTGAGACGCCTTTACTCGAGAAAGGTCGATCCATGAGAATAGAGGTGATCTTATTCAGCCGCCTGCACTGAAGGTCGATTCACTATAAAAAACGATATGATCGTCGCCAGTCTGACGCTGGTGAAACGATAAATGACATGAAATGATCGTCGCCAGTCTGACGCTGGTGAAACGATGAATGATATGAAATGATCGTCGCCAGTCTGACGCTGGTGAAACGATAAATGATAAGATATGATCGTCGCCAGTCTGACGCTGGTGAAACGATGAATGATATGCAATGATCGTCGCCAGCCTGACGCTGGTGAAACGATAAATGATGAAATGATCGTCGCCAGTCTGACGCTGGTGAAACGATAAATGCTATATGATCGTCGCCAGTCTGCCGCTGGTGAAACGATAAATGATATAATTGATTGAGTAGACTCGCTGAGGGAGCTTTGACTGGGGAACTTTAGTGGTTGAGGGTAAATCCACTGGGGATTTTGAGGAGATATTCGCTGAGCGATTTTCAAGAAAAACTTACTGGGGAAGTTTTTGAATGAGGTTCACTAGGGAACATGACTTATTACTTGCTTGGGGATTTTAAATGAAGTTCACTGGGGGAACTAAAGGGTAACTTGTTGAGGAATGTTTGATTTGAGGTTCATTGGGGATACAGATAATTCGTTGAGGGGTGTTTGATTGAGGTTTACTGGGAATACAGATAATTCGTTGAGGAGTGTTTGATTGAGGTTCACTGGGGAACTTGGATAACTCACTAGGGAGTGTAAAGAGCTTTTGCAGGTAGATAGACTTCATGGGGGAAGAATGGTACAATATGAAATGCATGCAAAGGAACGTGTACAATATGATGCATGTGGTATGCTGACTCTTGGTATAAGCCAATGACGTGTTAGGCTTTGGTTGTGATTGGGTGCCGAGTATGGTCGAACTTTGGGATTTTATGGATGAGATGGTTAAGATATGGCACTTGGGGGGGTTTTTCGATCCTTCGGCATTCGCAACACTAAATGCTATTGAAGCTTCAAATTGATGGCTGCTGAAGGAGATTTTGACATCTCGTGCTTGCATGGGCAGCTGATATGTTGTGTAGTTGTTGACTTCGCTACAATAGGGGAACCAATCATGGTTGCTCTGAGAATTTTGCAAGATCCAAAATCTCACTGGGATTCATTAATTTCCTTTAGATATTTTCAAATCAAAGTAGTCACGATTCAAAAGATTTTTGTTATTATTTTTATTTCAAAGTTGTATTATAAAAAATAAATAGCATTTATTGGAGATGAAAAAAGACAAAGGTAAATAGAAGGATGCATTTCATTGATGGTCAAACATGATTTAGTACATGGAATGGTAGCACACTAAAGGTGTAACTCCACAAAATGAGTAAAAGAAATGAAAATGGCAATAGGAAAAATATTGGAAATTCCCATTAAGTCATGATGACCGCTACTTTCCTAATAACCCTAAAATCACAACATCCTGCTTCTGGGAGATGGCGAAGGAATTGGTTCTTCAGTTGATGTTAGGAACAAATTGTCCTGATGCAGTTACTTGCTTTTTCATTTCCCAACTTTTGTTTAAGTCACATTTTCAGGTTTTTTACTTAGCGGGTTTTCTTTTGTGTTTTTTTTTTTATATATCCCTAACTTTTGCCTGGACCGCTCTTACGAGTTTTCAGTCCACCGGGATGCCCCTTTTTTTGCCTAAGTCGCCCTTTTCGGGTTTTCAACTTAGCGAACGTTCTTTTGTTATTAGGCATAGTATTTCTTGACTGCATCGGAATTCACAGGGAGTGGAAAGTCCTCGCCGTCCATCGTTGTGAGAATTAAGGCTCCTCCGGAGAAAGCTTTCTTCACTACATAAGGGCCTTCATAGTTTGGTGTCCACTTCCCACGTGAATCCTTATGAATGGGTAAGATCTTTTTGAGCACTAGGTCGCCTTCTTGAAACTCTCGAGGTCGGACCATTTTGTCGAACGCCTTCTTGAGCCTGCTTTGATATAACTGACCATGACATAGAGCTATCATCCGCTTCTCATCGATGAGGTTTAGCTGGTCAAACCTTGCTTGGACCCATTCCGCTTCTTCCAGTTTGGTCTCCATTAAGACTCTCATTGAGGGGATTTCCACCTCAATAGGAAGGACTGCCTCCATGCCATATACGAGTGAGAACGGGGTTGCCCCTGTCGAGGTGCGAACCGAGGTCCTATAACCATGTAAGGCAAATGGGAGCATCTCATGCCAATCTTTATAAGTTTGTACCATCTTTTGAAGGATTTTGTTGATATTCTTGTTTGCTGCTTCTACGGCTTCGTTCATCTTTGGTCGATATGGTGAAGAGTTGTGATGTTCGATCTTGAAACTTTCACATAGCTCTTTCATCATTTTGTTGTTCAAGTTGGTGCCATTGTTAGTAATGATCTTGTTGGGGAATCCGTAGCGACAAATTATCTCCTTTTTGATGAATCGAACTACCACTTGCTTTGTTACATTGGCATATGAAGCAGCTTCAACCCACTTGGTGAAGTAGTCGATGGCAACTAAGATGAAACGGTGTCCATTCGAAGCTCGAGGTTCGATGAGTCCAATCACGTCGATGCCCCACATAGAGAATGGCCAAGGTGATGCCATCACATTCAAAGGAGTTGGAGGAACATGCACCTTATCTGCATAGATTTGGCACTTGTGGCACTTCCTTGCGTAGTTGAAACAATCGGATTCCATGGTCAGCCAATAGTAACCAGCCCTTAAGATTTTTCTAGCCATTGCATGTCCATTGGCATGAGTACCAAAGGACCCTTCGTGGATTTCCTCGATGAGCAAGTTTGCTTCATGTTTGTCCACACATCTGAGAAGAACCATGTCGTGGTTTCTTTTGTAGAGCACATCACCATTCAGGAAAAATTTAGCTGCTAGCCGCCTCAAGGTCTTCTTATCCCTGTTTGATATGTTTGCAGGATATTCTTGATTTTCGAGGTAGACTTTTATGTCGTGGTACCATGGCTTGCCATCGGATGCCTCTTCAATTGCTAAACAAAATGTCGGCTCGTCTCTGCGCTCCACCTTTATAAGTGGCGCTTCATTGTGAAATTTCACTTTGTACATTGATGATAACGTAGCCAAAGCATCTGCTACTTGATTTTCTTCTCTAGGGATATGATGGAAGGTGATTTCATCAAAGTGTTTTATTAGCTTCCTCACATGATCACGGTATAGGATAAGCTTGGGATGACGGGTTTCCCATTCTCCTTTTACTTGATAAATGACTAGAGCCGAATCTCCATACACCTCCAAGATCTTAATTCTCATATCGATGGCAGCTTCAAGTCCCAGGATACACGCTTCATACTCAGCCATATTATTTGTGCAGTCAAAACATAGCCTTGCTGTGAAAGGGGTATAACCATACTTTGGAGAGATTAGGACAGCTCCAATCCCATGCCCCATGACATTAGATGCACCATCGAATGCGAGCTTCCATCGAGCTCCTGGTTCAGGTCCTTCATCATCTCCTATGACCTCATCGTCATTTACGACCATAATATCTTCATCTAGGAAATCAAAGCGCATGGGCTGGTAGTCTTCCACTGGTTGGTGAGCCAAGTGATCTGCTAGCACACTTCCTTTGATAGCTTTCTGAGTTACATGCAGGATATCATACTCGGATAGCAGCATCTGCCAACGGGCAATTCTTCCGGTAAGAGCAGGTTTCTCAAAGATGTACTTGATCGGATCCATCTTTGATACCAACCATGTTGTGTGACAAATCATATACTGTCTCAATCGACGGGCAGCCCATGCCAAGGTGCAACAAGTTCTTTCTAGTAAGGTGTATCTGGTTTCACAATCGGTGAATTTCTTACTCAAGTAATAGATGGCATGTTCCTTCCTACCAGTTTCATCATGTTGCCCCAGCACACATCCCATGGATTCTTCCAATACTGTTAAATACATAATTAGAGGTTTTCTAGGAACGGGCGGTATCAGGATGGGTGGTTCTTGCAAGTATTGTTTGATCTTTTCAAATGCCCCTTGGCAGTTCTCATTCCACACGATGGCTTGATCCTTGCGTAGCAATTTGAAGATTGGCTCACAAGTAGCGGTGAGATGAGAAATGAACCTAGAGATGTAGTTCAATCTCCCTAGAAAACCACGAACTTGTTTTTCGGTACGGGGAGCAGGCATATCTTGGATTGCGCGTACCTTGTCAGGGTCAACTTCGATCCCTCGTTGACTAACGATGAAACCAAGTAACTTCCCAGATCTGACGCCAAATGTGCACTTAGCTGGATTGAGCCGTAGCCTGTATTTCCTCAGACGTGCGAACAATTTTTGCAAATGAACTTCTTCAGTCTTGGATTTGGCGATCATGTCATCCACATAGACCTCTATTTTTTTGTGCATCATGTCATGAAAGAGAGCCACCATCGCCCTTTGATAGGTTGCCCCAGCATTCTTCAAACCGAAGGGCATTACCTTGTAACAATATGTTCCCCATGGTGTGATGAAGGTAGTTTTCTCCATGTCTTCTGGAGCCATCTTGATTTGATTATAACCAGAAAATCCATCCATGAATGAGAAAACCGCGAACCGAGCTGTATTGTCTACTAACACGTCGATGTGAGGTAATGGGAAGTCATCCTTGGGACTTGCCTTGTTCAAATCTCGGTAGTCGACACACATTCTCACTTTACCATCTTTTTTCGGCACTGACACTATATTAGCAACCCATTGTGGATATTTTGCTACGGCTAGGAATCCTGCATCAAATTGTCTTTTGACCTCCTCCCTGATCTTGAGTGACATGTCTGGTCTTGTTCTTCTCAACTTCTGTTTTACCGGCGGATATTCTGGCCGGAGCGGTAGCTTGTGCTCAACTATCTTGGTATCTAAGCCTGGCATGTCTAGGTATGACCATGCGAACACATCTGTGTATTCCTTCAAGAGTTCGACCAACTTCTCATGCTCTTTTCCTTTTAAAGATGACCCAATCTTCACCTCTTTTCGGTCATGTTCGGTTCCCAAGTTGATTATCTCCACAGGCTCTTGATTCGGCTGTATCTCTTTAGACTCTTTCTCCAACATTCTTGCCAACTCATCGGTAAGCTCACAATTGCCCTCACAATCCTCTTCAGCTTGGTTAATGGGGAGTTCAAGGTTATGCGGGATTGTAGCGGTATCATGTTCAATGGGTTTATTCAGGGATCTGCATGTTTTTTATGATGATTTTTGTTTTAGAATAATGAACAGAACAAAAATAAACAAAAGAGGAGAAAGAAATGCCATTTTCTTAAAAGTAAATGTAGAAATGAAAGAATAAAGGGTAATTGAAAAAGAAATGCTTTTTATTGATGATGATTCAACATCTGAAATAAAAAAGGTGCCCTACAAAGCTATCCTTATGCCTTGGGCAGAGCAATAGGATTTTGAAAACAAGATAAAAATTACTTTGAAAAAGAAAATATCTCTGGGATTTCAACGGTAGTCCAGTTGTTGAGTCTTGCATTGGAAGAGCAATGGTAGACCAAACAAGGCATCTCCTCATCATCTGAAACATCTTCAATGGCAGATACTTGATCTTTATCAGCAAAACCCGCACGGCAGAAAGTTTCTTGAATGTTACCAATGGGTATCTTTGCAGCATTATTATTTCCTATGGATGGTTTGTAGCCCAATCCATACTTGTCTCTTTTCATGGGCATATCCCACAACTGCTCACAACCTTTGGAGCCTCCTCCCTTAGCCAACAACTTATCATCCTTCCAGAAGATAGCAGGCACTTTAGGTTTCTTAACACGATTTTTCTCGAATATTGCCACAGCGTTGGCGACCTCTAAAGCTTGAAAAGCGGTTTCCAGAGACTCTTCAGTTGCTTCCACATACTGGAAGGAAGAAAGATGGCTTACAAAGATGTCTTCTTCGCCAGCAACAGTGATCAATTTGTCATCCACTACAAATTTTAATTTTTGATGCAAGGTAGATGTCACAGCTCCGGCCGCATGGATCCATGGGCGTCCCAACAGGCAACTATAGGCTGGGTTGATATCCATAACTTGGAAAATAATATCAAAGGTGTGCGGACCTATTTGGACTGGTAGGCATACCTCTCCAATGACGGATCTCTTAGACCCATCAAAAGCTTTCACGATTAAAGAGCTGGGTTTCATATAGACTTCATCAATAGACATTTTGTTGAGAGTAACTTTTGGTAGAACATTCAATGATGAGCCAGTATCAACCAATACTCTTGCAAGGATAGTGTCATGACACATTGTGGATATGTGTAATGCCTTGTTGTGAGCTTTTCCTTCTATGGGTAAGTCTTCATCATTAAAACTTAGGCAACTACTAGCGGTGATATTGGCAACTATCCCACCAAAATGGTCCACTGTAACATCCTCGGTTACATGCGCCTGATTCAACACTTTCAGCAATGCCTTCCTATGTGCCTCAGAGTTCAGCAATAGCGAAAGGATAGATATCTTGGAAGGAGTTTGATTCAGTTGATCAACTATTTTGTATTCACTCCTTTTGATGATTTTTAAGAACTCGTCATCTTCTTTTGGTGCAGACTGATTACCAAGTTCCTGCCCCTTGTCTTTGAAGGTGTGAAAAACACAAGAAGGGGGGGGTTGAATTGTGTTTTTGGTAATTTAAAAATTTCTTCTAAGTTACAGAGAACTTCTCAGAGTTTGCAGCGGTTTAGAAAACAAGACACAATCAAGAATAACTTTGAAGGTAGAGAGAAGGAGAGAAAGATAGAGACAGAGATTTTTATACTGGTTCCCCTCACAAACCGAGAGTACGTCCAGTCCTCTTGTACTTACAAGAGAGTTCACTATAATCACCAAAGATTACAATTGCTCAAGCACACAAGCAAGAGGCTTCCAATGCTCAAGTATACAAACAAGAGACTTCCTAATGCTCAAGTATACAAACAAGAGACTTCCTAATGCTCAAGCACGCAGGCAAGAGACTTCAATACACAAGTTTAGAAAAACAGAGTCTGAACAATTGATATGAAGATCAATGTTCAGTTACAAATTAAATACAACTTTTGATACAAGACTTAACTTAGAATCTTAATACAAAATTCTAAGGTTCAACTAATGAATTAACAGAAGCTGAAACTAGAGTCTTGGATTTTGAATATGAGTTCAAGTTGTATTTGCAGTTTTGTGCTTTAGGATGAATTTGTTAGACTACGAGGCTAACCACTTAGAGGGGGGTGAATAAGTGGTTCCGTTAACCAATTGAGTTTTTAAAAAATTGTTCGGTTAAACGTGCGTGCGGAAGCGACTCCGGGATCGGTAGTCTCTTTGCACCGTTTTGACTTATTGAAAAAGTAACTAAGCCGATAAAACGTATTGAGGAAAAGTCGATCGGAATAAGATATTCAAAAACTAATTCAATTAACAACAACGTTTCCAAGCAAGTTATTCGATTCTTTCAAAAACAATTCACAACACAAGATAATAACAATTGAATCCTTGTGAACACTTACGAACACACAAATTCAATTGTTTACGAATATAATGAAAGCAATAAAGAATGAAAGTAATGCAATCAACACACGAGGATTTGATTAGGGAGTTCCCCGGATTTCGCGTCGTCCACGCGTATGTCCGAGTACGTCTCCCCCCAAATAACCAAACGGGTTATTTGAGATATGTATAGAATGAAAAACAACTTGAACACAAGTGCACAAATTACAATGAATCCAATAAACCTATATTGACTCAAAATGTAAAACTATGCAAACCCTCAATCGACGAACGAATCTTCACCCTCTGATTCCAACGATCCTACCCGTGCAACTCCTTGCAACGATCGTCCAGCTGAGTCCTTCGATTCTTCTCAATTGATCCTCCAAGATATCGAACAATCTTGGATCCCTAGTGAGCAATCCAACCTCCTTGCACAAATCAACCCGATCGCGAATCTGCTTCACCACGAATCGCACCGAACGTTATCGACCAAGCGTACAACTCCTAAATGATTGATCCCATACTCAATCTTCAATTGTTGCAACTTGATGGAAGATGATGATCTTGTGAAGGATAACACTTTGATCCCAATTTTTTTCACCCAAATTGTATCCAAAGTGTTTTACCCAAAGCACTTCTTGCTCTCTCAATGATTCTCACTAGATTTCTCAGTTGTGTTCAGTTACTGTGATTGTTTCATTACTTACAAAGGAACCCACACATTGCTATTTAAAGAGAAAATAGAATGAGCAAATTTAGGCATAATTTTCAGTAGATGTATCGATACAAATGATTGTTTGTATCGATACAAAGCCCTTGACCAACGTTCAATTTTGAAAATCTTGACCTTTGTATCGATACAAACACGGGATGTATCGATACAAACATCAGAATCTTGAAATCTTGACTGATATGTATCTAAGCATGCAAGCATGCTTCGAATCATATGAAGCTTGCTGGTTTTTCAGAACATATACACATGTATCGATACATGCAAGCATGTTTCGAATCATATGGAACATTCTGTTTTTGTATAGAAGCTTTTGTATCGATACAGAGCCTGTGTGTATCGATACAAAGTGCTCAAAATGTACCAGAACAAGTTTCAGGACATTTGTATCCATACAGAAATGTATGTATCGATACAAAACACCAAAAAGTCAGTTTTTCAAGGTTTTGAAAATAGTTCTTTGTTGTCAAGTCATTTGTAAAGTTTGCCAAAATATGTTCAACCTATTTTCATGTGTTTTGACAATTATTAAAACATGAGGATGAACTGGTGCACTTACATTCTCCCCCTTTTTGATAATTGTCAAAACTATGCATAAGCTAAACTAAGCCTATACCTATTATGCAAATAAAAATAGCAATGATATACAGACGCAAAAACAACACCAAGGCTTAATCACAAAAGCTTGCTCCCCCTGAGTTGATGCCATAATGCGTTTGATGATCCTTTAGCTTGTGCATCCAAATCTCTCCCCCTTTGACAATATCAAAAAGAAGAAGAGAGCACATTAGCAGTAACAAGTCCAAGCAAATTTTCCATCTATTAAACATATCGTGCACTTACATTTGTCGAAATGCACTTTATGATATAGTATCCTAATCAAAATAATTACATATAACGATATGCCACAATATATCAATGACGAATACCAAATATCATGATAACACATGGAATGTAGAACGACAAACCATAAACCAACTCATGATTATTTAAAACACATCGACATTTTTGTAATAAAACATACCAAAATATGGGACGAAATAAACAAAACAATGCAATTAAATGCATAAACATAACATGATTATCCATACAAACAAAATTATCCAAATAACATGTATGTATGAAACACATATAACCAAATAAGGTACATTCTTATGTATGTGAGCAAAACAAAGTACCAAAGCACATTATAACATGAGAACACATGTTAAACCAAATATGCATGATAAAGCATCCACATAAATGAATCAAGTACCAAAATCAATCATACGTGAAATGTATATCTATGTATGCATACAAAATTACATATAGATGCAAAACTTAACATATACATTCTAGTATGAGCTTAATAGGATAGTTGTAATGATTTTTGTCAAATCCCCATTTGAGACGTATGAAACTCAAAAACTTATCAATATTTTTGAGTGAGAATTCTTGGAAATGAAGGATTAGACAAATATCAAAACTTATATCATATTAAGATAGAAAATGCATGTATATGATCACAAACACAAATGCTAAACAAAATATGTATAAAGCAAAGTTAGAGAGTAGAATCTTCCCTTAAGTATTGGATGAAGGAAGTGATCAATTTCCACATCGTTTTGTGTTGGGTTGAGTCTTATCTTTTCACTTTCCTTGTTTGTAAGTCTTGAGCCACTCGTTATCAATGTCTCTCATCAATGGCTTCAAGACGCTTACCTACATGTTTAGACATTTGAAATAGGTCCCCAACTCATATTGGGTCCTAGTTTGTTAGTAACAACATTATTGCCTAACTTAGGTAACCATTGCAATATGCCTTTAGGTACTAAAGTTTTCCGGGCATGACATTTTGCAATCGTATGTCCTTTGTTACAACAATAATGACAAATAGTATTGGAATGATTCTTGTGACCCGAAATTTTACTTTTGGGATTCAATTTCTTTTTAACAAATTTGTCATTTTTAGAAGGCCTAATCTTAGGCTTCTTAAAATTCTTTGGTATATCCTCAAAAGTAAATTTGGATACAAGAGCTTCATCTAGTTTGGCTTGAAGGGTTTTCACCTCTCCTTGCCAAACACAACAAGCATCACAATCATTCCTAGATGACTTGTGAGCCTTATCTAATTTGGCTTGAAGGTTTTTCACTTCTCCTTGCCAAATACAACAAGAATCACAATCATGCTTTGATGAATTATCATCTTCAAACATATCTTTTGAATTAACCATGGTAAGTTTTAATGCCTCTAATTCATCTTGCAATTTTACAATTTGTGACTCTAAAAGGGAAATCACTTTCTTCCTTTTAGCCAATTTCTTAAATGCATTAGTGGCTTCACCATATAGTTTTTCAAAAGCGTTTTGAAGTTCATCATATGAGGGACTATCATTAGAGATAGAGCTAGAATCACTTACTTGACGTTTGTGATGTTTCTTGCCTTTACTAGGTGAACCGGTCATGAGTACCACATGAGCACGTTCTTCATCCTCTTCACTTGAGCTCTTGGACCTAGATCCATCTTCGCTTGCACTATCCCAAGCAACATAAGCTCTTTTACCTTTGTGATTTTTCTCGGAGGACTTTCCCTTTCTTTTGTTATAGAATGGACATTCCGGTTTTAAATGATCGGATTTGCCACATTCATAACACTTTCTACTAGGCTTGCTCTTCTCATTCTCTATATCATCCCTTGATTGCTTTCGTGACTTGGGACCATTTTCCTTCGAAAACTTTATACCATGTACCTTTGCATACTTGTAAAATCTTCGAAGAAACATTTCCATTTCATATTCTTCCCACTCTTCATCACTTAAGCTACTATCATTTTGCTCTACCTTTTTGGACTTGGTGGACTTTGAAGTAGAGGCTTTTAGAGCAATAGACCTCTTGTCCTTTTCCTTTTCCTTGTCATTGTGCTTTACCTTCTTTTCGCTTTTCTCATGCTTTTCTAGCAAGTTTAGCACATGTTCGTGCTCCGTGAGTTTGCCAAACAGAGTTGTAAGATTCAAAGAAGTCAGATCATTAGCTTCCTTAATCGCGGTGACCTTAGGTTGCCAATTCCTATTAAGACATCTTAAAATTTTGTTAGTAGCATCTTGGTTGGAAATTGGTTTTCCCAAACCGTGTAACTTGTTGGTGATTTTGATAAAGCGTTGTTGCATATCCTCGATGGATTCTCCATCTAGCATATGAAACAACTCAAATTCTTGTGTCAAAGTATTAATTTTGGATATCTTGACATCATTGGTACCCTCAAAGTGAGTAACCAATGTGTCCCACATTTCCTTAGCCGATTCACAATGCGACACATGATAGAATTGATCAATCCCAAGGGATGATATTAAAATGTTTTGTGCCTTCGCATCGTATTAACCAGGCTCTGATACCACTTGTTAGACTACGAGGCTAACCACTTAGAGGGGGGTGAATAAGTGGTTCCGTTAACCAATTGAGTTTTTAAAAAATTGTTCGGTTAAACGTGCGTGCGGAAGCGACTCCGGGATCGGTAGTCTCTTTGCACCGTTTTGACTTATTGAAAAAGTAACTAAGCCGATAAAACGTATTGAGGAAAAGTCGATCGGAATAAGATATTCAAAAACTAATTCAATTAACAACAACGTTTCCAAGCAAGTTATTCGATTCTTTCAAAAACAATTCACAACACAAGATAATAACAATTGAATCCTTGTGAACACTTACGAACACACAAATTCAATTGTTTACGAATATAATGAAAGCAATAAAGAATGAAAGTAATGCAATCAACACACGAGGATTTGATTAGGGAGTTCCCCGGATTTCGCGTCGTCCACGCGTATGTCCGAGTACGTCTCCCCCCAAATAACCAAACGGGTTATTTGAGATATGTATAGAATGAAAAACAACTTGAACACAAGTGCACAAATTACAATGAATCCAATAAACCTATATTGACTCAAAATGTAAAACTATGCAAACCCTCAATCGACGAACGAATCTTCACCCTCTGATTCCAACGATCCTACCCGTGCAACTCCTTGCAACGATCGTCCAGCTGAGTCCTTCGATTCTTCTCAATTGATCCTCCAAGATATCGAACAATCTTGGATCCCTAGTGAGCAATCCAACCTCCTTGCACAAATCAACCCGATCGCGAATCTGCTTCACCACGAATCGCACCGAACGTTATCGACCAAGCGTACAACTCCTAAATGATTGATCCCATACTCAATCTTCAATTGTTGCAACTTGATGGAAGATGATGATCTTGTGAAGGATAACACTTTGATCCCAATTTTTTTCACCCAAATTGTATCCAAAGTGTTTTACCCAAAGCACTTCTTGCTCTCTCAATGATTCTCACTAGATTTCTCAGTTGTGTTCAGTTACTGTGATTGTTTCATTACTTACAAAGGAACCCACACATTGCTATTTAAAGAGAAAATAGAATGAGCAAATTTAGGCATAATTTTCAGTAGATGTATCGATACAAATGATTGTTTGTATCGATACAAAGCCCTTGACCAACGTTCAATTTTGAAAATCTTGACCTTTGTATCGATACAAACACGGGATGTATCGATACAAACATCAGAATCTTGAAATCTTGACTGATATGTATCTAAGCATGCAAGCATGCTTCGAATCATATGAAGCTTGCTGGTTTTTCAGAACATATACACATGTATCGATACATGCAAGCATGTTTCGAATCATATGGAACATTCTGTTTTTGTATAGAAGCTTTTGTATCGATACAGAGCCTGTGTGTATCGATACAAAGTGCTCAAAATGTACCAGAACAAGTTTCAGGACATTTGTATCCATACAGAAATGTATGTATCGATACAAAACACCAAAAAGTCAGTTTTTCAAGGTTTTGAAAATAGTTCTTTGTTGTCAAGTCATTTGTAAAGTTTGCCAAAATATGTTCAACCTATTTTCATGTGTTTTGACAATTATTAAAACATGAGGATGAACTGGTGCACTTACAGAATTTGGCAGAGTAACAGCTCTTTTTAAATTCTTCAAGTGTCATATCCCAAAGCTTCAAACTCGCTCCAATTTATAGATGAAGGTGGAGCGTGTTTGATTTGAATTTGATGCGGTGAGATTGCGCCAGCTGTAGATAGTACCTTTGATATCCAAATCAGGTAACCTTGTATGTGATCAATCTTGGAGAGAAAGTTTTATCCAAATCAGGTAAAGAGTTCGTACAATAGTACAAACGTCACTATTCTGTGGATAAGATTGATTCCATCAGCTTTTGGAATGTCAGAGTATAATCATTGATGCAGAGAATGTTCTTCTGACAAAAACGGCTCTCACTGCTCTTTATCAGAGTCTGATATGCATCTTCTGATGAATAAAAATTTGCATCTTCTGATGAACCAAATATGCATCTTCTGATGTCTTCAAGTTCTGATCAGAGTTTGCTTTGCCATATCAGAGCTTCCAATGTGCTTTAAATGAATATAAAAATTAACTTGAATATCTGCACACTTGGATTAAATAATTAGTATACCCTATTGTATATTAATACTTTTGTTACCATCAAAACTTAATTGGATCATGTCAGAACCTCTTTTGTTCCAACAATCTCCCCCTTTTTGATTGATGACAAACCAAGTATTAATTTACAATGGTTGTTGATAAAATTTATCAAGCATCTCTTAGGTTGATGAGTTTTGCAAGCTCCCCCTAAGTTCAGCAATGATTAATTAAATCAGTTTAAAAATATTCATTTGAATTTTGAACTTAAACTAATACACTAGACTTTCAGAGGCTAGGTTTGCAAGCTCTCCCCCTAAGTCTGATACCTATGAAAGAAAAGTGCAATTTTCTTTTATACGTACCATGTATCAGAAGTTCAAATTTCAACTGATATTTTCCTCAAAATTATATTGTATATAGACAATAACGCGAAAAATAAAAATTTGGAATTTGGTTTCAGTTTAGCATCTCATAAATTAATAACAGCTCTTACTCCCCCTTTTGTCATTAAACAAAAAGATAAAACTGACAAGAAATAAATGACAATTTTGAAAAAAATGGTCAAAAGTAGAGTTTCAATGCAGTCAAGGTGGTTACAACTACTCCAATTAAATGGCTTGTCGTAAGAACCAAGAACTTGTCCATTTTGAAACTACTATATAAGGACCATGAACTTTGTCATTTCACTCAACACTTCCATTTCATTGTGAAAAATCAACAATGGAGAAGGATAGAAAAGTGATCAAAAGTAAGAGAGTGCAGGAGAAGAAGAAGAAGAAAGTGAAGATTCAACATGACTCAGAGTCTAAGAAGAAACTTCAGAAGATGAGGGCATCAACTTCTGCTCCTGTCAGAGTCAAATATCAAAAGAGATCCAAGGCTAAACAACAAGAGTCCTTATCTGAGTCAGAATCTGAATGGGATTCTGATTGGAAGGAATTCTTGAGTACATACGTCCCTCCCAAGGAAGAATACTTCTCTTCATAATCAATGAGATCACTTTTCATTGATTTCCCAATAAGGAAGTGAAGAGAATGTCGTGAACTCTTCCATTTCCCTTAGATTCAAATAAGCTAGATTTAGGACTAGCTGTTTTATGTAGGATCCAAGTGAAAAGTTGGATAGAAACTTATGTAATCAACAATTTTCAATTGAATAAACTCATTATTTAGCTTTGAAATCTTTGTGTTGATTTTTGTCTCAAAATTATTTATGAAAGCATAAAAGAAATAGACAACAAATAATAAACATAGAAATAAATAATGAACACAGAAGATAATTGAATAAGCAACAGAGTACTTGATAAAAAAAATATTCAACAAGTTACAAAACAGATACAGGCAGAACATGATAAACATTAAACAAATAATCAGAACATGTGCTTAGAATCCTAGGGGTTAAGGTTGATCAGGTTGCTGAGGCAATCTTGCATTGATGCTCTGAAGAGTAGTCATAATAGCAGCCAACATGGAGGAATGCTTATCAAGTCTTCTCTGAAAATTTTCCTGATTTTCCAATACATGCTGAGCATACTCTGGTGCATTTCTAGCCAGTTGCTCAAGCCTTGCTTGTTCAGCAGCTCTTCTAGCTTCCTCTGCTAGCCTAGCTTGCTCAGCAGCTTGCCTTTCCCTTTCTATACGCTCATCTTCCAACCTTTTTCTCTCCCTCTCCTCAGCTTCCAATCTCTCCCTTTCATGCCTCTCTTCCTCTTCCTTCCTAGCTAACTCATTTCTCAAATTCAGGTCTGTAGTGTAAGCCTTCCTGACAGAGCGAAGCATGAGAACCAGATTTTGTTCCATTAGGTCACACTCTTTGTCAATGTGCGCTGTGTCAATGGACCTGTGTGGAATGGCACTGGACATTCTCCTAAGATTCTTGTCAACGGCTTTTAGCAAATTAGTAATGTCATCCTGAGTTTGGTCAAGAGGTTCATTGGCTATTCTTGAGGGTAGGTGAGGTGGGAAGAATATGCAGTCCATAGAGAGATCCTGCAAAAGGTGTTGGAGATGTTGTGATTGGTTAGGAGGGGTTCTTTGTAGGATTTCAAGATTCAGAGTCTCATTGATTTGTTGAACATGGTGTTTGATAGGTGTAGGTAAATCATATGAGTTGTCCGTAGCCACATGATGTGGGGATTGCTCATGTACATGTTCATCAGAATGAAAAGTATCAGAGACTTGCTCTTGCTCATGTTCTGGTGATTTTTGGTTGTTATGGCCTGATGTAGTATGTTCTGGTGGAGGTTCATTTTCTGGTTGATCATTTTCTGGTTCAGGTTCATTTTCTGGCTGTGGATTATGTTCTGGTTGAGCAACTTCTGGTTGTGGGTCATTTTCTGGTTCAGTGTTTTCTTGAGTGTTCTCAGGTTGAACATTCTCAGAAATGGGTAGGGTTTTTGTGATAGAATTATCAGGGGGTGGTGAAGGTGTTTTATCAGAATCTTCATCCAAAGTTTGAATGATTGGAGCAGTACTTGTTGAAGCTTGTGCTGCATCATTGTGTATAAGATTAGTTTGGGATTCTGATGGGTTATGTAGGATGAGGTTAAACTGCTCTGATATTGGTTGATTCTCAGAAAGATTATTGTCTTTCTCAGAATGAACTCCTTTTAAAAACTTATCAAAAGCATGTTTAACTCTTATTTCAGAAGGAAATTGAAGCCTTTTGAAATAATCCCTAATTCCTTTGCCGTCTCCAAGAAAAGTAGAAAACTTACCAGTTTCATTTCCATACAAAGTCTGTTTTGCCAGCAGATTATGAGGATCATTCCTTTTGGGAAGCTTCTCATGCATCTTATCAAATACAGATTCTTCAATGCCACACTCATAACCATCCTTCAGAGCCTCTTGCTTCTTATTGAACTCTTCAACCTTTGCCAAAGCTGCCTGCATCACAGCTTCTTCCTTCTCATCTTCTGTGAGATCCAACAACAGCTTCTTGACCTTTGGTTTCCTTGATGTTCTTGGAGCTGTTGTCTTTGGAGCCTTAGCAGCTTTCTTTCCAGCAGGACTTTTGGCAGCCTTTCTCTTGACTGGTGCTAGTTTAAGAGGCTGTTCCAAAAGCCTTGATTGTCGAACTGTAAGCCTTGTAGGTTCTCCATCTCCTATATCAGCACCTAGCTTTTTCATGAAATCTGCATGTGCTTCTATTACTCTCTTTGCTTCACTATCTCTGACGTGTACAAGCCAACTTTCACCAATGCCTTTCTCAGAATTTCTGAGTAACACAGGATGTGTTGGATGAACTATCTCATTATTCTTCACCAGCCTTAAATACCTTAGTGTAGTACTATTCACAATCTTGGAACCAAGCAGAAAGGTACTTAAGCCAGGAAGATATGGAGTAACAGCATCCAACAAACCACACTGTGCAAACATGTGGCTCAGTAGTCTTGAGTGTCTAACAATAGCTTTGCTAGAGACAATAGATATGCACAAGTTATCAAAAATAAGCCTTCCAATATCAACAATATTTCCTTTAGCAACATTGTATGTAAACAGCTTCTGAACACTTGATATTTGATCAGTGCCTCCCAATTTGGGCAGAACACTATCAATCAGGATCCTGTAGATTATTTTACAATTGTTTGTCCATTCAAACTTATCCTTAGGGTCGGTCTTAGGTTTGAACAGATATTCCTCCACATCAGGACCTACTTCATCAGACTGTCTGATTATCACACCATCACGCTTGAGCTTCAGAGCCTCAAGAATGTGGCAGAGTCTGATGGAGATTCTGAATCCAGCCACGAAGGATTCAATCTCAGTAGAGTAAAACGATCTCAAACCCATTTCTTCTGGGGTTCTCTCCTTCCATTCAGGGTGTTCTTCCATCTTTTCCCTGACTTTCTTGTCATAAACATCTCTTGTAATGACTGAAGCTTTCATCCAAAATTCCTTTACCAATTCAGTATAGGTTGGTCCATTGAGAAGATCAAAGTAATATTCCAAACCTTGCTTTTTGTAGAGGTTAACAACATCAGCGAAACCGTTGACCCTAATGCTCTCAAGATCAATGGGACTTTCAATAGCCACATTGATTTCGTCATACTTATACGGTCGTTGATCTTTTGCGAACTCAGTAGGGTTGGATTCATTTGGTAGGATCATACAAGTTCTATTCAAGAATGTTGATGAGGATGCCATGGATGAAATTTGGAATTTACGGTTTCTAAAGAGGAAGAAAGAAATTTCTCTGTGTTTTAGAAGAATGAAAGTGTAGGTTGTGAGAGTGCAAAAGTGTGAATGTGAACAGTTAGTGTGTTTAAATAGAAACTTACGCGCAAAAAAACAAGTACACATACACAGGGGTAGTAGAGTATTTTACCACAATTGGGAATATGAAATGCTAATCATCATTAACCAACTTCTTTACCCTCTTGCAACAAGACATGTGTATTAGAAGATTGTTAAATAACTGACACGTAAGTTTGAGAAAACGAAAGGGTTTTTACAAAAGATTTTTACTTACGCGCCAGAACCATTTACCTTCTAATCAGATTCTGATAGTATTTCAGAAGATACTCTCATCACAACTTCTGATACAGAAGGTTCTGATGACTTCATCTTCTGATTACTATTAGATTCTCACAAACTCAATTTTTCATCAGAGTCTAAGTTAATCAGAGATTTCCATCATGTTCAGATTCTTTTTGATAAAATCAAAACGTTCAACAGCTAAAGGTTTTGTAAAGATATCAGCCCATTGATTTTCAGTTTCAATGAACTTGAGATCAATTACACCTTTTTGAACATAGTCTCTGATGAAATGATGTTTAATCTCAATATGCTTAGCTCTTGAATGTAAAATAGGGTTTTTAGAAAGGTATTAGCTGCAGTATTGTCACAATATAAAGGAATATTGTTACTGCTGATTTGATAATCTTCCAATTGATATTTCATCCAGAGTAGTTGTGTACAACATTTAGCTGCTGATATGTATTCAGCTTCTGCTGTTGACATAGCTATGGTGGTTTGCCTTTTACTAGCCCATGAAATTAAATTCTCACCAATAAACTGGCAGTTACCACTGGTGGATTTTCTTTCAATTCTATCACCAGCATAGTCAGCATCACAGAATCCAATCAGCTTGTAGTCATTGGATTTCTGATACAGTAATCCAATGTTACAAGTAGCTTTCAAATACCTAAAGATTCTCTTCACAGCAGTGAGATGAGATTCTCTAGGATCTGATTGAAATCTTGCACACAAACAGACACTGAATAAAATGTCAGGTCTTGAGGCAGTTAGATAAAGAAGAGACCCAATCATACCTCTATACAGCTTCTGATCAACCTTGCCTTCAGACTCTTCTTTGCCTAGACTTGATGTAGGATGCATTGGAGTATTCATGGGTTTGCAATCTTCTAAGTTGAACTTCTTCAGAAGATCCTTTATATATTTGGATTGATGAATGAATGTTCCTTTCTCTGTTTGATTTATTTGAATACCAAGAAAGAACTTCAATTCTCCCATCATGCTCATTTCAAACTCATCCTGCATAAGCTTAGAAAAATTCTTGCAAAGAGTGGCATTAGTTGATCCAAAAATGATATCATCAACATATATTTGAATGATTAAAATGTCTTTCTTAAGGGTCTTTTTGAAAAGTGTGTTGTCAACTTGCCCTTTTTCAAAACCATTGTCAACCAAAAAAGTACTCAATCTCTCATACCAAGCTCTGGGAGCTTGTTTGAGTCCATAGAGTGACTTCTTTAGTCTAAACACATGATCAGGGTTTGACAAATCTTCAAAACCAGGAGGTTGTTTGACATACACTTCTTCAGATATGACACCATTTAGAAATGCACTTTTCACATCCATTTGATATAGAGTAATACCATTATTGACTGCATAAGATAAAAGTAACCTGATTGCTTCCAGTCTTGCTACTGGAGCATATGTTTCAGTGAAGTCAATTCCTTCTTGTTGACTGTATCCTTGTGCAACAAGTCTTGCTTTGTTCCTTGTGACTTCACCTTGTTCATTCAATTTGTTTCTGTATACCCATTTTGTTCCAATAATGTTCTTATGCTTGGGTTTGGGTATCAGATCCCACACATCATTTCTCTTGAATTGATTTAACTCTTCTTCCATTGCGACTATCCAAGCATCATCTGATAGAGCTTCACTTGTTGTCTTGGGTTCAATTAAGGAAACTAATCCAAATAATGATTCTTCAACTCTGAAGTTTGACCTTGTTTTTCTTGGACTATTCTTGTTTCCTAAGATGAGCTCTTCAGGATGTGATGATTTATATTTGAATGTGTTCCTTGGAATATCAGATTCTTCCGGGTTATCATCAATAGTTTGATGTTCTTGAGCAACATCAGAAGGTGCGTCTTCTTGAGCTTCAGAGTCTTCTATAGATTCTATGTTGTTATCATACTCTGGAGCTTCATCTTCTGACTCATCAGATCCTGACAAATCTTTAACAGGCTCTGACTTTTTATCATCAGGCTCTTTGTCATCAAACTTTACGTGCATTGATTCTTCCACTATATTAGTTTCAGAATTATACACCCTGTATGACTTAGAGCGTTCAGAGTATCCAATGAAGATACCCTTACAGGCTTTAGAGTCAAATTTCTTAAGATGGACTTTGTTATTCAGAATGTAACATGTACAACCAAATTGATGAAAATAAGAAATATTTGGTTTTCTTCCCTTAAAGAGTTCATATGTTGTTTTGTTCAAAATAGGTCTTATATAGATTCTATTCTGAATATAACAAGCAGTGTTAACAGCTTCTGCCCAAAAGAATTTTGCTAAAGTATTTTCATGCATCATGGTGCGTGCCATTTCTTGTAAAGATCTATTCTTTCTCTCAACAACTCCATTTTGTTGTGGAGTTCTGGGAGAAGAGAATTCATGGAGAATTCCATGTTCTTCACAGAATTTTTCAAAAGGTTCATTTTCAAATTCACCACCATGATCACTTCTCACTTTCAAAATTTTTGAATTCTTTTCATTTTGAATCTGAGTGCAGAAGATGCTGAACACTTCATATGTATCATCTTTATTTCTCAGAAATTTTACCCAAGTCCATCTACTATAATCATCCACAATGACTAATCCATATTTCTTACCATTGATTGAGGCAGTGCTAACTGGTCCAAAAAGATCAATGTGTAAGAGTTCCAAAGGTCTAGTAGTAGAGACAATGTTCTTATTCTTAAAAGAACTTTTGACAATTTTTCCTTTTTGACAAGAACCACAAAGTGAGTCTGAGTGATATTTTATTTTTGGAAGGCCTCTGACAAGATTGTCCTTGCTAAGCTTAGAAATTAATCTCCAGTTAGCATGACCCAATCTTTTATGCCAGATCCATTTTTCATCACTCAGTGTCAAAAGACAAAGCACTTGTTGTTCCTTTAAATCAGAAAAATTGACTTTGTACACATTGCCTTTTCTATTTCCCTTGAAAACAATGGATTGATCAGAGTTTCTAATTACAGTACATGAATCCTTATTAAACACAACATCATAATTACTATCACACAATTGACTTATGCTAAGTAAGTTATGATGTAGTCCATCTACTAACCAAACATCAGAAATTGACAAAGAAGAATTACCAACTGTACCTATACCAATGATCCTTCCCTTCTGGTTGCCACCAAACCCTACTGTTCCTCCCTCTTGCTGATTCAGGGTGTGGAATAAGAGCTTGTCTCCTGTCATGTGACGTGAGCAGCCAGAGTCCAGATACCATGAGCTTTCTTTTCTTCTTTGGGTGCATACCTGCAGCATACACTATTTCAGATTTTGGTACCCATACTCTGATGGGTCCTTTTTGGTTAGTTTTGAGAATCTTATCCTTCTTGTTAGAATAATCAGAAGATCTGGAGTTAACTGAGCCTTTAGAAAATTGTTTAGGCTTATGTTGTCTCTGAGACTTTCCTCTTGAGTGTGTCAGAGAACCAGTTACCAAGTTTGCCTTAGAAGTACTAGTGCCCCGCTTATTAACAGGCTTTGGTACTTTGACAGCTTTAACTTGAGTAGACATGGGTGCTGATGTGAGGGGAACCTTAGTTTTAGAAGACTTAGGTTCAGAAGATGAGTTATCTTCTGGTACCTTATCTTGTGGTTCCAAGCTCACAAGAGTACCAGACACAGTCAGAGGTTCTGATGTACCCTTAGTGAAGTTTGAATAAGATTCTGATGGTGACTTGCTCAACACGACAGGTTTACTTGATTTTCCTACATCAGGACATGTAAGAGAACCAAGTCCTTGCCTTTTATAATAGTTGCTGAGTCCACCATGAATTATAGAAGTTACCCTAGTCTTATCTATGTTATGGTGCACAAACTCTTGTAGAGAGATTTCATACTCGTCATAAGGTTTGTGACATGTTCTGCATCCAGTCTCAAGCACCTTAATTGTTTTAAGAGATTTTTGATAGTTTGCTTGAGTCTGGATGAGATTTTCATTGAGGAGCTTCATTTTTTGTTTGCAAAAATCTAACTCACTCAATTTTTCCATGTACTTCACCATTACATCTTTCAAAGCTTTGGTCATTTGAGTATTAGACATTTTAGATATTACCTCATCAATGTCGTCAGTATCAGACTCTGAATCATTTTCATTGTCTGACTCATCAATGGCCATAAGCGCTAGGTTTGCTTCCTCAGAGTCTTCATCCTCAGATAGTTCATTAATATCCTCCCATGTTGCCATTAGACTCTTCTTGGCTTTGTTCTTGATCATACTCTTTCTTCCTTTACCTTTGGAGTTGAGTTCAGGACAATCAGCCATGAAGTGTCCAGGCTTATGACAATTGAAACAATTTTTTGTGTCATCCTTCTTCTCTTTGTTGGTGTTGTTTCTTGATCCAGATCCTCTGCCTTGAAAATTTTTGCCCTTCCTTAGTGACCACTTTTGAAAGTTTTTGGACAAGAGTGCAAAGAAATCATCATCTGATCCTTCCTCTTGATTATCTATGGAAGATTCCTCTGCTTCAGATTCTACAAATTTGGCTTTCAGAGCCTTAGATGAAACTGAAATAGATGGCAAGGCCACAGATTTTAGCTTCTTCTGAGGCTCATCAGAAGATAGTTCAATCTCATGACTCATGAGTGAGCTTATCAATTCTTCCAAGCCAAGTTTGTCCAAATCTTTAGCTTCTTGGATAGCTGTTACCTTAGGCCTCCACCTTGAAGGTAAGCTTCTCAAAATCTTCCTTACATGATCAGAGGTTGTATAACTTCTCTTTAGAACTTGGAGACCAGCCACAAGAATTTTGAATCTAGAATACATTGATTCAATTGTCTCATCATCCTTCATTCTAAAGAGTTCATACTGTTGGATCAAAAGAGTAGCCTTTGCTTCTTGAACCTGTTTGTTCCCTTCATATGTGGAACACAAGGAGTCATTGATGCTCTTGGCAGTGGATTTGTCTGTAATCTTGAGGTACTCATCATGAGTTATACATCCAATGAGAAGATCCTTAACCTTGTGATGCTTCTTGTAAAGTTTCTTGTCTGTAGGAGTGAACTTCTTTCTTTCTTCAACAGATAGCCTTCCCTTTTCATCTAGTCCTTGGAAAGTTACCCCTTCTTCAACCAAGTCCCAAAGTTCATCATCTAAACCAATAAGATGACTGTAGATTCTATCTTTCCACCAGGAAAAAGTAGATGCATCTCCATTGAACTTTGGTGCTTTGTTGCTTGACTTTTCTTCAACATCATAGTCATGTGGAACTGATTTCAAGCTACCACTTGGAGTTTCAGTCATAGTGTCTTTCAACAGGAAACTGTCTCACTGTTAGGTGATTAAAAACAGAACCGGGCTCTTGATGCCAATTGAAGGTGTGAAAAACACAAGAAGGGGGGGGGGGGTTGAATTGTGTTTTTGGTAATTTAAAAATTTCTTCTAAGTTACAGAGAACTTCTCAGAGTTTGCAGCGGTTTAGAAAACAAGACACAATCAAGAATAACTTTGAAGGTAGAGAGAAGGAGAGAAAGATAGAGACAGAGATTTTTATACTGGTTCCCCTCACAAACCGAGAGTACGTCCAGTCCTCTTGTACTTACAAGAGAGTTCACTATAATCACCAAAGATTACAATTGCTCAAGCACACAAGCAAGAGACTTCCAATGCTCAAGTATACAAACAAGAGACTTCCTAATGCTCAAGTATACAAACAAGAGACTTCCTAATGCTCAAGCACGCAGGCAAGAGACTTCAATACACAAGTTTAGAAAAACAGAGTCTGAACAATTGATATGAAGATCAATGTTCAGTTACAAATTAAATACAACTTTTGATACAAGACTTAACTTAGAATCTTAATACAAAATTCTAAGGTTCAACTAATGAATTAACAGAAGCTGAAACTGGAGTCTTGGATTTTGAATATGAGTTCAAGTTGTATTTGCAGTTTTGTGCTTTAGGATGAATTTGGCAGAGTAACAACTCTTTTTAAATTCTTCAAGTGTCATATCCCAAAGCTTCAAACTCGCTCCAATTTATAGATGAAGGTGGAGCGTGTTTGATTTGAATTTGATGCGGTGAGATTGCGCCAGCTGTAGATAGTACCTTTGATATCCAAATCAGGTAACCTTGTATGTGATCAATCTTGGAAAGAAAGTTTTATCCAAATCAGGTAAAGAGTTCGTACAATAGTACAAACGTCACTATTCTGTGGATAAGATTGATTCCATCAGCTTTTGGAATGTCAGAGTATAATCATTGATGCAGAGAATGTTCTTCTGACAAAAACGGCTCTCACTGCTCTTTATCAGAGTCTGATATGCATCTTCTGATGAATAAAAATTTGCATCTTCTGATGAACCAAATATGCATCTTCTGATGTCTTCAAGTTCTGATCCGAGTTTGCTTTGCCATATCAGAGCTTCCAATGTGCTTTAAATGAATATAAAAATTAACTTGAATATCTGCACACTTGGATTAAATAATTAGTATACCCTATTGTATATTAATACTTTTGTTATCATCAAAACTTAATTGGATCATGTCAGAACCTCTTTTGTTCCAACAGTCTTGACTGAGCAGTTCTTTCCTCTTCTGGGCTTCAACAACTATCTCATCGGTTTTTCTTCTAAGCTGTTCGGGAGCAAATATTCGACCACTTCGGGTCATTCCACTACCCTCGGAAATATGGGAAACACCATCCACTGCTTTCATGTGTTCATCTTCCTCTCTAACTTTTGATTCATGAACAAAGGCGGTCACGTCATAGTTCCAAGGTACAGCTTTGGAGCTTTTGTAAGGAAATGGTGATGGAATCCAAATGACAACGGGCTTCTTCTGGTTCATGAATGGTTGAGTGTCTCCTTTTTTATAAATGATCTCGACAAGTTTCGAGACTCCTTTATTGCTTTCAAAATGTGGCTCAATGACCGAGACATCTTCCATCTTCCTTGCTCGACTGATTTGCAGTATGCCTTGATTCATCAACTCTTGCACTTGTTTTTTGACCATCTGACAACCTATTGGACTTAAGGAGCATTCCTCACAATTGTCATGAGTTCCTTCGATCAAACCAAATTTGACTAACTTGGCATGAACCATCAACAAGGGAGTTTTTACGTCTTCAATTCTCTTGATTTCATCAAAGTCTGCACTTTCCTCTATAGCATTGATATTTGGGCCATTATAACCCGGTAGAGGATTGTTCTTTATATTAGGTGTTTTCTCTTTAAAGGATAAACTTTTGTTGTTGATTAGTTCTTGCACCTTTTCCTTAAGTGCCCTACAATCTTCAATGGAGTGGCCAACTGCCCCAGAATGAAACTCACATTTGGCATTTGGATTATACCAATGCGGATATGGCGGTTCCAAAGGTCTAACATTTCGTGGCTCCACCAAAGAATTCTTTATCAAGAGTGGCCAAAGCTGGCTGTAAGGGATAGGGATTGGGTCAATCCGACTTGGTCTCTGATTGTAAGGAGGTCGATATTGGTTCTGTCCTGAGACTTGACTCCAATGATTTGGACGAGCAGGCTGATACTGAGGCCTCTGAGGTGCTGGTTGCTGATATTGCATTGGTGTTGCGGAGGCAACATAATACTGACCTTGATATGGTACTTGAAGAGCGGAGGGATGATAGGCATTTGCAAGCGGACGATAGGAATTTTGAGCATTGGCCATCACAGAATTGGTTTCTCCTTCCTTCTTCTTGGGGAAAGAGGTTGGAAATTTCCTTGTAACAGCTTGATCGTTTTGGATCTTTCCATTCTTTAGACCCAACTCAACCATCTCTCCAATGATGACCAAATCGGAGAAGCAGGAGGATGCACTTCCTATCACTTTTTCATAGTATGGAGCTTGTAGAGTGCCTATGAAAATTCTTACCAGCTCTCTTTCAGCCAAAGGTGGTTCAACTTGTGATGCTAATTCTCTCCACCGTTGTGCATATTCTTTGAATGTTTCTGTTCCTTTCTTGGTCAAATCCTGCAATTGCATCCTATCTGGTGTCATACCCATGTTGTATTTGTATTGTTTAACAAATGCTTCTGCTAAATCTTTCCAAGTCCGGATCCGACTTTTCTCGAGATGCATATACCAATTCAAAGAAGCTCCACTAAGACTGTCTTGGAAGAAATGGATGAGGATCTTATCATCTTGAGCAGCTATACCCATCTTTCTGCAATACATGATCAAATGATTGCGAGGACAAGTCAATCCTTTGTATTTCTCAAAATCTGGTACTTTGAATTTGGGGGGAAGCACCACATTTGAGACCAAACACATATCAAGCGCATCCAACCCAAATTCACTATGCCCTTCCATTGCTTTGACTCGTTCTTCTAAAGCAAGAATCTTCCCTCTAGCTTCTTCATTCTCTCCCATTGCATGTTGTCGTCCATCTAATGAAGGTTTGGTATGCTCCCTTTGAGGACCTGATGGATTGGAAGAATGATACACCAATAATGGGTTTTCCACTGCACCTTGGGGAATTGGAAACCCATTATCCATATCAGCATTCTCTTGTATCACAGGAGTCCCATTTGGATGAGGTACTGATGCTTGAGTAGGACGAGCCTGAGACGGACCACTTCCAGTATGATTCTCCAATTGTGGAGGTGTGTAGCCCGGAGGAAGACCAAATGGGGGCCAAACAACAACTGCTGCAGGGGTTGGCTGTGGTTCGGGGGTAGTATTCTCCACTACTGGAGGCTGCGGGTTCTGTTCTCTGTTGGCAATTCCTTGGAGAGTTTCCATCATTCGATCCAACTTCCCATTCAACTGGTCAATTTCTTGCCTCATGACTTCTTGGTTTTCTTCAATCACTTCCATGATCCTTCGCGTGTTTTTTCTAGTGTAATGCGAATGTCGAGGAGCGGGCTCTTGGACCAGCTGCTTTCTTAGTTTTCTGGCTATGATGAAATTCTCCCTGAATTTTTGAGGGGGAATGAAATGAGTTTTGGGTATGAAAACGAATGTATGCATATTATGGACGATGTTAATGCAAATGCATGAAAAAAAAAAAAGTTTTTATATATATATATACTTTTTTTTTTGGGAATTGCAAGGCTTTTAGTGTTACCGCAAGTATCTACAATTGTAAAGGCATTGAGATAAAGAGAAGTAGAAGTAACCGAGAAGTAATAATTTTTTTTCATTTGGAGCCATACAAACAGGTAAGTTACAAACTTTTTAGATTTTCTTCATCTTCTCCCTAAAGTCCCTTATCATAGCTTTACAGAATTCAACAAAAGCAATAACTTCAGAAGGAGTGTTCAAGGGATGCATCGTTGCGTCAGCTGCTACCAGCTTTGTGGGGATGGTTTCAATCACATCATTAGCTAACTTTGCTAGTCTTGAGAACATATTCTTCCAATGCACACCCTCGTGACGGAGTATTCGAAAAAGAGTTCCGCCTTCCACCAAGTTAACCAACTTCTTATAGCGACGCTCCCACTCTTCACTTTCTTTTTGGAGATTTTCATAAGCTTCTCCTTGACGATCATAGAGCTTCCTGAATTCTTCCAAACTCTCTTGTGTCTTCTTCAACTCAAATTGACTCCTCACGATTGTTCTTTCCAATGCTTCCCTTTGTAGCCTCTCACTCGACACATATCCCTCATACTCATTCACCATGTTATTGAGATGTTGTCTTGCATTTTCGAGTTCTTCTTTTAGCTCTTTCACATCCACTTGAGATTTTTCCCATTGATCTTTCAACTTGTAGGCTATACTCAAGAGTTCATCTCGCTCTTTGTTCTTATGCTTGAGTTGAGAATTTGCTCCTCCCAAACAATCGCGCACCTTGCGTCTTTCATCCTCCTCAATCCTTAGCCTTTTGTTGCTACCCTCAACGACTTTGTCCTTCTGGACTCTTTCCCACTTCAGCTCGCAGTTTTCTTGAGTAGCTTTGAGTAGACTGGCTTGCAACTCTTCTTTTTCTTTGTTAAGTTGCGCAATAGTTGCTTTGAGCTCATCTGCTTCCTCTATTGAAATAGGAATGGGCTCGGGGGATTTAGGTGGAATATGGGTTTTGACAATGAATGGTAGTTTCACCTCTTGGACTCTTTCTTTGACCCATTGTCGGTAAGTCTCTTTGCTAGCACCAACCCTGCTTTTCCAGTCGCTCCCTTTCTTGTTAATTGTTCCCCAAGCTCGAATAACCTTTTGTAACATCGCATGATCCTTGGCGCCCATGTTATCTACCACCAGAGGTTCCAAGGATTTCTCATCGAGTTTCTCCCACATAGGACGTCCCAACTGTCTTAGAGCTAAAACTGGATTGTAGTTTATGCAAGCTTTAGACCCTATGAGTGGAACATTTGGAAATTCCCCACAGCTGATGATGATTTCTTTGATGTCGAGCTTCCTTGGATACCAACGAATCACGTTTTCGGTAAGAGATGCCAAAAATTGGGACCATTCGTACCTATCCATCTTCTTCAACTCAAATTGGTCCTTGCACAAGTGAGATGTGAACCAACAATAGAGTAAAGGGAAACAACAGACAATATTTCCGCCTTGCTTATCATGACGCACGTGAAGAGCGTAGTACACATCAGCCAAGAGTGCTGGAACTGGATCTTTGTCTTTTGTAAGGACAGCCCAGAAAACACTGATTGCGGAGAAATCAACAAAGTTTTCAGATGATGGGAAGAGCACCAAACCATAAACAAGGAGGGCTAGCACGTTGTTGAAGGACTTCATATCTCGGGACGCGGCAAACTTACGTGCCTTTTCCTCTAGATAACTTCGGAGGAAACCAGGAACTTTCCCTTTAGTCGTCACATTGCTAGCAAATTCACGCATTTCAATGCTTAGAGCTTTGGCCAACTTCTTAACTGTTGGAGGCTGACCAATTTCCACAAATGGACCCTTGCCCTTTGGAGGAATACCGACGATCCTTTCGAACTCTTCAAGTGTAGGTGCTAGTTGAAAGTCTTGGAATAAGAAACATCTCATCGGGGGGTCATAGAATTGTGATAATGCTGTGAGAGCTTCAACTTGGACATTGGTGAACAAGAGGTCCAGGATGTTGCCATACTTGCAGACAAAAGCTCTCCTTGGAATTGATGTTAACTCGGTGCTCAAATTTCTAAGACTTTCCAAATCTGGGAGCTTGACTTTCAATGGCAGAGTTCTTCTTTTCTCGGAGTCCATGTTCAATTTGTTAGATACTTGCAACACAAATTTAGCCTTTGCAATTCCCTGAAACAATCTTGTATGCTAAGAATGATTTTTATTTATGTGGATGCAATGCATGAATGCTTTGTGTGAGTATGGGCAATTGGAAAACAAAACTTAAAGGGAAGGCTCCCTATGGGGGTTTAGTTCTATGTGCTTTTTATAACAGTGTTCTCACCAAGGATAGTTCTAAGGTTTTTGTTTGAATTAGGAGCACTTTAGAGTCATGGATGCATCTCAGAATTTTGCCATAATAACAGGTTAACCATTATACGACAACCGTTCGTGAGTGCGTCTCTTCTAGGCGGGGTTTGCACCAACTAAAACGAGATGTCTACCTCGAAAGTCAATACAAACACCAAAATTTGATGGGGTTCTAAGAAGAAGGTCCTTAGAGTTAGGGGTCCAATTCAGAATTTCGCCATTATAACGGGTTAACCATTATATGACAACCTTTCTCGAAGAGGACCATCTCTAAGCGGGGTCTTCATGTTGACTAAACGAGATGTCTATCTCGAAAGCCAACACTACGCGAACCACCATTCCTAAACCAAGGCTTTTTCAAGCTCGGGTGTAGAGCTCCACTCAAAAGTGTTTTGAACAGCATTGCCCCAATACAATAGCATAATAATATAAAGGCAAAAAATAATGCGGAAATAAAATAAAGCAAATAAGACAAAAGATAAACAAACATGGAAAGCAAAGGAACTAACACTGATAGCTAAACTAACTAACTAGGTTTGACTCACTCAAATAATCCCAAGTGAAGTCGCCAGCTGATGCGGCTAGAAAAATGCGCGGGCGTAAAATGCTCGCTAGACAGTAAAGTCGCCACCGAAGTTTTATTTTTGAAAAGGGGAACGTCGATAAACCCCTTCGAGAACAAGATCAAGGTCATCGCGACCAAAATTCTGGTTCGGGAGTCGGTTATGCGAGGGGAAGGTATTAGCACCCATCACATCCGTTGTATCCAACGGGAACCGTTAATTAGTTTAGCGCTTAATTAGGTGTTAGTTTTATGTTTGTTTGTTTATTATTATGAAAAAGTGTTTGCAAAGAAAAATAAAGAAAAATAATTTAAACACCAAAAAAATGGTTTTTTATTAGTGTGCTTGACGGTTGTTGGATCCCGCTCCTACGTATTCCCGAGTGCAATGGGAAAATCAAAGCTACGTAGTTCTTTGTAAAAAATGCTTATGTGTTGATTGATTTTATTTGATAAAAGAAAATTGTTTTGATTTTTTTTTATTGCGCGAAGGCAAAAATTAATTTGGTGAGTTGGATTTGATTTTAATGTCTTGAAGAAAAAATATTTGGTGAATGATGATCATGACCATGTTTCTTTTGATATGTTAATTTTTTCAAAAAAAAGAACATAGAACTTTAGAAATAGTTAGTACGAGATTAATAAAAATGAGGAGCGGAATACTCTAAAACAGTTAGTGCAAGTGTGATTTTTTTTGTGTTTTTGTTATTATTTATTTTTCTCAAATTAAATAAAATGCAGTAAATCAAATTAAATAAAAGAAAGGTGTGCAAACTGAAATGAGGAGGTGCAAACAGCATTAACAGAGGGTGTGTTAATAATAATGCTGGGCCTAAGGCCCAAAACCCAAAGAAACAAATTAAAAGCAAACAGAAAGTTAAAGAAAAAAGGAAAAAAGATGAAAATGCTCTCAAGAGGGGTTGAACCCGTTCCCTCTCATTGAATGGGCTCGCGCCCTTACCAACTGCGCTACGTGCGCTTTTATGTTATACGAATGGCTTTAAATATAAATGAATGAACGAAAGTCAGAGAAAAAAAATTTCAGGAATAGGGGTATAAATACCCAGTCCGTTCTAATTCATTAATTTTTTTATTTTTACCTTCTCTCCCTAATCGCTCTCTCTCAGCTCTCACCTCTCTCTCACTGTTCCGTCGCCGGTGCGGTGGTCGCCGGAGCCAGACGGCGGCGCCACCGCACCGGAACCCTAAACCACCCTAAAAACAAACCTTTATTTATCAAACCTTTGTTAGACTACGAGGCTAACCACTTAGAGGGGGGTGAATAAGTGGTTCCGTTAACCAATTGAGTTTTTAAAAAATTGTTCGGTTAAACGTGCGTGCGGAAGCGACTCCGGGATCGGTAGTCTCTTTGCACCGTTTTGACTTATTGAAAAAGTAACTAAGCCGATAAAACGTATTGAGGAAAAGTCGATCGGAATAAGATATTCAAAAACTAATTCAATTAACAACAACGTTTCCAAGCAAGTTATTCGATTCTTTCAAAAACAATTCACAACACAAGATAATAACAATTGAATCCTTGTGAACACTTACGAACACACAAATTCAATTGTTTACGAATATAATGAAAGCAATAAAGAATGAAAGTAATGCAATCAACACACGAGGATTTGATTAGGGAGTTCCCCGGATTTCGCGTCGTCCACGCGTATGTCCGAGTACGTCTCCCCCCAAATAACCAAACGGGTTATTTGAGATATGTATAGGATGAAAAACAACTTGAACACAAGTGCACAAATTACAATGAATCCAATAAACCTATATTGACTCAAAATGTAAAACTATGCAAACCCTCAATCGACGAACGAATCTTCACCCTCTGATTCCAACGATCCTACCCGTGCAACTCCTTGCAACGATCGTCCAGCTGAGTCCTTCGATTCTTCTCAATTGATCCTCCAAGATATCGAACAATCTTGGATCCCTAGTGAGCAATCCAACCTCCTTGCACAAATCAACCCGATCGCGAATCTGCTTCACCACGAATCGCACCGAACGTTATCGACCAAGCGTACAACTCCTAAATGATTGATCCCATACTCAATCTTCAATTGTTGCAACTTGATGGAAGATGATGATCTTGTGAAGGATAACACTTTGATCCCAATTTTTCACCCAAATTGTATCCAAAGTGTTTTACCCAAAGCACTTCTTGCTCTCTCAATGATTCTCACTAGATTTCTCAGTTGTGTTCAGTTACTGTGATTGTTTCATTACTTACAAAGGAACCCACACATTGCTATTTAAAGAGAAAATAGAATGAGCAAATTTAGGCATAATTTTCAGTAGATGTATCGATACAAATGATTGTTTGTATCGATACAAAGCCCTTGACCAACGTTCAATTTTGAAAATCTTGACCTTTGTATCGATACAAACACGGGATGTATCGATACAAACATCAGAATCTTGAAATCTTGACTGATATGTATCTAAGCATGCAAGCATGCTTCGAATCATATGAAGCTTGCTGGTTTTTCAGAACATATACACATGTATCGATACATGCAAGCATGTTTCGAATCATATGGAACATTCTGTTTTTGTATAGAAGCTTTTGTATCGATACAGAGCCTGTGTGTATCGATACAAAGTGCTCAAAATGTACCAGAACAAGTTTCAGGACATTTGTATCCATACAGAAATGTATGTATCGATACAAAACACCAAAAAGTCAGTTTTTCAAGGTTTTGAAAATAGTTCTTTGTTGTCAAGTCATTTGTAAAGTTTGCCAAAATATGTTCAACCTATTTTCATGTGTTTTGACAATTATTAAAACATGAGGATGAACTGGTGCACTTACATTCTCCCCCTTTTTGATAATTGTCAAAACTATGCATAAGCTAAACTAAGCCTATACCTATTATGCAAATAAAAATAGCAATGATATACAGACGCAAAAACAACACCAAGGCTTAATCACAAAAGCTTGCTCCCCCTGAGTTGATGCCATAATGCGTTTGATGATCCTTTAGCTTGTGCATCCAAATCTCTCCCCCTTTGACAATATCAAAAAGAAGAAGAGAGCACATTAGCAGTAACAAGTCCAAGCAAATTTTCCATCTATTAAACATATCATGCACTTACATTTGTCGAAATGCACTTTATGATATAGTATCCTAATCAAAATAATTACATATAACGATATGCCACAATATATCAATGACGAATACCAAATATCATGATAACACATGGAATGTAGAACAACAAACCATAAACCAACTCATGATTATTTAAAACACATCGACATTTTTGTAATAAAACATACCAAAATATGGGACGAAAAAATAAACAAAACCATGCAATTAAATGCATAAACATACAATAATAATCCAAACATACGAAATAATTCAAAATGAAGTCATACAAGCCAAAGTGAAATGTTGCTCAAAACATAGCAACATTAAATAATATCCGTACAACCAAATCGAAATAAAGAAAGTCACGAAATAACAAAAGAGATTGTTCATGCGATAAAAGAAATGAAATGCCATAAAAACAAGATACATCATCAATATTCATTCATGTCATCCGGTTGTTGGTTAAGGTTGAAGTAATGGTCAACGGAGGAATTTTGTTTTACTAGCTCATCCACTTGGTTTTGGAGATTATCAAACCTTGCAACATTGTAACTATGCATATCCTCAAGTCTCTTGTTGACATTACTTTGAAACATGTCTTGTTTCAAACTCATTTCCTTCAACATATCCATAATGGCATTGTTGCTTACTTGAGAAGACTCACCTTCCATGCTATCACTTTCATGCAATTCCAATCTTAGTCTTTTGCCCCTTTCCTCTTGAATTTCATGCATCGGCTCTTCATTATCATCCTCTTTTCCACAAAACTCATACTCATTAGTCGTATCATTCCACTTGTAATCCATTTTCTTCATTTGTGTCATGCTAAAAACTTGATCCCTCTTAGGACTTATCCATAGACCCGCGAGGTTATAGGTTATCTTGAAGTTCTCTAAGATATTCCGAATCAAGCTAGAGTATGCGAAGAAGTGGTCCTTTTTCGAATTTCTCAAAGCAAACATGCGACTAACAAAGTAGTGAGGCCAATCCATCTTTTTGTTTTCCATCATAACATACATCAAATCAATATCCTTCCAATCTAGTCTAGAGTAAGGTCCTCCTCTAGGCCTTAGAATGTGGTTCACAATCCAAAGTAGAACTCTAGGTCCTTGCTTAAGCCTTCCCGCTTTTCCATTTGGACTCTTACCATTCTTGGTTAGAGTGCAAGAAAACTCAGACATATTATACTTAGGACCTTCAGTATCAGTGAATCTTTGCAACTTCTTACCGGTTTCCAACCCAAAAAGTCCTAACCATAGCTTGTTGGATACTTTGAAAATTTTCTTCCCAATACAAAATTCAAATTCAGCACCATTTTGTTCTTGTATACCAGCATAAAAGATCCTAACAAGTTCCTCTATGTAAGCATCTCTTAAATTGCAAAATGTGCTAAGTTTTTTTTTTTTTTTTTTAATGATCTCAGCAATATCACCCAAATGTAATTCCTCAAGTTTTTCTACACTTACAGCATTTTGAGGAATCACTTTCTTCTCTGAGCAATTTTTAATGAAGAAGTTCAAGTAGTTTTCATGGATGAAATTTCCTCTCCTAAAATTTTGATCATGAGTAGTGGTCCTAATTATCTTAGTCCTTCCATCATTTTTCTTACTATTGCTAGCCATTCTAGAAGTTTAGAAGAGTAAGATGTTACCTTTGAATTTTGAGAAGATGAAGAAGGTGTGTACCCAAATTTGGAGATATTCAAAGCTTCCAATGTGAATTTTATGTAGCTTGAACCCTTGAATTTGATGGAGTATTAGGAATGGGTAAGGAATTTGAGTGATTTGGAGTTAAATTTTGAGATGATTTGGTTAAGTTTTGAGAGAGATTGAGAAATTGGGAATAAGGGTTTTGGAGAGGTTTCATGAGTTTCATGTTTGAAGAAGAAGAGTGGTTGAGTTGTTGTGATGAATGAATGAATGAAAAAGTCATGTAAAACTTGTTTCTACGCGGTTGCATCGATACAAACAGTAATATGTATCGATACAAGTCAGTTGTTTTGAAGCATGTATCGAAGCATACCTGTATGTTTCGAAGCATGGTCGCCTTGCTGTTTTTCTCAGCACGCCATGTATCGATACTCACTTGTATGTATCGATACAAGTCAGGTTAATTTTGAAAAATTTGAAATTTTGAAAAATAACTGACATGTATCCATCCACAATTCATTGTATCGATCCAAAACACATTATTTTCAATTTTTCTCAAATCACATGAATCAAAAGGTTCAAAAAGAAATTTCGATGATTTTCAATTAACACGTATGAAAGAAACACATACAATCATGATGGTATATGCGTATATATGTGAACCAAAGCAATACCAAAGCAAATCTTAACATGAGAACACATGTTAAACCATAGATGCATGATAAAAGAAATCACATAACATAGTTAAAGTACCACAAACAATCATATGCGAAAAAATATATATATATCTATGTATGTATGCAAAAATTACACATAGATGCAAAACTTAACATATACATTCTAATATGAACTTAATAGGATAGTTGTAATGATTTTTGTCAAATCCCCATTTGAGACGTATAAAGCTCAAAAACTTATTAATATTTTTGAGTAAGAATTCTTGGAAATGGAGGATTAGACAAATATCAAGACTTATATCATATTAAGATAGAAAATGCATGTATATGATCACAAACACAAATGCTAAACAAAATATGTATAAAGCAAAGTTAAAGAGTAGAATCTTCCCTTAAGTATTTGATGAAGGAAGTGATCAATTTCCACATCGTTTTGTGTTGGGTTGAGTCGTATCTTTTCACCTTACTTGTTTATAGGTCTTGAGCCACTCGTTATCAATGTCTCTCATCAATGGCTTCAAGACGCTTACCTACATGTTTAGACATTTGAAATAGGTCCCCAACTCATATTGGGTCCTAGTTTGTTAGTATCAACATTATTGTCTAACTTAGGTAACCATTGCAATATGCCTTTAGGTACTAAGGTTTTCCGTGCTTGGCATTTTGCAATCGTATGTCCTTTGTTACAACAATAATGACAAACAATATGAGGATTACTTTTCTTGTGATCCTTTTCAACAAATTTATACTTTTTATTTCTCGGTTTAAAAGATTTGTTGAATTTAGATGGATCAACCGCAAAAGTAATCTCCGGCTTGGATGGTTCTTTTAACTTCTCTTGTAGTTTTCGTAAATCTCTACTTAAGTAAAAGCATCCATCACATCCGGTATATTCATTTCCACAACTATCATAATTCACAAGAGGTTTTTGAACCAAAGATTCTTTGAGAGCTTTCAACTCATGTTCCGTTTCCGAAACTTTAACCTCAAGGTATTTATTGACTTGCATTAAACCCTTTAATCGTTGAAAAGCCTCTTGAGTTTCTTTGTGTAGTTTTTCAAAAGCAACTTGTAATTCATGATATTCCAAGAGAGTATATGAACTAGAGGGATTTTGGTTTACCTTTTTAGGAACAAGTTTCTTACGATCGTGTGATGTCAAACACACATTTGCCAATCCTTCTTCACCGCTTGAACTAGAGCTTGATGATGAAGAGGAAGATGAGCTAGAGCTCTCCCATGCAACGTAAGCTTTCTTTCCCTTGTCCTTGCTTCCCTTTTTGAATGAAGGTGATTCTTTCTCCTTTCTCTTGAGCTTGGGACAATCCGGTTTAAAGTGACCGATTTGTCCACATTCATAACATGCTCCCTTTTTAGAGTACTTGACATCTTCCTTCCTTCTATGGTAACCACTATCTTTCCGATATTTCTTAAGATTTTCATCGGAGTGCCTTATCCCATTTTTCTTCACATACCTATTGTAGCGCCTAACGAAGAGTCCCATTTCCTCATCATCGGAATCATCTTCGCTTGAGCTACTTTCCACATGCTCTATCCTTTTGGACTTGGTGGACTTTGAAGTAGAGGCTTTTAGAGCTATAGACCTCTTGTCCTTTTCCTTTTCCTTGTCATTGTGCTTTACCTTCTTTTCGCTTTTCTCATGCTTTTCTAGCAAGTTTAGCACATGTTCATGCTCCGTGAGTTTGCCAAACAAAGTTGTAAGATTCAATGAGGTAAGATCATTAGCTTCCTTAATCGCGGTGACCTTAGGTTGCCAATTCCTACTAAGACATCTTAAAATTTTGTTAGTAGCATCTTGGTTGGAAATTGGTTTTCCCAAACCGTGTAACTTGTTGGTGATTTTGATAAAGCGTTGTTGCATATCCTCGATGGATTCTCCATCTAGCATATGAAACAACTCAAATTCTTGTGTCAAAGTATTAATTTTGGATATCTTGACATCATTGGTACCCTCAAAGTGAGTAACCAATGTGTCCCACATTTCCTTAGCCGATTCACAATGCGACACATGATAGAATTGATCAATCCCAAGGGATGATATTAAAATGTTTTGTGCCTTCGCATCGTAATTGACTTTCTTCTTTTCCTCATCCGTCCATTGTGCCATTGGCTTATTTGCGACAACACCATGAGCATCCGTTATAGTTGGAGCAAACGGACCATTCTCAATGGCATTCCACACTTCACTATCAAAAGAATTGATATGAATACGCATGCTACTTTTCCAATAGTCAAAATGATCTCCATTGAATACCGGAGCCCTATTATACGCCCCTTTTGGTGCAAAAGCCATGTTGTCTAATAATAGGCACAAATTACTCGGTTTAATCGTTTAAAATCAACCGGGCTCTTGATGCCACTTGTTAGACTACGAGGCTAACCACTTAGAGGGGGGTGAATAAGTGGTTCCGTTAACCAATTGAGTTTTTAAAAAATTGTTCGGTTAAACGTGCGTGCGGAAGCGACTCCGGGATCGGTAGTCTCTTTGCACCGTTTTGACTTATTGAAAAAGTAACTAAGCCGATAAAACGTATTGAGGAAAAGTCGATCGGAATAAGATATTCAAAAACTAATTCAATTAACAACAACGTTTCCAAGCAAGTTATTCGATTCTTTCAAAAACAATTCACAACACAAGATAATAACAATTGAATCCTTGTGAACACTTACGAACACACAAATTCAATTGTTTACGAATATAATGAAAGCAATAAAGAATGAAAGTAATGCAATCAACACACGAGGATTTGATTAGGGAGTTCCCCGGATTTCGCGTCGTCCACGCGTATGTCCGAGTACGTCTCCCCCCAAATAACCAAACGGGTTATTTGAGATATGTATAGGATGAAAAACAACTTGAACACAAGTGCACAAATTACAATGAATCCAATAAACCTATATTGACTCAAAATGTAAAACTATGCAAACCCTCAATCGACGAACGAATCTTCACCCTCTGATTCCAACGATCCTACCCGTGCAACTCCTTGCAACGATCGTCCAGCTGAGTCCTTCGATTCTTCTCAATTGATCCTCCAAGATATCGAACAATCTTGGATCCCTAGTGAGCAATCCAACCTCCTTGCACAAATCAACCCGATCGCGAATCTGCTTCACCACGAATCGCACCGAACGTTATCGACCAAGCGTACAACTCCTAAATGATTGATCCCATACTCAATCTTCAATTGTTGCAACTTGATGGAAGATGATGATCTTGTGAAGGATAACACTTTGATCCCAATTTTTCACCCAAATTGTATCCAAAGTGTTTTACCCAAAGCACTTCTTGCTCTCTCAATGATTCTCACTAGATTTCTCAGTTGTGTTCAGTTACTGTGATTGTTTCATTACTTACAAAGGAACCCACACATTGCTATTTAAAGAGAAAATAGAATGAGCAAATTTAGGCATAATTTTCAGTAGATGTATCGATACAAATGATTGTTTGTATCGATACAAAGCCCTTGACCAACGTTCAATTTTGAAAATCTTGACCTTTGTATCGATACAAACACGGGATGTATCGATACAAACATCAGAATCTTGAAATCTTGACTGATATGTATCTAAGCATGCAAGCATGCTTCGAATCATATGAAGCTTGCTGGTTTTTCAGAACATATACACATGTATCGATACATGCAAGCATGTTTCGAATCATATGGAACATTCTGTTTTTGTATAGAAGCTTTTGTATCGATACAGAGCCTGTGTGTATCGATACAAAGTGCTCAAAATGTACCAGAACAAGTTTCAGGACATTTGTATCCATACAGAAATGTATGTATCGATACAAAACACCAAAAAGTCAGTTTTTCAAGGTTTTGAAAATAGTTCTTTGTTGTCAAGTCATTTGTAAAGTTTGCCAAAATATGTTCAACCTATTTTCATGTGTTTTGACAATTATTAAAACATGAGGATGAACTGGTGCACTTACAACCTTATTATTTTTTCATGCTAATTTCGAATCCGAAACCCAAAATTTAAAAAGGCTTACCAATCGACCGGATCGGAGAAACAAACGGCGGCGACGAAAAAACTCTCTTCTCTCTCGCCTCTGTCACGTTCTTCTTCTTCTTTTTTTTTTTGTTTTTTTTCTGTTATTATTATTGTTTTTGTTTCTGGCCGTGTGTGTGTGTATCTATGCGTGAATTGTAGTGTGCGTTGGTGTTACTGTGGTTATGGAAAGGTTATGAGATTTGTTGGCCTTAAGGTTCTGTTTGGGCTTGTAGTTGTGATGGTGATTTTTGGTTACTGATGATGTTTTGGTTTTAAGTTGTTTGCAACGGCTGTGTTAATTTTTTTTTCGGTCCCCTTTCCATTCTACTTCAACCCTTATTTATAGCAGTAACATGTTAGCAATGAGACTGTGTGAATGTGTTTGCAAGTATTTCAACTTTCGTCAACTGTCAGAGGCTATAGTGTGGGAAACTTGAACATGTTGCCATTTTTTCAAACTATCTCTTCTCAAACTGTATCTCTTTGCACCAAAAGGCTATGCCATAGCCTTGCAAGCAGAAGAAAAAAATGGGTGTGCATTTAATGCTTTGGAGAAAAATCAGATTGCAAGTTGCTGTTGGAGATTTTCTGACTAAACAAAATCCTACCATATATGTAAAATAATATTTTTACTTGCTTCTTGGTAGAAAAATTGGATTTGAAAAGATTGTTGCTTTGTTTAATTGAGTGTGAACTGCTGAAGTTTGATGAGAAGTTGCAAACTTTGAAAAGAGAAGAAGGAAGCGTATTACTGTGTCCTGCTTGTTCATCTTTTCCCCATTTTTTTGGTTTTTTTTTTGTTATATAATTAATTAATTATAAAATAAATAAAATAAAATAGACAAAAGGGAGGGGGGACGCAGCATTTATGCTGTTGTTGTTTTGCTGTTTTTCTTTTTGTTTTATACAATAATATACCTATAATATAATAATAACAATAATAAATAAAGATGATAATGATAATTAATAGTAGTAAATATAATAATAATGGTAATAAGAGTAATAATGGTAATGATGATAATAATAGAAATAATATTAAGTGGTATGAATAAAGATATTGAAAATAGAACTAAATAAAAAAATAATAAATGGAGTAAATATGGTAATAGTAATAAAAATAGTAAGTAGAAAGAAATAAACTCTTGACTTTTTGGTCATTTAAGATGACTCTGACCCACAGATATAATAGAAATGGACCGACTTAAAAATAAAATAAAAATAAAAAATTTGGAACAAAATTGGGGTACTACACCAAGCAAGAAAAAACATGAATGGATCACATGACAACTAAACAAAGTACATTTCTGTTTGTGCCAAGAAAAAGTGATCAAAAGCACTTAAAAAAGTGTTTGTACTACTTAAGCACTTATTTAAATAAGCTACAAAGCAACTTAAGTTAAAAGGACTTATGAAAATACGTTAAGAAAGTTAGACAAAATTCATATAGAGTAGCTACTGTATTTGAAATAATGTTGTGCAAAAATTAGGGTCAAATAAGCTAAAGAGCTTTTTGAAACCCTAAATAAGCACTTATACGCAAAACAACTTAATTGAGAATCACTTATGAAAATAAGTTGAAAAAAGTTGGAAAAAATTGTATACAGTGACTACTGTATATGAATTAATGTTGTGCAAGAATTAGGGTCAAATAAGCTAAAGAGCTTAAGGAAACCCTAAATAAGCACTTATGCGCAAAACAACTTAATTGGAAAATCACTTATGAAAATAAGTGGAAAAAGTTTGTAAGGTAGTCAAACATGACTTACATGATTTTAGCATAAATATGTGAACAAAAACTTAATTAAGCTAAATTCCACAAAAGTGCTTTTGCAAATAAGCTAAAAAAAATAATTAAAATCAAAACAGGGGGGTGCAAATTACTCAGAAGTAGCAAAATATACGGGGTGCAGATAGCAAGTCTGCAGAAGAAAAAAAAAGTCAATAAAATAAGATTCAGTGCTACGCTGGAAGTGAGGGACACGGTGGAACGCACGTCCTAGAGCGCACGATCCATTCATTAATTGATCCAACGCGCCTGATATAAGGTTCTGATCAACGGCTGCGACATAATCTTTGGATCCAACGGCTGCTGATTAATCTGGAAACGCGAGGGTGTATCGTGCATCATCTTCTTCCTCACGATGAACAACAACACGCATGAACAACATCAAAATCGCAAATTCTCAAATCTTAACCAAATCGTGCGAAACAAAGCTCTATCCTGCTCGATTTTTCATGCTGGTCATGAATCCATCATTATTTTTTCTATAAAGTGTCTCGAACTCGAGATATATTGAGATAAAGTTTGAGTGGAAAATTTGGAAAACACGATTTAAGAAAGATTAAGCACTATTATTGATTGGAAAAGGTTCATGGTGTCATTTAACGATGAATGGTATTGAAAAATGGCTGAAAAGGTGGCTGGAAGTTTGAGTTCCATTATCACATTTTTTTGGAGTTTTTGAGGTTTTGATTCTCTCAAATTATGGGTTAGAGCTTGTGTTTTATGGTGGATTCATGTTACTGGAAGTGTTTGGAAGCTTATTTGATTAAGAAATTGAAGTTTGAAGGTGGTTTTGATGGATTTCGAATTTGAGAAAATGAGAGAAAAAGGTTGATGTTTTTGATGAATTTTGATCTGATTTTCTTCCTCTCTAACCCTAGCTGCGCAGCTGCTTATGATTGGGCTTTATATATGAATGGAATTAGGTTAACAAAGGGTGAATTGGTGGATAAGAAAGGGTAAATTGGAGAATGTAAATTGTGAAATTTTGTGTACTATTTTTTTGTCCTTTGGTTCCAAACAAAATGGCAATGGTGATGTGTTAAAAAAAAGAATGTTCTAGGCTTATGATGATGTGTCAATGATTGGAAGAATTTTCTTTGATTTTTGGGAACAAATAACACATAAAATAATAGAATAAAAATAAATATGCAAAATAACAATATGCATGATGATGAAATGTGATTATGCAAAATGGTTATAGATTAAAAATGAGAAAAAAGGATTTAAAATTTGATGTTAGAAAGGTTTCTTGAAATGCAAGTAACTAACTAAAAATAATAAATAAGAAATAAAAATTAATGGAAGGGCAAAAATGGTAAATATGGCCTTTTATGATCATGCCATGCAAAAACCATGCAAGAAAAATAATTCCATTTATTTTTGTGCCAACTTTGACTTTTTCAATTAAAAAATACTTTGTTGACTTTTTAGTCAAAGTGTTGACTTTGCTGACTTATTCTAACAAATGCAAAAGTGTGAAAAATATCATGGGGCAAAATTAGGGTATGACAGTGTACTCTCTAACTTGTCTGACTATGCCTCAGACGAATAAATTCTTCTCGTGCTTTACTATCTGCCAGCCGTGTTTAACACACAAATCCGATTAAGATGCAACTTCCCAAATTCTTCAAGGTCAGTCAGTCATACTGATGGCGTTGAACGTCATTCTTAAGTAACCACAATCAACGTTTTCAGCCTTAAGTTACGCTGCAGTAACTATAATAAATTCGTGGAAGCCAATCACTCTTGAGAGGCCAGGAGTGATCTCAATTCAATTTCTCACTCGTCTGGTTAATCTGTTAATCAACATTCTTCAACCCATTCCGAAGTAACTTACCTAGCCCAGTATCGATGAATCATTTAAACATTCATATTTTCGAACGTCGAAGTCATTACTCCAGTTGAATTAGTTAACTCTCCTTATAGAGCCTTATCAGCTAAATTCAGACCCACCCAATTCGGTGAAATTAAGATTTAGTAATGAGATCAGTGTTTATCATTTGGACCTTTCAGTTCCATTTTTTTTGTAACCCTGTTAGAGCAAGCGTTAGCTCCGAGTATCTCTTCCAAAATATTCCAACTCTATATTAGTTATCTACAACCAGTTCATATAAGTGTAAGTGTTAATTGCTCATTTCGAGTAATATACCATTTTCTTTTGGAAACCATTTTCTACCTTGAGTGGTCTGTTAGTTAACCTATTAATCATCCCGAGCCAAGCGATTTAATTTAGTCTCAGCATTACATGTTCAAACTTTCGTGTTCAACTGGCCAAATAAGCAGCCGGCAAGTAGCCAAATCATCACATTAGCTTACCAAGTAAAATTTTCAAACAAGCTTTTACCCTTAAGCTAATTCTGTATTGGCAACCAGGCCAGATACCCATCTTCTAAGTCAGCTGAGTATTGAGGTTATAATAATAGAAGAAGATTAACCGTAGTAGAAGAAGTAAAGGCGGATAAGACGAGATGGTGTATGACCATATGTTCAGGGATTATAGACTAAAGCTGCAACGGCACAGACCAGAGGATGTTAGTGAGTAGTCGAATCAGAGTGCGTAGCACGAGATCGATTGAGAACGCGAGAATGAATTTTAAGCCTACGATCCCTAAGAGAGGAAAGTTTATCCCAAAGGATTGAATTCAATTGACCGGGGAATATGCGAAGTCTATAAATTGGACGCGGATATAAACAATATACGTTGATGACGAATGAAGAAGTTTTGAATTTCGAGGACGAAATTCTTTTAAGGGGGGTAGATTGTAACATCCCAACTCTAATTAATAAAGGAATATTAATTGGAGATAATTATTGGAGACTAGATGAAAAATAAGTGAACAAGTAGAAAAATATGACATAATACACTTTGGTGTTAGGTGAAAGAAAATATGTGAGTTAAGTGAAAGCTTGGTAAACCAGTAATTATAAGAAAGATGAATGGTAATTTTCTAGCATTGTCTATTTAAGACTCTAAGGACCACATACTTACATTTTTCCATTGACCCTTTTCAGTAAAGAAAACAAACACACCCTCTCTTCTCTCACGCAGAACAAAACCTCAACACCACAACCTCTACTCTTCCATGGCCATAACTAAATTCTTGTTGCATGTATCTTTTCTATAAAACCCATGACCACATGAACCCTAGTAAATACTTCAAGTTTCCATTCTCCCTCACCAACCTCTCTGCCTCTCGTATTCTCTCTCGGTCACAAAATTCAATTTCACTCTCAATTCTTAGTTGCATGTGCTGTTCATTTAATCATAAGAATATGGGTCATTGGAATTCTAAGGTAACAATAGTAATTTCAGTTTCATTTCTCTTTCCCTTTTATGAACCCTAAGGCCAATATATGTTCTTACTCTTTGGATTGATTGTTTGTGCAATGATTTTATGTTTTGGAACACTCATGAGAGTTGAAACCTGCATTGGAAAGGAAATAGGAGAGAATGACAGAAAATTGGAAGAGCTCATAACTAGCCATTTAAGCCTCTTGGGTGTTCACTAACATTTTAAGGTAAGAAATTCTGCATAATTTTCGTACAGGCCTATCATCAGTAATCGAATCGTAGATCACAAACCGTAACTCTATTTTGTATGGTACTTACATGTCTGGAAAGCTAACGAAATTCCCGTCGTTTCGGTATAAGTTTCGCGGGATTTGGATAAGTATCGAAGTCTGTAGACGCATCTGAAGTTGAGGTACAGATGCTGTCAAAATTCTGGTTTTGGGGCTACGGGTTTGTGTTCCAAGCGGCGCGAACGGATGGTTAAGAGTGTCAAAATCAGCTCAGAAGTGTTGGATATCTCAGGTGGGTTTCTTTAAGTAATTCCGGCAACCATAAGTCCGATGATTAGGATTTTATTTTGTTTATTAATTTAGAAAACTAGACACATGAGTTAGAAATTACAAATGGCATGTTTGAAATGAATGAGTAACTTCCCTATTCCCATAAACTCGTTGTTGTGTTGGAATTGTGGTTATTAATTGGAATTATCATGTGATACGGATTAGGAGTCATTGAGTTATGTTTTATCCTTCTTTTAAAATAAAAAGTTTGTGAAAAACCCAAATCTATACTTCCTGAATCAATTCATGAAGCATAATTTGACTAAAAATCATTGTTTACTAAAACAAATTACACCATTTTAAGACCCTAATGGCTCCCAAACTGTATGTTAATGATTTCTATTTAATAACTATGTTTCCACGCCATTTCAAACATCAGATTACAAAATATGATAATGATTTAGGAATTACACTCATGTAGGTATTTCCGGGTTTGGTTGTCATGTTAAGTTAATTAATTAGCACAGTTGATCGAATGTGGTTGATCCCGAACCACCAAGTTACCAAGTATATTTCCAAGTGGATTTCCGTACATTATTAGAAATCCAATTCAGTTAAGTTTATAATAATAATAATATGTGAGGTATGACCGTGGCGACGTATATTATTATCGCAATGCGGGTAAGCCGGCACTCTGAGACACTCACCTCGGGTGACCGTGAGTATTAAAATCAACCAAGATAATATTTGTGTGATACACCTTATTTACGTTATGCTATTCTTTAACGAATATGAGTTCTAAGTGATCAACTGATGATTTGCAAAGCCCTAGTGTTAGTACACCAAGGACGTAGGTTTTAAAAAATTCACTGAGGCTTAGTAGTCTCACCCCACTATTATTTGATTACAGATAAACAGGTTGTTCATGCAAGAAGTTGTGGATTGGTTGGACTAGCGAGGCTAACGGAAGTTCATTAGACATTTATCTGTTTTCATCTTTAGAAACTCTTGTTTAGGATTATATCACATGTACATGTATATATCAGTTTCTATGGCTCTGATGCAAAGTTACTAAAGTTCACATTATGACAGTTTATTCAGTTTGGTTGAATCATGTATTGTGATGTATCCCCTCAGCTACCTTGTGTAAAACAAAATTTATCCTGTAATTTTAATGTACCCAGATACAATTATTTATGTCTCAACTAAATATTCTAGACAATTTAGTTGGAGTGTTATATTATGAGTGATTTATTGATGATTCACGTGGAAGTGGTATGGTTTAGTTTATGTAAGAAGTGATTATGGAGTTTGTGGTTATGTGTTTATTTGAGGATGAATTTTGAATGGTGGTTATGGAGATGATTTTTTTATGAGAGATTGAAGATGGAAATTGCAGCACTGCTGTGTTGTACTATTGTTGTGGAAAACTTATGAGTTATGAATTGAAGATGGAAAACTTATGAATTAGCATGCGTAAAAAAAACTTATGAATTAACATAAAATTTTATTTATAAATTATAACCATAAACTATTTTCATAGGCTTAAAAATAAGCCAAATTATATTAAAAGGTATTACTACTAAAAATTCTAATTTGTCCTCATCAATTCTTAAAAATAGTTCAAATCTTCTATTTCGTAAAAAAAATTATATTTTTTAATTTAATATATTATTATATAATAGTTAAAAATTCTACTTTATTTTTATTATAAAAAATCAACTCTATTTTTGTTTACTCTTATATAAAAAATATAGAAGGAGTGCATTATTGATGAATATATATCATAACAATTACGGGGTAAATATTTGTCATTATGTCACCAACCTCCTTAACCTTTTGGCACTGGGTAGGCGTCAGCCCCCATACATGGTCTTACAAGTAAAGTAACAACTTTGCGAAGACCTGTGTTTTTGGCAAATATATAGTTGCCCTGGTCTGGTCACTGCAACCTCCTAATAAAACAAATTATTTTTATAGCAACAAACAATCAAAAGATTTTATTATATCCCTTCTAAAATCGAAAATTGTTCTACTTGATCTGATATTTAATAGAGATAAATATTAAATTATATAGTAGAGTTTTTTATTTTTTGCTATTCAAACCAAAAAAAAAAGAAGAAAAAAAAGCCCTTCTAAAAACTGAATAGAAATAGCCTCTTTTTGCTATTCCAAGATGATCATCTTGTATCCGTGTTTTTACATCGAGAATTTCACGTTCTAATATTGATGGCGATTTCAGCAAGTGTACTGAATCGTGCAAGTAGTAAAATTAAAACGGTAAGACCGAGTGTCGAACTCAAGGATCGCGTTATACTGTTGAACTATATTTTAAAACTCAATTGAACAAAAGGTTCCGGTTTGATTGGTTGCAAAAGCAATAATTAACAAAGAAAATTACTTTGAATTTAATAATAAGAAAGATGCCAGGGATGAGTATTCTTTAGGTTCTAACTCTATATTATTAATTTGATTCTAGTGTTAAATTCATTCAAGATGTTGTTACCAATTTCCTAGATTGTTTAACCCTAATCTCTAAGTGATTAAACCTTTATTCTCAAGATAATCCCTAATCTCTTAGTGAATTCAAAATTAAGAATAAGCATATAAATATCAGAAATTATAATGGTTTCAAGGGTTTGTATCTATCTCTAGACTACAAAGGCAAGAAGATGTAATCTCAAGCATTCACAAATTCCACTCTCGTTTCAAATCGTGAATCATAAATCAATTTAGAAGTGATCAAGTAATAAAAAGCATTAAGAACGGAGATTACATAAACAACATATAGAATTCATTCAAAAGGATATAGTATCAAATCATAACATAGAGTTTTCATCCAAATTCAACTCATCCCTAACAATAGAGAAATTAGTTACTCATGAGAAATTACAAAGAATAGAGATAAGTGAAAGAATTACACATAAAGATCAAGATTAAGAAGCTTCAACTCCAATGATTGTTGTTGAACAGCGGCTTCTGAAACCCTAGCACAGTGTTTTCTCTCAATTCTATGTAAAAATCTCTGAACCCTAATAAAATATGATTTTTGGGCTTATATAGGGAATAAACTCGCAGTCGCACGCCTGGGCGTGGCAGACCTGCGCCTGGGCGTGGCAGACGTGGCAACTGTAAATCAGATCTACGCCTGGGCGTGAGAAGGCAGTGATGAATCGTGTTAAAGTGATCATAGCTGCGCCTGGGCGTGGTAGGATGGCGCCTGGGCGTGGCAACTTTGACTTCATTTTTTTCCAACTTCTGATTTGAATCACTAGCTTTCATAGTTGATTTTCCAAAACTCCTGGAACATAGTTTCACCTCAAATACTCACTGTATACCTGTTAACACATAAACATAGACTAATACTCCAGCATTGTCTGGTTAGGGAAATATAAACACAAATCAAACTATTTTCTCTAGCTATTAGATGAAGATGATTTCTACTCTAAAGTGATTAAAATTATAATAAAACTAAGAAAATTAATTAAACTAAGGTCTAGACTAATAGAAAAATTAAGTACAAATAATGAATAATCACAACCCCAAACTTAGCTTGTTGCTTGTCCTCAAGTAACAAAACAAACCACAAAGAGAAATACCGTCAACTAGAACCCATCTCTTCAATCAAACTTATGGCCTTTCATTAGAGTTCTTCCATCGCACTTCAATCTTCGCCAAATGCTATTACTTCAAGTCTCACAGACGACCAATTCGGACAATTCACCACAAGACTTTCGATAGACACTTCTCAATTCCAACCTTTCTTTTCACACTCTCACCACTCTCAAGTGTTTATATTGGGTATCTCTCCAATTCCACAGCATACATCATTCTACCATAGGCTTGAACAAGTTCTCTACAGGAATTACAATGCAATAATACACACATTTTTGGAGGTCTTTAAGGTTATAACGGGGCTTGGGTTCAGGTGGGATATTTTTGGATAGTAGGCTAAAGACTTGGAGTTAGAAGGACTATCTCACTGTATCCACTATTACCATTCACATAAGTCTTGATCATATAAGGTATGAGAGCACAGAGAATTGTTGTTTATTCACAACTTCAAACACAAAAATTTGAATGCATATTTTTGGTTTTTGATTTCCATTTTTTTCATTTTTTTTTCTTGCATTTTTTTCTTTCTTTTTCCAATCCTCTGATTCTTCTAATTTTGTTTTATTTGCTCTCTTAACTCAAAACTGTTATTGTCACCCCAAACTTAAAAGTTGTTATCCCATGAGCAACCCCAAACTTAAAAGTTTGCCAAGACATAATGATAGATTCCTACCTAACTCCAAGTAAGGTGGGGTTTTTTTTTTTTTTTTCGGTCTTTGGCTTATAATGTGGTTCAATAACACAAGAAAAGGGTATCAGGCTCAAAGGGGTTTAACAAAGGATAATCATTATGCATAGGGTGGTCAGAAAAGGCTCAAGGGACCAAACAACTTGCCTCAATGTGTGTATAAATTACAAGTAAAACTATTAAGAACAAGCGCAAGTTCTGAAGAAGTAACATATGCTGGAATGCTCTCAAAGAAAAGAATAAAAGTGTTTGGCTTCGAAATCTCACCAGTTTAGGCTCTGAAAGGTGAAAAATCAAAGTGCCATAGAAAACCTCGCAGTGTCAAGATCCTCCAAAGCCAACCTATGAAACTGTCATAACAGAAAAAAGCATCCAATATCCATGTAATAAGGGAAATCTTCTAATTAGCCACAAAATATAATTAAAAATTTGAGCACTAATTAAACAGCAAAAACTCAATGGGTATCATCATAAAATAGGATTGCAGCTACTTTCGAAATAGATTGTTCATTCATCATAATCACAAATTTTCTCAACTACAAACTAAAAATAAAAATTTAACTAAATTAAAGCTAAGTTACCTCTCATGGGTTGCCTCCCATACAGCGCTTCTTTAACGTCATTAGCTTGACGCCTCAACCACTGTTAAGGTGGCATATATGACACAAAGAACACATCATCCTTCTTCATTTTATTGGGGAGAAACTCCATGAACTTGAGATATAGATGATGTTTCTTCCATATCTTTTTCAGGTGGAAATTTATGAACAAAGCATAAATGGCATCCAGAACTTCATCAATCTCTTCTTTTTTCTCTTTCTTTTTGTTAATAAAATTTGGATCAGGATTGTTGTTTTGTTGACGAATTTCTTGGTGGGCATCTAAACTTCTAAAAAGTTGAGACTTCCTAGTTTCCTTCCAAACTAGATCATTCTCAATTTTTATTAATTCTCCTTCCTCATCTTTATTTTCCACAACAATGAAATGATCTCCGATCTCAAACTTTTTATTCAACTGCTCAAACTCAATTGTTTGTTCATATAACATCTCACATTGGCTCTCAAATCTTTCAATTGAAACTTGATTAGTATTCATGAATTCAATCAAAACATCGTTCATGTGAAAGTTCTTGTCATATGAATCTTTCAGTAACACTTGAGGAGATAACATTTGTTCCCAATTGATCTTTTTTATGTAACAATCCTCCTCTTCTGGTGGTGGGACATTGTAATCAATAATGTCATTCTTACATTCTTCTTCGTAGAAATCATCCCTAAGAAATCGCACTTGAAGAAGCTCTTGTTCAAGTTCATCTCTCGTAATTTGTCCCTCAAGTATACGACATTGAGCAGTTAGAAGACAAGTATCAAGCTCTTCCAATATATGGCTAAGGGCATAATCATCAAAATCGTTCATACTCTACAATGGATAATTATCTCATACAAAGAAGAAAGACACCACTAGCACGCAACATTAGTAAGCTCAACAAATAAATAAAAATTAAGAAAAATAAAAGAAAAACTAGAATTTTATTGCAGAGCAAAAAATTCCAATTAAGCAAAAATAAAATTCAACAGTGATTTGACAATCCCCGGCAACGGCGCCAAAAACTTGATTGTGATTTCAGCAAGTGTACTGAATCGTGCAAGTAGTAAAATTAAAACGGTAAGACCGAGTGTCGAACTCAAGGATCGCGTTATACTGTTGAACTATATTTTAAAACTCAATTGAACAAAAGGTTCCGGTTTGATTGGTTGCAAAAGCAATAATTAACAAAGAAAATTACTTTGAATTTAATAATAAGAAAGATGCCAGGGATGAGTATTCTTTGGGTTCTAACTCTATATTATTAATTTGATTCTAGTGTTAAATTCATTCAAGATGTTGTTACCAATTTCCTAGATTGTTTAACCCTAATCTCTTAGTGATTAAACCTTTATTCTCAAGATAATCCCTAATCTCTTAGTGAATTCAAAATTAAGAATAAGCATATAAATATCAGAAATTATAATGGTTTCAAGGGTTTGTATCTATCTCTAGACTACAAAGGCAAGAAGATGTAATCTCAAGCATTCACAAATTCCACTCTCGTTTCAAATCGTGAATCATAAATCAATTTAGAAGTGATCAAGTAATAAAAAGCATTAAGAACGGAGATTACATAAACAACATATAGAATTCATTCAAAAGGATATAGTATCAAATCATAACATAGAGTTTTCATCCAAATTCAACTCATCCCTAACAATAGAGAAATTAGTTACTCATGAGAAATTACAAAGAATAGAGATAAGTGAAAGAATTACACATAAAGATCAAGATTAAGAAGCTTCAACTCCAATGATTGTTGTTGAACAGCGGCTTCTGAAACCCTAGCACAGTGTTTTCTCTCAATTCTATGTAAAAATCTCTGAACCCTAATAAAATATGATTTTTGGGCTTATATAGGGAATAAACTCGCAGTCGCACGCCTGGGCGTGGCAGACCTGCGCCTGGGCGTGGCAGACGTGGCAACTGTAAATCAGATCTACGCCTGGGCGTGAGAAGGCAGTGATGAATCGTGTTAAAGTGATCATAGCTGCGCCTGGGCGTGGTAGGATGGCGCCTGGGCGTGGGAACTTTGACTTCATTTTTTTCCAACTTCTGATTTGAATCACTAGCTTTCATAGTTGATTTTCCAAAACTCCTGGAACATAGTTTCACCTCAAATACTCACTGTATACCTGTTAACACATAAACATAGACTAATACTCCAGCATTGTCTGGTTAGGGAAATATAAACACAAATCAAACTATTTTCTCTAGCTATTAGATGAAGATGATTTCTACTCTAAAGTGATTAAAATTATAATAAAACTAAGAAAATTAATTAAACTAAGGTCTAGACTAATAGAAAAATTAAGTACAAATAATGAATAATCAAATATTCTATCGGAGAGTTATCTATATTTATCGATTCTCCTGCTATCTAACAGAACCCCGGTGGCTCAAATCACATACATTGTTGAAAAAAAGATGGCTTTTCCCGGACGAGATGGTTATAGGCGCATGATTTTTTAATACCCCAATTTTTCCACTATTAGTTGATAAAATAATTTCCTTCATTTCTGAATCCTAAACAATTCAATTAAGGGTTAGTATACAAAGATTTAAAGTCATTTCATGAACTTGTTTTCCATTTCAAATTTTGTAAGTTCGCAACCTCCACTGATCTCTCAACTTTGAGTGTGAGAGTTATTATTGATCATATTTTACTTATTTCATTTCATACCAAACTTTAAATGTCCACACTCCTTCTTTCTTCAAAGTTAATTAATTAATTTTTTTTTTGACAAACAAAGTTAACTAATTAAAAATAAATAAAATTGTAAGAAGGCTTAAAATCAAATGTTTTTAGTGTGTATGAACATAACCAAGGTTGTCAAAACTTGACCGGACCGGACCGGCCAGTCGGACCGGTCGAATCAAGAACCGGACCTGCATTCGGTCCTGTTGGTGCGGAAAACCGTTCCACGAGGGAACCAGGAAAACCGGGATAAAACCGGAAAAAACCGATGACCCAGTCGGTCTGGCCGGTTTGAAGGTCTAGAATTGATTTTTCTTTTTCAGTATTTTTTTTAAAATAAAAACATCAAAAAAGCCAAAATTAGAAACAAACCGGAAAAAGGAAATAAAAATATGATTTTAATAAAGATATTACAAGGCTATGACTTTTCCATTTATCATTATATGAATATTTATAAAGTAATTGCCAACATACTATGACACCGCACACGACACGGATACTGACACGGCGACCCCGATAAGAATTTGGAAAAATGACATAATTCAATGTAATCATAAGTGTCGTGAGGGGTTTGTGGTTAGAAAGGGGAAAAAGTGATGCGAGTGAGTGTTGGGACTTTGACTTAACGGTGTGTTATGTTCATGGTTGTCAGAACCGCATCGATCATCGAATCGGTAAACTTACTGGTTCAAGGTTCAATGGTTGGATCGGGGTCGGACCGTTTTTAATTAAATATATATATTTTATAATATATTAAACATATTAAACATAAAAAATGCATAATGTTCCATCTTTTTTTGGTAAGGATAATATTTTAATTTGGGTGAGCTAATTTTGCTTCTTCAAAAAAAATTGTATAATATTCAAAGTTTTATACTATTAAATAAAAGAGCAATATCTTAGCCAACATTAATTACAAATATTCTAAATATCTCACACTATTTTTTTTTTTACGAAATCTCACACTATTATTATCAATCAATAAAATATCATTTGTAATAATTGCAATATTATTTGTTATTATTTTGTAATTATTTGTAACATAAATGTTGGCTAGTAAGCACGGACCCTTTCTAACCACAAACCCCTCTCCATTCCTAACCGAGTCGTCTCATCACTCAGGTACGTGCTTTCACTCTTCTTCCTTTATCAACATTACTATTATTATCACTTTACTGTGTATTTTCTTCGTTTAGTAGTATCTCACCTAATTCAAGCTTTTAACTTTTTATTTTTTAATGCAAAATTCATACTTATATCTCAATGTTTGGCCATTAAAATTTTATATTCTGTTTACATTAATAAAAAAAATTAGGTTCTAGGTTTAGTGTAGTGGCAAGGGGTTTTGGTAGTATTCAACCTTGATTCCAATTGTAACAAAAAGAAAAAATGAAAGAGAAGTTTGTTGGAGCGTAGCAGTTTCGTAGGAAAATCACCGTTAGTCCAAAATATTTGATTGTTAGTCTAATCAGTGATCCTTGCAAAACACATTCTTGGGAGGGGCAAGACCCTAGCTTTTGACGATAAAAAACTAGACTCAACCTTATGACGATACTATGCGGAACAACTAGGATGTCAAAGTCCCTAATTACGTTGTTAAAGGGATTCAATCAAATATAATTACACTTTTGTGTGCTTCAATTTTATTTTGTTTCTTTTTGTACCTCAGTGTGTGGCTATGGAAAGGAAAAGGGGCACAATCCCTTCTGCTAGAGCTAAGAAAAGAGGCAAAAGAGGGAAAGAAAAATTTGATGACATAGAAAGTCGAGAAATTGGCCCTTCTTTTGCTGATCTTCCATTCCCAATCATCACCGACATTCTACTTCGACTTCCGGTCAAGCTTGTTCTTGTTTGTAAACATGTTTGTAGAACTTGGAACACATTGATTTCAGACCCACATTTTGCCAAATTGCACTTTGACCGGTCACGACTTGGTTTCCTGATTCGTGCAAGTGATAAAAAACTAGTCTCAAGAACCATGTACCTTCTTGAGGATGAGCCTCGAGAACTGGACAGTAAATGCAGTAATATTTTGAAACTTGAACCTACATTCAAGCTTCCCCTTCGTGATGCCAAACTGGTTTTGTGAATGAGGCACTTCATTGGATCTGTTATCCGGGTGAGAATTACAATTCATATTCAATTTTGCGTTTCAACTTTGAAACTGAAAAGTTGCAATTAATAGGTTTACCTTCAACTTTATTAGGACATTATGGTATTAGGAAAGGAGTGTTAAGGGACTCTCTTTATGTATGCAATGCATCTTTACCTAGCTCAGTAGATGTGTGGATTATGAAGAATGATGACATTGGAGTTTTGTGGACCAAGGCTTTTACATTGGGAGGTTCATTGCATAGGTACATTAATTTATATTGGCCATTGAAAAACTTTGATAATGGAAACTTATTGGGGTATTGTCCAAATAAAGGGTTTATCTACCATGACACTAAAAACCGACCAAAAAAATTTCTAGTTTGTGGGACTCAAGAAAAGCTACTTGAAGTAATTCCTCATATTCCAAGTCTTATTTCACTTAAAGATGTTGTCAAAGGAGATAATGTTGAGGTGCTGAATGTCAACTCACGGTAAGGACGTAGGTTTTAAATATTTTATTTTTGTTGATTTTTGAATATAATGTTTCCTCAAGAATCATAACAATTTTGATATTGTTTTGTTGTTTAAGGTTACAATCATTCATTTATTGATTGCTTATTTGACAGAATTATATGTAGTACTGTTTTTGTATGTTTTGATATTATCAGTAATTCCCTAACATTGGTATTATTTTGTATAGGTGTGCAAAGTTTAAATTGCCGGAGGAATGAACTTCTCTAATTGGCTCAAGATTATTGACTTGGCAAGTTCATAATCCTCGTTATCTGAAGGTGTAGAATATGGTGAGAAGTGTTCCTCCTATGAAGTAATTGTCATACACTAAGTTTATGCTACATAACAATTTTGTGTTTGACTTGTTCTATCTGTGACTTTTTGAAGAAAAAAAACATGTCTTAGGCTTCATTTACATTAACAGGATGATTATTGTAAATCATAATTTAATTTGATTTTTAATCTAATGATTATTGTAAATGGTAATTTAATTTGATTTTTACATTAACATGTCTTAGTCTTCATTTACATTGACACGTCCCGTGCCCGTTTGTGTGATTCACGTTTTCTATTCTACTAAAATATATAAATTATAAATTGTGATTTATTATAAATTTGATTTTTATTTAAATTAATGTGTGTATCTTTAGTTTTCCTATTTTTTAAATCCTTCGTGTGAGCTCAACTAATAATCCAAATCATAATTTAATTTAACAAACTTATGATAAGTAAAAAAAATTTGTTCTGTTTAGTTTACTTCTATTAGCAAACTTACATAATTCATGTTGTTATCATAGAATCGTTCTTTTGGCCTAAACTTAATTATCATAGTATCTTTTTTAGGTATATAAATTTGTATCTTTTTTATATATAGTTCGTTACTTTATTTGTTGGTAGTTTTTTTAAGGGTAAAATAGGAATAATGAAAAAGCTATCCAAAAAAATTGTATCCTTTCTATATATAGTAGCTTTTTAAGGGTAAAATAAGAATAATGAAAAAGTCATCCCAAAAATTTGTATCTTTTAAATATGTAGTTGGTTACTTTTTTTGTTGGTAGTTTTTTTTCAAGGGTAAAATAGGAATAATGAAAAAGTCATCCCAAAAATTTGTATTCTTTTTATATATAGTTATAAGATAGGAATAATGAAAAAGTCATCCCAAAAATTTGTATTCTTATTATATATAGTTATAGATAAATCTACAAACGCATTTTTACCCGTGCTTGGTACGGGTCTGGATACTAGTTAATATTAAATCAAACAGATATGATTGAAATTATATTTTTTATATTAAAACAATTTCAGACGCCAATTTTAGATCGAACAGCTATGATTCATTACAACGTCCTGTTGTTATGATAGGAAATCTATTTCCTAAGTAATTGGAAAATTCTTCCAGTCTGTGCTTTTGATGCAATTGAGAAAATAAGATGGAATTTCATTTTCTTCTACTGAAAAGCGAAGTAGAGAAGGGACTAAAAAATTTGCAATTTGTTTTAAAAGTATTGTATGTATTTCGCAAGAAAAATCAAACAAAGTGAGAGGGTTCATGAACTGCAATTATAAAATCTATTCACTCCGTTTCTTTTTAAGTGTCCAAAAACGTCAAATTTAGCGTTCCTATTTAACTGTTCATTTGATGTTTTAAGGATACAATTTATCAATTATACCATTTGTCAATTACTCATATCTTTTTTCAATAAAACTAATTAATGCTATATATTTGGAAAATTAAATCTTTTTTTAAAATTTTTTTTTTGGTACATAATATATTAAATTTTTTTTTTTTTTTGTGTGCATAATATATTAAATTTATTGCAAAGAGAAAGTGTGTGAAAAAAAAAAAAGATTTTATTGGTGAATTAAAATTAGGGTATAATAGGAAGATAAGATGCAAAAATACAATTTCTTAATTTGGTGTTACTATTCAAAACGGACACTTAATTTAGCGACCACATATTTTATCACTAAAAATTGGTCTCCAATTTGACCTATAAAATAATTTGGGATCAATTTAACGACGCAAAATATTTTTGTTATGATGTTTAGCATTTTGGCCTTTAATTCTCAGAAAATTGTTTTTTCTACCCCTACATTTGACCCTTTACCCCTACATATTTTAAAATATTCCTATTCTACCCTTATTTTAATATACTATTTTTTTTTTTTTTTTTGAATTTTCCGGTGAATGTTGTAGATCCCTTCAAACGCACTGTTCCGATAAACTCCTCTACTTTTCCGGTTTGTTAAATTTACTAAAACATTTTTCAAAGATATTCCGGTTTGTATAATTTTAAGAACTGCTTAAATAAATTTTACCGGAGCACTTGAAAAAAATAGTCAGGTGTGTAAAAAAAATTTCAATTTTTTTATTACCGGTACACTTTTTCAAAGTGTTCCGGTTTGTTAATAGTGTTCGGTAATTCATTGTAACAAAGTGTACCGGTTTTATTAAGTGTTCCGGTAATTCATCATGACACCAACACTTATTCAACATAAGAGATGGTCTGAAGGAGGGTTTCAAATTGTACTTTCAAAGTTTAGTCCTGTTTGGTACTCTTTTGGATTGATCAATCCAAGCCTTCAAATAGCTTATTGTTACTTTAATATATGGGTGTTAATTGTTAAACTCCTTTCCAACTCTTAATTATTCCATCATTCTTTCCCTTTTTCTCCTCAAAGGCATTCCCTTGTTTCCACGAGTATGAATCAATTAATGTTACATTGTATTAAGAATATAAGTTTATTTTGAATCAAATTTCTTTTTATACCCTTTGCATATGTGATAGTTGGTGATCTTCAGCATATTGTTTGATAGAGATTTTAAGGGTAGGAGGAACAGTCAAAGGTTGGTGGAATGGCTTGAGGATGTGGCTTCATAAGAGAACAAGTTCATAACTTTTAGCTTTTGTTGATACCATGTTGAAGTTTTGGGGATGTACAAATTCAACCTTCATAATATCTGCTGAAGCTGAAGAAAATGTTTCACAAAGATATGAGAAGGAAATTATGGAGTTTGGAAACTTGTCACGGTCGCAGATGTAACAAACCTGCAAACCGGTGCACTTTGTAATAAAAAATTTGAGAAAATTTTTACACACCTGACTACATTTTTCAAAGTGTTTCGGTAAGTTTTTTTTTAGCAGTTCTTAAAATTATATAAACCGGATACTTTTAAAAAATATTCTGGTAAATTTAACAAACCTGAAAAGTAGAGGAGTTTACCGGAACAGTGCGTTTAAAGAAATGTACAACATTCACCGGAAGATTAAAAAAAAAAGGATAAATAGTATAGTATAATAAGGGTATAATAGGAATATTTTAAAATACGTAGGGGTATAGAGTTAAATGTAGGGGTAGAAAAAAAAATTTCCTAATTCTCATTGTTGTGACTAAAAATTTCCGGTCTCTAAATCAGTCACTAAAGACGAAATTCGTAGTAGTGCATGAAATTAAACCACCACATATTTAAATCGAACATAAAGTTTTTCTTCCTAGTCTTTAACCACCACGTTAATACTTTTACCTTATTGAACACTACTGTCAACGAAGATTCTTTTTATACAAAAATATTAATATTCCCTTCTTTTCGGTGATTCCAACAAGCCATCTAAACCACTTGTATATTTGTCCGAACACTTTTACCAAAAACATAAACATTACAAAATTGTAATGCATGGTCAACAACGACATTTGATAGCGGTCCATAAACACCCGACCAAACAAGAATTTTATTCCAAATAGATTGAGAAAAGTCACACTCAAAAAACAAGTGGCTGGGGTTTTACACAACCAACTTTACATAAATCTGAGTTCAAACAAGTCATTTTTTGGGATGAATCAAATTACCTTTTTTTATGGTAACCTATTGCTTATTAATAACCTTCAATATATAGGGTCCGTTTGGATTAACTTAATTTTAAGCTTATACAAAACAGCTTATTCAAATAAATAAAACAAAAGAAATTTTATTGTAGGGATTAAAACAAGTAATTTTATTTTATAGTGAGGGAAACCAAAATTTACTATAAAAATAGAGACCGAAAATATATTTTATCCAAAATAATATAATGTTACCTTAACTTTTTTTCCTTGAATGCTTGCTACCTAATGACTTTTCATTTTTGATTTAGTATTATAACTTTTAGGCTTAAATGCAATTTTTGTCCTCTTATTTTAAAAAAATTGAAGTTTTGGTCCCTCTATTTTAAAAATCAACTTTTTGGTCCCCTATTTTAATTTTTCAAGGAAATTAGTCCACCACCTCAATTTGTTGTTATTTTTGCTTATGTGTCAAACTCAATAATGATGTGGCATTGCATATTTGGCCAAAAGATTATCCATGCCATTATTATTTCCTTTTATTTCAATAAATTAAGTTTTTAAAAATAATAATAACATAATAAATAAATAAATAATAAATTATGGTATACATTCAAGCAAGATACAACACACCTAATATTTTAGCTAAATCATAGCTCATCATTTCGATTTCAATCAAATACATACATAAAAGCATATTATCATCATACTAACTCAAGATTCAATCAATCCAAATCTATAACATGTTATAAGACCAAATCTAATCATGTTATAAGCTCATAATCATCATGCAACATAAATAAATTTCTCGAAACCAGGTCATGGTCGCTGAGCGACTACCAGCGATGAAACAAGCGAGAAGAGGCAGAGTGGTCATCGCTCAGAGCGAGACCTGGCGAAGGCTGGTCGCTGGCGGTCGCTACTGGTCGCTGGGCGACCACATGAATTTCTGGGTTCGCGAAGAACACATGAATCCTCGCTTGAAGCGAAGGATTGGTGGCTTAGCGAGCAAACCCAGATTTTCATGCTCTGCTCACGGGTTCACATAAAAATCACGAATTTCATGTTATAAACTCTTAAAGCTATCACATTTAAGCATACATATCATATATAGACCTAGAAGTACAAGTTCTAACATCATCAAACATCATTTCAAGTAGAAAGTAGAGATTTTTCCTCATTTTGCTTAAAACCCATTTTCAAATATCAACAACAACAATTCTCATATAACACACGAAATTGATGATTGAAATAGAAATTAGAATCATGTAATAACATGTCAACATCATACATTAACATAGAAAATCGTTAAATCACATTCCCTTGATTTCCCTTCCCCACCAAAAGAGATGAGATGGTTTGGGTATGGAGAATAGGCATCTCCCCCCTCTTTGATCATCTCACATGAATTGTAAACTACTCTTTAACCTTATAATTGATGAAATTCTGATTCTCCTCCTTCCCTTGAGCTTTCTCTATTCTTCCCATCTACTTCCTTCTCTTCAAACTTTCTCTTTCTACCTCTTTCTATTTCTCAAGTTATGAGCACTCTCTCTCTATTCTCATAACTCTATCTAAACCTAGCTTAATTAAAGACCATAATGTCCCTCTTACTAACTTAAGCCCATTAAAACTCAAGCCCAATTCTTATCATTATAACTCTAATAAAACTTATGCTACTCAAAACACTACTCTTTCCCAAAATAGCCACAATTCTTAATTAATTATTAACTCACTATAAAATACTATAAAAAGGCTAATTAATTCCTAATTAAAAAATAAAATAAATAAATACGGGTGTTACAGGGGTGAGGCATGTAATGGGTATAATCACTTACCTTGGAGTTCCCTCCATGGTGGGTAGAGCAAGAAATCAAATTTTGCATATATCAAAGATCGGATATGGAGGAAAATCAATTCATGGAGGACGACCACTCTCAAAAGCTGGTAAGGATGTAATTCCATCATATGTAACGAGTATTTATATTATACTGAATGCTATGGAAAATGATATTGAAAAAATGCTAAATTCATTTTGGTGGGGTGGTCGTTACTAATAACAAAAGTATTTGGTGGCTGTCATGAGAGAGATTAGCGAGTGCCAAGGGTGAAAGAGGCTTAGGTTTTCCCGATTTTAAAGCTTTCAATATGGCTATGGCAGCAAAAAAAGGTTGGAAGATTATGACGAAGCCGGAAACGTTGGTAGGAAGGATTTTTAAAGCAAGGTATTTTCCAAACTCGTCATTCTTTGAGGCAAGTCTTGGTTATAATCCTAGTCATGCGTGGAGAGGTTTATGGTAATCTTTTAATGTGCTCAAACTTGGTTGTAAGTGGAGTATAGGAGATAGAAGTAAAATTAAGGTGATGTCGGATCCTTGGTTGAGGGGACAAGGGCGTGGTTGGTTGAGTGCACCTCAGTCCCAAGGTGTGTATACTTTTAGTGTGAATAATTTGATGGTGGAAAGGCTGAAGCAAGCAGACTTTAATAAAACCACTAACTTATTTTCATGTGATGCAACAAAAGAAATACTAGTTGTTCCGCTAATTAGAGAGGTGTGAGAGGACAGGTTAGTGTGGCAAGACGAGCAGAACAGAGAATACAAGGTAAGGTCGTTATAGAGTAGTGATGAAATCCAAAGAAGAAGGAAGGCAAAGGGGTTTGGAAGGTAGTTGGAAGTGTTTATGGCAGATACGCGCACCACCTAAAGCGAAACATATACTTTGGAGGATTTTTTAGAACTGTCTTCCAACAAGAGTCCAGTTGAGACAACACTATGTGCAATGTCCCACTGTTTGCGAACTATGCAGCGGTGAGAACGAAGATACTCGACACGTGATATTCGACTGCGACATAGTCAGACATTGCTGGAATGCTGCAGGATTTCATGTTGTTGTTACTGTAACACCCAAACCCATTATTTAACTATTTCTACTTTTATAAAATCTTTTTCAAAATGCACAACCGAAAATAAAGTCTAAATTATAAAAACAATGGTCCGAGTATCACATTTATTTTCAAAACACTACTAATAATTTAATTAGTAAGATAACATCTTTTGCAAAATTACAAATTCTATATTAATACACTTTTAAATAATAAAGACAACAACAACGACTCTATACATAAAAGGTAAACCCCTTTCCTGTGTCCTAATCAGAGCAGAGCATCACCGACAACTTGGTCATAACCAACACCTGAGAACCTGGACCCCCAAAGGTCCAGCAAGTACACAAAACAGAGAGTTAGTAAGGAATCCCAAAATAAATGTAAGTATATCGAATACTATACACTTAAATATAACATAATAAACCCTACTAACATTCGCATCATAAAGATGCAAGATTATACAACTAAGATACATTTATAATTCATAAATCAAGTATCAAGTAAATCATATAATCCACGTATCATCAAGTTACTCATAATTGACATACAAATAGCAATCATGAATCATCAACATTAAGTTACTTACAATTGATACACAAATAGTAATTAATGCACACCAATAGTATCAATTACCAATTAGTTCACATAATGATTTCACATTCATCTCCTAATGCAAACTAATGCCAATTATTCATGAAATGCTCCCTAGCATTCGCTAATGCATGAGATACCTTATCAATTCATTGGAAAACTTATTCCAACTATATTTTAACCACCTCGTTAAAATATTATCATACTTTAGTCACCTTACCAAAGTATCTGCTCAACATACATATATAGATGCATGAATATCAAATTACCAAACATATGGTTTAATCATCTCATCCTATAAAGGATATCACAATCGATGTACTTCAATCACCTTTTACAAGTACATCTTCTCCATTAATTAAATTACATTAATTAATCTATCACATACTTTAGTCACCTTACTAAACTATCTACTCATCATAAAAGGATAATACAATATATATATATATATATATATATATATATATTTCAACCACATCGTAAGAAATACATGTCATCTATTAATTAAATCACATTAATTAATCTTCTCAAGTTATCACACATATATAAGATTATCATCATCATAATTCATTAACATAATTCATCCACATTTATGATATCATGAATAATCACCTCATTTCAACATACATATATAATCATAGTTAATCGACATATATAATATCATAACTCAATTCACCAATCAAAGCTCAATTTATAGTCATATACAATATTACATAATCTTAAGATCATAATCCAATGGTAATATAAGCATGCATTTCATTTAAATTATCATATAACAAAATCTTGCACAGACAATTTCGCCCGGCGAGCTTTAGCGAAGAATTAACCCGGCGAAAATACCTCGCCCGGCGAATGTGCACGAACAGACACATCTGCTATCGGGTTTTGAACTTCAAAACCCTTAGAAACTCGAAATTTCACTTCCAGAAGCAAAAAAGATCATAAATTTAGGCATATATAAGTATGATAAACATGGAAGCACAACTCCTAAAAAGTACTAACAACAATTCATACTAGAAATCATCAATTTTATCATTTTTCATAAAAACTCATTTTTCTCACCAACAACATAAATTACTTATTTTTCTCATATCAATCTATCAATTAAACATGAATAGACATTTATAATCATTCAATCAACATCAAATCACATAGATAAACACATTCTCAATTATCCCCCCCCAAAAACCCAAAAGAAAAGAGTGAGAGAGGATTGTGATGGAGAGAGATAGACTTTCTCCCCCTCTCTTGATCACTCTAGGATACACATACTACTCTCATACCTTAGTTTGGTTGGAAACTCTAGTCCACCACTCATAGCTCCAATCTTCAAGTCTCCTTCCTCCTCTAACTCTTCTATTTGACACTATTTTTTCCCCAAAATCTGGTACATTCAGAGCACGATTTCTCTTTCCTCGGATATTATTTCGACGATCCCAACTGTCAAACGTTAGCTTCAGGTGTTGTGAACCTACCCTCAAAGTCTCGTCAAAATCCGACGGTTAACGAATCGGGAATTGAAGTTTTAGTGAGGCTGTTGTAAGGAAAACGGGATTTGCTCACAATTTTCTTTCTTTGTGTATCTCAAAGCTCTCTTTCACTTTCTCTTTCTTCCTCTACTAAAATTTGAGACAAATGAACTTCTCTCTCTAATTTTCCCCTTTTATAGCTAGGTTATCATTCATCAATTACCAAAACACCTTTACTAACTTAACCTAGGCCCAATGCCAAAGCTCAATTCTCAATCTATCATAATTTTACTCTTTATTACTCATCTCTACTTATTCTATTAATAAACAAAAAACCACATAGCCAATATTAATCGACTCTTCTAACTTAATTAAGAGCTCTCAACTAGATTAATAATTCTAATAGATTACTAAAATACCCTTCACTTATCCAAAACATAATTATTCATAAAATCATGAAATCACATATATTCAAATAAATAAACAATAAATAATTAATCACACAAAAATTCTATTTATTTAAATACGGCTGTTACAACTCTCCCCCACTTAAAAGAATTTTAGCCCTCGATAATTGTCCGATTAAACAACACGAATATGACCACTTAACCCAATCTCCAATAAAATATCCAAAAATCTAGACATTACCAAGGTTTGACAAGATTAGTCTCATCCAATCAACACAATTCTGTCTATCCATTAACAAGAGATCAAGGACGGCCAGTTCCTTAATTTGTTAATAAATGGACAATAATCATGATGGTGGCACAAACTATCTTTACCAAGCTACGATAATGTTTTCTTAAGCACGAAACTTAACACCTAAGCATTTGTTAACATCAATAATCAATAAATAATCATAATATTGATGTAGCATAAATGAATAAACACATAAAACATTTAATTAGCATACATTGTCTCTAAACTTAAAAGTTAAGAATTCACTTAAGATAAGAAAGATAGATGTTCCATAACAACAAATCCTAAGAACTCACATAACATGTATCTTCTAATAATTAAAGATCACATCAAGAGAAAGAAACGATGCATTTATCATGATAACAAATTTCAATTAGTTCATAATTCATATTTATACAAGCATATTTTTCAAGAAAATAATCAACTTAGCATGATAATTATCATGGAAGAATAGAACAATCAAAACATGTGCATCATATATATCAATTATATTCTTTCTATGCAATTTAAGGCACCAAATATCTTATCTACTTACTTCCCTCTCGTTTTTTCGAAGTTTCTTATCACATATTCACTTGGTAAAATTTTATCACTACAAGAAACCTGATTTTACTGGCGAATTTAAATTATAGTTACTGGCGGTTTTAGCCCTCTGTAAATTAGTGGTTCCCTAAACCGTCAATAACTCATTAAAAACCGTCAAAATATATTCTGGCGGCCTCAATTGTCATATTATAGACGACTTTGACCGTCAGTAAATAGGGACGAGCTTTGTGGCTTCTTAGACCGTCACAAACATGTAACAAATTTCAAAAAAAAAATGTTGTCAGGTCCTAAAAATAACTACACCCATTCACGTACCATTTCCCATGACTGCACTCATTCACCTATTCACTCTTCTATCTCCACCATTAGGGGTGAGCATCGGTCGGGTTCGGGCCGAAAATCGTCAAACTGGTAAAAACTGCGGCCTCTTAATTTGGACCCAATTTCGACCGTCTACATCTTCGGTTTGTTCGGGTGTCGGGTCATACGGGTGACAGGTATAATGGGTCGGTTTTAACGGGTTAGATTGAAACTTTGTTGTTACATCTAAAACTTCATTGATAAAAAAATTAGTATTCTTCAATAATAGTTTAATATTCCGTACACACCGCAACAAATAATACAATAAAAATGATGAGATGCAGTTACTTTGTTTCAAATTTGTAAATCCAACGACAATAATAGATAGTAGATAAGAAGTAAAAATTAAGATAAATCTACAATATTATCTTTCACATCTTCTTTATCAACATATTAGAAGCATAAACTTGTAAAATATAATATTTTTTCTCCTCTATCAAAGATAGATAAAATTAACAAAGAAAGAGTATAAGAGATTAAGAGAGAGAAGAGATGCTCGAAACTGAAAAAAAAAAATTAATTTATATTTTAGTAATTGTTCGGTCGGTTATGGTTATGAGGAGATTAATTTTTAGAGGCACGGACCCGCCCGTATGCAACCGTTCATGACCGATTTTTCACATTTGTTGACCCGAGACCCAACTCGTACCCGACCGAGTGCTTCCATATGTTGTCGGTTATATCGGTTTCAAGTCGGGTTGAGAGTTCGTGCTCACCCCTAACCACCAGCACTTTTTTTTTTCACAAACAAACTTATCACAACTATTCACCTTCTACATCCAAATATCATTCCTAAAAAAAATAAACTATCATCAATTCCAAAATTAATTTTCACCTCAAATCCGAAACTGAATATGAAGAACAAGAGTTTCACAACAAATCGAATTTGAAGGTAAACTTGTGATGATAGGAATTTCTATGGTATTTTTAGTATTAGTATTAGTAGTAAAATGACCAAGACAAGCCAAAATACGAAGAAAAACCTACAGAATCCAAGAAAAGCATCAAGACAACGTCCAAAAGACAAAAAGGCAAGAAAAAGCCCAAAAAGTGAAGAAAATGAGCATTCCATCGTAGCACGATGACTCCCATCGTTCCACGATGGGAGCTGCTTGTTGGCCAAGAAAACATAAGAAATAAATCTGGAAAAAATATGTTCATCGCAGCACGATGACTTTACTTGGCGACCAAGCTGATGAAATGCACAGGATCAGTTATAAAATTGAACTGAATCTTGACATCGTACTGCGATGTGAAGGTGGAAAAACACAAGAAGGGGGGAGGGGGTTGAATTGTGTTTTAGAAATTAAAACTTTTTCTAACTTAGAACACAAAAGCAGCGGATAATAATCACAAAGAAAATAAAGGGTGCTGAGAGAGAGAAAGAAAGACACAAAGATTTATCCTGGTTCCCCTCACAACTTGAGAGTACGTCCAGTCCCCTTGTTACTAACAAGAGCTTTTCACTATAATCTTCACAAGATTACAAATTGCTCAAACATTCTTGCAAGAGACTTCTCAGGTGCTCAAGTTTCACTAAACAAGAGACTTCACAAACAAACTTAAAATCTAAGAATGATTGTTAATGGACACTTGATATACTATCAGAGGTGTTTACAAAATACAACACAGATTGCTTTAAGACTTTGAATGACAGATTAAACAAATAACGTCAGAATGCTTCAGAGCCTTAAACGCAGTAATAGAACAGTAGTCATTTCTTCCATTTGAGTCTTCTATTTATACTTGAAGGAAGATGATGACCGTTGCAGAGAGATAAGGTGCCAGCTGGAATTTACTCGTACAATTGTGATAGCTGTAAGCTTCCATCTTTGGTAAAGAAATCCAATTCCACTACCTTGCTATTTGAATTATCACTCATCCATTTTGAGTAATAATAGTACAATAGTACGATCCTCAAATGCGCTCCACTTATGGATAAGGTTAACGTTGTACCAACGAATATTCCTTCCTGTGGACGTAACAGAGCCTTGAAGTAGATTGTTCTTCAATCATTGGTTATGATTCGGTCAGTTCTTGAGTGACGTAAATTCCTTTTGCTTCAGGTGCTGTTGTCATAGCTTCTTAAGGTCTTCAGCTTCTGAATCCTTCAGAATCTTGTTTTTGACCTCAGAGTCACTTTCTTCAGCACGCAGAATTTTAAGCTTCTGATGAACAGTGATGTGCTTTCAGAGCTTGTTTGCTTGGCTTCTCTGCATTTATTCATAGTGCTTCTGAATGAATTTTAACTTATAATTCTGCACACTAGAAAAATCATTAGTAATACCAATTGCAATTTTAATACTTTGTAATCATCAAAACCACTTAAAATCTTAGAGGTTCATGTCAGACCCACTTTGTTCCAATAATCTCCCCCTTTTTGATGATGACAAACTAAAGCATTAAAATTCAATTGTTGTTGATTTAATTCAATTATGATGACTTCAGGTTTCAAGGTTTGCAATCTCCCCCTGAGTCTGATAATCCATAGGGTTAGGTTTGTAAGCTCCCCCTAAGTCTTATCCATAATTAATTAAAACAGTTTAAGAGTTAATTTATTAACTTAAAATAAATTTTCATATTTAACTCTCAAAAGCATAGTTTTGTAAGCTTTGCTTCTTAGGGTCTGATAATAATCAGAGGAGGTTTGCAAGCTTCTCTTATATTATCTATGAAAATTAATTTTAGGTTCTTAAATTTTCTCCCCTTTCAATAAACTTCAAAGTGAGAAGGAATCAGAAGGGATAAAAATTGATTCAAATGCATATACATAACAGTTTCAGATCTTTTGCGCAGAAATAGAATCAATCAACATTAATTTTAACGCTATCCTTACTCCCCCTTTTGGCATCAGTCAAAAAGACACAGAAAACTATGCAGTCAAAAGCGCCAAAAAACAAGGCAGTCAAGTCAATAAAGTGGTGACAACTAAATTCATTAAATGAATTGTGTTGATTCCCAATTTGACAAGAGAGCTTGATGGCACTATAAAAAAAAGGACGATTCCTCTCATTTTACTCACACAGAGTAATCAAGTAACATCAAAAGAAACACACAATGGAAAAGCAAGCTACGAAGGATGCTTCAGGATCAGATAGCGAGATCGAGAAGGAAGCAGAGCCCTGGCGCTGCGAAGAAAACAGGCATCGCTATGAAAGAAACAAGCGAGAACTGATTTTGACAGAGGCAGAGCAAGAGGAAATGGGCTCTGATCTGGAAGAGTTCTTATGGACATATGATGATGACAATCCATACGAAGAGTATCAAGCTGAAGCTCAGCAGGCTCTTGAGGACTTACTCTCTTATATTAGGGAGAAGCATAAGAGACTAGAGTCAGAGGCTGCTGAAGTTAAGTCTAAGTCTAAGTAGGGTCTCATTATCATATGTAATAAAGATCTCTTCAATAATAATAATAAAATGTTCCTGCTATAAATTTCTTTCTTTTGAGCATGTTTCTTTTATATACTTCATTCCTAACGTCAGAAAACCAGTTACCAGACACGCCTCATACGGTATTGTTGCCCTGCTGTTAAACAGGCGATAATACTAAGAAGCTATTTCATGAGTAAACAGGAGTACCGATGTGGGGGACTCTTAGGTTTTTAAAAGCCTAGAATATTAGTTTAAAAACTGAGATGCTCTGCAACACCTCACACTAGAGCCAGTAACCACAAGAGTACCAGACATTATCAGAGTATATGGAGAAGCGAAATTTAGAAAAACAAAATAAAATAAACACACAAAAACACAAACAAAAACACAAGAATGGATAATTAAACTTTGAATTAAAAGAGGTAAAGAAGATTATCCAACAGATTGTTAGACTACTAGGCTTATCACTTAGAAGGGGGGGTTGAATAAGTGATCCTTGAAACAATGGGGTTTTTAAAATTGTTGTTTCAAATTAATCAAGCGAGCGGAAGAGCCACCGGATCGGTAGTCTATGCACTGATTGACCAAAAGAAAAGTAGTATTAAGCCTTGAACGAATTTGTGAAAAGTTACGAAAATGTTTGAGTTCAAAATTATTTGAATGTAAACAATATAACTTCAGTCCCAAGCAAGTTACAAATCAATATTCAAATCAATCACAATCAAGCAAGAACCAATTGAATTTTTGTGAACCAATACGAACAACAAAAATTCAATCGATTAACAAATTAACGAAATTAAAAGAGAGAGATAAAGAGAGACACATGTTAGCCCATATTTTTACTAAGTAAAAATATGTTCTAAATACATGAATAAAATAATTATGCTTAGTTATATAATTATTTTAGTCATTAAATATGTTTGGTTTTCAGAGCCAATGAATTTAATGAGCAATCATGCATGAACATACAATAAATGTTCTATTATTGAACATTTTATTTTAAATGCGTATTCTTCTTCTTTCAGGATCCTTTCGATTTGGTCGAGGCGTCAGTAGGGTCGAAGTATCCAGTAGCGCAAGAATAATTTATGGACTTAGCGAAATATTCAAGGGAAAGCATTGCTATTTCGACTTCGATGGATACAACGGCTAACTCAGAAGATAAGAAGGGATTCAAATTCAAAATACGTGTCAAAGACACGCGTCCTCTCTGTAGTTATTTAGGCGTTATTAGCAGTTAGGAATTAGTGACTATAAATAGTTTAGTTATGTGATCGAGCAAAGGGACACAATCATGATACAAAAATCCTCAGAAAAACTCAAAGTACCCATGTCAAAGCGAGAAACGAGTGCTCGAAGGAGAATGTATGTTATGTGAACCATTATTCATTCTGCAATCATTTACATTTAAATGCAATTTAGAATTTCTAATCTTATTCCAATTGCCTTTTACTTTCGACTCATTCTTTCCTTCTGTTTGTTCAATTGAATAAACATTCTTTCTTGCATTTCAAGTTATATAAAACGTAAAAACAACACTTTATGAACATAAGAACAATAATGAATACCATTTACTTTGAAAATATAAACAAAAGCACTATGTCCCGAGATTTAGTAGTTGATCTCTCTTGTAATAATCAAACTAGCGTTGTTTACCAAATTTCACAGTAAACAAATTGGCACGCCCAGTGGGACTGTGTGCTTTGTGTTGAAATTTTATTCAAAGTTTGTGTAATTAGTTTGTTCTGCGTTTTAAATTGTTTCCAAGAAGTCTTGTGTGTAGTGTATGCTTCTGAGAAACGGGAAATCACTCCCTGAAATGGTTAGACCACCACCCAGAAATAACCCAAGACAAAACATGGATGTTACAAACGGAAACAATAGCAACAACGGTTCAAATCCTGCAACCGTTTCGAGCGTTTCAGAGGCGATAATCTCTCTTGTAATCACTGAGATTACGCCCAACGCTAGTGGGGCAACAGTTTCTGCCCCAACGTCTTATGTGGTAAGTGCCACAATGACAATGCCAACGTCTATAGTGGTACCCTCGACCACTACAGAACCCATTTTGACTTTCTCTCATGCCATGGAGAGGAATTTTTCTCCAAATAGGTCAGATGTTAATGGGGGTGGCGCTGGTTCGTCCGCTTTTGCATTGCCTTTTTCCCAATATATGGGTCAAGGTTATAGTAGGAATTACCCTTATGGTATGCCTACAAGCATGATGCAGGGTTTGCAGACAAGTGCATCATTATTCACAGAGTCAGCACCAGGCGTGTTCGTGCCTAATAATCAGATAGTTTCTGGCTCTGCTACTCGAAATGGTAACCCCTCATTAACCAACAATGCCTTGAATGCTTTAAGGCAACAAATGGATGAGAGTAATCATGATATGGTCAATATGTTAACACAACAAATTGGTACAGTATTTAACCCATTAATTCAAAATACAAACCAAAGTAACCAATTATTGGCAAATCAAATGGGAAGAATTGCTGATTTCTATGGGGCTCCTCAAGTCCCTAATCAACAAATTCCCCAAATTCAAAATGTGGTGCCTTTGCAAATTGCACAAGCACCAAACAATGCCATTATGCCTGCACCAAATAATGTTGTAAACCCTTTAAACCAAATCCAACAGCCAGTGTCAGTGGTCGAACCACAAGTGCAAATTCAGGCACAACAACAGGCTTTGCCCCAGGTCGAACAAAATCCTGGAGTTGTGTTGGTAAATAGGAACCAAAATGCTGATGATGTAGTTAGAAATGTCCAGAACAATAACTTTGCTGGGCAAAATAACATAGCCAATTTGGTCGAAACCATCCTGGCACAAAATGGTTTAAACATAGGCATGCATAGGCCTCATTTTGTCTCTGCCTTGTCAGAATATGTGCTTCAAACAGAACTACCAAGGGGTTGGAAGATCCCAAAGTTTACTAAATTTGCTGGAGATACCAGCGAATCTACTGTTGAACACATAGCAAGATACTTAACTGAGGCAGGGGATTTGGCAAATAATGAGAATTTAAGAATGAAGTATTTTCCAAATTCTCTAACAAAAAATGCTTTTACATGGTTTACTACTCTCCCTCCACATTCAATTTTCAATTGGAATCAATTAGAGAGGCTTTTCCATGAGCAATTTTACATGTGACAATCTAAAATAAGTCTCAAAGAATTAGCAAGTGTTAGGCGCAAAACCCCTGAGTCTGTGGATGATTATTTGAATAGATTCCGTTTACTTAAGGCTAGGTGTTTCACTCAGGTGCCTGAACATGAATTGGTCGAAATGGCTGCTGGTGGCCTAGACTATTCGATCAGAAAGAAGTTAGATACTTAGCATCTTAGAGATATGGCCCAATTGGCTGATAGGGTTCGTCAGGTCGAACGCTTGAAAGCAGAGAAGGCTAGAAATTCAAAGTATCATAAAAAGGAAAAAGTTGCTTATGTGGAAACACATGATAGTGACCAAGAATATGATATCTCTTATGAGGATGTTGAGCAAGGGGAAGTAGACCTGGCAGAATTAAAACCTGGTCCCCCTTATATTTGTAAACTTTTAAAACCTTCAAATGGAAAAAATCCTGTCGAACCAAAAAATGATAAATATGTTTCAAAAACTTACACTTTTGACATAACAAAATGTGATGAGATTTTTGATTTATTGGTTACTGATGGCCAAATAGTGGTTCCAAAAGATGTTAAAATACCTCCATTAGATATGAGAAAGAAAAGAGGTTATTGTAAATATCATAATTTTCTTGGACATAGAACCTCACAGTGTGTACTTTTCAGGGACTTAGTTCAAAAGGCTTTGAACGAAGGAAGACTTAAATTTGGCGAAAAACCCAAAGCCACAAAGGCAAATCCAGAATCTTCACAGAATGCTGATACCCTCTATGCAGAACCACAGGCTATTATGATGGTCGAAGCCATGGAGGTTACAGAGGTGCAAGTGGAGAAAATCCCTAAGGAGGAATACTTTGAAAAAATGAAGGTAGTATATCCTCGAGCTGAAGAGGATTTGATTGATTTTCTGAACAGATGCAAGCTAGAGAACAAAGGGGTGATGCTTTGTGCTCGTTGTAGTGCTGTTTGTGATAATGAGGCTACTGCAGGCCTTATGAAGTTCCAACCAGTGGCAAATAGGCAGGGGCCAAACCCAAAACAGCCTCATGACAAAGGAAAAGGCATTCTAACTCGACCAAATAATAGGGTCCAAGCTGATCGAAGGCCCACTTTCCTCCCATCTGGTTCGATCCCTTTAGAACGCTGGATGCACCAAGGAACCATAAAATTCAACAAAGGTGCAATGGAAGTTGGCGGCTCCAGTGGCACCAAACTAAGCTACTCAGAGGATGTTAACAAATACTCTTACAAGAATAATTATAAAGGTAAACATCCAATGACAAGAACTCAATGGCATAGATTCCAACGCCAGAAGAAATTGGCTGCAACTAATCTTCAAACGGGTCAATATAAAGAAGTGGCTAGAAGGCCAGCAAAAGAAAGGATCCTTCCTCCTATAGAAGAAAACAAAATGGAAGATGATGATCTGCTGGACTCTGAGCCAGATTTTGATGTAATATGTGTGGTTTCCATACTACCATCAGAATATGATGTTCAATCAGAAGTAATTGAGCTCGAAACTGATTTTGACCAGTTAGAAATGGCTGATCCTAAGCCAATATGTTACTATGTCATTAACAATGGCTGTATCGAAGAGCAACAAGCTACATTCGAAAGGCCAGACTTAGGCATGAAAAACCATCTTAAACCCCTCTTCATCAGAGCAAAAGTTGAAGGAGTTGGAGTTAACAAAGTGCTGATAGATGGAGGAGCTGCTGTGAATATAATGCCTCTATCTATGTTACCCAAGATTGGCAAATATGACTGTGATTTGTCAGCCCATAACATTGTTTTGTCAAATTATGAAGGCAAAACAGGACATTCAAGGGGGGCAATTCAAGTAGATGTTGTTGTGGGCAGCATAGTTCGACCAACTCTGTTCCTAGTGGTTGAATCCAAGGCAAACTTCAACTTACTATTGGGGCGAGAGTGGATTCATGGAGTAGGAGCTGTTCCTTCGACCCTTCACCAGAAATTGATGCTTTGGAGGGAGGATGGCTGCGTAGAAAATATATAAGCTGATCAGAGTTTCTATATGTCAGAGGTTGATACCATAAATCAACAAACCTTTGACAAGAATTTGGCAAACATTGCGCCATGTTATGATAGGGAGAATGCTTTCACATCTTCAGATAATGTGATACATTATGTCAAACTCCACCCAACCCAGGGCTTCATATAGGAAAGAGAGGAAATAGATGCTGCGTCCTCAGAAGATGGAGTTGCACCACCATCGGGGTGGAATGTGTATGAAGATCACTATGACTGAGTCCAATGCCTGGGCCAGGATTACGGCTTATATGGCCGAGACTAAGTTAAATACGGCTTTGGAAGCTGATGTTCGTCAAAGTATGGCTACAGAAGCCAAGGTCGAAAGTGATGGCATTTCTATGCCACAAGCACAAAGGCTTGATTGCATCTATGATGAAGAACCTTTGGGATTCGAAAAGGATCAACTAATGAAACTCCTAAGATGCTCAAGACCCTTTGGAGGAAATTGACATTGGAAATGGCTCAGTAAAAAGGCCAACATACATTAGTGCTAATATTAGTCCTGATTTGAAAGGAAAATTGGTACTACTTCTCAAGGAATTTAGTGATTGTTTTGCTTGGGATTATAATGAAATGCCTGGACTCAGTAGAGAAATGGTCGAACTAAAGCTACCAATCAAGGCAGGTAAAAAACCAGTAAAACAATTACCAAGAAGGTTTGCACCAGAAATCATGTCCAAGATCAAGGAAGAAATCGAAAGGCTGTTGAAGAGTAAATTCATCAGAGCTGCCAGGTATGTAGAATGGTTAGCAAATATAGTTCCTGTTATTAAAAAGAATGGTACACTTAGGGTATGCATAGATTTTAGAGACTTAAATAATGCTACACCTAAAGATGAGTATGCCATGCCTGTGGCAGAAATGTTAGTAGATTCAGCAGCAAGCTTCGAGTTCTTGAGCATGTTAGATGGTTACTCTGGTTATAACCAAATATTCATTGCTGAGGAAGATGTATCTAAAACAACATTTAGATGCCCTGGTGCTTTAGGCACTTATGAATGGGTTGTTATGCCCTTTGGCTTAAAAAATGCTGGTGCCACTTATCAGAGGGCAATGAATTCCATGTTTCATGATTTTATAGATACATTCATGCAAGTTTACATTGATGATATCATCATTAAATCCTCTTCTGAAGATAGCCATTTGCTATATCTTAGGCAGTCTTTTGAAAGAATGAGGAAACATGGATTAAAAATGAATCCATTAAAATGTGCTTTTTGTGTGCATGCAGGAGATTTCCTTGGTTTTGTGGTGCATAAAAAAGGCATTGAAATAAACCAAAACAAGACAAAGGCTATCTTAGAGACAAAGCCTCCTTCGACCAAAAAACAACTTCAATCTCTGCTGGGAAAAATCAACTTCTTGAGAAGATTCATTTCAAATCTAAGTGGAAAGGCTCAAGCTTTCTCACCACTACTTCGACTCAAGAAAGATGATCCATTCAAATGGACGAAGAGCATCAAAAGGCTTTTGATGACATCAAAGAATACTTAATAAAGCCTCCAGTTCTAATGCCTCCTAGTAGGAATAAAGCTATGAAGTTGTATATTGCTACGTCTGATAAGACAATAGGAAGCATGTTGGCTCAAGAAGATGATAATGGCATGGAAAATGCAGTTTATTACCTTAGTAGAGTTTTAAATGATGCAGAAACTAGATATACTGCCATAGAAAAACTTTGTCTTTGTTTGTATTTCTCTTGTACAAAACTTAAGCATTACATAAAGCCTGTTGATGTTTATGTCTATTCCCATTTTGATGTTATTAAACATATGCTAACTAAACCTATATTACATAGTAGAATTGGAAAATGGGCATTAGCATTAACTGAATACTCATTGACTTATAAACCTTTAAAGGCTGTTAAAGGTCAAATTGTGGCTGATTTTATAGTAGATCATTCTTTGGTCGAAATGCCACAGGATTATGTGGATATTCAGCCATGGATCCTTTATTTTGATGGGTCCAAACATAAATATGGGACAGGAATTGGAATATTAATTATATCTCCTACTCAAGTTCCAACTAAATTCAAGTACAAAATAAATGGACTTTGCTCTAATAATGAAGCTGAGTATGAAGCCTTAATTACAGGTTTAGAAATACTAAAAGACTTGGGGGCAAAGAGCATTAAAATAAGAGGTGATTCCGAATTAGTATTGAAACAATTAACACAAGAATATAAATGTGTAAAATAACACTTAACAAAATACTTTTCTATAGCTAGTTCTTTGTTAGATTGTTTCGATCATGTAGACATTGAACATGTACCTCGATTAGAAAATCAAGAAGCAAATGACTTAGCTCAAATTGCTTCAGGATATAAAATGTCAAAAGAAAAGTTGACACAATTGATCGAAATAAAAGAAAAAATGGTTTTACAGGAACCAATATCTGAACAATTGTCAATGCCAAAACTTGTGGGGGCAGATACTATACCACAAATAAATGGTGAAATGAAAAATCCCCTAGAAAATTTTCAAATTTTTGCCATTGACAACTTGTCAGACAATGATTGGAGAAAGCTATAGTAGATTATCTTAAGAACCCAACATGAAATGTGGATCGAAAGGTAAAGTATAGGGCTTTAAGCTATATAATTTTTGAAAATGATCTTTTCAAAAAGACTTCTGAGGGAATTTTGTTAAAATGCCTTAATGAAGCAGAAGCATATATAGGAATCTCTGATGTTCATAGTGGTACTTGTGGTTCTCATCAAGCAGGACATAAAATGAAATGGCTCTTGTTTCGACAAGGTTTGTATTGGCCCTCTATGTTGAAGGATTGTATAGAATTTGCTAAGGGATGCCAAGAATGCCAAAGGCATTCAGGAATTCAACATGTGCCTGCAAGTGAACTACACTAAATAGTAAAACCATGGCCCTTCAGGGGTTGGGCTCTAGATCTGATTGGTGAAATTAAACCTGCTTCATCAAAAAATCAACGTTATATTTTAGTTGGAATAGATTATTTCACGAAATGGATAGAAGTCATTCCTTTGCCAAATGTTGATCAAGAAGCAGTAATTAATTTCATAGAAAATTACATAATCTATAGGTTTGGAATTCCTGAAACAATCACTACTGATCAAGGTTCAGTTTTTACTGGACGAAAGATGCAGGAATTTGCCCAAGAAATTGGCTTTAGACTGCTAACTTCAACACCATATTATGCACAAGCAAATGGTCAGGTCGAAGCAGCCAATAAAATTATTATTAATTTGATAAAGAAACATATAGCCCAAAAGCCAAGAAATTGGCATAAAACCTTAGACCAAGTGTTATGGGCTTGCAGGAATTCTCCTAAGGAATCAACTAACACTACCCCATTTCGACTAACTTATGGTCATGATGCAGTATTACCAGTCGAAATAAGACAAATGGAAATACCTTTAGATCATTATTACCAGATGATGTCTGATGAGTTAGTTGATCTAGATGAAGAAAGACTTAATGCTTTAGAGGTTTTAACAAAACAAAAAGAAAAAGTTGCTAAAGCATATAACAAAAAGGTTAAGTCTAAGTCTTTTAACATAGGAGAATTAGTTTGGAAAGTTATTTTGCCTATGGATAAAAAAGATAGAGTTTTAGGCAAATGGTCTCCAAATTAGGAAGGACCATTCAAAATTGTTCAAGTTTATTCTAATGGCGCATATGAAATTGAGGAGTTAACTCCTGAAAAACGTAGTTTGGGTATTAATGGAAAGTATTTGAAAAAATATAAACCTACTTTACTCGAAGTAAAAATAAATGCAGAATAATACTTAAACATATGAAACAAAATGGTAATTGTAAATTGCCATAAAACATGGACTTTTTCAAAGATTACAAGATCTAGAAATTGTTCGAAAGGACAAAAAATAAATAAAAAACTAAGGAGACTATAAGCCCTTAGTACAATCAGCATAAATTTTCTTAAGAGTAGCCAACTCCTTCTCGACCACAAGGTTCGAACTCTCCAAGGATTTAATTTCTTCCCCAACAACTTCTGCTGAGCCAAAAGCTTGAAGCCCTTCTCTGCCATGTGCATCAATTTGCTCCTGAGTCGAAGCTTTGGCCTCTTTCTCAATTCGAGTTCTTTTGGTCTCTTCCTCAATGATCTTGCGCCTGTAACTGACAATTTGTTCCTCTAAAAGTTTGATTTGATCTTTGTAGTGGGCAATATTGTCATCACACTCTTTCAACTCTGAATTTCCTTCGATCAAATGGGAAGATAATTTTTCCACTTCAGCTTGAGCTTTCTGAGCCTTTTCAAAGAACATGGCTTGAGCTTGTTGTTGGGTGGCAAGCCTTGTGTCATTTTCAAGTCTCTTCTGCACCGCCTTTGCATATTGATCCACAATCGAACCGAGTTGGATAACTTTACCAAGGGTTTCCTCATCAGTCCTAGGGTTATGTAATTTCTTCAAGAAAGCCAAGTGGCTATAAGCGCAGGCTGGGTTTTCTTCAATTTGCTTCAATACATCCCTGTGGACAAAGGTCGTTGTAAGCTTTAGCAGCAAGGAGTCCTGGCGCACCATTGAATCAATGTCAGAATTTGAAGGCGCAGAATCAGTAGTGGTATGCTCGCTCGAAGTGGCGCCTTGATGTTGTCTCTTGGAAAGCAGAAGTTTAAGAGTACCAGCAGGGTCAGACTTTTGCATATTGGTGAATTCTTCTTCCTGTACTCCAAGACTTGCAGAAAGCCTTGAGGTCGAAGAAATGGAGATAATCCCTGAACCACCAACTTCAGCTTCAGGCATAGTGTCAGAATCACGGTGAGATTCCTGAGTCGAGCTAGCTTGGCCTGAGTGTGTAGAAATGTTGGGCATTGAATACTTGATGCTTGAAGTGTTTGGTTGAACTTGGGTACCATCCTTTTCCACATTGGTTCCTGAGCCTCCTCCTACTTGGCCTTCATTGAATGGCCCTGATTCGACCTTATCATCATTCAAGGGGTCCTGAGTATTATCATCCCCCTTGTTCTCTATTGGCATCTCTTGGGAGATTGGTTGTTTGTCCTCTTCAACGGGACTCTCCTTCGACTTATCCTATAAACACAAATAAAAATTAGTGAAGATCAAAAGGTGATATGAAAATGCAAAGTTGAAAGTAAAGTGAAATATACCTCTTTTGCTTCGACTTCAGGATTAATAATGGGGTTACCATTCTTCTCAGCATTGGGGGCATCTTCGTTTGGCTGCACATTATCTTGTTTTCCCTCATCATTGATTTTATGGTCGTTGACCAAAATCTCTGAATGTGGCCTAAGATTATCCTTTGGCCCTGCAGTCTCCTCTTCTGTAGCTTTGACATTTTGGTTTTGTTCGACCACATCCTTCATTACAGCGTCACTTTGAGGAGTCGGATTGCCATCACTTTCGCTGGAAGTATGGATCTTCAGTACTCTGTGCACTTTAGATTTCTTAATGGCTGATTTCACTTTCACCGCCACATCAGCCCTTTCCTCTTCATTCTTGTTCTTTTTTCTTTTCTCCTCCCCTTGATCCTTCGTGGGGGCATGTTGAACTTTGGGTTCTTCGACCTTTTTCTTCTTCTTGGCCTTTTCGACCTCAATTCCTTTGACCTCTTGTATAGAGGGTTCTCCTTCATTAGGATGTGAGGTCGAAGTCGAAGGTGTTTTCCTTTTCCTGACAAAAGGAACTTCTTTTTCTTCTTCTTCATCACCCTGAAATAATGAAAGTAAATAATGTCAAAATTTGTCTAAGACATGTTATTTTGACACGAGCCAAAGTGTTTGGTGTGAAAGGATTGATTGTTACCTCCACATCTAACACAACAGTGTCCTTTGTTCTTTTCGAGCCAGCAGATACCGTCTCAGTGCTGCTTTTCCCTTTTCCACTCTAAGGATATAAACAATCAAAGTTAAAAAACATGTATTCAAAGGGAAAGGAGAAAACAGGTAAAATACAAAGGCTAATTTACCTTTGGCTTAGAGGTTTCGACCTCTGATTTGATTTTTATGCCTGTGGGCTTCTTCACTTCGACTGAAGTTTTAGAAGACTCACCATCCTTCTTTTTTTCCTTGCCTAAAACATATTGTATTGGTCAGTATAAAAGGTATGAAGAATTATACTAAAAAAAAAAATGTGTAAAGTATGAAGGATCAATTTCTTTACCTCGACCTGTAACATTAATCTTCTTCCCTAGAGCTGGCACTACGAAGCCACTCTCGATCATTCCCAATACCTGCTCTGCGGTACCAACTAAATGACTGATGTAGTGGTTATTCCACCACTTGCTGAAGCCATCAGTGCAGAAAAAAGAAGGTTTGAACTCGAAGGTCTTGAGGGCAAGCTCATAGGTATCTATCATCTTCAAATATTTTCTATAGGTCCTCTCAGTAATACCTGTGCCCAACACCAGTCGATCTAATGTTTCAAAGAAACTCTTAGGCCTCATTTGGGACATGCCAAACTGCCTAGCAACACAGTTGGGTTGATAACCAACTAGCCCATACTGGTTGGCATTTGTCCCAATCCTGCAAGTAGAGCTGTCAAAATGGGCCGGCCCGAATGGGCGGCCCGAAAAACCCGATTTTTTCCCGGGCTTGGGCCTTAAAAATCTAGCCCGAATTAGCATCCGAGCTTTTAAGCCCGGCCCGATAAAGTCCGCAAAAAATATGGGCCGGCCCGAATGGGCCGCGGGCCGCCCGCAAGCCCGATTAAATTATAATAAAAAAATAAAATAAAAAATATGAGTAAACAAGAATAGGTGTTTATAATATTTTTACTTGGGCCACCAATCTAAAAGTCCACACAAACATAATAAGTTAACAACACGGCAGCAAGACAACACACACGTCACACACACCTTCCAATTTCATCAAACGCGCATTTAAGAAAATAAATATGCATCAGTAACGCAAATTATATACATGCACTAGTAACGCAAATTATATACATAAAGAAATGAAAAGAAGCTAAAAGTAAAAATAACTTATCGTGGCATTAAAACAAACAAATAAATAAGCTAAAAATATAAAACCACGATCGTAAAATATTTCTCTACGTAATTACTCGTAAACTGTAACTAGCTTAAATAACTTTACATTAATACTAACAAATTTCAACATATTTGTAATTAATTAATGTTGTGATCTCGTTGTCAAATTTATTGGGCACTTAAATTTCTTCTTTTTCATTACCCTTCATCTATTGCTTTAAAAATGTTTTTTTTTAAAAAAAAAACGGGCCGGCCCGAAAGCCCGAGAGCCCGTACCGGGCCGGGCCCGGGCCTTGATTTTGTAGCCCGTTTTTTATCCGGGCTTTTTAAACCCGGCCCGACAAAGCCCGAAGCCCGAATGGGCCGGCCCGAAACGGGTCGGGCCGCCCGTTTTGACAGCTCTACCTGCAAGAGAGCACCGTTTGCTCCAGATAGGCCCTCCATACCTCATTGACCTCATCTTCATTATCAGGGTCGAACGCAGGAAATTCTTCAGTAAACCACGCTGCCCCATATTTGCGCTCAACAAACGGAGCATGGCGTGGAAGGAACTTATCAAAAGTCAAGAACATCTTCATATGCTTGATGAAGAGTCTCGTGGTATCTTGGTCTAAAGAACGAGGGGCTAATCGAACCAATCTTTGCCCTTCGATCTCTCTATCATCTACTTCCTGTTGATAGTCAGAAGGCACTATCAACCCTAATTCTGTTTCAAATGTGGCATTGAGCCACAGTTGTAAGAGCCACATAGGTCCAGCTATTGAAACCTTTGATCCATCCTTTGATGCCTTGATAGCATCACTGGCATTACCCATTGCCTCGTACAAACACGCCAATAACAAACGCTCCAAGCTGAAGAGCCTCCCTTCGTTGATTTGTTGCGCTATGGGGATAAACATCCTAGCCACTTGCAGGGATTTTGAGCAGAAGACAAAGTGGGATAGCCACAATGTCAAGAAGGCCACATGTTCCTCATGTGACACTTCCTCTCCCTCTTTATCCATGTTTTCTGCAATATACTTAGAAAACGTGGCTTCTTTGAAGTTGAGTTCGATCTTATCACCAGTCTTAGTGGGATCGAAGTGATCACCATTAGGCCTAAGGCCTGTGATAGCAGCCACATCTAGTAGGGTAGGAGTTAGCATACCACACTTGAACTGAAAGGTGTTTGTGGACTTTTCATAGAAATGAAGGGCAGCTATAAGAAGTTCTGGTTTGTACTTAGGACCAGTTCGACTAAATTGGATAAGTTGGTAAATCCCACAACTTTTCCAAGTATCCTTAAAATCTTTTTAGACCCTATCTAACCAGGGGATATAGTCCTTATGGGCAGTGTAAGGGGCAGCTCTAAAAATCTTAAGGGCATTTTTCAAATACCCAAAGTTATAGGGATCAAATTCAAAGATCCTAGGGCCACAGGTAACATGCAAAGGAAAAATATCATTTACCTCTTTGGAGACAGTCTCAGAGTGTGGTGGATAAGGTCCACAGAAGGCGTAATCAACTTTCTTCACAGAGAAAGGGATCATAAGTTGAGTGTTCCAAACCTTCCTCTCAGCTTCTGTGCCTGCTGGCTCAGGAACAACCTCTTTACCATCTTCAAGCACCGTAAGATCTTTCCATTTACCAGCAACTCGGACTTCATAGTCTTGGTTCGAAGCCATTGTTAAAACTGTTAAAGAACTTAAAAGCGAAAGAAGGGTTTTGGTGTGAAATCTGAAAAATAATGTGTTTAGGGTTGAATCAAGGATGAATCAACGCGGAATCTGGTATGGAAGTGTTTGAACGGTTTGAAATTACGAATGGGTTGAGAATCAGAGCTTGATTTTGCAGAAAGGAAGAAGATGAACAGTGAAGTTCGTAAGGGAAGCTCTGAATTTTGGAAGTTGGTAAAAAGTGTTCCTTTGTTCCTTTGTTACTATTTGTAGGGGAACGTGTCTGTCTCCAGAAAATAAATCAAAAAGAAATTCAAACAATTTCTCTTTAACTTCTACGTGTGCCACGTCACCCACTATGCTAAAAACCAGGAGCAATTATGGATTGTGGGTATCAAGGTGACAGTTACTTCTGAAAATGACATAAGCGCCGTCATTGGTAACAGTGTCAAGCACGTGGGTATAAAATGTCTTTTCCTTTCTCGTTCGACCACTCGATCGAAACAGGCATTTGGGGGCAATTTGTTAGCCCATATTTTTACTAAGTAAAAATATGTTCTAAATACATGAATAAAATAATTATGCTTAGTTATATAATTATTTTAGTCATTAAATATGTTTGGTTTTCAGAGCCAATGAATTTAATGAGCAATCATGCATGAACATACAATAAATGTTCTATTATTGAACATTTTATTTTAAATGCGTATTCTTCTTCTTTCAGGATCCTTTCAATTTGGTCGAAGCGTCAGTAGGGTCGAAGTATCCAGTAGCGCAAGAATAATTTATGGACTTAGCGAAATATTCAAGGGAAAGCATTGCTATTTCGACTTCGATGGATACAACGGCTTACTCAGAAGATAAGAAGGGATTCATATTCAAAATACGTGTCAAAGACACGCGTCCTCTCTGTAGTTATTTAGGCGTTATTAGCAGTTAGGAATTAGTGTCTATAAATAGTTTAGTTATGTGATCGAGCAAAGGGTCACAATCATTATACAAAAATCCTCAGAAAAACTCAAAGTACCCATGTCAAAACGAGAAACGAGTGCTCGAAGGAGAATGTATGTTATGTGAACCATTTTTCATTCTGCAATCATTTACATTTAAATGCAATTTACAATTTCTAATCTTATTCCAATTGCCTTTTACTTTCGACTCATTCTTTCCTTCTGTTTGTTCAATTGAATAAACATTCTTTCTTGCATTTCAAGTTATATAAAACGTAAAAACAACACTTTATGAACATAAGAACAATAATGAATACCATTTACTTTGAAAATATAAACAAAAGCACTATGTCCCGAGATTTACTAGTTGATCTCTCTTGTAATAATCAAACTAGCGTTGTTTACCAAATTTCACAGTAAACAACACACGATGTGATTAGGGAGTTCCCCGGATTGCGCGTCGTCCACGCGTTTATCCGAGTACGTCTCCCCATTTCCTCATCATCGGATTCGTCTTCGCTTGAGCTACTTTCAACATGCTCAACCTTTTTGGACTTTGACTTTGAGGCTTTTAGAGCAATTGACCTCTTGTCCTTTTCTTTTTCTTTTTCATGGTGTTTTTCCTTTTTCTCACCTTTTTCGTGCTTTTCCAACAAACTAAGCACTTGTTCATGTTCCGTTAGCTTACCAAACAAAGTCGTGAGGCTCAAGGTAGTAAGATCATTCGCCTCTTTGATCGCGGTGACCTTAGGTTGCCATGACCTATTAAGACACCTCAAAATTTTGTTAGTAGCATCTTGATTAGTGATTGGTTTGCCTAAGCCATGTAACTTGTTTGTGATTTTAACAAATCTTTGTTGCATATCCGCGATGGTTTCACCATCTTGCATATGGAACAACTCAAATTCTTGGGTTAAAGTGTTTATTTTCGAAATTTTGACCTCATTAGTTCCCTCAAAGTGAGTAACTAATGTATCCCACATTTCCTTAGCCGTAGATAAATGCGACACATGATAAAATTGTTCAATCCCAAGGGATGAAATAAGTATGTTTTGTGCCTTTGCATCGTAATTGACCTTTTTCTTTTCATCATCCGTCCATTGTGCCATAGGCTTAATGGTGACAATGCCATTAGGATCGGTGATTGTCGGAACAAACGGATCAGTCTCAATAGCATTCCACACTTCACCATCAAAAGAATTGATGTGAATCCGCATATTACTTTTCCAATATTCAAAATGATCTCCATTGAATATAGGAGACCTATTATACGCCCCTTTCGGTGCCAAAGCCATGTTTTCTAATAATTTGCCACTATCCTCCGAATTTTGTAAACAAAATTGAACCGGACTCGTGATACCACTTGTTAGACTACTAGGCTTATCACTTAGAAGGGGGGGTTGAATAAGTGATCCTTGAAACAATGGGGTTTTTTAAATTATTGTTTCAAATTAATCAAGCGAGCGGAAGAGCCACCGGATCGGTAGTCTATGCACCGATTGACCAAAAGAAAAGTAGTATTAAGCCTTGAACGAATTTGTGAAAAGTTACGAAAATGTTTGAGTTCAAAATTATTTGAATGTAAACAATATAACTTCAGTCCCAAGCAAGTTACAAATCAATCACAATCAAGCAAGAACCAATTGAATTTTTGTGAACCAATACGAACAAAAAAATTCAATCGATTAACAAATTAACGAAATTAACGAAATTAAAAGAGAGAGATAAAGAGAGACACACGATGTGATTAGGGAGTTCCCCGGATTGCGCGTCGTCCACGCGTTTATCCGAGTACGTCTCCCCCCAAATAACCAAACGGGTTATTTGAGAGTTTATAGATCAAAAACATGATGAACAAAAAGTGCACAGTTTACAATTGAAACCTATAATCTTATAGCAAGAGAAAATGTAAACTAATGCGAATAACCTCGACACCCAACGGAACTTCGCCCTCTGATTCCAACGATTCACCTTGTGTCGAACCGCACCCAATCGTCCAGCTGAGTCCTTCGTTCCTTGTTGTCGAATCCTTCAAGACACGCACGATCTTGAACCCGTGAGAGAAACCAAAACCTTCAACGCAATTCAACCCGATCACGATTCTGATTCACCGCGAACCGTATCGAACGTTATCACACAAATCTGCAGTTTCTATTGAATTGATCCCATACTCAACTTCAATTTTGATTGCAAACTTGATGAAGATGATGAACTTGTGTTGAATGAAACCTTTGATCCAAATTTTCACTCAATTTGAACTCCAATGCGTTTTCTGATCTTTCACAATGATTTCTCTTTATTACAATGACACAACACATTGCTATTTAAAGAGAGAATAGAATTGAGCAAATTTGGCAAAATTTCACAGACATGTATCGATACAACTGATGATTTGTATCGACACAAACCCTTTGACCAGCGTTAAAAATGAAAGATTTGACCTATGTATCGATACAAACACGGGTATGTATCGATACATACATCAGTTTTTTGAAATCTTGACTGATATGTATCAAATCATGCAGGCATGATTCGATACATCATGATGTTTCTGGATTTCTGAAAGACATAGGTGTGTATCGATACATGCAAGCATGATTCGATACACAGGTAACTCTCTGCCTCTGAGAAACCACTTTTGTATCGATACAAGTGATATATGTATCGATACAAATTGCACAAAATCAGTCTGAAGGAATTTCAGGACATTTGTATCGATACACATGTTTATGTATCGATACATAATACCAAAAAACAATTTTTCAAAGTGTTAAAAAAAGTTTTTCGCTGTCAAGTCATTTGTAATGTTTGCCAAAATATGTTCTACTCTATTTTCATGTGTTTTGACAATTATTAAAACATGAGGATGAACTGGTGCACTTACATTCTCCCCCTTTTTGATAATTGTCAAAACTATGCATAAGCTAACTAAGCCTATACCTAATATGCAAATAAAAAATAGCAATATGTATACAGACGCAATAAACATCAAGGCTAACAATAAGCAACGCTCCCCCTGAGTTGATGCCATAAATGCGTTTGACATTGTTGATAATATTCAAGAATTCTTTTAGCTATTCATCCTTAGCTTGTGCATCCAAATCTCTCCCCCTTTGACAATATCAAAAAGAAGAAGAGAGTCTATTAGAAGTATCAAGTTCAATCAATTTTGATCCAAGTCATATCGTACACTTACATTTGTCGAAATGCACATATATGATAATAGTTCCTAATCAATATAAATACATACAAAGATATGCCAAAATATATCAATGACGAATACCAAATTTCATGACAAATATGGAATGTAGAACAACAAACCAAAACCAACGCATGAATATCGTAACATATCGACATTTTAAATCAACCAACATATCAAAATATGGGACGAAAATAAACAAAACAATGCAACAAATGCATAAACATAAGAAAGTATCCATACAAACCACAATTATCCAAAATAAGTCATACAAAACCAAAATGAATGTTGTCCAAACATGACAACATTTAAATTATCCGCACAACCATATCGAAATAAGAAGTCATAAGAAATAAAAATAAAAATGTTCATGCGGTATGAAAAAATAAAATGCGATAAAAAACAACATCAAGCATCATTGTCATCATTCATCCATATTGTCTGGGTTAGCAGGAGGGTTAGGGTTATAGTAACCATGCATCTGAGCCTGCATCTCATCAAATCGGGTGGTCACATAGGTTTGGAGGTCATTGGTGGTGGTGTATAACTCTTCAATCCTAGCATTTTGAGTTTGATAGTTTTGAGTGTACTCATTGTAGAAGGTAGTTTGTTGCATGCTCATATTTCTCATCAAGTCCATCATTTCATTCCAATTACCACCCTCTTCACCTTGACCCTCACCTTCACCTTCACCTTGCCTAGCATTCCTCCTTTGTCTCCTACCTCTTGGAGCAGCAGCTTGACCTTCATTCTCATCATCTTGACCATGGAAGACATACACATTGTCAACATTTAATGCCCAGTTCATCTTGGCCATTTGTGTCTCACTGAATTTTTGAAATCTTCCAAGAGTAGTGTACTCAATTGGAAGATTTTGGCCAACTTTGAACTTCTTCAAGATGCTAGCAATCAAGCTACAGTACCCAAAGCTTTGATCCCTACTAGAGTTCCTTAAGTCAAACATCCTACTCACAATATAGAACGGCCAATCAACTCTCCGGTCCTCCATCAGTAAAAACATCAGATCAATGTCTTTTCTATCCATTCTAGAGCTAGCACTTTTCGGACGCAATATGTGACTCACAATCCAGTAAACTACTCTAGCGCTTACATTTAATTTTCCGGTTCCCATGGTTTCCGGAATATTGCCATTTCTAGTAATAGAGGAGATGAAGACATTTGAGTCATAATCAACCTGACTCGTCTCAGAATATGCCAAGAGATCTTCTCTGGTTATCCTACTACCGGTACTCATTCTGAACAAGTCAAACCACATATTAGCACTAAACTGATAAGTCTTACGTCCCCAACGAAATTCAAACTCAGCACCATTTCTTTCCTGCAGTTCAGCATAGAAAATCCTAACCAAAGTATCATTGTATTTGGTTTGCAAATCACAAAATGTGTCAAGTTGTTCATTTTCTAGAATCTCCGCAATATCATTCAAATGCAGATTCTTAAGAGTTTCAATACTAACAGATTTCTGAGGTAACACACTCCTAGTTCTACAATATTGATTGTAAGTAGTAATGCAATCTTTATGAACATATTCATCTTCCCTAAGTCCAAAGTTAGGAATCTCACCACCACTACTTTCTATTTCCTTTGCACTTCTAGATTTCTTTGGTGCCATTCCTAGGAGATTAAGAAGCAGAATGAATTACCTTGAATTTTTGACGAAGAACTTGAAGAATTTTCACAAACCCCAAATTGATGAATCCTTGCCTTGAATGTGGAGATTTTGAAGCTTGAACCACAAAATTGATGAAGGAATGTGAATGGATAATGAATTTGAAGTGGCTTAGGGTCAAATTTTGTGAGTTTTGGTTGAGTTTTGAAGGAGATTGAGAATTGATAATGAGGGTTTTTGTGTGGTTTTCGTGTAGAAGAAGAGGTTTTTGATGGTTTTGATGAATGAATGAATGAAAATTGATATATAAAACTGTTTTTACGCGTTTGTATCGATACAACATCATGTTTGTATCGATACAAGTCAGTTTTTCTGAAGCATGTATCGAAGCATGCGAGCATGTATCGATACATGAGGTAGTTTCTGTCCAAACTGAAGAGTTATGTATCGATACAAGCATCATATGTATCGATACATATCAGTTCATTTTGAAATTTTGAAAAATAACTAACATGTATCTATACAGTATTTATTTGTATCGATCCAAAATGCATTATTTTCGATTTTTCTCAAAACACATGAATTTATAGGTTTGAAGAAATAATTTTTATGACTTCCAAATGACATGTAAGTATGGAACACATATAACCAATAAGGTACATTCTTATGTATGTGAGCAAAACAAAATACCAAAGCACATTATAACATGAGAACACATGTCAAACCATATATGCATGATAAGGCATTCACAAAAATGAATCAAAGTACCAAAATCAATCATATGAAAATGTATATCTATGAAAGCATACAAAGTCGCATATAAGAGTCAAACAAACATATACAACAAAGTATGAACTTAATATTACAATTGTAATGATTTTTGTCAAATCCCCATTTAAGACGTATGAGTCTCAAAAACTTATAAATATTTTTGAGCAAAATTCTGTGAAATGAAGGATTAGACAACCATCAAAGCAACTATCATATTAAGATGAAAATTGTATGTATATGAACCAAAGTACAAATGCTAAAAAAAAAAAATATAAAGGAAAATGTAGAGAATAGAATCTTCCCTTGAGTGTTAGGTAGAGGAAGTGATCAATTTCCGCACCATTGTAAGTGTCGAGTTGAAGCTTTTCTCATTGCTTTCCTTGTGCGTAAGTCTTGAACTCCATTGTTGTTGGTGTCTTTTGTCAATGGTTTCAAGACGATTCCCTACATACTTAGACATTTGAAATAGGTCCCCAACTCATGTTGGGTCATAGTAGGTTAGTAGCACCATTATTGCCTAACTTAGGTAACCATTGCAATTTGCCTTTTGGTACCAAGACCTTTCTAGCATGACATTTTGCAATAGTATGACCCTTGTCACAACAATAATGACAAACGATATGAGGATTACTTTTCTTAGGATCCTTTTCAACAAATATATACTTTTTATTTCTAGGTTTCAAAGATTTGTTGAATTTAGATGGATCAATTGCAAAAGTAATCTCCGGCTTGGATGGCTCTTTTAGCTTATCTTGTAACTTTCGTAAGTCTCTACGTAAGTAAAAGCATCCATCACATCCGGTCCTATCGTTACCATAACTATCAAAAGTCACAAGAGGTTTTTGAATCAAAGACTCTTTGAGGGCTTTCAACTCAAGCTCCGTTTCCGAAACTTTTGCCTCAAGGTATTTATTGACTTGCATTAAACCTTTTAGTCGTTGAAAAGCCTCTTTAGTCTCTTTGTGTAACTTTTCAAAAGCGACTTGCAACTCATGATATTCTAAAAGTGTATATGAGCTAGAGGGATTTTGATTTACCTTTTTAGGAGCAAGTTTCTTTTGATCATAGGATGTTAAGCACACATTTGCCAATGCATCTTCATCACTTGAGCTAGAGCTTGATGATGAAGAGGAAGATGAGGAGCTACTACTCTCCCATGCAACATAAGCTTTCTTTCCTTTGCTCCTCCTTTTGTTTGAAGATGACTCCTTCTCTTTTCTCTTGAGATTAGGACAATCCGGCTTGTAGTGACCAACTTGGCCGCACTCATAGCATATTCCTTTCTTGGAGTACCTAGCATCTTCATTCTTCCGGCGGTAACCACTATCTTTCCGAAACTTCTTAAGATTGTCATCGGAATGTCTTATCCCATTCTTTCATCACATACCTATTGTAGCATCTCACGAAGAGTCCCATTTCCTCATCATCGAAATCGTCTTCGCTTGAGCTACATTCAACATGCTCAACCTTTTTGGACTTTGACTTTGAGGCTTTTAGAGAAATTGACCTCTTGTCCTTTTCTTTTTCTTTTTCATGGTGTTTTTCCTTTTTCTCACCTTTGTCGTGCTTTTCCAACAAACTAAGCACTTGTTCATGTTCCGTTAGCTTACCAAACAAAGTCGTGAGGCTCAAGGTAGTAAGATCATTCGCCTCTTTGATCGCGGTGACCTTAGGTTGACATGACCTATTAAGACACCTCAAAATTTTGTTAATAGCATCTTGATTAGTGATTGGTTTGCCTAAGCCATGTAACTTGTTTGTGATTTTAACAAATCTTTGTTGCATATCCGCGATAGTTTCACCATCTTGCATATGGAACAACTCAAATTCTTGGGTTAAAGTGTTTATTTTCGAAATTTTGACCTCATTAGTTCCCTCAAAGTGAGTAACTAATGTATCCCACATTTCCTTAGCCGTAGAACAATGCGACACATGATAAAATTGTTCAATCCCAATGGATGAAATAAGTATGTTTTGTGCCTTTCCATCGTAATTGACCTTTTTCTTTTCATCATCCGTCCATTGTGCCATAGGCTTAATGGTGACAATGCCATTAGGATCGGTGATTGTCGGAACAAACGGACCAGTCTCAATAGCATTCCACACTTCACCATCAAAAGAATTGATGTGAATCCGCATACTACTTTTCCAATAGTCAAAATGATCTCCATTGAATATAGGAGCCCTATTATACACCCCTTTCGGTGCAAAAGCCATGTTTTCTAATAATTGCCACAATCCTCCGAATTTTGTAAACAAAATTGAACCGGACTCGTGATACCACTTGTTAGACTACTAGGCTTATCACTTAGAAGGGGGGGTTGAATAAGTGATCCTTGAAACAATGGGGTTTTTAAAATTATTGTTTCAAATTAATCAAGCGAGCGGAAGAGCCACCGGATCGGTAGTCTATGCACCGATTGACCAAAAGAAAAGTAGTATTAAGCCTTGAACGAATTTGTGAAAAGTTACGAAAATGTTTGAGTTCAAAATTATTTGAATGTAAACAATATAACTTCAGTCCCAAGCAAGTTACAAATCAATATTCAAATCAATCACAATCAAGCAAGAACCAATTGAATTTTTGTGAACCAATACGAACAAAAAAATTCAATCGATTAACAAATTAACGAAATTAACGAAATTAAAAGAGAGAGATAAAGAGAGACACACGATGTGATTAGGGAGTTCCCCGGATTGCGCGTCGTCCACGCGTTTATCCGAGTACGTCTCCCCCCAAATAACCAAACGGGTTATTTGAGAGTTTATAGATCAAAAACTTGATGAACAAAAAGTGCACAGTTTACAATTGAAACCTATAATCCTATAGCAAGACAAAATGTAAACTAATGCGAATAACCTCGACACCCAACGGAACTTCGCCCTCTGATTCCAACGATTCACCTTGTGCCGAACCGCACCCAATCGTCCAGCTGAGTCCTTCGTTCCTTGTTGTCGAATCCTTCAAGACACGCACGATCTTGAACCCGTGAGAGAAACCAAAACCTTCAACGCAATTCAACCCGATCACGATTCTGATTCACCGCGAACCGTATCAAATGTTATCACACAAATCTGCAGTTTCTATTGAATTGATCCCATACTCAACTTCAATTTTGATTGCAAACTTGATGAAGATGATGAACTTGTGTTGAATGAAACCTTTGATCCAAATTTTCACTCAATTTTCACTCCAAAGCGTTTTCTGATCTTTCACAATGATTTCTCTTTATTACAATGACACAACACATTGCTATTTAAAGAGAGAATAGAATTGAGCAAATTTGGCAAAATTTCACAGACATGTATCGATACAACTGATGATTTGTATCAATACAAACCCTTTGACCAGCGTTAAAAATGAAATATTTGACCTATGTATCGATACAAACACGGGTATGTATCGATACATACATCAGTTCCTTGAAATCTTGACTGATATGTATCAAATCATGCAAGCATGATTCGATACATCATGATGTTTCTGGATTTCTGAATGACATAGGTGTGTATCGATACATGCAAGCATGATTCGATACACAGGTAACTCTCTGCCTCTGAGAAACCACTTTTGTATCGATACAAGTGATATATGTATCGATACAAATTGCACAAAATCAGTCTGAAGGAATTTCAGGACATTTGTATCGATATACATGTTTATGTATCGATACATAATACCTAAAAACAATTTTTCAAAGTGTTAAAAAAAGTTTTTCGCTGTCAAGTCATTTGTAATGTTTGCCAAAATATGTTCTACTCTATTTTCATGTGTTTTGACAATTATTAAAATATGAGGATGAACTGGTGCACTTACACAGATTACATAAGAACAAATATGAAAAACAAAACAAAACAACAAGTGCACAAACAAAGGCTAAGGCTTCTTAACATCTGATATAGCTTTCAGAAGAAGTTGCATCATGTCATCCATCTTCTTGTGAACTGTATCTATAGCAGAATTCATATCATTCCTCATATCAACCCTTAGCTCATCCATTTCTTGTTGCATCTCATCAGCAAGCTCATCTCTGATGTTGTCTAAGGCAGCTTGAACTGCTGGTGGTATAGGTGAGGAGGTAGAAGGAGCATCTATATTAATTGGAGAGCAGGGAGGAGTAGTGTCAACAATAGGCTTCTTACCCTCGTCAGAATCTTCACCAATACCCATGTCAGTATCTTCTCCATTCTGGTTATGATCAAGCATCTCAAAATCTCCTTCAGTTGCTTGAGTCTCCTTGATCTTATTAGTTTCAATCTGAGCAATGTGCAGAGCCATATCAACAACTAAGTTGAGTGCTTCTTGATCAGCCAGCCTCTTGTGCTCAGCTTCAGTCATTCTAGCCTGCTCAGCAACTATTACAGAGCTTTTATACCTTGTCTCTTCTGTCACCAATCTGTCAGCAGCTGTCTAAGCCTGCTCTACAGCAGCAGCTATCCAAGCCTGCTCAACAGCTATCTCATAATCAGCTTCTTCCCTGGCTAACCTATCAGCTGCTTCACATGCACTCCTTGAGAGCTTCTTGAATTCAGCATCCAGTGCTGCTAATCTTTCAAGTTCCTCTTCATGATTGTAAAAAGTGAGACGAGGAGCACGTGATCTTTCAGCTATATTCATTAAATCTCTCACAACAGCCATTCCTCTACCTTGAATCTTTGACTTTAAGTGATTTCCCAGGATCCTTAGTGATTGACTGAACAAATATTCCATTTCCCTTATCTCAGAGTCTACATCAGAGGGAAATACCAGAACCTCTTCATCCATTGTCTTAAACCTCTTGAGTCTAAGATTGATAGCAGAACCTAATTGCTCAACATTTGGTTTAGATGAGGGATTGAAGAAGGGTTTTGTTGGGTCAAAAGGAATAGTTGGTTCAGGTTTCTTTCTTTTTTAAGTGATGATTTTGATTTTGATTTTGCTTAGGTCAGGGGGTAGTTCAGGTTCATCATCAATGTCCATGGCATCTTTCATCAGCCTTTCTTGAATTGGCAGTGCAAATTCAACAGGCAGAATGAGTTCTTGTACAGTCAATGGTTTGTAAGATGGGCCACAGATGGGTTCTGATGGTGGTGTTTGTGGTTCAGGAGTTGAAAATTCAGGTTGTGGTGTGGATGGTTGTTGTTCAGCAGTGTTGTGAATTGGTGAATGATGAGGTGATTGTACTGATGATGTGGGTGAGACATTTTGGTGTTCATAATGAGTCATAATCTCATCCTGAACTGGTGTGAAAGTGGGTGGATTTTCTTGTGCTATGTCATCAAGAGATGGGGGTGGTGTTTGGATTGGTGGTTCTTGAACTGGTGGATCAGAAGTAGTATTTACAAATGGAAAATGGGGTGGTGAATTTGTGTTGGAGTGAGTGAAACAATCACCGGATAGGTGTGGGGTAAGATGGTCAAGAACAGAAGGTGAGTTTCTTGTTGTGTTGGTGGGTTGTTCAAGAATTGTGGTGTCAATGAAAATATTTTCTTCTTCATCAGATGAAATGTGTATGGGTTCCTTAGTGGTTTTCTTTGTGGTTTTCTTCACAGGTTTCTTTTTATTGGATTGCTCTTTCTGAATTCTATCAAGTTTTTCAAGCAACTCTGAAGAATCAGTGCTTGTATCAGAAAGAGTTCCTTCTGATGAGGATGATGATGATGATGGTTGTGGAGTGGGTAGGACTACACTAAGAGGTTTTGTGAAGTCTATAGGAGATGATTGTTTAGGAGGTTGAGCATTAGAAGTGCTATCAGTATTAGGCTTAGAGACATTACCTTTGGATGTGTCAGCAGCTTTCTTTTTGGAGACCATTGTCTTCTTCCTCTTAGCAGCTCTGACAGGTTGATCCTCTTTAGCATCTTCAGGCCTCTCATTTCTTTTCTTAGATCTCCTCTCCTTCTGAACAGCTTTCCTTTGAGCAATGCTAGCCACTTGCTCCTCAGTGACCTTTTCATTCTCTTCAGTGGCCAATCGTTCAGCACCACTTTCCACTTGCTTTGTATCATCAGCAGCATCATTCTTATCTCCAGATTGTTCTTTGGAGCCTTCCTCAACAATATCTTGTTCAATGGGTTGAGGTTTTCTTCTTGACTTTGTAATCTCCTTAGGGCCTTTGAAAATATCCCAGTTTGGTACACCAACTACCATGCTTCTGGGCACCCTTACTCCTGTATCTCTTCTTACCAACTCCAAGAAGTTCTTGATTACATCGTCATTATCATGTTCTGATATGGTAGGAAATCCATCACACCAAAAGTACTTTTCATAAACAGCCTGTAGAGGACTCTTAGCTTGCTTCAGCTCCTCTTTAGTTTTCTGCTTCATGTGTACCAGTACACTTGCATCATACTTAGCAGTATTAAAAACTCTAAGTTTCTCCTTTATACTCAAAATGTCAGTAAGCTTTGTTTGTCGTATGATTTCTGAAATCAACCTTGGGTGATGAATTATTGAAGGTGATTTGGTTCTGCTCTTGGTTATTGTAAAACATAGGTGATCAAACAAAATCTTTGCCAGATTGATCTTAACCTTCTTGTACATGAACCAAATGAAGTGCCTGTGTGGTACTGAAATTGTATCATATCCTCCTTCTCTAGTAATGATGGAGGCAAGAAACACTCTGAAAGCAAAGCTGAAGTTATGTCTCATGAATTTTGCTTTACCAAAATCATTGTTTGAACAACCAGGAAGAAATAAATCCTTCTTAATAGCTTTCAGATGCTTACTCTTCTCACCATACTCATCCACGTTCTCTCCTTCATTGTCCAAACCCAGAACCTTTGCTACATGTTCTTGAGTAATTAGAACATTGATTCCCAGAATGTTTGACCTAATTTCCTTTCCTTTGTAAGGTCTCAAACCCAGTTGACTTCTAGTTTTCCCTTTCAAAGAACTATTCTTTGCTACCATCTTCCTAACTTCTTCATCAACGCTAAATTTGTCAAAGATGATCGCTTTTTGCCAGAAATACTTGACAATATCATAATACACAAACCCATTCAGCATTTCAAAGTAGTTCTTCCATTGTTGATCGTAGAATAAACTTTGAACATCAATCCCGTTTACTTTGAGACTCTCAAAATCCACAAACTTCTCCGTAACAAACTCAAAAGCTTATGGACCAGCATCGGTGGTATTATCTTTGACGACGAGTCTTGCTTCAGACGAAAGGTCTATAACTGGTGGTAAAACGGGGTTGAAAGGACGTTGTACAATCTTGTTTGAAGGTTGAGCGGCCATGATCACAGATGATAAGAAGCAGAGAGATTTGGGAATTTCTATGGTTTAGGGTTGTGTAGGAAGTGATTACGTGTAAAAGTTGTGCAATGTGAGTGAAGTGACATATAAATAGTAAATAGCACACAAACACAGAAGAAGCAAACCTTGGGAGGGAGCGCGAACAGTTTTAAAATTAAATAGTAGAATTAACTGCCATAATCATCATTAACTGTTCTCTACCCATCAGGATCTAGACACGTGTAAGAATGACTTAATCACAACTGACGCGTGTACAGACAACAGTTGTACACTAACTAGTACTAAACGTTTCATTTTCGTCTAGTTCAGAGCCAAACTCATTAATATCTGACACCTCATCAGAACCTGTTACTTTTCAGAACTCATATTATTCAGAGTTTCCCAAAAGAGACTCTAAATTATTAGAGGCTCTGAAAGAGCTTTAGATCCTAATTCTATTTTGCATCTCAGAGCTAGTTTTCTTCAGAGATAAAATGCATGTTCAAATTCTTTTTAATAAGGTCAAATCTTTCAATGGCTAAAGGCTTAGTAAATATATCAGCCCATTGATGTTCAGTATCAATGAATGGAATATCTATGGTGCCTTTTTGAACATGATCTCTTATAAAATGTTGTTTTATTTCAATATGTTTAGCTCTGGAATGCAAAATTGGGTTCTTAGATAAATGAATAGCAGCAGTATTATCACAATACAATGGAATACTGCTTTCAGTTATGTTATAGTCCTCTAACTGATATTTCATCCAGAGTAGTTGGGTGCAACATTTAGCAGCTGAGATGTATTATGCTTCTGCTGTGGACAAAGCAATGGTTGCTTGTCTTTTGCTAGCCCATGATATGAGATTCTCACCAATAAATTGGCAATTTCCACTAGTGGACTTTCTCTCAATCCTGTCCCCAGCATAATCAGCATCACAGAATCCAACTAGCTTACTATCTAGGGATTTTTTATAAAGGAGTCCTAGATTAGTTGTTCCTTTCAAATACCTGAAGATTCTCTTAACTGCTGTTAAATGAGATTCTCTAGGGTCTGATTGAAATCTTGCACACAAGCACACACTGTACAAATATCAGGCCTAGATGCTGTTAGGTAAAGCAAAGAACCAATCATACCTCTGTATAGCTTTTGGTATACTTTAGTACCAATCTCTTCCTTGCTCAAACTGCTTGTAGGATGCATGGGTGTGGCCATTGTCTTACAGTCCTCAAGGTTGAACTTCTTCAGAAGCTCTTTTGTATATTTGCTTTGATGAATGTAAGTGCCATCTTTTCCTTGATTAATTTGAATTCCAAGGAAGAACTTCAGTTCACCCATCATGCTCATTTCAAATTCATCCTGCATCAGCTTTGAAAAATTCTTGCACAAGGAGGCATTAGTAGAACCAAATATTATATCATCAACATATAGTTGAATAATTAAGATATCTTTCTTAGTTGTCTTTCTGAAGAGTGTATTGTCAATTTGTCCTTTTTGAAAACCATTTTCCAATAAGAAATTACTCAGTCTTTCATACCAAGCTCTATGAGCTTGTTTGAGACCATAGAGTGATTTCTTTAATTTAAAAACATAGTCAGGGTTTTTCAGATCCTCAAAACCTGGAGGTTGTTTGACATACACTTCCTCTGAAATGACACCATTTAGAAAAACACTCTTAACATCCATTTGGTATAATGTAATTCCATTATTAACAGCATATGATAAAAGTAACCTGATTGCTTCCAGTCTTGCTACTGGAGCAAATGTTTCTGTGAAGTCTATACCTTCTTGCTGACTATAGCCTTGTGCTACAAGTCTAGCTTTGTTTCTTACTACTTCACCTTGTTCATTCAGTTTGTTTCTAAATACCCACTTGGTTCCAATGATGTTCTTATGTGTTGGTCTTGACACTAAGTCCCATACATTATTTCTTTGAAACTGATTGACCTCATCTTGCATTGCAACTATCCATCCATCATCAGTTAATGCTTCATCAACATTCTTGGGTTCTATCATAGATATAAGTCCCAATAAAGAATCACTTTGTTGAAAAGCTGATCTTGTCTTTCTTGGACTTTCTTTGTTTCCAAGAATAAGATCTTCTGGATGTGATGACTTGTATTTGAATGTCCTTCTTGGAGCTTCAGCAGTATCTTGTATACCATCTTCTAAGATATCATCATGATCTTTATATGCTTCTATTGGAGATGCTTCTTCAGAGACTTCATCCAATTCAGCTTCTAAAGTTTTATTAGCTTCTGATGTTTTCTCAGGTTCTGAATTGTTGTAGAGATATGGAACACCTGCATAGCTATCATCTTGCTCTGACATTTTACTGTCAGGCTCTTTATCATTAAATCTAACATGTATAGATTCTTCCACTGTGTTAGTTTCGGAATTATACACTTTGTATGCCTTTGAGCGTTCAGAGTAACCTATAAAGATTCCCTTACAAGCTTTGGCATCAAATTTTCTTTTGTAGGCCTTATTGTTCAGAATGTAACAGGTACATCCAAACTGATGAAAATAAGAGATGTTGGGCTTTCTTCCTCTGAAGAGTTCATATGTTGTTTTATTTAGTATAGGTCAGATATAGATCCTATTCTGAATGTAACAAGCTGTGTTCACAGCTTCTGCCCATAAGTGCTTAGCAAGTTTTGTCTCATGCATCATGGTTCTTGCCATCTCTTGTAAAGACCTGTTCTTTCTCTCTACAACACCATTTTGCTGTGGTGTTCTAGGAGCTGAGAACTCATGGACAATTCCATGATCTTCACAAAAAGTTGCGAAGGGTTCGTTTTCAAACTCACCCCCATGATCACTTCTAATCTTTAAGATCTTGAGACTTTTCTCACTTTGCACTTGAGTGCAGAAGATGGTAAACACATCATATGCATCATCTTTCACTCTTAGAAATTTAACCCAAGTCCATCTACTGTAATCATCAACAATGACAAGTCCATATTTCTTTCCATTGATTGAGGCTGTACTTACAGGGCCAAATAAATCAATGTGAAGCAATTCTAGAGGTCTTGAGGTAGAGACAATGTTTTTGGGTTTAAAAGATGTTTTTGAAATCTTACCAATCTGACAAGGACCACACAGAGCATCTGAATGATAGTTGAGATTGGGTAGGCCTTTAACCAAACTTAGTTTGCTAAGCTTGGAGATTAATCTCCAGTTAGCATGTCCTAAGCGTTGGTGCCAGACCCATTTCTCATCATTAACAGATAGAAGAAATACTATCTTTTGCTCTGTGAGTTCTGACAGATTGATTTTATAAACATTGCCCTTCCTTAGGCCTCTGAACACTATGGACTCATCAGACTCTCTAATTACAATACATGCATCTTTATTAAACTTAACAACAAATCCACAATCACATAATTGGCTAATGCTAAGTAGATTATGTTTGAGGCCATCAACTAACCATACATCTTTAATAGAAAGAGAGGAATTACCAACTGTACTCGTACCAGTGATCTTCCCTTTTTGGTTTCCTCCAAATCCCACAGTTCCTCCCTCTTTCAGAGTGAGGCTTTGGAACATATGCTTGTCTCCTGTCATGTGACGCGAGCAGCCACTGTCCAGGTACCAAGAATGGTGCTCTGGCCTTCTTTGAGCGCAAATCTGATACAGAAACAATCTCAGATCTAGGTACCCATATTTTTATGGGTCCTCTTGAGTTAGTCCTTAATGCCTTAGGTTGGTTTTGTTTATCAGGCCTTTCAGAAGCTCTAGAGTTATTCAAGCCTTTTGAAAAACTTTTTGGCTTTGTATAACTCTTAGATTTTGCTTTAGAATATATCAGAGTTGTCTTTGATTTGACATTGGTCTGAGGTATGGAGATCTTAAGCTCTAAAGGTTTCAGAGTCTGAGACTTCTTAGCCTCTGACACAATTATTTTTTCAGGCTCTGATATAACTATTGCTTCTGATTGGCTTTTAACAAATATAACCTTAGGTTTTGAATTATCATTGTTAGAGGGTTTAGAAAGTAATGGATTATCTTTAATACGCGAAAATCCAAGACCTTCACCTCTGTTTCTACTAACATGGTATATTAAAGAAGCTATCTTACTTCTCTTCATGCCATTGATAAGAAATTCTTGCAGAGCAAATTCATGCTCTTGAGGAACCTTATCATCATAAACATAATGAGCTTCCATAAATGAGTTTCTACATTGTAGAGACTCATTTTCTTCAACTATTATGTTCATTTTCTCAGTTAGGTTATTGTAAGCCTTTTTCAAGACTTTACATTCACCTGCCTTTTTAGTGAGCAATTTTAAGGCATCTTTAAGATAATCTACTAGTTCAGTTCTAGACAGTTTAGCTATTACCTCTTCTTCATCTTCAGAGTCTGAACCAGCTTCAGAGTCTTCTCTGTCAGAGGTAGTTGCCATCAGTGCTAGATTTGCTTCCTCATCACCATCTGAGTATGAGTCTTTGTCAAGATCTTCCCATGTTGCCAGAAAGCTTTTCTTGACTTTACTCTTGTACCTTTCCTTGCTAGAGCTTTGCTTTGATGGTCTACTTTTGTTTTCTGGACAATCAGCAATGAAATGACCAGGCTTGTTGCATTTGAAGCACTTGCTTTGATCTTCCTTCTTGTCTTTAGAAGCACTGAGTCTTTTGGAAGATCCTCCAAACTTGCCTGCGTATTTCTTGCTTCTTTTTGCCCATTGTGAAACCTTGGCAGCCATCAGTACCATCTCTTCTTCTTCATCAGACCCAACTTCTTGACCTTCTTCAGAGGCTTCATCTTCAGATTATATTGCTTTTGCTTTCAGATCCTTTGAGGAGCTCTTAGAGCTTAAAGCTATCCCTTTCATCTTCTTAGTTGACTCATCAGTCATTAATTCCATTTCATGACTTTTCAGTGAACTAACTAAGCTTTCAAGGGATACAGTATCCAAATCTTTAGACTCTTGAAACGCAGTCACCTTGGGTCTCCATTTAGGTGGTAAGCTTCTGAGTACCTTTCTCACATAATCAGCTTCAGTATAACTTTTGTCCAATACTTGAAGTCCAGAGACTAGGATTTGAAACCTTGAAAACATCGTCTCAATATCCTCTTCATCCTTCATCTTAAACAACTCATACTGATGCACCAACAAGTTAGCCTTTGCCTCCTTAACTTGTTTGTTGCCCTCATACTTGGATTTTAAAGAATCCCAAATTGACTTTGCGGTTCTTTTATCTCCAATTTTAAGGTACTCATCATGAGAGATGGCGTTTGCCATCATTCCTTTTACAGAATGATGCTTCTTGTACTCTAGCTTTTGAGTAGGTGTAAAAGACTTTCTGTTCTGAGAACTGACTACTCCTTCTAAGTCCATATTTTCAAAGTTAACTCCATCTTCTACCAAGTCCCATAAATCACAATCAATACCCATGATGTGACTGTACATCTTGGTTTTCCATAAGGGGTAACCAGTCTCAGTTCCGTTGAAGAAAGGAACTTTATCAGATGATCTTCTGTCTTTTGAATTTGAGTCATAGTCAAAACTAACTTCATTGTTGTTCTTGTTTTTCTCAGCAGACATGTTTTTCCTCCTGGATCTTTACTGTTTCACTATTAGGTGAGTTAGGCAACAGCCCAGCTCTGATACCAATTGAAGGTGAAAAAACACAAGAAGGGGGAGGTTGAATTGTGTTTTAGAAATTAAAACTTTTTCTAACTTAGAACACAAAAGCAGCGGATAATAATCACAAAGAAAATAAAGGGTGCTGAGAGAGAGAAAGAAAGACACAAAGATTTATCCTGGTTCCCCTCACAACTTGAGAGTACGTCCAGTCCCCTTGTTACTAACAAAAGCTTTTCACTATAATCTTCACAAGATTACAAATTGCTCAAGCACTCTTGCAAGAGACTTCTCAGGTGCTCAAGTTTCACTAAACAAGAGACTTCACAAACAAACTTAAAATCTAAGAATGATTGTTAATGGACACTTGATATACTATCAGAGGTGTTTACAAAATACAACACAGATTGCTTTAAGACTTTGAATGACAGATTAAACAAATAACGTCAGAATGCTTCAGAGCCTTAAACGCAGTAATAGAACAGTAGTCATTTCTTCCATTTGAGTCTTCTATTTATACTTGAAGGAAGATGATGACCGTTGCAGAGAGATAAGGTGCCAGCTGGAATTTACTCGTACAATTGTGATAGCTGTAAGCTTCCATCTTTGGTAAAGAAATCCAATTCCACTACCTTGCTATTTGAATTATCACTCATCCATTTTGAGTAATAATAGTACAATAGTACGATCCTCAAATGCGCTCCACCTATGGATAAGGTTAACGTTGTACCAACGAATATTCCTTCCTGTGGACGTGACAGAGCCTTGAAGTAGATTGTTCTTCAATCATTGGTTCTGATTCTGTCAGTTCTTGAGTGACGTAAATTCCTTTTGCGTCAGGTGCTGTTGTCATAGCTTCTTAAGGTCTTCAGCTTCTGAATCCTTCAGAACCTTGTTTTTGACCTCAGAGTCACTTTCTTCAGCACGCAGAATTTTAAGCTTCTGATGAACAGTGATGTGCTTTCAGAGCTTGTTTGCTTGGCTTCTCTGCTTTTATTCATAGTGCTTCTGAATGAATTTTAACTTATAATTCTGCACACTAGAAAAATCATTAGTAATACCAATTGTAATTTTAATACTTTGTTATCATCAAAACCACTTAAAATCTTAGAGGTTCATGTCAGACCCACTTTGTTCCAACACGATGGACCTATCGCAGTACGATGCCTTGCTGAGGCCCATTACGAAAACTATAAATAGAGTCCTCCTCTCATTGTTTAAATTATTCAGAAATAGTAGAACATTCTCTACTATAAAGGAGGTGTTCAGAGGAGCTCTAAGGGCATAGTTTTCTCCCCTTACGGTAAAACTAACTCAGCAAGGTATGTTTTCTTTAGGCTTTTATGTCTAGGTTATAATTCTTTTGTTATTTAAATATGTAGTCTTTTGTAATAGATGCCTTAGGTTGTGGTGGAGAAGATGAACTCCCCTATGAATATTTGGAGTCTGTGATTGAGTCAAAGTTATAATATCATTATTCAGTATTATGTTTGTTATTTACTTTCTTGCACTTTAATAACGTATTCTCGTAATCTGGCCGGATAAGTGGGAGCGCTCATAGAATTGATATTAGGGACACCTAATGTTAGTCCGGAACTAGTAGTAAATATGCTAGGTGAATAGAGACGGTAACGTCCTGAACTAGTCGCGAACTGAGCGGTTAGAGGAGGAATCAGGAACTAGGTGTGAACTGAGCACTTAGAAGCTGAATTGCCCGATACTAGGACCTAGAGGCATTGGATGGGTGAATGTAATAATGCATGTGCAATGAATAACTCACCTAATAATTAGGGTATGTGACACAACGAGGTTAGGCTCTCGTAGGTACCTTAGTTATTAACGTAGGGAAACTTCAATATACATAGAGTAACAGTAAGGTGTTACTACAACAAAGGAAAAGTCACCGCCGAATAATAATCTGATTAACTATGTTATACCCCATTCATGCCAAATATGAAGAAAGGAGTGAGTCCAACCACCATACCTATCATCTATGTTTATGAATCAAACTATCTTTATATTTTCTGCATAGCATTACGCTTATTTTTATAAAAACATTTTTCCAAAACCCAAAGCGAATGCAAAACTACCAACTTAAATAACGCTAGCGACGCTGCGGCACGATCTCTGTGGATACGAACTCATTCTAGACACCTAGAGTGTGAATTATTACTCGACGACAGACTGGTGCACTTGTCAGACCGTAGTCAATTTTCTTTAGAACTTTCAACTTTTCAAGATTTAGATCTTGTTTGTTTCAATGCTCTTCTTGTTCTTCTTCTTCTTCTTGTTCTTCTTCTTCTTCTTCTTCTTCTTCTTCTTCTTCTTCTTCTTCTTCTTATTATTATTATTATTATTATTATTATTATTATTATTATTATTATTATTATTATTATTATTATTATTATTATTATTATTATTATTATTATTATTATCTCCGACGGCGGAATCACCTTTCTTTGGTGGTTTCTTCGTTGGCTTCTTGGTTGAGGAACGAATCTGGAGAAAAGTCTTTTTGGTTCGAGAAGGAATTTGAAGAAGTAATTATTTGGGTGTAGATGGAGATTTCTAAAAGAGGCTTATGGAGAAGTAGATCCGGAGAAAGACTTCTTTCGATATTTTTAAATTATTTAATAATTCTGTTTTATTAATTAATAAAATAAGTAATTTCAATATCTTTTTTTAAAAATACTATATTAGTTAGTGGTGGTCATGGCCGCCGGTAAGTAAAAAGCTGTCAACTTTAAGTTTGAAAGAATAGTTGTTGTGATATGGCGGCTTAGGCCGTCAATAAATTCCGACCTTTCTGTTTCTGACGGTTTGGGCCGTCACTAAATTTACCAAGGAGCTATTTATTGGCGGATTTTGGCCATTAGTTGGCCGCCAATAAATTCAAAGATTGTGACGGTTTTGCCCACTTTTAGAGGACTTTTGGCCGTCAATAATTTGTTGTTTTCTTGTAGTGTATCTCGACTTTATTAGTCCCAAATTTTTAGTCTACTGTTTGATTTAATTTTATTTTTTTGCTTGGTCCTTTTTTTTTTTCTTTTTGTTGGTGAGATTTGTGTCCTTTCAAATTTATTGTTAGTTTTTGACTTTGTTATTTAATAATATTTGTTTGAATATTTAGTTTTTTTTTTATTATATAAACTTGATTATTTTTTGTTGCCAATATATATGTTTGGATGATGATTTCATGTATTATTTGAATTTAGGTTTACTTATTTCATATATACTTTTTTATCTGATCGGATAAAGAAAAGTTATTATTTTATAATAATTTAAAGGAGTTAATAGACTTTTACCCTCTGCAAAGTAGGCGAGTTTTGCGTTACCCCCTGTAATTATTTTTTTTTATATTTCCCCCTGCAATGTGTTTTTCCTTTTTTCGCAGTTCATTTTACCCCATGTAATGTTGTTTTTGTTTTACCCCCTGTGTTACAGGAGGTAAAATACACTGCGAAAAAAAAGAAAAACACATTGCAGGGGGTAATCGCAAAAAAAAAATTACAAGGGATAACACAAAACTCGCCTACTTTGCAGGGGGTAAAAGCTTATTGACCCTAATTTAAATCTAATATGGCATCTTATTATTTGCTTATAATGTCATCCTATTCTTACAAATATCTCACTATTTTTTTTAGCAGTAACTTAAATATTCCTTTAACACTGTAGAATATGTACTTGTTTTTGTTATTTTATGAACAATCATATAACATCAATTTCAAAGCTATCTACAACTCAATTGAAACGCCCAATTAAGCTATATATCAATTTCAAAGCTATCAACAACTTGATCACTTGCTTCCTCAAATTTAACATGCAAAGAGAGGCTTCAACCCATGTTATTTTGGATTCAATAAAATCTAAATCTAAAATAATGACTGAAAATAGAGACATGAAATATTAATTAATAAATAAAAATGTAGAAATTGAAAAGATAACTTAAAACTCAAAAGTTCCAAATATTCAACTCAGAGATTAAAAAGATATAAAACAAATTAATTAAGTGTAAAACTGATGAATAAAAACTATTAATTTGTCAATAAAACTACGATTATATTCTAAATCGTTTCAAACCATCAAGTATAGCAAGGTTTGACAACCATATAGTATCAATTTCAAAGCTATCAATTAGTATAATGAATAACGTTTTCCCCTTTTATATTGGATATATTTTTTCACAAAGAGTAAATTAATTACCAATTAATCTTAAAATAAATTCACCAAAAACCTAAAAATTATTTATTTGATTCAAATAATAATGGCAAACATGTGATAAAAAATATAATGAACAAAGAAGGCATAACAATGTGATTATATGTTAATGTACACAACTTAGACAAAAAAAATACCACGTATAAAACCACTCAACACAAACAAAAATATATAAAACCAAAAAGAAAATCACTCATCATTTCACTTTAGCCTCAATAACTTCAAGAGAAACAATAGAATCGTATACTTAATTCTAAGTAAATTATCTCCTCAAAACCCTAAGATATATCAACAAAAAATAAAAAAGATGAAGTATATTGTTTCTTTAATTACCTCTTCTGATTTTTTTTATGTTGATTGAGACACAAAGGTTGAATTTGTAATCTGCAAACACACGAAAAAAAAATCATGAAAAATATGAAATTCTCTTAATCCTATATTGTTATGTAGAAAATTTGAGAGCAAAATTACAAAAAAGACAAAAATAGAAAGGAAAAAAAAAGTATGAATCAAAGAAAACAATAATATTTTTATTTGACATATATTGACCAATTGATCAATCGAAAAAGTAAATATAGAAACAAAAGAGATGGAAGAACAACTAACTTGCCCATAGCAATTTAAAGGAGAAGAAGAGAAAAAAATCATCATGTTGCAAGCAATGATGAATGCCATGGCAAGAATTTATAGAAGATAAAACTTCATTTCGTATTAGCATAACTATTTGTATGATAGGATTGCCTTTTCATGTTATTGTGATAGGAATTATTAATGCATACGTTTTTTCTTGTGGGAATAATGATGGCATTTAGTTGTGGAAGAGTAAATGTTAAAATATATAGTATTATCTCTTAATAACTCTACGATACTTCTTTTTTTCTTACATAGATTACATAAGAAGCTAAATAGTTGGTTGGACAATGTATAAATAGAAATGAAAAACTTCTCTAAAGGATGCCACGTAGGCAAAATAATTACCTAGGAGCTACTCAAGAGCTTCCTTTCTAAATGTTTGCCTAGGAGCTTCCTTATATATATATATATATATATATATATATATATATATATATATATATATATACGAGGAGGGATCCGTTGACTCCAGGAGTAAGTCTCTATTGACTTACTCCATTTATTAACTTGATATTGGCATTATATTTTTTCAAACCAACCGTTGAATTCAAAGACCTCATTGAGTAGATTAATTACTCCACAAATTTCTTTTAGAAACTCTCGAATATTATATATATATATATATGCACATTTTTATATTTTTTTTGTTAACAAAATGTATCTTCTGCACGCAACTGCATAGACTAATCCCCTCGAGGTAACAAAGATCCATTTAAGGGGTTGACCTCTTCCAAGAAATGTTTCCCCATACGCACCGATCAGAGATCGAACTCCAGATCAAATGATTAAAGGGTCCAAGTATCTACCACTTGTAAGACACTATCTTGGTACATTTTTAATATTTTTTAACACGAAGGAACACTTTTGTAGATCCCCATGATGAAAAGTGTATGTAGATCATAGTAAAAACTAAGCACGAAAATTTAATGGATATTCATTAAAAAGAATAATACATTACAGAATTAAAAACTAATTTTTGTTGATGAAACCCCTATAGAGTCATGTAACGGAGATGGGAGAGATAAAAATAGAGAGAGGGAAAAAAAATCTCTCAGTGGTGTAGAATAGAAAATGGGGTGCACTTTCCACCCGACTAATAAAAATACACATTGACTAATTAAAATTTTAATTCCAACTGCGAGTGTTATCCATATTTTCACATTTTATCACGAGGATCACTTATTCAAAATTTTCTTTAGCACGGTGAAAAGTGATCCCTATGATGAAAAGCGTATGTAGAAGATAGTGATAACTAAACACGAGAATTTTATTGATATTCATTAAAAAAAAATATAGATATTAGCAACTAATTTTTTGTTGATGGAGCCACTATAGAATCCTACGACGGAGACGAGGGAGAGAGAGAGAGAGAGAGAGAGAGAGAGAGAGAGAGAGGGAGAGAGAGAGACAGAGAGAGAGACAGAGAGAGACAGAGAGAGAGAGAGAGAGAGAGAGAATCATTTGGTGGTATATAATGGGAAACGGGTAAAACCTCTTATCCAACTATTAAAACTATACATTGACTAATTAAAATTTGAATTTCGACTACGGAAGTTTTTCCATAATTTGTGTCCATCACACTTTTATTAGATTGCATTTGGCCGATGAAATCTATGGGAAATCTAAAATAAATTAATATAATTTTGATTTTTTTATATAATTTATGCAATTTTTTTATAATTCAAATTTTAAACTTTCCATAAACATTCTTTCAAATAGTTTTAGGAATATTAATTTATCAATGTGAATGGAAATTCACACATAGGTTTCCCCATTTGACGCTTACGCGTGAAGTTTGCTTCTTTGTGGTACGGTGACAAGAAAAAAATTGAGAATAGGAACAAGGGTTAAAGTATGTTAATATTCATTTAAAAAATAGTATAGAATTTACAATTATTTTTTGTTGATGAAGTCCCTAGAAAGTCCTGACCTTAAACATATATTGTATTTTCTTACTCAAATTAACTAAAAGAAATCAATCTTATATATAGACAATTGAAAAAACGTAGACAACCTTCTAAATAATATAAAATGAAAAAAAAGACATAGACAACCTTCAAAAGAAAAAATGAAAATAAATATTATTGAAAAAAATAAAAATTATCCCGTGTTTGACAATGAACCTAATGTAGATTTTTTATAAAAAGTCGGCTGAAGATGAAAAATAAAATAAAACATGGTATATTTTAATTTTATGGGTACCCTCCCAAAAAATCTTAAGACTGTGAAAAATTAGAGCATATTTTCATTCGAGAATGAAGGTTACAATTACTTTATATTTATATGATCATTATATAGTTTTGGGGTTGAAAATGAGATAAAGAATTTATCCCATAATAATGTAAAATGGGAAGCGAAGTAATACTCTTCATCTCATTTTAAACCAAATTACTCAAATAATATATCAAAATAAACACATAAATAATATTAAAAAATAAAATAATCATGTGCACGGCACGAGCTAACATACTAGTAAGATATTGAGAGGTAAATGATTAACCAAAACTTGTTGAAACTTGTTATAGAAACTAAAAACGAAATATAAGTTATTTATAAGAATTAGTGTAACATCCCAGATTTTATTTAATAGAAGAAAAATTAAATAAAATCAATTAAAGGAGTCTAATTGGAGATTTCTATCACTTAGAAATATAGAGAATTATGAAGAGTATGAGTTAATTTGTTAGTAAGAGGAGGGGCAAAAGAGGAATTAACCAAAAGAAAAGGGTTTTAAAAGGGGGCTAAGTTATCATTCACTTCATTTTTCACTCACTGAGATTCAAAGTCAGGAAGTTTACTCTTCCCTTCCTCACTTCCACGCCTACTTCTTTGTCAACAGCCACCATCATAATTCTTCCTTCTCAAATCAAACATGCAAGTTGAAATTTGGGTGTGTTAGACCATGAGGTTCATAATAATGGTAAGTTCAAATTTCGTAATCCCTCTCCAACCCCAAATTCTGTTTTGGATTGCATGTATCTCTTATGAACTTAAGGTGATATTTTGGTGTTCATGGAGTCAAGAAATAAAGGAGTTCAAGGTTATGGACCAAAAGAGCATTTAGGGGTAAGCTTAGTTGTTCCTTTTCCATTCATTTCTCTTCTCAATTTCGTGCTTAATTCTCAAGTCTAAACCCTAATTTAATGTTGCATGAGAGCTGGTAGTGTCCAAGAACCCATGGAAAAAGATTATGAGTTCAATTCGGAAGAAAGTTATTAATCCCGTAATGGAAACAGAGCCCTTAGTAAAACGGTAATTACTCTCTCCTCGTAACTCCGATTGAAACGATTCTTTTTTCTATGGATACCTAACAAAATTCCCTTCGTTTTGAGTACAAACTTCGTAGGTTTTGCCTTAAAATTGAAGTCTGTAGAGCATTTTGAAGTTGGAGATCTGATGCTGAGTTGTGCTGAAATTTCTGGTGCACTCGCTGTAGCGAGTAAGAGCTCGCCCAGCGAGTCTCTCAGGGCAGAAATGCTCTATAAGTGTGGAAATTTGATGTTAGGGTGTTGGAGGCACTATTGGGGACTCCTTGAAGCAACCGGGATTGATCTCAAAGTCGTAGGGAACACGCAGAGTCAGTATAAAGCTTCGTATCAGGTGGGTTCTTTAGGCTAGTTTAGCTAGATTCCCCATTAATCTAAATTTGCATGATAACTTAGGAAAAATTAGGAAATGTTGTGTGAGGAGAATTAAATCCCAAATTCACCTCCATTCTGTTTCATATTATGTAATTTATTGTTGTTGCACTGGCTTAAATGAGAATTGTAGGTGTTTCTTTGAAAACTATGATTTCTGACAAAACAGGATAAGTTCTGCATAAACTCGCCGTAGCGAGTAGTCAGCGAGTATTCATGGCGAGCTGGGTTCTGGGCTGATGATACTCGCCGTAGCGAGCTTCTTCTCGCCACAGCGAGTTGATTTAGGTCAGGACCTATAATCTCGCCATGGCAAGCTGGTGACTCGCCACAGCGAGCTTGTACAGAACCTGCCTACATTTTCTATTTTCTAACGAAATCCACACACTCGTTTTATATCCTCATCAGAGCCAGATAGTTTGCAGTAATATAACTAATATAATGTCGAACAGAATGTTAATCACAGATAATTGTTAGGGCATAACCTAGAGTATTATTAGGTTTGTATGCTCCCCGGGTTTTGGGAATTTATGGTAGTGATAACTAAATTAGTATCAGTCAATCAGGAGCGATCTGTGATGTCGCGTTATGGACTCCCAATGGGACAATCCATTAGGATATTTTATTGTGAGCTGCATGCCGTGGCCGAATCGGTTGACGGATATGGCAGGCCTCTGAGACCTGCTCACCTCAGAGTGTCCTTGTGTATAAAATGAATAAGAGATTGTTATGTGTGTTACACCTTTATTTCTATTATTACGTTATTATGTTGTAAATATATGCTAGTATGTACGACTGATTTAGGTGCCCCCGGTGTAGTCACCTCTAGGAGGGTAGTAGGACTCACTGAGGCTTAGTAGTCTCACCCCACTCCAAACCAATTTTTTTTAGGTAGACAGGTTAACTGGAGCAAGGACCAGGAGGAAGCTGATGATTGGAGCAGAGCTTGGATCATCGCATTAGACGACTTTAGTCTTTCCTTGTTTTTAGTTTATCTGTAAACCTTGGTTATCTGTTCTATCTTTCGCTGTATTGTTTAAGTTTGTCTTTTGATGTAAAGGATTATTCTTATAAATTAGTTTTTCATCCTTAAATTGTTGTACTCAGATCCATTTATTTATGTCTTGACTAAATATTCTAGATATTTTAGTTAGGGCGTTATAATTAGAATGTTGTTTAACCCAAAGCGTGTTGTGGAAAGTGGAAGATAAATTAAGTCTCATATTATTTAAGAAAAAGAAGGTTGTACATGTTATAAGTAAAGGGTATTTATAAACTTAAGACTATGTTTGGATTGATGGAACAAAATGGAGTAGAGCGGAATGAAATCGAATGGAACGGAGTGGTACAGAACATAATGGAATAGAGATTTCATTCCACTGTTTGGATATCTAATAAAAAATAGAATAAGTTACCATTTTTTATTCCACTTTTACCCTTATTTAAATAAAACCGCATACACTATCTTTTACTTATAAACTTTTATTTATTTATTTATCTATTACTATATATAAAGAGGATACAAATTTTTGGGATGACTTTTTCGTTATTCCTATTTTACCCTTAAAAAATAACTTTCACATAAAAATAGATTTTCAGTTTTTTTTACTAAATATTTTTTTTCTTCTTAATAACTAAGCACAACTTCCACATAAAAGTAGGTTTTCAGTTTTTTTATAGTAAAAAAAAATAATATTTTTTTCTTTTTAATAACTAGCCACAACAAAATAGGAGGTTACGTAATTATCAATTAACTAATTCCAATAAAAAAGGAGATTAAGTGGTTATTTATATTTGCACAATAGAGAATATCGATCATAAAAAAAAGAAAAAAAAGAATATTGATCACACAAACGGGCACGGAGGCGGCTAGTTATTATTATTACTTATAAAAGGAAGCTCCTCGTTAGCTCCTAAGCCTCCATTTTGCCTATGTGGCATGCTTAAGAAAGCTTCTTATATCTATTTAGAATTTGCTCCACAATTTATTTTGTGTGTCCATTCATCCTCCAAAGTAATTATCTATATGTTACAATAATAATGGCTCCTAATTTATTTTATTTTTAAAACTTTAATAATAATGCTACAATTGATGTTGATAATTATGAATGTGAAAGTTCAAGTGACAAGAAAATTAGTAGCAAGTGTAACATATACCATAAATTAATAGTAATAATATATGAAAAAATATTATAAAAGAAAAATGAATAGATATATGTGCTCATTCCTCTCTTACACTATAACATAAAAAATAAACCATGCATGCGTAATTATAATATGAAAAAGTTTATTAAGTAAATAAAACCAAATAAAAAAATTACCCGCAAAAAAAAATTGTTTGACTAGCTAAATAAATAAATTTTATAAAAAATACTTTAGTTATATTGTGTATTAATTACTATTGTGCTATTATTCTTTTAAAAAATAACTTTGTCACACCAACCTTTAAACTATCATTCTTTCATATTCTTTAACTATGACAAATAAATTTATCTTTTCTCATCCCTAACCTCCATTGTGTCTATAAATATATGATTTCTCATCATCACTTTCCTCAAGCAACTATTGGATGGTAGCTTTTCAATTTTGATTTATAGGTTCTTTCTCTTTTTCCTCTTGATCTTTTCATCTCTTCATAATTTATTGGTTTCTATATAGCAACTATGTTCCTCTTACATTGTTTGAAAATTTTAGACTTCCTTTTCTTTTTTTTATTGATTTATAGCTGCTCTATTGGCTACTACTACCACACCCACCTACGATGCTTGATTCTTAGTGGTTAATTAGTCACCCACGAAGGTTTATTGAGTACATGCAAGTGACAAAAACAGCAAGGCTTAGGTTTTGAGTTTTTAAATTAATTCTAGAAAAGGAAAGCCAATAACCATAACCATACCTTAGTTTCACTACCCACGACTTCATCCTTGATTCTATGGTGCTCCTAAGCTTTAGTTTGTCTGAATCTTCACACAACCAACTCCAATTTGAAAGGATGATGCTTATAAGGTGGAAAGGGTGGTGTACGGCCAAATAAGGGAAAATGAGTAAGGATAAAAGTGTGGAATGGTTCACTAGATGCATAAATGTTCAAGAGTTGGACGATTTCGCTGCATGCATAGCTAATGGAAGGAATAGAAAATTTGATCTTGGTCAAGGGGTGTTTGTTGTTGATATAGCGTGAGAGAGATATGAGAGGAGGTGGAGGAGTTACTGACTTTCTCTTTCTTTCCTTGTCTTTCTTGAGTTTAAATAAGCAATTGAGAAGTAGTGGGGGGTTTAAAAGAAATAGAAAAGGCATGGGAGAGGTTTGGAGCTGGTGGAGGGAATTGATTTCTCTCTCTAGTGTCTTAGTGGCAAGCACAATTTAATTGTTGGGGTAGTTTTGATCACTTAATTTCTAATTAAGTTCCAATAACATTAATTTAATTAACATTCCTCTATTAATTAAATTTTGAGGTGTTACAATCTACCCTCCTTAAAAGAATTTCGTCCTCGAAATTCAAAACTCTTCATTTCACATCGGGGTAAATCGTCTATATTCGCATCCAATATCTGTACCTCACCTATCCTCAGATTATATTCATCCAATCCCTTGGAATAAAACTTTCCTCTCTCAGGGCCATAGGCTAAAGTCGGTCAGCTAATCCATGCTTACATCTAGTCTTATGTTGCGCACTCTGATTCAATTTCTCATGCCATTCTTTTGACTGCGTCCATGCAGTCTTGGGTCTAAAATCTTTGGACGTAGTCATACATCTCTCGTCTTATCCCTTTTTCTACTTCTATTACGATTAGTCTTATTCCATTCCCAAAGGAATTAACTTCAGTTCCAACCGACTTAGAGTGTCGGTATCTGACCTGGTTGACGTTACACGTTTATCTAAAGGGTACGGGCGTACGTGGTTACTGAAACCTATGGGTCTGATACTGAGGTTTGACAATACCGAAATCTTTCTTCTCATAGTCATTCTCTTTTCTGAGCACTAATATGTGTAACACGTCAAATGTACACTTGTACCACGTGTTGTCTAAAGACTCCAGAATCGATCGCTTGTCCAAAGACCTGATTTTGATTTTTTCTTGTTAATGATTTGCTTGTTCATGATTGGTGTTGAAATAGCTTCTTTCTATTTTGATTGTTCTTGATTTTGATTTTTTCTTGTTAATGATTTTGATTTTTTCTTGTTCATGATTTGCTTTTTAATGATTTTCTTATGAGGTTTGTTAATAATTGCTTGATTTTGATTTTGAATTTTTCTTAAAGCACCCAGTACAGCTTATGATTAAAACAACTTAAGATAGTTATGCAAGTTATGTGTACTACACTACTACTGACTTGCATATATAATTTCCAGTCCAGTGAATTGATTACGCATGTAGCTTATCACATTGTACTGCATTAGGATATGGTTCATCTTGTAATGGTTTAAGCCTTCAAGGGAATGCTTCTTAAGTTCTTATGTGTTTAATATGTATTATTCAAGTGCAAGTGCATAATCAGAATGATTGGGATTGTGATTTTTCTGGTTTATATATTGTCATGTGATGATTTCTCATGATTCTTGTTTGGTTTAATTATTTTTGTTGTATTTTTTTTACTATGGTTCAGTTTGACTTTGATTAAGTTTGTTGTATTTTTATTGTCTAATATTTTATCATATTTAACATGTTCGATCTAAGAAATATGATGCTCAACCGATAAAGTCGGAACCTATCTGTCAAAAACTGGTGGTAAAGGCAATGTATATGGATCAAACTTTGAAGTTGAATGGTGAATTCAGTGGGACAAGTGCCTTTATTGAGCTCCCAAGGGAAGATATTATAAATTTATGTGTGGATACAAAAGAATTAGGCATCACTATTTTACAAGTGTGGCTCCTGTAAGTATATTTTATTTTTAAATTTTTAAATTTATTATTTACTTAATTATATTTATAATGTAAATAACTTTCAATGTGTTGTAGATATCTATACCGCCATTGTATGGAATTGGGCAACAATAATGTTTATGGATTTATGATATCCGCATTTCACTCATAGTCAAAATAAATGTGATAGTGTTCAATCCTACATACAAAAGAAGATGTATGATGATAAAAAAAATATGTTACATACCTTGCTCCTTATTTTAACAAGTAAAAATATTTTTTTCTTGTTATAGTCAATCACTTATGATTGATAGAAATTAATTTAACACATTAAATTGTATGTTTCCTTTGTACTCATCATTGACAATTGCTCATCATTAATCGTACGAAGCTTGAAGTTGTCTTCCTATGTTCATTGGGAAATAGGCCGGATAAAAAAATCTATGAAATTCTTGACACGTAAGTATTCAATTTATATACCGTACATAAACTATGTGTCATGTAGAGTCTTTGGATGTAGGCTTTGTATTTGTTATGGTTTGAGATTTTTTATTTTTGCTATTCATGCACTGTGTTTGTAGTTTTGGTTTTGTACCCTTTTAGTCCATGACCTAATCTTTTGCCTTTGGATATATCCATTAATAATAAATTTTGCAGATTCTAAAAATTGTAGAGCTTTGGCAGCTCATAATAAGTCACAACGCGCGAAAAAGCAGAAGAAAGTGGATTGGTTATTTTCCACAGTAAGTTGTCAACTTTATATTTAAATGTATAATTTCATATTTTTGATAATATTTACTGACTAGTTGACGTTCGCATTAATTTGATCATATTAATTTTAGAATCAAAAGCTAGTTATGAGTGCGGCTATTTCATCATGATTCACATGTTGAACATTGTATCTGCGACTCTTGTTGGTTCATGGACACAAGTAAGTAATAGAATTATGTTAACAAGTTTTATGTATCACTTAATTAGTACAATTTTTATGTTTATATAGTAATTTAATGTTATGTCGACATTTATTTATACAGATATTTGGGGATTCAAAGCAATTTCAAAAAGATGAAGTTAAAAATGTTCAAGAATGCTGTGCAAACATGATATTGGAACATATTGAAGCAAGTACGGACAATGATATGAAATATGGTGCAATTATGTGTTGGATATTGGCTAGTCTTTAAGGTTTCTAGTTTTGGTGGTATTTTGATAAGTACTTAGTTGCTATTTCACCTAGGTAGTTAGTCTTTGTTTATGCTCGCTTTTTGATAAGACTAGTTATATTTGTTGAGTTTTCATTTTAGTGCAACTGAACTTGCCTAGTAGTGTATTGTGGTCGTGTACTTATTTTGATTACAATGATATTTTAATTTGATATGACAATATTTTTACTTCTACGATTTTATTTTGATATATGGTAATGAAATATAATATGATATTGCTGAATATTTTTTTTGATAAATTGATGTTGTAGTATATATATTGTGTTGGAAAAAAAAAGGTCCTATTATAGAAAAAAGCTGCAGAAAAAAAAAACAAAAAAATTCTTAAGTCGGTTACTAATAGCCAACTTAAAAAACAACATTCTTAAGTCGGCTAGACGTGTCACAAGCGCTTGCTAAAACCTGGATTTCTTAAGACGCATAAAGTTTAACTGACATAAAATATAGTTTGTTAAGTCAGGTCCAACCCGTCCTACCAAGTCAAAACTTGTTATGTCAGAAAAACTTAAGTCACGCACGGAACCGACCTAAAAAGTGGCTAGGAACCGACCTAAAAAGGCTTTTTTCCACTAGTGTTTCTCTTATGTATTAGTAATATAGTAGTCTAATTTGTGTAATTGGTTTGATCAATTAAGAGTAATTTCCTCATTCCTAACCTTGTCACTTGATTGAATAAATATTACTCTAATTAATCTTGTGGGATGTTACATTTTTCATGTGAATTGGGAGAAGAGAATAGAAGAAATACTTCTATTTTTATCTTTATTGCATGCTTGATGCTCAGAGTCAATGAAAAATAACGGTATGTAAGTATATGTTACAATAATAATGACTTATGTTATTCCTAGACGTCCATATTTTACCTATGTGGCTGGACTGATACGGGAGAGCATGCTATTAATACCTTACTACTCTTTGACCTTACAAGCGTCAGGAGCTCCATCTTTGGCCCAACCCAACTCGACCAAAGGCTTCAGTCCAGCTCAACTCGGCCAAGAGCTCTATCTTTAGCACAACAAACATATCATAATCAGTCAGGTCACGTTGAGTTCACTTGGTTTAACTATGCTAGTCATTTGGCTTCCGTTGGCCTGCTACGCATTCCGTATAGAAGAGAACGATGACGTAAGCTACATGTTCCTCTGCTCCACATGAGCTGCACGGACGAGTGACGTGAGCATCACATGCTTAACTCCAGGTGTCCTGTACGGACGAGCTGTCTCAGAGTTATGGTTTATTGGGCCTGGACCTCTCAATCCAAGATAAGGCCCATTAGGTCAAGAAGTTTTAGACTATAAAAAGGAGACACTTAGAAGAAACAAGGCAGATCCAAGATATTATAAACAGTGTATTTCTAAGCTCACCGGTAAGAGCTCTTTTGTGTTTACATACGTGAACATTGGCGCCCACCGTGGGGCTACGGTAAAACTTTCCAACGACCTAGCTCCACTTTCATTTTACTCATCACAATGGTGGTACGTCGTGCAACAACTACGTCGTCGTATACCATTTCAGAAGAGGGTAATCCCAACCCCCAACTGGCCGAACTGCTAGCAGCAGTGCGTGTGCTCCAAGATCAAAATTTGGCGCAGCAACAACGGAACGAGGAACACCAGCGTCTTCAAGATGAAGCTCAGACTCGAGAGGCCGAGCTGACAATGCAACTGGAGGAACGAGAGCGTGAACTCAGGCAACAAATGGAAGCCAGGGAGAGGGAGTTGAGACAACAGATCGACCTCCTACGAAACAATGTCACTGGAGCGGAAACTAGCTTATGGGCATGATACAGATAATTATCGTACCCTCCGAATGATCATCGAGAAGTTGATAAAAGGGGGTCTTTTGGGACGGTACGTGCAGGAACAAGGTGGAGGTTACCATGACAAAAGGCCAGACAAGAGGCCAGTTCCTAACAAGCATTCAAGTCGATCTCCGAAGCGTGGACGAGGAAAAGAGAAAGTGCAGGAGAAAGAGTCAGGGGTAGAACATGAAAGGAATGATTGGGGTACAGTGAATACCATTGTAGAACACTTCCTCATCTCGATGATCCTTTAGTCATATCTGTTGTCACTGCTGGTTTTCAAATCGAGCGGGCAATGGTGGACACATGAAGCTCGGCAAATGTACTATTTTGGGAGGTTTTCGAAAAATTGGGTTTACCTAAAGAGGTCATGAGGGAACACCGAGGAGCCCTGCTAGGTTTCTTTGGAGAGTCAGTGGAAATCATAGGATACGTGGACTTGCGCACTACATTCGGAGAAGGTGAGAATGCAAAAACTATAGTGATAAAATACATTATAGTGGATGCACAATCATCCTACGACCTTATCTTAGGAAGACCAGCACTCAACGGTTTGGGAGCAATAATTTCTACAACACACTTGTGCATCAAGTATCCATTGGAAGGAGGTGGAGTTGGAATTGTCAAATCACATCAATCCATTGCTAGAAAATGCTATAAGGATAGTTTGCGAAACAGGAAGACTGAAAGGAGGAAGGTAGTCGATGATCAACGTTGTAATTTTTTGGATCTTGATCCAAGAGATTTCAATAGCGAGGAGGAGGAGTGGCGCCCAAAGCCAGCCGATGAGGTGAAAGAAATTCAGATAGGACCAGAGCAAGGACAAAAAACCAAAGTAGGGACCTCTCTGTCAGGCACAATGGAGGAATAGTTGACGAATACACTCAGAAAAAATTTAGATCTATTTGCATGGTCAGCTAAGGACATGCCAGGAATAGATCCGAATTTCATATGTCACCGTTTGGCTGTCAACTTGGATGCCAAGGTGGTACAACAGCGAAAGCGGAAGATGAGCTTAGAAAAGCAGAAGGCAATAGAAGAAGAGACCCAGAAGCTAGTAAAGGCAAACTTTATCCGTGAGGTGAAATACCCGACCTGGCTGGCAAATGTGGTGATGGTAAAGAAGTCCTCGGGAAAATGGAGAATGTGCACTGATTATACTGATTTGAACAAGGTATGTCCTAAGGATGCCTATCCACTACCTAGCATTGATCAGCTGGTGGATAATGTTTCGGGGTATGGCCTCCTCAGTTTTATGGACGCATACTCGGGTTACAACCAGATACAAATGCATCCGGGGGATGAGGAGAAGACTGCCTTCATGACCGATAGAGCTAATTTTTTCTACAAAGTTATGCCATTCGGTTTAAAAAATGCTGGAGCCACTTATCAGCGATTAATGGATAAAGTTTTCAAGAATGAGATCGGCAAAGCAATTGAAGTATACGTGGATGACATGGTGGTAAAGTCAGCTCGAGAGGAGGATCACCAAGATAGCCTTAGTAAGGTGTTTAGCTTGTTGCGAAAGTATGACATCAAATTAAATCCCGAAAAGTGTTCATTCGGAGTTCAGGCTGGGAAATTTCTGGGTTTCATGCTAACCCGGAGAGGGATAGAGATAAACCCTGAAAAATGTAAGGCTATCATGGATATGAGGAGTCCAACTAATGCGAAGGAGGTACAAAGGTTAACAGGGAGAATCGCTTCATTAACACGGTTCTTATCATGCTCTGCAGATAAAAACTTACCTTTCTTTCAGTTGCTTAGAAAAAATGAAAAGTTTAGCTGGACTGAGGAGTGTGAAGGAGCTTTCCAGAAGCTGAAAGAGTTTTTGACAACTCCCCCCATCCTTGTCAAGCCCAAGTTGGGCACTCCACTGATATTGTATTTGGCCGTATCTGAGAATGCATATAGCTCGGTGCTTGTTCAAGAGGAGGGTAAGGAGCAGAAACCAGTATACTTCACAAGTAAAGTGTTGCATGGGGCTGAGCTACGCTACCAAAAAATTGAGAAGGTTGCTTTGGCTTTGTTCTCATCTGCTAGGAAGCTAAGACCTTATTTCCAGAGTCACACTGTGATAGTTCGATCAGATCAACCAATCAGACAAGTGTTGCAAAAACCGGACTTGGCAGGGAGAATGGTTACTTGGTCGGTGGAATTGTCTAAGTTCGACATCATTTTTGAGCCAAGAGGGGCGATAAAAGCGCAAGTCTTGGCCGACTTCATAGTGGAAATGACCGTAGAAAAGGGAAATCTGATAGCTGCTAGTTGGATTCTATCAGTGGATGGCTCATCCAACTTGAAGAGAAGTGGAGCAGGAGTGACTTTGGAAGGACCAGATGGTGTTTTGATAGAACAATCTTTGAGGTTCAAATTTAAAGCAAGTAATAATCAGTCCGAGTATGAAGCTTTAGTAGCAGGGATGCGATTGGCAGTAGAAATGAGAGTTACGGAGCTTGAAGCCAGAAGTGATTCACAGCTGGTTACTGGACAGGTAACAGGAAGTTTCCAAACAAAGGATCCTCAACTTTTGAAGTACCTTGAAAAGGTGGCCAAGTTGATCAAAAAATTCAAAAGTTTCAAATTATTTCATGTGCCCAGAGATCAGAATAGTAGAGCAGATTTGTTGGCTAGGTTGGCAAGTACTAAACGACCAGGGAATAATAGATCAGTGATTCAAGAAACTTTGGCACGACCCAGTATAGATCAGGAAGAGCTCTTGTTTGTAACAGAGGAGTTGGAGTCTTGGATGGGAGAAATTATCAAATACCTAAGAGATAATGAACTTCCAGAGGAGAAAAATGAGGCCCTAATGATCAAGAAAAAAACAGCAAAGTTTGTTATCATTGCGGACAAGCTTTTTAAAAGAGGTTTCTCCAGCCCACTTCTGAAATGTTTAGCTCCTAGGCAGGCGGAGTATGTGATAGCTGAGGTGCATGAAGGAGCTTGTGGAACTCATATTGGAGGACGAGCTCTTGCATCGAAAGTTCTTCGAGCAGGTTACTACTGGCCGACGACGAAAGAGGATTGTGCTGTTTATGTAAGGAAGTGTGACAAATGTCAGAGGTTCTCAAACCTCCATCAAGCTCCTCCAGAATATCTGAGTTCGGTGGTTTCTCCATGGTCATTTTTCAAATGGGGGTTAGATATTCTAGGCCCATTTCCAGAGGCGCGGGGCCAAGTGAAGTTTCTAGTAGTGGCTGTGGACTATTTTACTAAATGGATAGAGGTAGAGCCTGTGGCCACCATCACAGCGGAGAGGATCAAGAAGTTCTATTGGAAGATTATATGCAGGTTTGGTCTCCCGGCAGTGTTTGTAACTGACAATTGAACCCAATTCGCCAGCTCAAGTGTAGCCGAGTTCTGCAAAGAATGGGGAATACGTCTTAGCTTCACATCAGTGGAACATCCACAGACAAATGGCCAAGCTGAGGCGGCTAACAAGGTGGTCCTGCAAGGTTTGAAGAAGAGATTAGAAGCGGCTAAACGATTATGGGTGGAAGAGCTACCAATGGTTTTGTGGTCTTATCATACTACTCCACACTCTTTAACACAAGAAACCCCATTCAAGATGGTGTATGGGTCTGATGCTATGATTCCAATTGAGATCAATGAACCTAGTGCGAGAGTCATCTTTGCTCATTTGGAAGAAAATTCTATCAACTTGTTGGCCAATTTGGACCTTCAGGAAGAAGTACGAGCTCGAGCTCATGTGAAAGAGGAGGCCTGTAAAAGAAGAGCAGCTAGAAGATATGATTCCAAGGTCAGAAAGAGGGTCATCAAGCAGGGGGACTTAGTGCTAAGGAGGAAACCAGGGGTGCAAACTCCAGGGAAACTTTTTCCACGATGGGAAGGACCATTTAGGGTAAAGGAAGATGTGGGGAAAGGAGCTTATCACTTGGAGCATTTAGACGGTAAGAAAATACCACGAACTTGGAATGCGGCAGACCTCCGTTATTACTTCAGCTAAGGGAGGAAGAACAGCTAGATGAAAGAAAGCGAGCAAGTATCTATTTATATTTTATGTTTGGTTATTTTGAAGTTATATTATGTACTAAGTAATGAAGGCAACTATGCCATGACCTCCTTTCTAAGTTATGTTATGTATTAAGTGACTTAGGCAACTATGCCATGACCTCTTTTCTATGTAATGCTCTCCTTTATATTAATGATATGATAATCAAAGCTGCTTTCTATACTTTGTTTTGAAGTTATTCAACAGATTTTCATTGACGTTTAAATAAGGATGGCCAAACAGAGCCATGCCTTCAAAGACCTAAGCGAGTTTCGGTATAGACCCGACCCTTAGGCAAATTAACGTTATAGGGAAAGATCCGTTAGAGACTTTCCTTGACGTCTCAACAAGGATGGCCGAACAGGGCCATGCCTTCAAAGACCTAAGCGAGTTTCGGTATAGACCCGACCCTTAGGCAAATTAACGTTATAGGGAAAGAACCGTTAGAGACTTTCCTTGACGTCTCAACAAGGATGGCCGAACAGAGCTATACCTTCAATGACCTAAGCGAGTTTCGGTGCAGACCCGACCCTTGGGCAAATTAACGTTATAGGAAAAGATCCGTTAGAGATTTTCCTTGATGTCTCAATAAGGATGGCCGAACTGAGTCATGCCTTCAAAGACCTAAGCGAGTTTCGGTGTAGACCCGACCCTTGGGCAAATTTTCGTTTTAGAGAAAGATCCCTTAGAGACTTTCTTTGACGTCTCCGCAAAGCATAGACTCGCTTGTCCCTTTTCTCAAGCTCCTTAGCAATTCCCTCAAGTTTCTTGTCTTTTTCTTTATTTGATACTTGAAGAGATTCCATTTTAGATTCTAACTTAGAGTACTTCAAATGTGATGCTTGGAGCTCATCCTTAGTAACTTGGAATGACTCACTAAGGGTATCGAAGGCGTCAGTCTTAGTCTGAAGATCATTCTCAGTCTTAGTCAAAGAGCTCCTCAAACTTGTCAACGAGGAGAAGTAGCGAGAGCGCTCCTCCTTGAGATTTTTGCGTGTTTCAGAAGCAAGGGAGGCTGACCATAAACCGTAGGCACTAATAGCATCCAAGGATTGCTCAAAGCCCAGATCCTTAATCAGCTCGACGTCAGAAGTAGTGGTGTAATGCGAAATGACCCCTTCACCTGGAAATTGCACATCCCAAACAGATTGGGATTCACCACCACGATCTTTAAGGGCTAGCTTGGCACGCCAGTTGTTAGCTGGAAGTGTGGAAGTGTCGGTTGGAATAGGAACCCGATGAACGGGTCGTGGACTGACGTGAGGGGTTAGCCGACTTGGAACAGGCACCATAGCTTTCTCATTTCCAGTATGTTTCTTTCTTTTTGGCTTTCTCTTCTGAGGAGTAGAAGGGTCAACATCACTTAGGGAGAGGGTTGCATCTTGGTCTTGGTCTTTGTCTCTCGCATCTACATTTCCTTGTGAGCCTTGCTCATCTTCAACTCGCCTCTGAATTCGAGCACGCTCCTCATCAGTAAAAACCATCTTTGCTGACCCTGCACATAAAAAAAAAAAGAGGTTTGAAGCATTAGCAGTCAATTATTCAAGCACAACACTTAAGTACGAAGATAATTGTCCCGCGTCGTTTTCATACTTAAGTAGCTCGGCTACAGTAACAGTTTGCAGCGTACGTAGCTCGGCAATAGCTCTCTTATCCTCGACCGAGTGAGGCAAACTACCAAGGTCAGGTTTGGTCACCGGTCTCTTGGTCCAATGAAAAGGAAAAAATGGAACTCCGTACTCATCATACCACAAAGCGGAAGTAGGGCTAGGAGCAATACGAATGAAGTCACTTTTAAATTTCTTCGAAGACGAAGTGAGGGGAGTAATGAGCTTGTGTTTAGCTCGGTTGCTCATATAAATCCAGGAATGAGTTTTGCTACTTTTTGCTTGGAAGAAAGAAAAATAAGAATAAGCGGAGAGAGGAAGACCAAAGCTACCACAAAGAATTTCAAAGGCTCTAATAAATCCCCAACAGTTTGGATGTAATTGTGTGGGTGCAACGTTGAGTGTGCAAAGAATCTCGCATTGGAAGTCGTTAAAAGGCATGCGAACTCCCAATTTTGAAAGAACACAATTGTACATATAAGTGAAACAAGCACATTCTCCCTCTAATGGAGAGTCACAAACCGCCTCTCCTTCGTAACAAGGTAGAACATCAAAGAGCGCACGGGTAGGAGTATGACTCAAGTTTTTTAAACACACCAAAGCTAAACTAAAGTTGGAATATTTAGAGGTGGCATCACGAACTTCTTTATGAGCCCAATCTTCTCTATGTAGCTCTATTTGGTGATGATCAGCTTCATCTCCTTCCTCTATATTAGATCCGAGAGACGATGGAGGCGTATATGAGTCGGGAGACTCGACCCTTTGCCTCCCTCTATGAGACATGAGTAGCTTGGATCCACCTCCAACCCTAATAATAAAAAAAAAAGTGAAAATTCTAATAAGTGAAAAAAAAAAAAAAATAGAAGAGGAGGTGATAGCTACGCAAAGCAGAACGAAAATGATGGAAGTAAGGGGATGAGGGCCGAGCTGAGGCAAATTAGTGAAGGGAGGTAGTTTCGGCGAGTTAATCATAACATGGAGTTTGGGTGGTAAAGAATCTTTGTTGTTGTTAACAAGTAGCTATCAACGTTGAAAGACAAATAACATATACATTAGTTTGAGGATGATTCAAAGAGCCAAGCAATATAAAGTGAGGGCTTGAGCTAGCTAATGGAGCTATGGCCTTAAAACAAACTAATGCGGAGACTAAATCCAAAGTGATGAAATTTTTGGAAAGAGCTTAGAATGTTAAATCAAACACCTAATGTACTTTGAGCTCAATCATCCAAGCTTACTTTGAGCTCAACCACCTAAGTTTAAAATTCTAGAGTACCCTTTGGAAAGAAGAGGTGAAAATTTGTTTCCAACAACAAACTAAAATTCTTTAGGTTCAATCATTCAAGCTTATAACCAAAGAAAGAAAAAGTATACTTACCTAGCTTAACAACAAGGGCCGAGCAGATCTGCGAGAGAAAGAAGTGAAGTTGTTGTGGTGCCGAGCAGAGCAGAGAAGTCGACGGTGAGTAAGAGAGAAGGCCGAGCAGAGCATAGAAATTGACAGTGATTGGGAGAGAAGTTGAGGCCGAGCAGTGATAAGGCCGAGTCGTAGAAAAGGCCAAGCTGTGAAACAAAGAGGCGAGTTGCCGAACAAAAATCAAGGCCGAGCAGAGAAGTGGCCGAGCGGGCCGAGCTGATTGAGGCTTAAATTAGTGGCCGAGCTGTAATTGAGTTAAGTACCAATCCAAGAGAACAAAGATATAAGTGGAATCAGGTGGTTGCTTTCTTTGGTTTGTTACATTCAAGTGGCACAGAGATAAATTCAAGTGAAGGTGGGTTCTTAGCTGAAGCATATATATATAAGGTTAACACATGTATGTTAGTTTGAGATGACAAGAGGAAAAACAATGAAAGGTAAAAATTGAGATAAAAACCTGTTTCTTTGGCACTATAGTTTGAAAATTTAAATGACAACTCCTCTGAAGCCCCGATACTCTAAAATTGGTGAAGTATCGTATTGTTTACTGTGAAATTTGGTAAACAACGCTAGTTTGATTATTACAAGAGAGACCAACTAGTAAATCTCGGGACATAGTGCTTTTGTTTATATTTTCAAAGTACATAATATTCATCATTGTTCTTATTGTTGATAAAGTGTTGTTTTATGTTTAAATAACTTGAAATACAAGAAAGAATGTTTATTCAATTGAATAAACAGAATGGGAGAAAAGAGTCGAAATAAGGATTAAATAAGATAGAGATGAAAATACGGTAAATTGCATTCAAATGTAAATGATTACAGAATAAAGTGGTTCACATTACATACATTTTCCTTCGAACACTCGTTTCTCGCTTTGACATGGGTACTTTGAGTTTTTCTGAGGATTTTGTATAATGATTGTGACCCCTTTTTCGATCACATAACTAGGCTATTTATAGACACTAATTCCTAACTGCTAATAACGCCTAAATAACTACAGAGAGGACGCGTGTCTTTGACACATATTTTGAATTTGAATCCTTCCTTATCTTCTGAATTAGCCGTTGTTTCCATCGAAGTCGAAGTAACCATGCTTTCACTTGAATATTTCGCTAAGTCCATAAGTTAACCTTGCACTGCTGGGTACTTCGACCCTACTGAAGCTTCGACCAAATCGAAAGGATCCTGAAAGAAGAAGAATACGCATTTAAATGAAACGTTCAATGATAGAACATTTATTGTGTGTTCATGCATGATTGATCATTAAATTCATTGACTCTGAAAACCAAACATATTTAATGACTATCAGAATAACTATATAATTAAACATAATTATTCTATTCATGCACTTAGAACATATTTTTGCTTAGTGAAAATATGGGCTAACAAATTGCCCCCAAATGCCTGTTTCGATCGAGTGGTCGAATGAGAAAGGAAAAGGCATTTTATAACCACGTGCTTGACACTGTTACCAATGACGGCGCTTATGTCATGTTCAGCAGTAACTGTCACCTTGATTCCCACAATCCATCATTGTTCCTAGGTTTTAGCATAGTGGATGACGTGGCACACGTAGAAGTTAAAGAGAAATTATTTGAATTTCTTTTTGATTTATTTTCTGGGGACAAACATTGTAACATCTCAATTTTAATTAAAAATAATTATTGTGAATATTTGGAAGATATGAGTAAATCAATGAAGAAGGACAACAAGTATACTTGTAACAAAGGGAAATTAGTAAGTAGGAGACTTGAGAAGGGCACTCTTGTAATTAAATACATATATGGGACTTATATATTTGATCATTTGGTAAAGAAAAAAACCAAAAACCTTTTTTGTTCCCTCACCTCTTCTCTCTCGTGGCAGAGGATGGAAACCACAACAACAACAACATTTCCATTACCTAACCCACAAAAATTAGAAACTCTACATGTAAGAAATTCTTGCTCTAAGTGTAACTTTTCAAGCCAAGAACAAACAAGGCAAGGAAATCCATATCCCTTTTTCCCCATAAATCTGTTCGTGAACCCCTTTTTCTCACCCTAATCCTTCAAGTTACTAAATTGATACCAAGAACTTCTTGCATGTGTTGGATTCACTAATTTTAGTGCTTTCAAAGATTGGAGAACCAAGGTAATGTGAGAAATTCACCACTCCTTCCATTCCTTTAACATCTCAAATCTTAAACCATTCTTATAACCTTGCATGTTCATTATCTTTTGTTGAGAGGCTCTGGAGTTTGTAAGGACAGAAACCCATGCTGGTGTGAGAGCGAATCATGGGTGAAAGGCAGCAGGAGCTGCGTTGTGGTTGCTGCTGTACTGAGCAACTCGCCCGGCGAGCGGTTTACTCGCTACAGCGAGTGTAGCAGAATCCTAGGCATCCTGTTCAAGTTGTTCCTCCGGACTTTGGCCACTAGGGGTAAGGAAACCAAGCTCTTTCTATTTTTTTCTTCCTCATTTTGATATTAATCATCCTGTCCTTTTGGGAGTAGATAACCTCATAAGCATTCCTAACTTAGTTTTGATGATTATATGGCAAGTTGGATGGTGTAAACTTGTCTATATGGTTTAAGCTGAAGATTAGAATAAGGGAGAGACAAGTCAGGGCTGGTATAAAAGGTCAAAGGAAATGGATTATGTATTTGGAGTAAGGTTGAAGCTCAAGAGTTATATTCATTAAAGCTTCTGAGTTTACACTCAATTATCAGGTGGGGTTCTCTAGGTTCTTAACCTTAGTTTTTATTTTAGAAAGCTTAGTCCCCCAAAATATGTTATGCATGCAAACATAGGTTTTAGGAATCAAATTAATGATAGAGCAAGAATAAATCCCAATTCTTGCTCCTGTATAATCTAATTTATATTATAAAACATGTTTAAACCAGTTGCATGGTGGCTGTAGGTGTATTTTAAGAAAAATCACATTTTTGCAGAAACAGAACTTTGAACTGTCAAATTCGCCGCAGCGAGTAACTATGCGCCACAGCGAGTGTTGACGTCTGTATAGCTCGCCAGGTGAGTTTTTGACTCGCCAGGGCGAGTGTTATAGGCCTGTCAGCACATAAACTCGCCGTAGCGAGTAGGAGCTCGCCGTAGCGAGTTTAGCAGGACAGAACCTACATATTTTTACCCTTTTAAAATATCAAGCACTCGTTTTATGTCAGAATGCAACTGGGATTTTATGAACAAGTTTAATAGCATAAAATAGAATATATAGTCAGAGAATAACTTGTAAATTTATATTTATCAGTAACATGTTTAAGTTACCCTGGGTGGGATATATTGGTTAGAACTGCTTAACTTACTTAAGAGAAAATTTAATGGCAATTATATGCCGTGATTAAAGAATTCCTCTGAATTCTGATCATTTTATTATGTGAGCCAACGTCGGAATCCGAGCCTCTGTTTCGGTAGTACGCAGAGTCAGGCACCTGAGACCGGCTTGCCTCGGGTGACCTTTGAAGAGTAATCGACAAGATAATAATTATGTGTTACACTTTATTTATTAATGAATAATACGTGAATATGTAAAACAGTTGAACTTAGATTATTACACTATCTAGGTTCCCCCGGCATAGTCGCCTTAGGAGGGTAGTAGGACTCACTGAGGCTTAGTAGTCTCACCCCACTCCAAATCAATTTTTTTAGGTAAACAGGTTACACGGAGCAAGGACCAGGTAGGAGACTGACAGTTGGAGCCGGGCTTGGATTGTCAGACTTGAAGATTTTAGTCTTCTTCTTGTTTTTTAAATAATCTGTTTATCTGTCGTTGTTTCTTTTCCGTTGTATTTTATCAGCTTGATTCGTTGTATTCGTGAAGTTGTTGCAATTCATTTAAAATATTCTGGAATTTTATTGTACTCAGATCCCTTTTATTAATGTCTTGGCTAAATATTCTAGATAATTTAGTTGGGGCGTTATAATTGGTATCAGAGCAGGTCGATCAAGTATCGGACCTTGCCATGAGTCATTCCATTCCTTTCCTAAGTAATACAGACCCTTTGGATCTGGACTGTTTACGCTGAAGCCATCGCATGCTGAGTCTGATCAACTCAGTATTGTGTATGGTAAGCAGGGTATTATGGTTTAGAACTGAAGTGAACTCTGAAACTTTAGCGTTAAGATCGTAGTGTAGATTCAATCGAGGAGCAGTCGTTGAAGGAAATTCTTAAAGGTGAATTTTGGAACGGTGGCAAATGGTGTCACAGGAGTAAGTTGTGTAACACAAGCAAGTGATGCAAAGAATTTATACGTAGTGAACGGGTTAAGACTAGTAGTAAGAAGTAAGACTGAAGATTGTATTGACTCAGCTGACGTGGATGTAAGGATTAAGAATAGTCTGATGAGTGAAGCAATCTGGTGATGCAACAAGTCAGGAGTAGAGTCGAAGCCTGAAGGGATGCAAGTGTATCATTATACTGAAGTGTGTAGTGCACAACAATATTCAACTGACACTGTGTGTCAAGTAAACTTCCTTAACCTAGAAATACCCTCATCCTACCGAGAGCCTAAATTCAGCCAAATTTTTGTCAGAGTAACATCCAGTATAGTAGTAGTAAACCAAAACTCTTTCCTGAATAGATAGTTGTTCAGAGGAAAGCAAGAAATTCATCTGAGTTAGCAAAACTTAGTTAGACCTCATCCATGCCCCATTAATTTTGAGATTCCAACTCGATTAGACTACCCCAAGATTATCAAACCTTAATGTTCTTAAAGGAACGAGTACACTTTTTCTAATAGGAGCCAATATTTAAACTCAGTCACTAGAGATTCAGTTTAAATTAGTCTAGTGATTAGGATCCTTTATTAGCAGTATCATACCTGAGAAAACGCTTTAAGTAGCGCCACTCTTATGTTCCTGAAATTAGTAACCCAGTGTAGTGGACCTGTTAGACATCTCAGCAATAGAAATTCAAGCGAACCATCTAAACTAGAGAAACCCAAATTAAGAAAGCAATCGCATTCCAATATTCTTTTTATATCACCTTAATAGACTATCCTTTAGAATGCTCTCAACTAAGTTACCTTAACCTTTCAACTCGTAACAGTATCCCTACCATGCAAATAGGAGCCAAGTTTTAACTAACGTAACAATTGGAATTTTCTTTTAATCACACCAGTCTTTAGCAGTGAATCCGCAGACCTTTAGAAACTGAACATCGATTAGATTAACAATTAGAAATCGCTTGTAACATTAGGGGTCATCTGAGCTAGTTATAGAACATTATCATTGAAAAGGTTAGAAGCCAATAATAGTACCATGTCACATAAGCATAACCTTGCCACACATTAAATCTGGATTTCTTTCCTTAGCAATACCCGTTATCCGAATAGGTTTACTGAAGGTCGTCAATTAATTACCCAAAGATTAGTAACTCAACATTGCAGACCAATTAGCTACTTCTATAAGAATAGTTGAATCAGAGTACCTGTACCTTAACGTTCTCTTACCGCAAACCTATTAAGTTAACACTTTGATGATACCTTACATGCCATTAAATAGGATTGGCCTGTCACTTTATACTGGTAATTACACCGTACCATCGTAGGTAAGTCTTAATTAGAATGACAGTTAAGAATTACCTTTAGCGCAATCAGTCACCAAAGTCGATTCGTTGAGCCTTATTATTAGATAGTTTAGAGACCGGTAATTCAATTCCATATTAGTTGGACTACACAGTACACGGATTCATACATTAGAACTTATTAGCTATAAATCAGTAATATCAGCTAACCGCACAATGAGAGTTGTCAGTCAGTAATCCTTAGACTATTAATTCAGTATTGTAGACCAACTAGTCACCCAGTTTGAAGATTAGGTTTCAACCGCCATGTTCTAAAATTATCTGGATGCCAACCAGTTATATTACCGCTTAGGATATTACTACTAGAAGCCGACGACATAGAGCCAACATTAGTGCCAGACAGTAGGAGACATGACTCAGTTAGATTGACAAGTAGAAATCCTTATTAGAGGCTTCAGCCACCCAGACCAATCTTTTAGGTATACATGTTAGCTAACCAGACACTAGTAACCAAGTGAGTTTCAGCTCAGGTTAGCCACCTGACACCTCCACATATTCAGACCTTTCAGCTGAGAGACTATTAGAATCAGTAAGACCTACCGGTGAGAACTCGACAGCAAGGAACGTGAGTGAAAATCTAGTTGTCCTAACCTAAGAACTCTAACAACAGAAATAAAATTGTGGAACATTAGCCTGGACCCAATAGGAGACCAATCTTCAATTATCTCTCATTCGTTCTGAATCCTCTTTCTGCTAACTCGTCGGATCAAGCAATTTTCAATTCTACGTTCATAAGTCTTGGAACACCACAGACGTGTATACTCTCTAACTTGTCGGATTATGCCTCAGATGATTAATTTATTTCGTGCTTTAAATACTTGTCAGTCAAGTACCATACACAAATTTAGTTGTGATGCAACTTTCTAAATTCTTTGACGTCAGTCAGTCACACAGATGGTGTAGAACGTCGCTCCTAAGTAACCATATTCTTTGTCTTCAGTAATTCAGTTATGTAGTTAGTAACTCCAACAGGTTCGTGGAAGTCAGCCACTCTCGAGAAGCCGCAGATAAGTTCCGTGCAACTTCTCGCTCGTCAGTTAAGTTGTTAATCAACATCCTTAACTGTCATGATACAATGACTTAATTCAGTATCAGTAAATCGTTAGATATTCGTGCCCTGAAACTTTGGAAATTATTACTCCACCCAGAATTAGTTAACTCTCCTTTTAGAGCCTTATTAGCCAAATCCAGAATTAAGTTCGAATCTAGCCAACGAGTGGAACTAAGATTTATTAGTGAAGTCAGTGTCAAAGATTCAAACCTTTCAGTTCCGTTTCCTGCAATCATGTAGATCAGTGTCTTAACGTTGAGTATCTCTGCCGAACGTCTCGACCTTTCTAACCCATCTTCTGTAATCTTGTGAGACCAAGTGTTAAGCCCGGACATCGAGACTAGAATAACAAACTTCAAGTTTAGTTATCGTCAAGCGATTCAGATAAGAGCAAGTGTTAATTGCTCGTTAGAGTAAGGTACCATTGTTCTTAGAAACCATCTCCTATCCAGAATGATCTGCAGTCAATCTATTAACCATCCCGAGCTAAGCAATTCATTTCGGTTTTAGCATTAGAAGTTAAAACCTCCCAACTATTAACGAGTTATTATCCTTCGTTTAGCCTTTCCCCATCAAGTTAGCTATCAGCCCAACTTCCTACCAAGTACTAAACCACTCGTATCCTATTTCCTCGAAGCTGGACTATTTAAGTAACACGGGTAATGCTAAGGTATACAGGACGTGGCAGGTACTGTAGTATTCGGAAAGTACTATAGCACTTTGAAGTGAGAATAACCATAAGAAGAGAAATTTTTAGAATTTGCCAGAAAGAATTAATACTCGAGCTTATACCCTTCAGTTAACTATTTAACGTCACCGTTGCCTCAAACCTTAGCGTGTACCCAACCAGGCCAGATACCGATATACCAAGATAGTGAAGTATTGCAGTTAATACCGGCGGTAATAGAAGAAGTTTAGTCGTAATAGAAGAAGTAGAGGTGCATAAGACAAGCTGATGTACGAATGTGTTCATGAATTATAAGACTAGGTGGTTGTGACGCTGTCAGATGGTGATAGCAAGAATTTGAATCAGAGTACGCAGCACGAAACCAATTGTGAATGCAAGTATAATCGTTAACCAATTAACCCTAAGAGGGGAAAGTTTTATTCCAAGGGATTAAATGTAACTGATCGAAGGATGAGTGAAGTATAGTTTTGGATGCGAATATAGACGATTGACCCCGATGGAGAATGAAGAAGTTTTGAATTTCGAGGACGAAATTCTTTAAGGGGGGTAGATTGTAACATCTCAATTTTAATTAAAAATAATTATTGTGAATATTTGGAAGATATGAGTAAATCAATGAAGAAGGACAACAAGTATACTTGTAACAAAGGGAAATTAGTAAGTAGGAGACTTGAGAAGGGCACTCTTGTAATTAAATACATATATGGGACTTATATATTTGATCATTTGGTAAAGAAAAAAACCAAAAACCTTTTTTGTTCCCTCACCTCTTCTCTCTCGTGGCAGAGGATGGAAACCACAACAACAACAACATTTCCATTACCTAACCCACAAAAATTAGAAACTCTACATGTAAGAAATTCTTGCTCTAAGTGTAACTTTTCAAGCCAAGAACAAACAAGGCAAGGAAATCCATATCCCTTTTTCCCCATAAATCTGTTCGTGAACCCCTTTTTCTCACCCTAATCCTTCAAGTTACTAAATTGATACCAAGAACTTCTTGCATGTGTTGGATTCACTAATTTTAGTGCTTTCAAAGATTGGAGAACCAAGGTAATGTGAGAAATTCACCACTCCTTCCATTCCTTTAACATCTCAAATCTTAAACCATTCTTATAACCTTGCATGTTCATTATCTTTTGTTGAGAGGCTCTGGAGTTTGTAAGGACAGAAACCCATGCTGGTGTGAGAGCGAATCATGGGTGAAAGGCAGCAGGAGCTGCGTTGTGGTTGCTGCTGTACTGAGCAACTCGCCCGGCGAGCGGTTTACTCGCTACAGCGAGTGTAGCAGAATCCTAGGCATCCTGTTCAAGTTGTTCCTCCGGACTTTGGCCACTAGGGGTAAGGAAACCAAGCTCTTTCTATTTTTTTCTTCCTCATTTTGATATTAATCATCCTGTCCTTTTGGGAGTAGATAACCTCATAAGCATTCCTAACTTAGTTTTGATGATTATATGGCAAGTTGGATGGTGTAAACTTGTCTATATGGTTTAAGCTGAAGATTAGAATAAGGGAGAGACAAGTCAGGGCTGGTATAAAAGGTCAAAGGAAATGGATTATGTATTTGGAGTAAGGTTGAAGCTCAAGAGTTATATTCATTAAAGCTTCTGAGTTTACACTCAATTATCAGGTGGGGTTCTCTAGGTTCTTAACCTTAGTTTTTATTTTAGAAAGCTTAGTCCCCCAAAATATGTTATGCATGCAAACATAGGTTTTAGGAATCAAATTAATGATAGAGCAAGAATAAATCCCAATTCTTGCTCCTGTATAATCTAATTTATATTATAAAACATGTTTAAACCAGTTGCATGGTGGCTGTAGGTGTATTTTAAGAAAAATCACATTTTTGCAGAAACAGAACTTTGAACTGTCAAATTCGCCGCAGCGAGTAACTATGCGCCACAGCGAGTGTTGACGTCTGTATAGCTCGCCAGGTGAGTTTTTGACTCGCCAGGGCGAGTGTTACAGGCCTGTCAGCACATAAACTCGCCGTAGCGAGTAGGAGCTCGCCGTAGCGAGTTTAGCAGGACAGAACCTACATATTTTTACCCTTTTAAAATATCAAGCACTCGTTTTATGTCAGAATGCAACTGGGATTTTATGAACAAGTTTAATAGCATAAAATAGAATATATAGTCAGAGAATAACTTGTAAATTTATATTTATCAGTAACATGTTTAAGTTACCCTGGGTGGGATATATTGGTTAGAACTGCTTAACTTACTTAAGAGAAAATTTAATGGCAATTATATGCCGTGATTAAAGAATTCCTCTGAATTCTGATCATTTTATTATGTGAGCCAACGTCGGAATCCGAGCCTCTGTTTCGGTAGTACGCAGAGTCAGGCACCTGAGACCGGCTTGCCTCGGGTGACCTTTGAAGAGTAATCGACAAGATAATAATTCTGTGTTACACTTTATTTATTAATGAATAATACGTGAATATGTAAAACAGTTGAACTTAGATTATTACACTATCTAGGTTCCCCCGGCGTAGTCGCCTTAGGAGGGTAGTAGGACTCACTGAGGCTTAGTAGTCTCACCCTACTCCAAATCAATTTTTTTAGGTAAACAGGTTACACGGAGCAAGGACCAGGTAGGAGACTGACAGTTGGAGCCGGGCTTGGATTGTCAGACTTGAAGATTTTAGTCTTCTTCTTGTTTCTTAAATAATCTGTTTATCTGTCGTTGTTTCTTTTCCGTTGTATTTTATCAGCTTGATTCGTTGTATTCGTGAAGTTGTTGCAATTCATTTAAAATATTCTGGAATTTTATTGTACTCAGATCCCTTTTATTAATGTCTTGGCTAAATATTCTAGATAATTTAGCTGGGGCGTTATAAACACGTTTCCCTATAAATAGAAACAAAAGACCAAAGGAACACTTTTTACCAACTTCCCAAGTTCAGAGCTTTTTACGAACTTCACTGTTCATCTTCTTCCTTTCTGCAAATCAAGCTTTGATTCTCAGCGCATTTGTAATTCTAAACCGTACAAACCCTTGTAATTCTACACAAGATTCCGCTCAGATTCACCCTTAATTTGATCCTAAGCAACTCATTTTCCAGATTTCATATCAAAACCCTTTCCGTTCTTAGGTTTTCTGCAAATTCCTGCGTACTGTTCATCAATGGCGTCTAATTTGGATTTTGATATACCCACTGCTGGTAAATGGAAGGATCTTCGTATCCTTGAAGATGGAGAGGAAGTGGTTCCAGAGCCTTCTGGAACTGAGGCGGAAAGGAAGATCTGGAATAACCAACTCATGATTCCATTCTCCATAAAGAAGGATGATCATGCCTTCTGTGGACCTAATCCAACACGATCTGAAGTTCTAGCAAAGGAGGTAAATGATCTTTTCCCTTTGCATGTCACTTGTGGCCCTAGGATCTTCGACTCTAGTCCCTATAATTTTGGGTATTTGAAAAATGCCCTTAAGATTTTTAGAGCTGCCCCCTATACTGCGCATAAGGATTATATTCCCTGGTTAGATAGGGTCGAAAAAGACTTTAAGGATTCCTGGAAAAGTTATGGGATTTATGAACTTATCCAGTTTAGTCGAACTGGTCCTAAGTACAAACCAGAACTCCTTGTAGCAGCCCTTCATTTCTATGAAAAGTCCACAAATACCTTTCAGTTTAAGTGTGGCATGTTGACTCCTACCCTCTTAGATATAGCTGCTGTCACAGGCCTTAGGCCTATTGGTGATCAATTCGACCTAACCAAGACTGACGATAAAATCGAAGTCAATTTTAAGGAAGCCACGTTTTCTAAGTACATAGCAGGGAACATGGGAAAAGCGGGAGAGGAAGTGTCACATGAGGAGCATGTGGCCTTTTTAACATTGTGGTTGTCCCACTTTGTATTCTGCTCGAAGTCTCTTCAAGTAGCGCGCATGTACATCCCCATAGCACAACAGATCAATGAAGGGAGGCTCTTCAGCTTAGGGCGTTTGTTATTGGCATGTTTGTATGAAGCCATGGGAAATGTCAGTGACTCTATCAAGGCATCGAAGGATGGATCAAAGGTTTCAATAGCTGAACCCATGTGGCTGTTACAGCTTTGGCTAAACGCCACTTTCGAGACGGAATTGGGGTTGATTGTGCCTTCTGACTATCAACAAGAAATAGATGACCGGGAGATCGAAGGGCAGAGATTGGTTAGGTTGGCCCCTAGATCCCTGGATCAAGATACAAGGAGACTCTTCATGAAGCAGATGAAGATGTTTTTAAATTTTGACAAGTTTCTTCCACGCCATGCTCCTTTTGTTGAGCGCAAGTATGGTGCCGCGTGGTTTGTTGAAGATTTCCCTGCATTCAACCCATATAATGAAGACGAAGTTAATGAGATTTGGAGGGCTTATTTAGAGCAAACTGTGCTCTCTTGTAGAATTGGGTCGAACGCGAACCAATATGGGCTAGTTGGATATCTGCCCAATTGTGTGGCTAGACAATTTGGCATGTCTCAGATCAGGCCAAAGAGCTTTTTCGAAAGCCTTGATAAAATGGTGTTGGGCACTGGTATAACTGAGAAGACCTTCAGGAAGTACATGAGGATGCTGGAGAAATATGAGTTTAACTTCAAACCCTTCGAGTACAAGCCTTCCTTCTACTGTACTGATGGCTTCAGCAAATGGTAGAGTGACCATTACACCAAGCATTCGATTGGCAATGCAGAGCAATTGTTGGGGATGGTGGAGAGTGGCTTCATAGTGCCATCTCTTGGAAAGACGATCAGTGTCTTAGGTCGAGGTAAAAACTTGATCTCTTATGTTTTATCTATTTTCACATGATCTATAACTTCAAATCTTTCATATTTACTAACACAATTCATTTCAGGCAAAGGCATAAAGAAGGATGGTGGGTCATCAAAGACTTCAACTGAAGTAAAGAAAACCACTGGGGTGAAAATTAAATCAGAGGTCGAAACCTCTAAAGCAAAGGTAACTTAGCCTTACAATTTTGTTTTCTCCTTTCCCTTTGAATATATAATTTTAAGCTTTGGTCATTTGTGTTTTCAGAGTGGAAAAGGTAAGAGCAGCACTGAGACGGTATCTGCTAGCTCGAAGAAAACCAAGGACACTATCGTGTTAGATGCAGAGGTAAGGATCAAACTTTTTACACCAAATACTTTAATTTTTGTCAAAATAGTGTATTTTAGATAAATTTCGACATTATTTACTTTCATTATTTCAGGATGAAGAAGAGCAAGAAGTTCCTTTAGCCAGGAAGAGGAAACAACCTTTGACTTCAACCTCACAACCTAGTGGAGGGGGACCATCTACACAAGAGGTCGAGGGGGATGAGGCTACAAAAGCCAAGAAAAAGAAAAAGAAAAAGGTCGAAGAACCCAAGAGTCAGCTAACCCCATCAAAGGATCAAGGGGGTGAAAGGAGAAAGAAAAAGAAGCATGAAGAAAAAAAGGCTGAAATTGCTGTGAAAGTCAAATCAGCAATCAAGAAGTCTAAGGTCCATAGGGTACTGAAGATTCATGTTTCGAGTGAAAGTGACGGTAATCCATCTCCCCAAAATAAAGCTTCAAAGAAAGATGTGGTCAAACAGGACCAAACTACCAAGACTGCAGAAGAAGAGGTTGATGGGCCACAAGGTAATCCTGCACCACATTCAGGGACCTTGGTCAATGACCAACCAATCACTGATGAGGGGAAGCACGATAATGCGCAACCAAGCGAAAACGCCCCCAATGTTAAGAAGAATGGTAACCCCACTATTGACCCTGAGGTCGAAGGCAAAGAGGTATGTTCCACTTCGTTCTCAATTTCAAATTTTCATAACACCTTTTGATCTTTACTGATTCTATTCGTGTTTATAGGATAAGTCGAAGGAGAGTCCCGTAGAAAACAAAGAGGACGATAATAATCAGGGTTCCTTGCACGATGATAAGGTCGAATCAGGGCCATTCAACAAAGGCCAAGTAGGAGGAGGCTCAAGAACCAATGTGGAAAAGGATGGTACCCAAGTTCAACCCAACACTTCAAGCATCAAGTATTCAATGCCCAACATTTCTACACATTCAGGCCAAGCTAGCTCGACTCAAGACTCTCACCACGATTCTGATGCTATGCCTGAAGCTGAAGTTGGTGGTTCAGGGATTATCTCCGTTTCTTCGACCTCAAGGCTTTCTGCAAGTCTTGGAGTGCAGGAGGGAGAATTCACCCATATGCAAAAGTCTGACCCTGCAGGCACTCTTAAACTTCTGCTTTCCAAGAGACAACATCCAGGCGCCACTTTGAGCGAACATACCACTACTGATTCTGCGCCCTCAAATGCTGACATTGATTCAATGGTGCGCCAGGACTCCTTGCTGCTAAAGCTTACAACGAACTTTGTCCTCAGGGATGTATTGAAGCAAATTGAAGAAAACCCAGCCTGCGCTTATAGCCACTTGGCTTTCTTGAAGAAATTACATAACCCAAGGACTGATGAGGAGACTCTTGGCAAAGTTATCCAACTCAGTTCGATTGTGGACCAGTACGCAAAGGCAGTGCAGAGGCGGCTTGACAATGATACAAGACTTGTTACCCAACAACAGGCTCAAGCTATGTTCTTTGAGAAAGCTCAAAAAGCCCAAGCTGAAGTGGAAAGACTATCTTCTCAAATGATCGAGGGAAATGTAGAGCTGAAAGAATGTGATGACAATATTGCCCACTACAAAGATCAAATCAAACTCTTAGAGGAACAAATTGTCAGTTACAGGCGCCAGATCATTGAGGAAGAAACCAAGAGAGCTCGAATTGAGAAAGAGGCTAAAGCTTCGACCCAAGAGCAGATTGATGCCCATGGGAGAGAAGGGCTTCAAGCTTTTGGCTCAGCAGAGGTTGTTGGCGAAGAAATCAAGTCTTTGGAGAGTTCGAACCTTGTAGTTGAGAAAGAGTTGGCTACCCTCAAGAAGATCTATGCTGATTGCACCAAGAACTTATAATTTTCTTTAGTTTATTTTATTTGTTGTCCTTTCAAACAATTCTTGGATCTTGTAATTTCTGAACAAAGTCCATGTTTTATGGCAATTTACAATTACCATTTTGTTTCATATGTTTAAGTATTATTCTGCATTTATTCTTACTTCGAGTAAAGTAGGTTTATATTTTTTCAAATACTTTCCATTAATACCCAAAGTACGTTTTTTCAGGAGTTAACTCCTCAATTTCATATGCGCCATTAGAATAAACTTGAACAATTTTTTATCCATAGGCAAAATAACTTTCCAAACTAATTCCCCTATGTTAAAAGACTTAGACTTAACCTTTTTGTTATATGCTTTAGCAACTCTTTCTTTTTGTTTTGTTAAAACTTCTAAAGCACTAAGCCTTTCTTCATCTAAATCAACTAACTCATCTGACATCATTTGGTAATAATGGTCTAGAGGTATTTCCATTTGTCTTTGTACCCTTGCTGATTGCAAATGTATTTCGACTGGTAATACTGCATCATGACCATAAGTTAGTCGAAATGGGGTAGTGTTAGTTGACTCTTTAGGAGAATTTCTGCAAGCCCATAACACTTGGTCTAAGGTTTTATGCCAATTTCTTGGCTTCTGGGCTATGTGTTTCTTTATCAAATTTATAATAATTTTATTGGCTGCTTCGACCTGACCATTTGCTTGTGCATAATATGGTGTTGAAGTTAGCAGTCTAAAGCCACTTTCTTAGGCAAATTCCTGCATCTTTCGTCCAGTAAAAACTGAACCTTGATCAGTAGTGATTGTTTCAGGAATTCCAAACCTATAGATTATGTAATTTTGTATGAAATTGATTACTGCCTCTTGATCAACATTTGGTAAAGGAATTGCCTCTATCCATTTTGTGAAATAATCTATTCCAACTAAGATATAACGTTGATTTTTTGATGAAGCAGGTTTAATTTCACCAATAAGGTCTAGAGCCCAACCCCTAAAGGGCCATGGTTTTACTATCGAGTGGAGTTCACTTGCAGGCACATGTTGGATGCCTGAATGCCTTTGGCATTCTTGACAACCCTTAGCAAATTCTATACAGTCTTTCAACATAGAGGGCCAATATAAACCTTGTCGAAACAAGAGCCATTTCATTTTATGTCCTGCTTGATGAGAACCACAGGTACCACTATGAACATCAGAGATTGCTATATATGCTTCTGCTTCATTAAGGCATTTTAACAAAATTCCTTCAGAAGTTTTTTTGAAAAGATCATTCTCAAAACTTATATAGCTTAAAGCCCTATATTTTACCTTTCGATCCACATTTCCTGTTGGATTGTTAAGGTAATCTACTATAGGCTTTCTCCAATCATTATCTGACAAATTGTCAATGGCAAAAATTTGAAAATTTTCTAGGGGATTTTCTATTTCACCATTTATTTGTGGTATAGCATCTGCCCCCACAAGTTTTGGCATTGACAATTGCTCAGATATTGGTTCCTGTAAAACCATTTTTTCTTTTATTTCGATCAATTGTGTCAACTTTTCTTTTGACATTTTATATCCTGAAGCAATTTGAGCTAAGTCATTTGCTTCTTGATTTTCTAATCGAGGTACATGTTCAATGTCTACATGATCGAAACAATCTAACAAAGAACTAGCTATAGAAAAGTATTTTGTTAAGTGCTCTTTTACACATTTATATTCTTGTGTTAATTGTTTCAATACTAATTCGGAATCACCTCTTATTTTAATGCTCTTTGCCCCCAAGTCTTTTAGTATTTCTAAACCTGTAATTAAGGCTTCATACTCAGCTTCATTATTAGAGCAAAGTCCATTTATTTTGTACTTGAATTTAGTTGGAACTTGAGTAGGAGATATAATCAATATTCCAATTCCTGTTCCATATTTATGTTTGGACCCATCAAAATAAAGGATCCATGGCTGGATCTCCACATAATCCTGTGGCATTTCGACCAAAGAATGATCTACTATGAAATCAGCCACGATTTGACCTTTAACGGCCTTCAAAGGTTTATAAGTCAATGAGTATTCAGTTAATGCTAATGCCCATTTTCCAATTCTACTATGTAATATAGGTTTAGTTAGCATATGTTTAATAACATCAAAATGGGAATAGACATAGATATCAACAGGCTTTATATAATGCTTAAGTTTTGTACAAGAGAAATACAAACAAAGACAAAGTTTTTCTATGGCAGTATATCTAGTTTCTGCGTCATTTAAAACTCTACTAAGGTAATAAACTGCATTTTCTATGCCATTATCATCTTCTTGAGCCAACATGCTTCCTATTGTCTTATCAGACGTAGCAATATACAACTTCATAGCTTTATTCCTACTAGGAGGCATTAGAACTGGAGGCTTTATTAAGTATTCTTTAATGTCATCAAAAGCCTTTTGATGCTCTTCATTCCATTTAAATGGATCATCTTTCTTGAGTCGAAGTAGTGGTGAGAAAGCTTGAGCCTTTCCACTTAGATTCGAAATAAATCTTCTCAAGAAGTTGATTTTTCCCAGCAGAGATTGGAGTTGTTTTTTGGTCGAAGGAGGCTTGGTCTCTAAGATAGCCTTTGTCTTGTTTTGGTTTATTTCGATGCCTTTTTTATGCACCACAAAACCAAGGAAATCACCTGCATGCACACAAAAAGCACATTTTAATGGATTCATTTTTAATCCATGTTTCCTCATTCTTTCAAAAGATTGCCTAAGATATAGCAAATGGTTATCTTCAGAAGAGGATTTGATGATGATATCATCAATATATACTTGCATGAATGTATCTATAAAATCATGAAACATGGAATTCATTGCCCTTTGATAAGTGGCACCAGCATTTTTTAAGCCAAAGGGCATAACAACCCATTCATAAGTGCCTAAAGCACCAGGGCACCTAAATGCTGTTTTAGATACATCTTCCTCAGCAATAAATATTTGGTTATAACCAGAGTAACCATCTAGCATGCTCAAGAACTCGAAGCCTGCTGCTGAATCCACTAACATTTCTGCCACAGGCATGGCATACTCATCTTTAGGTGTAGCATTATTTAAGTCTCTAAAATCTATACATACCCTAAGTGTACCATTCTTTTTAATGACAGGAACTATATTTGCTAACCATTCTACATACCTGGCAGCTCTGATGAATTTACTCTTCAGCAGCCTTTCGATTTCTTCTTTGATCTTGGACATAATCTCTGGTGCAAACCTTCTTGGTAATTGTTTTACTGGTTTTTTGCCTGCCTTGATTGGTAGCTTTAGTTCGACCATTTCTCTACTGAGTCCAGGCATTTCATTATAATCCCAGGCAAAACAATCATTAAATTCCTTGAGAAGTAGTACCAATTTTCCTTTCAAATCAGGACTAATATTAGCACTAATGTATGTTGGCCTTTTTACCGAGTCATTTCCAATGTCAATTTCCTCCAAAGGGTCTTGAGCTTGCATCTTAGGAGTTTCATCGAGTGGATCCTTTTCGAATCCCAAAGGTTCCTCATCATAGATGCAATCAAGCCTTCGTGCTTGTGGCATAGAAATGCCATCACTTTCGACCTTGGCTTCTGTAGCTATATTTTTATGAACATCAGCTTCCAAAGCCGTATTTAACTTAGTTTCGGCCATATAAGTCGTAATCCTGGCCCATGCACTGGACTCAGTCATCATAATCTTCATAAACATTCCACCCAGATGGTGGTATAACTCCATCTTCTGAGGACACAACATATATTTCCTCTATTTCCCATATGAAGCCCTGGGTTGGGTGGAGTTTGACAGAATGTATCACATTATCTGAAGGTGTGAAAGCATTCTCTCTATCATAACATGGCGCAATGTTCGCCAAATTTTTGTCAAAGGTTTGTTGATTTATGGTGTCTACCTCTGACATATAGAAGCTCTGATCAGCTTCTATATTTTCCACGCAGCCATCCTCCCTCCAAAGTATCAACTTCTGGTGAAGGGTCGAAGGAACAACTCCTACTCCATGAATCCACTCTCGCCCCAATAGTAAGTTGAAGTTTGCCTTGGATTCAACCACTAGGAATAGAGTTGGTCGAACTATGCTGTCCACAGCAACATCCACTTGAATTGCCCCCCTTGAATGTCCTGTTTTGCCTTCATAATTTGACAAAACAATGTTATGGGCTGACAAATCACAGTCATATTTGTCAATCTTGGGTAACATAGATAGAGGCATTAGATTCACAGCGGCTCCTCCATCTACCAGCACTTTGTTAACTCCAACTCCTTCAACTTTTGCTCTGATGAAGAGGGGTTTGAGGTGATTTTTAATGCCTAAGTCTGGCCTTTCGAATGTAGCCTGTTGCTCTTCGACGCAGCCATTATTCATGACATAGTAGCAAATTGGCTTGGGGTCAGCCATTTCTAACTGGTCGAAATCAGTTTCGAGCTCAGTTATCTCTGTTTGCACATCATACTCTGATGGTAATATGGAAACCACACATATTACATCAAAATCTGGCTCAGAGTCCAGCAGATCATCATCTTCCATTTTGTTTTCTTCTATACGAGGAAGGATCCTTTCTTTTGCTGGCCTTCTAGCCACTTCTTTATATTGGCCTGTTTGAAGATTAGTTGCAGCCAATTTCTTCTGGCGTTGGAATCTACGCCACTGAGTTCTTGTCATTGGATGTTTACCCTTATAATTATTCCTGTAAGAGTATTTGTTAACATCCTCTGAGTAGCTTAGTTTGGTGCCACTCGAGCCACCAACTTCCATTGCACCCTTGTTGAACTTTATGGTTCATTGGTGCATCCAGCGTTCTATAGGAATCGAACCCGAAGGAAGGAAAGTGGGCCTTCGGTCTATCTGGACCATATTATTTGGTCGAGTTAGAATGCCCTTTCCTTTGTCACGAGGCGGTTTTGGGTTTGCCCCCTGCCTATTTGCCACTGGTTGGAACTTCATGAGGCCTGCAGTAGCCTCCTTATCGCAAACAGCACTGCAACGAGCACAAAGCATCACTCCTTTGTTCTCCAGCTTGCATCTGTTCAGAAAATTAATCAAGTCCTCTTCAGCTCGAGGATACACTACCTTCATTTTTTCAAAGTATTCCTCTTCAGGGATTTTTTCCACTTGCACCTCTGAAACCTCCATGGCTTCGACCATCATAATAGCTTGTGGTTCAGCATAGAGGGTATCAGCATTCTGTGAAGACTCTGGGTCTGCTTTTGCAGCTTTGGGTTTTTCACCAAATTTAAGTCTTCCTTCGTTCAAAGCCTTTTGAACCAAGTCCCTGAAAAGCACACATTGTGAGGTTCTATGTCCAAGAAAATTATGATACTTACAATAACCTCTTTTCTTTCTCATATCCAATGGAGGTATTTTAACATCTTTTGGAACCACTATTTGGCCATCAGTAACCAACAAATCAAAGATTTCATCACATTTTGTTATATCAAAAGTATAAGTCTTTGAAACATATTTATCATTTTTTGGTTCAACAGGGTTTTTTCCATTTGAAGGCTTTAAAAGTTTGCAAGTATAAGGGGGACCAGGTTTTAATTCTGCTAGGTCTATTTCCCCTTGTTCAACATTTTCATAAGATATATCATATTCTTGGTCGCTATCATGTGTTTCTACATAAGCAACTTTTTTCTTTTTATGATATTTTGAATTTCTAGCCTTTTCTGCTCTCAGGCGTTCGACCTGTCGAACCCTATCAGCCAATTGGGCCATATCCCTTAGATGTTGAGTATCTAACTTCTTTCTGATCGAATAGTCTAGGCCACCAGCAGCCATTTCGACCAATTCATGTTCAGGCACTTGAGTAAAACACCTAGCCTTAAGTAAACGAAATCTATTTAAATAATCATCTATAGACTCAGAAGTTTTGCGCCTAACACTTGCTAATTCTTTGAGACTTATCTTAGACTGTCCCATGTAGAATTGCTCATGGAAAACTCTCTCTAATTGGTTCTAATTGAAAATTGAATGTGGAGGGAGAGTGGTAAACCATGTAAAAGCATTTTTTGTTAGAAAATTTGGGAAATACTTCATTCTCAAATTCTCATTATTCGCCAGATCTCCTGCCTCAGTTAAATATCTTGCTATGTGCTCAACAGTAGATTCACTAGTATCACCAGCAAATTTAGTAAATTTTGGGATTTTCCAACCCCTTGGCAATTATGTTTGAAGCACATATTCTGATAAGGCAGAAACAAAATGAGGCCTATGTATGCCTATGTTTAAACCATTTTGTGCCAGGATGGTTTCGACCAAATTGGCTATATTATTTTGCCCAGCAAAATTATTGTTCTGGACATTTCTAACTACATCATCCGCATTTTGGTTCTTATTCACCAACACAATTCCAGGATTTTGTTCGACCTGGGGGAAAGCCTGTTGCTGTGCCTGAATTTGCACCTGCGGTTCGACCACTGGCACTGGTTGTTGGACTTGGTTTATGTGGTTTACAACATTATTTGGGGCAGGCATAATGGCATTATTTGGTGCTTGTGCAACTTGCAAAGGCACCACATTCTGAATTTGGGGAACTTGTTGATTATGGGCTTGAGGAGCCCCAAAGAAATCAGCAATTCTTCCCATTTGATTAGCCAACAATTGATAACTTTGGTTTGTATTTTGAATTAATGGATTAAATACTGTACCAATTTGTTGTGTTAACATATTTACCATGTCATGATTACTCTCATCCATTTGTTGTCTTAAAGCATTCAAGGCATTGTTGGTTAATGAGGGATTGCCATTTCGAGTAGCAGAACCAGAAACTATCTGATTATTAGGCACAAATACGCCTGGTGCTGACTCTGTGAACAATGATGCACTTGTTTGCAAACCCTGCATCATGCTTGTAGGCATACCATAGGGGTAATTCCTACTGGAACCTTGACCTATATATTGGGAAAAAGGTAATGCAAAAGTGGACGAGCCAGCGCCACCCCAATTAACATCTGACCTATTTGGAGAAAAATTCCTCTCCATGGCATGAGAGAAAGTCAAAATGGGTTATGTAGTGGTCGAAGGCACCACTATAGACGTTGGCATTGTCATTGTGGCACTCACCACAGAAGACGTTGGGGCAGAAACTGTTGCCCCACTAGCGTTGGGCGTAATCTCAGTGATTACAGGAGAGACTATTGCCTCTGAAACACTCGAAGCGGTTGCAGGATTTGAACCGCTATTGCTATTGTTTCCGTTTGCAACATCCATGTTTTGTCTTGGGTTACTTCTGAGTGGTGGTCTAACCATTTCAGGGAGTGACTTCCCGTTTCTAAGAAGCATACACTACACACAAAACTTTTTGGAAACAATTTAAAAATGCAGAACAAATTAAATATACAAACTTTGAAGAAATTTAAACGTAAAGCACACAGTCCCACTTGGCGTGCCAATTTGTTTACTGTGAAATTTGGTAAACAACGCTAGTTTGATTATTACAAGAGAGACCAACTAGTAAATCTCGGGACATAGTGCTTTTGTTTATATTTTTAAAGTACATAATATTCATCATTGTTCTTATTGTTGATAAAGTGTTGTTTTATGTTTAAATAACTTGAAATACAAGAAAGAATGTTTATTCAATTGAATAAACAGAATGGGAGAAAAGAGTCGAAATAAGGATTAAATAAGATAGAGATGAAAATACTGTAAATTGCATTCAAATGTAAATGATTACAGAATAAAGTGGTTCACATTACATACATTTTCCTTCGAACACTCGTTTCTCGCTTTGACATGGGTACTTTGAGTTTTTCTGAGGATTTTGTATAATGATTGTGACCCCTTTTTCGATCACATAACTAGGCTATTTATAGACACTAATTCTTAACTGCTAATAACGCCTAAATAACTACAGAGAGGACGCGTGTCTTTGACACATATTTTGAATTTGAATCCTTCCTTATCTTCTGAATTAGCCGTTGTTTCCATCGAAGTCGAAGTAACCATGCTTTCACTTGAATATTTCGCTAAGTCCATAAGTTAACCTTGCACTGCTGGGTACTTCGACCCTACTGAAGCTTCGACCAAATCGAAAGGATCCTGAAAGAAGAAGAATACGCATTTAAATGAAACGTTCAATGATAGAACATTTATTGTGTGTTCATGCATGATTGATCATTAAATTCATTGGCTCTGAAAACCAAACATATTTAATGACTATCAGAATAACTATATAATTAAACTTAATTATTCTATTCATGCACTTAGAACATATTTTTGCTTAGTGAAAATATGGGCTAACACGTATCCGATATGCACTTGATACCGATACTCTTCTGATACATCCCGATACTCGTACCGGAAGAGTATCGGTTAAATCTTTATTTTTAAATAAAAAAATAATATCCGATTGAATCTGTGTTTCCTAGTGAATGTCAAACTATTATGTTGTTACACAGGTAACTAACAATGTCTTTTTTTGGATAGTACTAATGATGTTGTATAATACTTAACTTAAGATGTATAACTTAAAATGTACTGGTGATCATTATTTTTTAGGACAATATTAATGAAACACAAATATTTAACTTAGTATTAATGATTTTAATTTATTATAATTAGTATTTTTTGTCTGATATTGCTACAAGATGAACTTGTTGAAGATGCTTGATGTCATGACTATTATATGTTTTTTGAGCTATTATATGTCTTTAGTTAGGACTGATGAACCCTTGTATGTTGAGCCTCAAACTGTTTTGCTCTTGTGCAAGCTAATAATTATAATAATTTTTGTCTTTCAAAAAAAATATATCATTATTAATATTATTATGTATTTATATATTTAATTTTAAAATTAATTTTTAAATAACGTATCGCACCAGTATCGGATATGAATTTTTTAAAATTTTTACGTATCGGCGTATCGATATCGTATCGTATCCGTATCGTGTCGCGTATTGGGGATTCATAGGACAACTCCTTTCCTCTTCATATTGTTAAAGTGGCCGAACTGTTATGGTTTTATTTTGAGATAAAGCAAACACATTAGATGTTTTATTTTATTAGGAGCTAGGAACAAACTCATTACATTTTATGGAGGAGGAGAGCAAGAGTGAGTGAATTTCTTTCTCTCTTGGTGTTGTACCTACGTATACTGTGTTATTAGGTAGCTTAGTAGTAACTTATTTCAACTTTGAGTGTCATATCTTGTTTTGTGCTGTCGTGAGATCATTGGAGGATAATAGAAATTGCTTAGCTTAAATAATTAGTAAAGTGAGGGGAAGAAATAAAGTGGCCGAGCTGGTGTTCAATGATACATTGTGTATAAGCAGACACAAGGAAAACTATATGGATGACTTTTATTTATTATAGTTTTTTTAAAGTTGCCGAGCTGAATACTAGCTGTAATTGAGTTAATATATGTCATGGGTGACATGTTAAATTACACGGGTAAAGTTTTATACGCTCGTGTGCATACCGATGTCATTTACCAATGGCATTAGCTGATAAAATTGTGGACATATGCCTGCAAGTAATAATATATGATCTTTACAAGAATCAGAGTCGGCCAACGTCCGTTGTACGGTGCTCTGCCCCTAGTAACGGTGGAATGAGAGGGGGTTGTGTACCTGTTTACACTCCGACGCTCAAGTTAGTAAGTGTGGAATGTAGGTTTTCAGAGAGAGTAGAATGTACCTGAGCTCCTTCAAATGAGGAGTATATATAGCCCCCAGCGCTGGGCTAAGGCCAATGATGGCAATAAATGCCCATCAATTGGCTGCCGGAAAACGGCTGAAAAGCCATGATGAGCCTTAAATGCTCTTCATTCCGGTGTCGGCCGTTACGATACGCTGGGTATCGCTGACCGCTGGAATGCTCGCAAGTCTCAGGTGCTCGAAGGGGAATGCGCAATGCTCGAGCCTTATTGGGCTTTAGGCCCAGTCCAGAACAGGAGCCCCCCAAGTCATTATGCTCGAATGCGAGTGTGATGACTTAGTGTCGAGCACATGTCTTAGGTGACTTTAGACTTTATCTATATCGATTAGATTTTGTCATCGAGCGATGCATCTTCATCGTATGTTTGTTCGAGCACGAATGCGTTGTTTGAGCAAGAATGCTTTCGAGGATTGCGGTCTCGCAGATTCGATCCGAGATCCTTGCGTTCATAGTTGAGGATCTTAAAGATCCGTTGATTATTGCGAGCATTAGTTACGGGCCTTTATTGCGTATCTTATCATTAATGCGAGGATCGCAATTGGCGGATTATAGTTGAGTGGTTTTCGAGAGATTTTCTTGATTCAAGCGAGATTTTCGCGAGCGAAAGATGGGACATTTGAAAGGACAAGCCGTTCCGTCTTCTGCTGCCACGTGTAAAGGCTATTAAGAATACTTGAGTGCCTATTTACACAGTTGGGCTTTTCGAGGTTTGAATATGTACCGTTAGATCTACGCGCCTTTTGGTTTCCTTAGGTTTTGATCTGAAGCGTTGGATTCTTTGAATCGTTGCCTTTGGATCAAAGCGATGGTTAGGATTTACTAGGCGTTGCGTTGTTCCATATGTATGCAGCTGTTGAGGATTTCTCTATATATAGGGAAAGGAGGGATTTTTTGAAGTTTTTACTTCATTTATCAAAGTCTCCTAATTTCCAACTTTCAAACTTCCGTTTCTCTGAACTTCTCCAAGTGCTTCAAGTCATCACTGCAATTGTTTTCTTTACCGCATCTTTTCCTCTGAATCAAGTAAGTAACTTACTCTGATCTTTGTTTATGATTGTTTGTTTGTAGATTCTGTTGATCACGCTTTGGTTTGATGCTTTTAGTGATGAATCTTTATTTTGATTGATGAAACGGTGGTAGAGGGTTTATGAGTGGTGGTTAGCACCCTTTACCCTCCCACAAACGATAGTTTTTAGGGAAAACTGTAGTTTTTAAGTTGATTTACCCTTTCTAAGTGGCGGTTGTTTGGCGGTTTTTGCCCTTACAACTGCCTATCTTAGTGGGTTTTTCACCAGAAACGTCGAGCATTCATCATAGACGTTCGGGTATTCATGGGTTGATGAATGCTCGCTTAATCCTCGATTTGCTAGTCGTCCTTTTGCGCGAGCAATTTAGGGATTTGTTAACTTAGGAGTTTTCTGATTTGTTTTGATGGGAGTCTATTCCTCGCCCTTTCACTTGATCGGCGGTGGAAGGGTGGATTTGATATTCGAATGTCGAATTCATGTTTCCTTCCTCGGCTTTTCAGGTGTAAATGGCAGAGGAGCGCCCAGACGAGATTGCGAACGAGGTCGTCGAAGAAGTGATGGTAGCTAGCTCCTCGGATCCCGATCCTTATGTGTGGGTGGCGGATGAGCCGAGGACCACACGCTCAAGATATGCTGGGTTGGCTGAGAGACCTCCGCACCTATTTTCGACGATAGAGGACCCTGGGCGCGACAATTGGGAAATAATCATCCCCGGAAGGCGCGACAGAGTGTGCTGGGGCTTCGAAAGGTGGGGAGCATTCTCAATGTATCAAATAGCTTTCGAGGAGCTTGGCTATCGATTACCTTTTAATGACTTCGAAATAGGTGTCTTCGACCATCTTAAACTAGCACCCTCGCAGCTTCATCCAAACTCTTTGGCGTTTCTTCGCGCCTTTGAGATAGTCGCTGCTTATCTTCTGATCGTTCCCACCCTCGATCTTTTCTTCCATCTTTTCCGGATACAACGTTCCAAACCTAAAGGAGATGCGGAGAAGCATGGATGGGTTTCCTTCAGCCAGAGGCGCAGGCTTTTTGAAATGTTCGAGGAGTCTGTTCGAGGGTTCAAAGACAATTGGTATGGGGTCTTCCCGAAAGGAGAGGAGGGCCTTAGGACCATCATTGCGAGGACCCCTAAAGTTGATGCCGGCGGGCAACCAGTGTTGCGTCCCAATGGCGAGCCCATCATCATCGAGCGCGGCCGCTTTCCCTTTAGGTGGAAGAAGAACCACTATCTCCTTCCGGCCAACAGCTTTAGCCGATCGGTGAAGGAGTTGGGTTTCGCTATCCTCGAGGACTACAAGAGGATGTGTGATTTTGTGGACGGTTTCACTCCTGTTGTTCGGACGGACAAGGAGGGGAACCCCGTGGTAGACGAGCATGGAAACATCGTAACTTCGAAGCGTTTTATAGACACCAAGGATTTGCTTGCTTGCTCGACTCGTGTCGAAGCTGAAGCTTTGCTCAGTATGTCTAGCTATAATCTTTATTCCTTATTCTCTTTGCAACATAGTTTTATCTTTTAGCGATTTTACTAAGTTGTTTGCTTTTGTTTGTTGTGCAGATATGATGACCAACCAAGAGAAATTCAAAAGGATGCAGGAGGTAACCAGGGCTCGTAAAGCGAAAGAGGCGGGGAAGACTTTGGCTTCGAGCTCCTCTGGCTCCATCACCTCTTCTATCCCTCCGACTCCTCCCGGGGGCTCCTCGGCTGCTACAACTCCTCCTCCTTCGGCGACCACTTCGGCTGTCTCATCTCCTCAGCGCGATGTGGTTGGCGAGAAGAGGGGGCCGAGCTCCTCAGATGACAACACTAGGCCCGAGAAGAATGCTCGAATAAAGGGTGTCTTAACGCCGACGGAGGGTCTCCATCGTCTGCAACCTGGGATCCCAGCGGGAAGGTTTGTGCTGCCCGCAACCTTTGCTCATGGAGGTGAGGTGTTCGACAAAAACACCGAGGTCATCATCCCTGAAGCCGATCAAGCAATTATGACGGATATGGGTCCGGAGTCGTTGAAGGGTGTGATCGCTGAATCTTCCATGCATTGCATGAAGCTAATGGAAGTTGCGAACTTTCTCAACGCTCGGGAGTGCCATTTCGTGGATGAGAGGTCGAAGATGGAGAAGAGGATGCAGGGTTTAGAGAAAACCCATAAGAAGATGGATGCTGAGCTGAAGAAGGTGCGTCAGGAGTACGAGGAGCTGGGGGCTACTTATGACGCTTATAGAGATAAGTATCAGCTTCAGATCGAGCTCACCCAGACTCTTCAGGCAAAGGAGGAAGAAGTCGAGCGTCTGGCCAAAGAGAAGGAAGATTTGTTGGCGAGGGTTGCTGACCTTGAGGGGCAACTCCAAAAGTTGGCCATCGCTGACGAGGAGGAACAGAAAGAGGATCCGCTCGGAGAGTTTAGTACTACTTCTCGCGGGTCTCTAATTAGGCAACTGATGGATGCTCAGAACTCGGCAGTTGAGATGGCCACTTCGAGCTTCCGCAACGCCGTCTCCCAAATTCAGGCCCTCAATGCTGACGTCGAGCTAAGGCTGGATGGTCTCGACGAATGCAAGGAGGTGATTGATGGTGCTGTTCGGTCTCCTCCTCCTGTTGATCAATGACTTGTATTTTCTGTGATTAATATTTGTTGGCGTTATGCTCGCCATTCTTGGTTTCTTTTGGATATTTTGGCGCTACGTTCGCCGTGTTTTGTAATGACAATTTATACAGTCCTCGTGGCTGTTCTTTTAAAATGTACTTTGCTCTATATTTTGCGTTTTATCCTTTCGTTGTTTGAATGATTTTACGCTTGTGGATGTTGTCTTATGTTCGTTTGAATATTTAATACTTGTATGTTTAAGCATTTTCAAACTTTAAGTACAACGACGAATGGTCGCTGCTCGGATAGCATGTATCCTTGAGCGCCTTGCTCGAAGAGTTTGTGGAACTCCGACGAGTGCTCGGGCGTAGCGTCCGAACTTTCTGTGGTAGGAATAATCTTGTGTCGATTATTTAACCACGGCGACGACTTCCCATCGCGAGCTGGGACTCGTGGCCTAACGTGTACTAAAAACGATGGTGCTCGCTTGGAGTCGATCCTCGTCAAGACGAGGTACAAACCTCTTGTCTTTCTTGTTGTTCTAGAATCATGCCCGTACCTAAGCATTCATCCGTTGTCTAAATGTGTCCCCTCGTCGCGTGGAGGTCGACGCATTCTTGTCAGTGGCTTTAACCTCTAACTATAGTATTGCTTAAGTTTTTCTGCGTTCCATGGCCTAGGGATTTCCTCGCCACGCAGAGTTTCGAGGAAGTAAGCTCCTGTCCCTGTTTTCGCTCGAACTCGGTAAGGGCCTTCCCAGTTTGGGGCGAGTTTTCCTTCAAAACTAAGCTTCCGACGTCGAACTCTCTTCTTACCACTCTTTTGTCATGTCGAGCAGCTATTTTTTGTTTGAGAGATGCTTCACGTATAGCGGCGTTTTCGCGAAGTTCCTCGACCAAGTCCAATTCCTCTCGAATTAATTCATCATTGAGGTCTTGATCGTTGGGTGTTTCGGTCCGCCTTGTTGGCTCTCCGATTTCCACGGGGATCACTGCCTCTGTTCCGTATGTTAATCGAAAAGGGGTCTCCCCAGTGGTGGAGTGTGGAGTGGTTCTATAAGACCACAACACGTTGTGCAATTCCTCGACCCATTGCCCCTTTGCCTCGCCTAATCTCCTTTTTAGGCCTCGCAAGATCACTCTGTTTGCGGCTTCGGCTTGCCCGTTAGTTTGTGGATGCTCGACAGAAGTGAAGTGTTGGGTTATCCCCAACGCGGCGAGGAATTCTCTGAACTTTTTATCAATGAATTGTGTGCCGTTGTCCGTTACTACTGAATGTGGAATGCCGAATCTGGCGAGGATATTCCTTTTGAAGAAACGGAGTATGTTAAAAGCTGTTATTTTAGCGAGTGGTTCCGCTTCTATCCATTTGGTGAAGTAGTCCACTCCCACGATCAGGAATTTGTTTTGTCCAGCAGCGACGGGGAATGGTCCTAGTAAATCCATCCCCCACCATGCGAAAGGCCATGGAGAAGACAATGACTTTAGCTCGCTGGGAGGGGCTATATGCATGTCTCCATGTTTCTGGCACTTGTCGCATTTTTTGACGTGTTCTTTAGCGTCTGCTTGCATCGTCGGCCAATAATATCCCGCTCGAAGGACTTTCCTGGCTAAAGAACGCCCGCCAATATGTTGACCGTTCATTCCTTCGTGGATCTCAGCTAACACATATTCCGTTTTATCTTCCTCGACACATTTCAGCAGGGGAATAGCAAATCCTCGTCGATACAATTGACTGTCGAGTGCCACGTAGGAGCAGGCTCGTCGTTTGACTTTTGCTGCTTCCTTCGGGTCGTTGGGAAGTTCCCCGCTTTCGAGAAAGCGTAGTATTGGGAAAATCCAACTGCTCGTGCTTATTTCGCAAATGAGCATGACGTTTTGGGTTTTATCAACGCTGGGTCTGGAGAGAGTCTCTTGAATCAGGGATTGATTTCTTCCCTTTTTACGCTTGGTGCTTGCCAATTTCGAGAGAACATCTGCTCGTGTGTTATGTTCGCGGGGAACATGTTGTACTTCAGCTGATTTGAATTGTGCTAGCGTTTCCTTTATCAGAGTTAGATATTCTGCTAGACGTTCGTCTTTTGCTTGATATTCCCCGGATATTTACGAAGCTACCAATTGTGAGTCTGTAAAGATTTTGACTTCCTCGGCCTCTATATCTTTGGCGAGCCTTAGTCCTGCTAAAAAGGCCTCGTATTCGGCTTGGTTATTTGTTGTAGGGAAAGACAGCTCGAGAGAGACTTCAATTAGAGTCCCATCATCGCTTTCTAATATGATGCCCGCGCCACTTCCTTTTGAATTGGAAGATCCATCGACAAATATGGTCCATTTGTTCTTGCTTTGAGTGGTCGTTGGGGTCATTTCAGCGACAAAATCCGCTAAGACTTGAGCTTTCAGAGCTTGTCTGCTCTCATAGCTTATGTCGAATTCTGACAATTCCAATGACCATTTGAGCATACGACCAGCCATGTCGGGTCTCCCGAGGAGGCGTTTGACGGGCTGGTCCGTGCGAACGACAATCGAGTGGGCGAGGAAGTAGTGGCGCAACTTTCTAGCTGCAGTAACGATGGCTAGGGCCATTTTTTCTATTTGCAAGTATCTTTGTTCTGGTCCTTGGAGTGCTTTGCTTACAAAGTATACTGGCTTTTGCCCTTGCTCGGTTTCTCTTATGAGGACGGCGCTGACAGCCTCGTGGGCTACTGCTAGGTAGAGGTATAAAATTTCCCCTTGCACTGGTCGTGTGAGGACCGGAGGCTCGGATAATGCTCGCTTCAAATGCTGAAGTGCATTTTCGCATTCTTCTGTCCACTCGAATGTTGATTCCTTCCTTAGAAGTTTAAAGAGTGGAAGAGCATGTTGAGCAGATTTAGCAACGAATCGTGACAAGGAAGTTAGCATACCGTTCAATGTTTGAATAGACTTCTTAGAGTCGGGCATAGGGTATTCGAAGAATGCTCTACATTTGTCGGGGTTGGCTTCAATTCCTCGTTCTGTTAAATAGAATCCGAGGAATTTTCCTGCCTTTACGCCGAACGTACATTTTTCCGGATTAAATCTCATGTTATACTTTCTTGCTTGTTCGAAAACTTTTCTTAAGTGCATGGTATGATCGTTTTCCTCTTCGGATTTAACTATCATGTCGTCCATATATACTTCGAGCATATCACCAATTTGATTTCGGAAAACATTGTTCATCATTCTTTGGTATGTGGCGCCTGCGTTTTTAAGCCCGAAAGGCATTACATTATAGTAATAGTTTCCTGATTCGGTCATAAAAGCTGTTTTCTTTTTATCGATTTCAGCCATTTTAATTTGATTATATCCTGAATAAGCATCCATAAATGATAGTAATTTAAATCCTGAAGAATTATCTACTAGTTTATCTATGCTAGGTAATGGATAAGCATCTTTAGGGCAAGCCCTATTAAGATCGGTATAATCAACACACATACGCCATTTTCCATTAGATTTTTTGACAAGTACAACGTTGGACAACCAAGTAGTATACTTGGCTTCCGAAATGAAATTTGCCTCTAGGAGGTCTTTTACAACTTTTTCTGCAGCCTCCGCTTTTTCGGGAGACTGCTTCCTACGACGCTGTGCAACAGCTCTAGCCTTAGGATCTATAGTCAGCTGGTGACAAGCAACCTCTGGATCTATGTCGGGCATTTCAGCAGCGCTCCAAGCAAATAGTTCAGCATTTTCCTTCAAGCAGGCTTCCAATTGCCTTTTCACTAAGTCGGGGAGATCAGCTCCTATCTTGATTCCCTTCGAAGGATCTTCACCAAGTGGAATTATTTCGAACTCTCCATCAGGAATTGGGCGAAATATTTCCTTCAGCTCCTTCTGCAGCTCTTTTTTCTCCTCTATACGCTCCTTCTTCGAAGTTCGAGCGTCCAGCTCAACCAAACCTTGTCTCCCAACAGCATTGATGGCGGGCATCTTGTGCTCAGTTTTCATCTTCTTTGGCGTGGCCAAAGTGTTCATGTTTTTCGCTGCCGCATCAAAACATCTACGGGCAGCAGCAATATCTCCATTCAATGTGGCGACCTTTCCATCGACAGTGTAATACTTCATTTTGAGATGGATGGTCGAAGAGACAGCAAACAAATCAGCAAGCGCTGTTCTTCCGATGATGCAGTTGTACAGTGATGGACACTCGACAACCAAAAACTGAACATTGATGGACTTGGTAGCTTCTCCTTCACCAAATGTGACGATCAGGTCTGAGTATCCCCAAGGTTTTGTTGTAGCTCCATTACACCCTTGAAGATCAGCGCCGACATATGGCTTCAGGTTTCTCTCAGTGAGCTGGAGAGTTTTGAACAATCCAGAGTACATTATGTCGCAGGAGCTTCCTTGGTCGACCAGGATTTTTCGAACGTCAAAGTTCGCCATCCTTGCTTGTACCAATAGGGGAATCTGGAAATTCGGGGACCCTCCTGCCATACCCTAATTTTGCCCCATATATTTTTATTCCCATTTTGCCCCTATGATGTTTTTCATTTTTGCACTTATCAAAAAAAGTCAACAAAGTCAACATTTTGACTAAAAAAGGTCAACCAAGTTTTTTTAAATTCTAAAAAAATCAATGTTGACACAAAATGAATAGAGTTATTTTTCTTGCATGATTTTGCATGGCATGATCATAAATAATGAACTTTTACCATTTTACCCTTGCATTTTTTATTTTTTAGTTTTTTTTATTAAATTACTTGCATTTCAAGAAACCTTTTAAACATCAAATTTCAATTCTTTTTTCTTTCATTCCTAATCCATAAACACATTACATAATCACATTTCATCATGCATATTTTATCTTAACATATTTATTTCATTTTTATTATTTTATGTTTCATCTTTAATTTGTTTCGTTCAAAAAAAATCAAAAGAACATCAAGGAATTTCCCAATCATTTACACCTCATCACATGGCAAGAATATTCCCTTCCAATAACACCTCATCACCATTTTTTTTATGTGGCATGAAAGGACCAAAAAAAAAAATAGTACAAAATCAAGTCTAATCTCAAAATTACCCCCACCCATTTCCCCTAATAACCATGCCACTTAACCTAAACATGATTCTATAAATACCAGCCTCAATTTCAGTGCCTAGGTCAGAAGAAAAACCCTCAAAAACGGCGCTAGAACCTGAAGCATAAACTCTCCATTTTTCTTCCATTTTTGAAATTGCAAAACTCAAAATTCTCCCTCAAACACAAAAACTATCCATTCAAACACGTTCACTAAGGTTCCAGAAGCAAGAATCATCCATTATTTGCTCAAGAAAGTGAAAGAATCAAGGTGAAGAAGTGCTACGGTGGCTAAGAAGAAGTTGAGCTCAAATCGTGGTATTCAGAAACCAAACCAGGTAATTTTCAACACCATTCAACTTGTTTTCATGTATAGATGCTTTCTGGTTTGCTCATTTGCTCCAATTTGCACTGAATCGTGATCTTGTGTTTTGGTTTGAAAACTTTACTTGCTTCGTTTTTGCTTTTCCATGATGATTCGTTGAAAACTAGTGATATATTCATGATCCACGTAAAAAATCGTGCAAGTTAGTGTATCTGATTGTTGATTTTGGTTGTGTTTTGAGAATTCTGGGTTTGAACCCGTGGTGTTCTTCATGGAGCTCCTTCAATGGAGTTTCTGTGTTTTTTGCGATGAAGAAGAAGGAGGTAGAAGACGATGACGTGGCGACACGTCATTGGCTCCCTCCAGTTTAAAACACACGCGTTGGATCAAATGAACCACCCAGATTTTAAAATCTTACAGTGTACCTCATTCACGCGTAACACTGGATTTTTTTTATTTTTGACTTTTGTTTTTTTTTGTTGACTGGGCTTTTCAGCCCAGATCTGCTTTTCACACCCCACGTTCTTTACTTCTCTTCTTTATTTACACCCCCCTCCTGATTATGACTTAAGTGATTTTTAGCTTATTTGAAAAGCACTTATGTGACTTATTAGCTTATTTAAGCTTATTAAGTCACTGTTTATGCTTACATCATATTTCCATTTGTGATTCCTTTTTTTTTTACTTATTTTCATATGTGATTTTTCAATTAAGCCATTTTGTTCATAAGTGCTTATTTAGGGTTTCAAAGAGCTCTTTAGCTTATTTGACCCCAATTTTTGCACAACATCATTTCAAATACAGTAGCTTTTGTATATGAGTTTTATTGTGCTTTTCCAACTTATTTTCATAAGCCCTTTTTAGCTTAAGTTGTTTTTAGCTTATTTTAATAAGTGCTTAAGTGATCCGAATTACTTCTTTAAGTACTTTTGGATCATCTTTCTCTTGCACAACAAATTGTTCAACCCTATTTAGCTTAGGTTAATCATGTTTGCTTGTGTTTGTTTGTTTATTCATACTTGCATGTTTTATTTAATTGCTCGCAATTTCATCTTTGTACCATATTTAATTTATTGACTCATATATTATTATTTAGTATTGCTTACTTGCATTATTCATTTATATCATCTTGATTCATGCATTTGCATCTATACTTGGCCTATTTTGTAATTTGCTTCATATTGTTATTACTTGTGTTGCTATTCTGTCTGCTCTGGTTCTTTTGCCTTTTTCTTTTTGACTTTTGTTTTCATAATCAAAATAACAAAGACTTTCATAATAAATAATGAATGAAAAAGGGAGAATCTGGCATCTGCTTCTTTCTTCCCCGAGTTGTCTTGGTAGCCGGTCATCTGACTAGTTCACTCAAGCTGCTCTCATTCTAAAATCAATATTAAAACTGACCAACCTTCGTCGTTTCTTCTGACTTTATTTTCCAAATAATCTTAATCAAACTCTTTGCAATAATTAATGGGTGAAAAAGGGAGAATCTGGCATCTGCTTCTTTCTTCCCCGAGCTGTCTTGGTAGCCGGTCATCTGACTAGTTCACTCAAGCTGCTCTCATTCTAAAACCAGTATTAAAAACAACCAACACTCGTCTTTTCTTTTAGACACTATTTCTTAAGTAAACTTAACCAAAGGTTTTGTAACAAATCAATGAGTGAAAAAGGGAGAATCTGGCATCTGCTTCTTTCTTCCCCGGGTTGTCTCGGTAGCCGGTCATCTGACTAGTTCACTCGAGCTGCTCTCATTCCAAAAACAAGCGTTAAAAGTTAACCCTTACACACTTAAACTTCTTTTCAGAAAACATGGATATACGCTTTATCCATTCCTCTGACACATACACAGCTTAAGCCTCCAAGTGGAGCATACAAGCGTCGTTGTATCAGCGGAATGCGAATTAAGCCACATCCGTTAATCAAACTTTCTTTTTAACAATGGATACGCGTTTTATCTATTCCTCTGATACACACACAGCTTAAGCCTCTAAGTTGAGCATACAAGCGTCGTTGTATCAGTGGAATACGAAATAAACGATACCCATTTAAAATCAACCAACCACACAAACATTTTCTACCAGAACTACGTGAGTTTTGAGTTTCCCATTGCACCGGGGAATACGTAGGAGCGGGCTCCTACAACCGTCAAACTCAACTAATAAAAAACCTTTTTTTAATTTATTTGGAAACGAAGTAGAGATTAGCCAAGTGACAGATTAATTTAATTTAAACCTGCGCAAACAAACCCCAAACCACCTAAACGGTTCCCATCGAGTACGATGGATGCGAGGGGTGCTAATACCTTCCTCTCGCATAACCAACTCCCGAACCTAAACCAAGGTTTTCGTGATATTTTCCTTTCCCCCCACGGGATAAATAAACGTCGATGGCGACTTCATTGTATGAAAAATGGAAGTGATTTTCCAGCCCGCTACAGCTGGCGACTTCACTGGGGACTCTTGAGAGTTAAGCCCAGTTTAGTTGGTTTGTTCGTTTGTTTTGCTTTTTCAGGTTTGCAGTATCTTGCCTTATCTTTTATTTTTCTGTCAATTATATCTGCTTGGATTGGCTGTTTCTCTTCTTCTACTCCTTCTTTTATTTTTCTTTTGCCCTTGTGGCGTGGTTACTGTGAGAAGCTCTATACCCGAGCTTGAGAAAAGCTTAGGCTAAGCTAGAGGTCTTTATGTTGGGTGACCGGTCATCTGACTAGTAACTCCGGCATAATCACCTCGCCTAGAGTAGATCCTCTTGGAGATGTCAGGACATCGGTCATCTGACTAGTGTCTCTGATGTTTTCTCGTTGGGTCCATGACTCTAGGGACCTTTTATTATCCGGTCTAGAACCAAACCTTGCTGTTAGGGACCTCTGTTTAGAACCCGTGTCAAGGTTGCTCAACGACCTTACCTAGAGGAGATTTCCTTTTGGACGCGTTTGTCGTGAGCTTTGCAATAGCGACATCGTTTCCAAAGGGGCAATCCGTGATTTTAGGCGCTTTATCAACCTTAGAACAACATGTGAGAGGGATGGGTTGCAGGTAACTTTGGGCCTTCCCAACCACAGAATAATAAACCAAATTTATGCTCCGTTGTGACTTTGCGTGCTCCTTTTGACATATGCATGCATCATGCATTCATACATATCATTCATCATCAAATTCATGAAGTCAAAACATTAACAAATTTGGTTCTTTCAGGGGATTAAACAATTTTTGTAAACACAAAGGATATGGCTTTTGAAAGAAAGGCTTGTCATCATTTTGCCTTCAAGGCCCCAAAGGTGGATAGTCTTATAGCCATGGAAAAGAAGTTGACCTCTATCAGTCGGACTAACTTTGAAGCTACTTATGGGTCTATTTTGGATTTATTGCATGTAGAAGTGGATATTACGGCACTAGTCACCTTGGCCCATTTCTTTGATCTTCCTCTCCGTTGCTTCACATTTCAGGACTTCCAACTATCCCCGACAATAGAAGAGTTTGAAAAGATCTTGGGTCTGAGCATTGAAGGGAAAGTGTGTTATATGAGAGAGGCTCCCATTGAGGCAGATATTGTGAAAGCATTGCATTTAGATCAAGAGGGGATTTCATCACTCCGAGCACCAAAAGGGGTTGAAGGGTTTTTCAAGACTACTTTGGAGGCTAGGGCTCGAGAAGAACTTGCTAAGGGTAATTGGAAGGCTCATAACGCCATTTTGGCTTTGTTGGTATACGGATTGGTTTTGTTTCATAGCCGGGATAATATTATCAGCATGGCAGTCGTTGGTGTCTTCTTAACAAAGAACCCAGTTCCTACCTTACTTGCAGATTGCCTCTACTCTCTGTGTGACCGAAGTAGCATGAGGAAAGGTGGTCAAGTGCAGTGTTGTGTTCCTTTGCTTATGTCTTGGTTCTGGTTGCATATGCCTGAGAAGGGACCTTTTGTGGAGGATGTGTCAGCCAAATGGACTGACAAGCTAGTTTCTCTAACTGCGAATGTTATCCGTTGGTACTCTAGACAATTAGACTCACCCAAGATGCTCCTCAAGTGCGACGGATTTCCTAATGTCCCTCTCAGTGGAACCTTAGGCTGTGTGAATTATAATCCGGTCTTGGCTACTCGTCAGTTGGGTTATCCTATGGAAGGTGAACCAGAAAAGGCATTGTTAACGGAATTCATTTTGAGGTCTGAAGACGATAACCCAGAGTTGTGGGGAAGAGTGAAGAGAGCATGGAGGAGGGTAGACAAAACAATGATGGGGAAGAAAAATTGCTTGGCCAAAGAAGCATACACTCAATGGGTAAAGGATCGTGTTCTACAGATCCGGATGCCTTTCGCCACTACCACTCCTATAACCTATGAGCCTGAACCCATTGTCACAATTTCAAAGGAAGAAGCCGACGCATTGAAAAGCCAAATTGCGCGGCTAAAGAAAGAAAACGAGGAATTACAGTTCAAGTGTTTCAGTGCCCAAGGTGATGCGAAGAATTTCTAAAGGGAGAGAGACGCGAAAGATGAGGAAATTCAAGAGTGCAAAAAGAAAGTGAAAGAAGCCCAAGGGAGGGAAGAGAAATACAAAGATGGCCTCACGAGCTCGGATATGAGCATCAAGGCATTAAAGGAGGAGATCAAAGGTTTAAAGCGTTCCAATGATGAGATGTACGACACTGGGAACAAAGCCATGATCGCCCAAGGGGAATGGAGAAAGAAGTTTGAGGAAAGGACTCAAGAATTGAAGAAAGTCAAGCAAGAGTTCAAGAGGCTCAAGCAAGAGAAAGAGTTAGAGTTGCAAAAGAAGGAAAAGCTTCACTCTCAAGAAAAGCAAAAAGACAAGGAGTCTATGGAGAGATATGAAGAAAGTCTAGCTCAACTCATGAGAGCCCATGAAGACCAAATGACTCAAGTGGCAGAACAAATTGAGCATTTAGAGAAAGACTTGAAGCATCACAAGGTGGTCATTGAGATGTCTTTGCAAGAGATGGCTAGATGGAGGACAGCTTTCCACAAGATGTTGCTTGTGTCTAATTCAGTGTTGGATGAGATGCCCCGGATGTTGAGGATGGCCGAGGTGGAGGTCCCTTTTCTTAATATCTCAGGTGCGGTCAAGGATTTCGTATGTTATTGCCGAGCAGTGGTGACGGCATACAGGAACGTCGTCAAGAAAGCCAAGAAGGGACTCTAGTTTTGTATCTAGGTTGTGTTATGTAATGAATCTTTGGGACCTTGAATTTTTGTATCTTTGTTTTTTTAATGACTATGTAAAGACTTGATTGAAAAAGTTGAATGACATTTTAAATCTTTCCGTCTATATCCTAAAGTGTTTATATTAATTATATGTTTGCAATCCCCTGAAAAAATCAAATAAAAACATAAACTTTACATGCATCTGCATTTGCATACATAATAAAAAGCATCATCTCATTGCCGTTCTCCCATCTCAACAGCGTTATCCTCGACACCTACATTGGACGAGAAGTGCTTCAAGTCTTGTAATGGAAAATTGGCAGGAACAGCATAGTGAACTAAAGGGGGAGGTTTCCCAGTTAGCAGCAAAAATGGATCGTGTGTTGGAAATGTTGGCAACGCAGAATCAGCCACCGGCTCCAGCGGCAAATACAGAAACAGCAACTACTGAGCCGGCTAGCATGGTGTGGCCCGTGTATGGTTTACCTCCAGGTTATACTCCACCGGGGTACGTACCTCTTGGAGATGGAGCTACTTCAGTTCCTCCTCCCATCAACAATTCAGGAATCCAAACCGGGGCAATTTCAACTCAGCCCCAACCTACTACAGTTCAGCAAGTTCAGGAAGACCCTCTTGATGCGTACCACGGCCCGGACATGCAGAATGGTGGGTCGAAGTTTGATGGGCCTATCCCTCAGTTGGAGGAAGCGAAACTGAAATTCAAGGCTATTGAGGATCGTTTAAAGACGATGGAAGGGGGAAATGACTCTTTGGATTTTTCAGACATGTGTCTAGTACCTGATCTAGTGATCCCAGCCAAGTTCAAGGTACCGGAGTTTGAGAAGTATAAGGGCTTGAGCTGCCCCAGAAACCACCTTGTAATGTACAGCAGGAAAATGGCGTCCTATGCCAACAACGACAAGCTGATGATACACTGTTTCCAAGATAGCTTGGCAGGGGCATCTTTAAGTTGGTATATGCAGCTAGAAGGAAATCACATCCGATCATGGAGAGATCTAGCTAATGCCTTCATTAAACAATACCAGTACAACTTAGACATGGCTCCTAGTCGTACCCAGCTGCAAAACATGACCCAGAAGGAGGGGGAGTCATTCAAAGTCTATGCTCAAAGATGGAGAGAGCTAGCGGCGCAGGTCCGTCCCCCACTTCTAGAGACTGAGTTGGTAGATATGTTCACTAATACCTTGCAAGGGGTCTATTTTGAGAGGATGATCGGTAGTGTATCCTCTGGCTTCTCCGATCTAGTCAGGATTGGTGAGAGAATTGAAAGCGGCGTCAGAACCGGCAAAATCCAAGCTAGCACAAGTACGCCAAACAACACAAAGAAGCCTGTCAACAACTTTGCAAGAAAGAAAGAAGGAAACACCAATGTTGTGGCTCACCACCAGTCAGTGATGCCAGTTCAATACATTCCTTATGCAGCTCCGGCTCATCAGCAACAGCCACAATATCAAGTGCCTCAGTATTCACCACCACCTCAAGGTAACCCATATCAACCACAGTCACAACAAGCTTCTCCACCTCAACAACAAGTTAGAAAAGTGTTTGATCCCGTTCCTGTGCCATACAAAGAATTGTTGCCATATCTTGTTCACAGTAAGATGGTGACACTCAAGACTTTGAAGCAGATGAATCCACCTTTCCCTGCATGGTACAAGCAAGGTGCCACCTGTGAATACCACTCTGGGGCTGAGGGGCATACTATTGAAAATTGCAAAGCTTTCAAGTATGAGGTACAAAAGTTGATTGATCAGAAGTTGCTATCATTCAAAGAAGCGGGCCCCAATGTCAAAGGAAACCCTCTGCCCAACCACTCTGGGGGAGGAATCAACATGATAGAGGACGCCGAAGGTTTGATCAAAGACGTGTCAGATATGCGTACCCCTTTGAGCTCAGTAAGGGAGGTCTTGCTCAGTTTTGATCAGTTCTCAAGCATGCATGCAGATTGCATAGAATGCGAGAAGAATCCAAATTATTGCACAAAAATGAAGGATTGTCTTCAGGAGTTGATGGACCAAGGATTGGTACAGGTTGGTTATTCTCATAAGAAGGGCATGGTGGCTATGACGGAGCCACATGAACATGAAAAGGTGATGAAGCCAATAGAGATCATCTACCAAAGAGCCGAGAAGAAGCTACAGCCATTGGTGATTCAAACACCAGCACTGTTTCCTTTCACCAACACTAAAACCATACCTTGGGTTTACCATACAACAGCTTCCATACAAGGGAAACCTGTGACACTGCCGAAGCCAGTGGTAGTTAGCATTGACGGAACTGGGGGTATGACCCGGAGCGGCAGGGTGTTTGCTCAAAAGCCGGTGCAAGAGAATGCAAGAGGACCGGTTACAACAGTTGACGAGAATGTTTTAAGCAAGGCTCTTGAGGGGGGAGCACCCAAAGAGACAACCCCTCAGAATGATTCAGATGAATTTCTCAGGATAATCAAGAGAAGTGACTATCGAGTCGTAGATCAGCTCAGCCAAACTCCATCAAAAATCTCCATGCTCTCCCTGTTGATAAGTTCAGAGGCACACAGGAATGCTTTGCTGAAGCTTCTGCAAACGGCCCATGTGAATCAAGACATTACAGTTGCCCAGTTTGATGGGGTATGTAATAACATTACAGCAAGCCGTTGTTTGGGCTTCATAGATGCAGAACTGCCGGTTGAGGGGAATACGCATAACAAAGCTCTCCATATCTCTATGAAGTGTCAAGACAACACCATCGCAAGAGTATTAGTGGACACGGGATCCTCTCTCAACGTCATGCCCAAATCAACTTTGTTAAAATTATCCCTTGTTGGACCTGTTCTCAAGCCTAGTAGTATGATCGTCAAAGCCTTTGACGGATCACAAAGAGAGGTCATTGGGGAGATTGAATTACCAATGGTAATCGGACCGCATTTGTTCAACATCTCTTTTCAAGTCATGGATATCAACCCGTCTTACAGTTACCTGCTGGGGCGTCCATGGATTCACGCCGCCGGTGCTGTAACATCGACTTTACATCAAAAGCTCAAGTTTATAATTGATGACAAGTTGGTGATTGTCTCTGGGGAGGAAGATGCTTTGGTGAGTCACCTGTCGTCTTTCAGATACATTGAAACTGAAGAAGGTGTACTGGAAACCCAATTCCAAGCTCTGGAAATCGCCACTGTTACCATGGTAGACTAAGAAGAAGAAGACATGCTAGCCGCACAGTTCAAAACAATGAAGATTGCCACTACTTCTCAAGCAAATCAGAAACCAAGGGCCTCCATCACATCTTGGAAGGGCTTGAAGAAGGCCATGGAGGAGGGTGCTCTTAAAGGATAGGGACAGTTGGTGTTTCCCCATGAGAAGAAGGATTTTCTAGGTGTGGGTTATCAGCCATCTAAGGGGAAGCAGAAGATTTTTGACTTTAACACTCCCCTTGAAGAGGTTTTTGTGAGTGCTGGGCTTAGATCAGCTGAACAGATCAACATGTTGGAAGATGAAGGGACCAGCCAAGGAAGCTATAATTGGGTGAATCAATGCCCTGCAAGCACCGTTCTATCAAACTGGAAGGCTGTTGAGATTCCCCAAGTTTTTGTTATTTCAAAGTAATTTTTCTTTATTTTCAAATTCCCCTTGCCGCGCCCGAGGCATGTGGATGAACTTGTAAGGGCTTATCTTTGCTTTAATGAATGATTATCAATAAATAAAAGTATTTTATGTGCATATTTTGTCCTATTTTATACTTTATTTTTTTCAGTTTTAAAAAGATAAAAACAATAAAAATGGCAATAACTTCTTGCATATCATGACCACCTTTTCATTCATCTAAAAAACCAAAAAATATATCATGCAGAAATGAATCTCTGGACCATAACAATGCTGTAAATCTTCATGATCTCGGATTCCCGATCAATCTTGCTGAAGAGGATGAAGAGGAAGATTATGAACTTCCAGCGGAGTTAGCTCGGTTATTGGATCAAGAACAGAGAATGATCCAACCTCATCAAGAACCAGTGGATGTGATCAATCTGGGGACTGAAGAGGATAAGAAAGAAGTCAAGATAGGTGCTACCCTACAGTTAGAAGTGAAAGAGGGTTTGGTCAAGCTGCTCCGAGAGTACGTGGACGTCTTTGCATGGTCTTATCAGGATATGCCGGGGTTAGACACAAGCATAGTTGAACACAAGCTTCCGCTCAAGCCTGAATGTGCACCTGTCAAACAAAAGTTGAGAAGAACTAGGCCGGACATGGCTCTCAAGATACAAGAGGAAGTTAAGAAGCAGTTTGATGCAGGATTCCTTGCAGTGGCCAAGTACCCCGAATGGATTGCTAATATTGTGCCAGTGCCAAAGAAGGATGGAAAGGTCCGAATGTGTGTAGATTACCGGGATTTGAATAGGGCAAGCCCAAAAGATGATTTTCCACTTCCTCACATTGACGTGTTGGTGGACAATACTGCTCGATTCCCAGTCTTCTCTTTCATGGATGGTTTCTCAGGTTATAATCAGATCAAAATGGCGCCCGAAGACATGGAGAAAACAACCTTCATAACACCATGGGGCACTTTCTGCTACAAAGTCATGCCTTTTGGGTTGAAAAATGCCGGGGCAACATATCAGCGGGCTATGGTCACTCTGTTTCATGACATGATGCACAAGGAAATTGAAGTGTATGTGGATGACATGATCGCCAAGTCCTCATCTGAAGAAGAACACCTCGTACATCTCCAGAAGTTGTTTGAGAGATTGAGGAAGTATCAACTGCGTTTGAATCCAAACAAATGCACCTTTGGTGTCAAGTCAGGAAAGCTACTAGGTTTCATTGTCAGCCAGAAGGGAATTGAGGTGGACCCTGATAAAGTCAAAGCAATCCAGAACATGCCCGCGCCAAAGACAGAAAAAGAAGTGCGAGGGTTTCTAGGCAGGCTGAACTACATTTCCAGGTTCATTTCTCATCTCACAGCAACTTGTGAACCAATCTTCAAACTATTAAGAAAGGATCAGGTCATTGAATGGAATGAGGATTGCCAAGGGGCATTTGATAAAATCAAGCAGTACTTGCAAGAGCCACCAATTTTAATACCCCCAGTTGCGGGAAGGCCTCTTATCCTATACCTGCATGTGCTAGAGGGATCCATGGGCTGTGTATTGGGTCAGCAAGATGAAACCGGTAGAAAAGAGCACGCAGTGTATTACTTGAGCAAGAAGTTTACCAGTTGTGAAACCAGATACTCACTCCTCGAGAAAACTTGTTGTGCTTTAGCTTGGGCAGCTCGCCGGTTGAGGCAATATATGGTTTGTCACACTACCATGTTGATCTCCAAAATGGACCCCATCAAATATATCTTTGAAAAGCCTGCTTTGAGTGGAAGGATAGCACGGTGGCAGATGTTGTTATCTGAGTATGATATTCAGTATGTAGCTCAAAAAGCCATCAAAGGTAGTGTGCTAGCAGAACATTTAGCACACCAACCTTTAGAAGATTACCAGCCTGTGCGCTTTGACTTCCCTGATGAAGACATCATGGCTGTAAGTGAGAAACCTCCCATGGATGAGAATGAGGGACCCGAACCGGGATCTCGATGGAAGCTTGTATTTGATGGTGCGTCGAATGCTTTGGGGCATGGTGTAGGAGCAGTTATCATCTCTCCTAAAGACACCTACACACCTCTTACAGCAAGGCTATTGTTTGATTGCACTAACAACATCGCAGAGCATGAGGCGTGTATCATGGGTTTAGAAGGAGCAATCAACTTGAGAATTAAAATCCTAGAAGTGTATGGGGATTCTGCACTAGTTATCTATCAGGTCCGAGGAGAATGGGAGACTTGTCATCCCAACTTAATCCCATACCGAGACCATGTCCTGAAATTGGCAGAATACTTTGATGAGATCACTTTCCACCACATCCCAAGAGAAGAAAATCAGTTGGCTGATGCCTTGGCTACTCTCTCATCCATGTACAAGGACACTTGGCCAAATCATGTACCCCTGATAGAAATCAACCGTCGTGAGACACCGGCATATTGCTTGGCAACCGAAGTTGGGCAAGATGAGAAACCATGGTATTATGACATCAAGAACTTCCTCCAAAAGCAAGAATATCCCTCAGGGGCATATAGTGGAGACAAGAAAACTCTCAGAAGATTAGCATCCGGTTTCTTCTTGGATGGGGAGTTATTGTACAAAAGAAACCACGATCTGGTTCTCCTCCGTTGTGTGGATAGAAAAGAGGCGGATACACTCATTGAAGAAATCCACGAAGGGTCCTTTGGCACGCACATGAATGGGCACGCTTTGGCAAGAAAGATTCTTCGGGCCGGGTACTATTGGCTGACCATGGAAACAGACTGTTTGAACCATGTCAGGAAATGTCATAAATGCCAGATTTACGCTGACAGGATACATGTCTCTCCAACTCCCCTGAATGTTTTGACATCACCATGGCCATTTTCCATGTGGGGCATAGATATGATTGGAATGATTGAACCAAAAGCCTCTAATGGACATCGTTTCATCTTAGTGGCTATTGATTACTTCACCAAGTGGGTCGAAGCGGCATCATACGCCAACGTCACCAGACAAGTAGTGGCTCAGTTCATCAAGAAAGAAATAATTTGCCGTTATGGGGTCCCCAACAAGATCATCACCGACAATGGTAGCAACTTGAACAATCAGACCATGAGAGAGTTGTGCAAAAATTTTAAGATTGAGCACCATAACTCCTCACCATACAGACCCAAGATGAATGGCGCTGTAGAAGCAGCAAATAAAAACATCAAAAAGATTCTACAGAAAATGGTGAAGACGTACAAGGATTGGCATGAGATGCTCCCATTTGCACTTCACGGATATAGAACGGCAGTTCGCACCTCAACTGGGGCAACTCCTTTCTCTCTTGTATATGGCATGGAAGCAGTGCTCCCAGTGGAGGTGGAGATCCCCTCATTAAGAGTTCTGATGGAAACTAAGCTAGAAGAAGCGGAGTGGGTCCGATCCCGGTTTGATCAGCTCAATCTCATTGAAGAAAAGAGGATGACAGCCTTGTGTCACGGACAGTTGTATCAGCAAAGGCTCAAGAGAGCATTTGATAAGAAAGTTCGTCCAAGACAATTCAAGGAAGGGGACTTGGTGTTAAAAGCTATACTGCCAATTCACAAAGACACTCGTGGAAAGTGGACTCCTAACTACGAAGGACCATATGTAGTGAAGAAGGCCTTCTCAGGTGGAGCCTTGATACTAGCTACAATGGATGGTGAAGAGTTTCCACTCCCCGTGAACTCAGATGCAGTCAAAAAGTACTATGCCTAAAGAAAAGAAAATAAATAAAAGCTCGCTAAGTTGAAAACCCGAAAGGGCGGCTTAGGCAATAGAGAGCGTCCCGGTGGGCTGAAAACCTGAAAGGGCGGTCCAGGCAAAAATTAGGGACATCAAAAAAGGAAAATAAAACCCGCTAAGTTGAAAACCCGAAAGGGCGACTTAGGCAAAAATGGGTATCCCGGTGGATTAGTAGCTCACACTGAGCAATCCAGGCAAAAATTAGGGAAAACGAATAAAGAAAGGCATAGGACTGCTAGATCAGCATGAGCACGGGGCAAACTTCAGAAAGGTCTGAGACTTCGCACTCAACAACAAGATGATTCGAAACTGAAATCAGGGAGAAGGATGGCATTGTTATGTTTCCATAGATTTCATTTATTTTCATTGCCATTTATCTTAGCTCAATCATGCGATCACCTCTTTGAGGGATTTGCTTCCATTGTAAAAAACTCCTCGCACGTCTTGTGCTATCAATAAAATTCTCTTTTTACTCATTGTGCCTCTCTTTATTTTCTTGCACATTTCATACTTTTATTTTTCTGATAAACAAATGTTAAAACTTTGAAAAAAGTAAAAAGCATTTTGAAAGTTAAGTGAAAATATTTTGAAATAAGAAAGATTGAAGAGAATCAGCAACATACAGTAAGATGCCCATTTTGTTAACATACAATAGACTGGCCCAACATATTGAGTTGACTAGGCAAGTGGCCTTTCCCACGCAAATGAAGAATGTTTGGTACACAACATCCAACTGGGATCCTTCTCCCCAAGGAAGGAATATCTAATGTCTCGGTGTCGAGATGAAACCCAACTTCATGCATCTTCATGCATCCATGCATATACATTCATGCATCACCATGCATTCATGAATAAACCCTCAAAAGCCGTATGTCAAATCATGGGCATAATTAAACACTGCATTAGTCTTGCATTTTTAGGCAATTGACAGGCATTCATTGCAAGCATGCATACATAAAAGCAGGTTCAAAGATTCCTATTCAAGGAATAGCAGAGTTTGGTCACTCAGTTGTCAAAAGAGGCAGCTTGACCTTCCCCAACAAATTGGTTGGTGCATTAGTCTCTCAACATATCAGTTGATTTCCTCCCCAGTGAATTGCAAACTCCGGGGAAATCCTGCTACAAAATGATCACAACAGTTTGCCCGTCCCCAATAGGAGGGGCAATCGTAAGAATCCTGGAATAAGGACAGTTAGTGGAATCCGTAGGCCCGAGGGTGGTGATTTCTCTTCAAGTGCAACACTGAGGTGTTACATTTATCTTTCTCAAGGACGTACAACTCCTGGTTTAGGCGTTAGTTCCTTCAGATACAGAATCCTGAAATAGGGATATTCAGTGGAATCCGTAGGCCCGAGGGAGGTGATTTCTCTTCAAGTGCAACACCGAGGTGTTACATTTATCTTTCTCAAGGACGTACAACTCCTGGTTTGGGTGTTAGCTCCTTCAGATACAGCAGCTCCTAAATAAGGAGGTTCAGCAGAATCTAAGCACCTGTTTAGGCGACGATTCATCTTCATCAGTCCAAGCACCTGGTTAGGCGACGACTTATTCAGCAGAATCTAAGCACCTGTTTAGGCGACGATTCATCTTCATCAGTCCAAGCACCTGGTTAGGCGACGACTTATTCAGCAGAATCTAAGCACCTGTTTAGGCGACGATTCATCTTCATCAGTCCAAGCACCTGTTTAGGCGACGATTCATCTTCATCAGTCCAAGCACCTGGTTAGGCGACGACTTATTCAGCATAATCTAAGCACCTGTTTAGGCGACGATTCATCTTCATCAGTCCAAGCACCTGGTTAGGCGACGATTTATTCAGCAGAATCTAAGCACCTTTGAGGCAATGGTTCATCTTCCAAGAAATCCTGAGATAAGGATACCAAAGATGCCGAGCAGGTTTACTCGTTCCTCTCACCCATGCAAAATTAGGGCATTCTGTATTTAATTATCTTCCACCAAAAGAATACGAATATCGGGGCTATTCGCATTCTTACGGTTTAAGCTAATTAAATAGGGGCAGCTGTCATACCCTAATTTTGCCCCATATATTTTTATTCCCATTTTGCCCCTATGATGTTTTTCATTTTTGCACTTATCAAAAAAAGTTAACAAAGTCAACATTTTGACTAAAAAAGGTCAACCAAGTTTTTTTAAATTCTAAAAAAATCAATGTTGACACAAAATGAATAGAGTTATTTTTCTTGCATGATTTTGCATGGCATGATCATAAATAATGAACTTTTACCATTTTACCCTTGCATTTTTTATTTTTTAGTTTTTTTTATTAAGTTACTTGCATTTCAAGAAACCTTTTAAACATCAAATTTCAATTCTTTTTTCTTTCATTCCTAATCCATAAACACATTACATAATCACATTTCATCATGCATATTTTATCTTAACATATTTATTTCATTTTTATTATTTTATGTTTCATCTTTAATTTGTTTCGTTCAAAAAAAATCAAAAGAACATCAAGGAATTTCCCAATCATTTACACCTCATCACATGGCAAGAATATTCCCTTCCAATAACACCTCATCACCATTTTTTTTATGTGGCATGAAAGGACCAAAAAAAAAATAGTACAAAATCAAGTCTAATCTCAAAATTACCCCCACCCATTTCCCCTAATAACCATGCCACTTAACCTAAACATGATTCTATAAATACCAGCCTCAATTTCAGTGCCTAGGTCAGAAGAAAAACCCTCAAAAACGGCGCTAGAACCTGAAGCATAAACTCTCCATTTTTCTTCCATTTTTGAAATTGCAAAACTCAAAATTCTCCCTCAAACACAAAAACTATCCATTCAAACACGTTCACTAAGGTTCCAGAAGCAAGAATCATCCATTATTTGCTCAAGAAAGTGAAAGAATCAAGGTGAAGAAGTGCTACGGTTGCTAAGAAGAAGTTGAGCTCAAATCGTGGTATTCAGAAACCAAACCAGGTAATTTTCAACACCATTCAACTTGTTTTCATGTATAGATGCTTTCTGGTTTGCTAATTTGCTCCAATTTGCACTGAATCGTGATCTTGTGTTTTGGTTTGAAAACTTTACTTGCTTCGTTTTTGCTTTTCCATGATGATTCGTTGAAAACTAGTGATATATTCATGATCCACGTAAAAAATCGTGCAATTTAGTGTATCTGATTGTTGATTTTGGTTGTGTTTTGAGAATTCTGGGTTTGAACCCGTGGTGTTCTTCATGGAGCTCCTTCAATGGAGTTTCTGTGTTTTTTGCGATGAAGAAGAAGGAGGTAGAAGACGATGACGTGGCGACACGTCATTGGCTCCCTCCAGTTTAAAACACACGCGTTGGATCAAATGAACCACCCAGATTTTAAAATCTTACAGTGTACCTCATTCACGCGTAACACCGGATTTTTTTTATTTTTGACTTTTGTTTTTTTTGTTGACTGGGCTTTTCAGCCCAGATCTGCTTTTCACACCCCACGTTCTTTACTTCTCTTCTTTATTTACACCCGCCTCCTGATTATGACTTAAGTGATTTTTAGCTTATTTGAAAAGCACTTATGTGACTTATTAGCTTATTTAAGCTTATTAAGTCACTGTTTATGCTTACATCATATTTCCATTTGTGATTCCTTTTTTTTTTACTTATTTTCATATGTGATTTTTCAATTAAGCCATTTTGTTCATAAGTGCTTATTTAGGGTTTCAAAGAGCTCTTTAGCTTATTTGACCCCAATTTTTGCACAACATCATTTCAAATACAGTAGCTTTTGTATATGAGTTTTATTGTGCTTTTCCAACTTATTTTCATAAGCCCTTTTTAGCTTAAGTTGTTTTTAGCTTATTTTAATAAGTGCTTAAGTGATCCGAATTACTTCTTTAAGTACTTTTGGATCATCTTTCTCTTGCACAACAAATTGTTCAACCCTATTTAGCTTAGGTTAATCATGTTTGCTTGTGTTTGTTTGTTTATTCATACTTGCATGTTTTATTTAATTGCTCGCAATTTCATCTTTGTACCATATTTAATTTATTGACTCATATATTATTATTTAGTATTTCTTACTTGCATTATTCATTTATATCATCTTGATTCATGCATTTGCATCTATACTTGGCCTATTTTGTAATTTGCTTCATTATTGTTATTACTTGTGTTGCTATTCTGTCTGCTCTGGTTCTTTTGCCTTTTTCTTTTTGACTTTTGTTTTCATAATCAAAATAACAAAGACTTTCATAATAAATAATGAATGAAAAAGGGAGAATCTGGCATCTGCTTCTTTCTTCCCCGATTTGTCTTGGTAGCCGGTCATCTGACTAGTTCACTCAAACTGCTCTCATTCTAAAATCAGTATTAAAACTGACCAACCTTCGTCGTTTCTTCTGACTTTATTTTCCAAATAATCTTAATCAAACTCTTTGCAATAATTAATGGGTGAAAAAGGGAGAATCTGGCATCTGCTTCTTTCTTCCCCGAGCTGTCTTGGTAGCCGGTCATCTGACTAGTTCACTCAAGCTGCTCTCATTCTAAAACCAGTATTAAAAACAACCAACACTCGTCTTTTCTTTTAGACACTATTTCTTAAGTAAACTTAACCAAAGGTTTTGTAACAAATCAATGAGTGAAAAAGGGAGAATCTGACATCTGCTTCTTTCTTCCCCGGGTTGTCTCGGTAGCCGGTCATCTGACTAGTTCACTCGAGCTGCTCTCATTCCAAAAACAAGCGTTAAAAGTTAACCCTTACACACTTAAACTTCTTTTCAGAAAACATGGATATACGCTTTATCCATTCCTCTGACACATACACAGCTTAAGCCTCCAAGTGGAGCATACAAGCGTCGTTGTATCAGCGGAATGCGAATTAAGCCACATCCGTTAATCAAACTTTCTTTTTAACAATGGATACGCGTTTTATCTATTCCTCTGATACACACACAGCTTAAGCCTCTAAGTTGAGCATACAAGCGTCGTTGTATCAGTGGAATACGAAATAAACGATACCCATTTAAAATCAACCAACCACACAAACATTTTCTACCAGAACTACGTGAGTTTTGAGTTTCCCATTGCACCGGGGAATACGTAGGAGCGGGCTCCTACAACCGTCAAACTCAACTAATAAAAAACCTTTTTTTAATTTATTTGGAAACGAAGTAGAGATTAGCCAAGTGACAGATTAATTTAATTTAAACCTGCGCAAACAAACCCCAAACCACCTAAACGGTTCCCATCGAGTACGATGGATGCGAGGGGTGCTAATACCTTCCTCTCGCATAACCAACTCCCGAACCTAAACCAAGGTTTTCGTGATATTTTCCTTTCCCCCCACGGGATAAATAAACGTCGATGGCGACTTCATTGTATGAAAAATGGAAGTGATTTTCCAGCCCGCTACAGCTCCAGGGATCTCTTCTTTGTAGAAAGCCAAGGGGACTGAACCTTCCTTAATCTCCGCAACTGCTACCGGGTTCAGCGAGCACACACTTTCGAGCTCCTCGAACTTTCTTTTTATAGTTCCGAGGGTCTTGTCGCTGAATCCTCCTCCAGATATCACCAGCGTTCTGGGGAAGTTTTCCCAAGATCCGTTCAGGTGGGAGGTTAAGTGGTCGAGCACTTCCTCACCTTGAACGAAGTCCTCAGGTCTTGTAATAGCATAAGCGACGGGTAGGCTTGCCCGTGCTTCTTCCTCAGCAGGTGGATCCTCGGCCCCTTGCCTTCTATCGTTGTTTTCCCTAGGTCGATCCTTCCTGTATTGTTGGAGCAGATTTTGTTGAATGAGTATTTCAATTGCATCCTTCAGATGGACGCAATCCTCGGTTACGTGACCGTAACTTATGTGGAATCGGCAATATTTGCCTTTGTCCACACCTGGTTTTGCCGAAATTTGTTTATGGAATCTTATCCCGTGCCTCTTGAATTCCGCCGCTGAAACTTCAGCTAAAATTCGCTCTCGAGGAGCATTCAGCGGAGTGTAGTTGGTGAACTTGCTCGGTGGGGCTTTGGGTTCCCTCACCTTCTCCTTTCCATTGCCCGTCCCTCGTTTCGAGGGTCCGGATTCATCTTGATGCCTGGGCTTTCTAGCATCCACAGCCATTTGCCTCTCCTCGTAAGCAATATATTTCTGAGCTTTTTCGAGGAAGGCGTCCAAAGTCCGAATCTCCTCGATTCCAACAGCTTTGGCGAAATCACTGTTCGCACGTAATCTCCGATCCATTAGGTAAAGCTTCATCTTGTCCTCGACTCTTACTTGCACTGCAATTTTGTTGAACCTGTCAATGTAGTCCCGCAGTGGCTCGTCATCCCTTTGAACTATCGCCTCGAGGGCAGATACTGTCAGCGGATGTTTCCTTGACGCAGTAAAGTGAGCTGTGAATTGACGGCACAGCTCGGTCCATGAGTCGATGGATTGAGGTGGGAGTCCCTTGTACCATGTCAGCGCTCCTTTCCTCAAAGTGGTTGAGAAGATCTTGCATTTAACAGCTCCTCGAACTCTTCTCCATTCGAGCAATGCTTCTATATTCTCCAAATGATCGTCAGGATCAGTGGAGCCATCATAAGTGTCCATTACCGGAAGCTTTTCCAAGCCTGGGGTAATGGTACTCTCATGATTCTTTCGGTCAGGGGTCCGAGATATCTGTCTTCGTCGCTCTCTGGTGTTCGGTGGCGACGATATCTTTCAGGAGACTTTGGTGGCGACCTGTGGCGTCGAGCCCTTCCGCCTTCGTTCCTCACGTGCACGGTTGCATTCCTTCGAGGGCTTAATGATCTTCGGTTCCTCCGAGGGCTTGGACGCCTTGGGGACCTTGATCTTGACGCTGAACGATCCCTTCTCCGAGGGGAGTGTAGCGGGGATCGCCTTGGGTACGAAGGTCGCGTTGCACGCGATTCTTCGACCATCGCCAGCCTGCGATTCTGATCGCGAATGATGGTGCCCTGCCTGTTGATGACGTTAATCAATGTTGCCATCATTTCCTCTATGGGGGTCCCTACGGCTAATGGTGGGACGTCTAGAGGCTCCCCTTGGGGTTGGACAGTAGGGCCAGCAGAGGCTTCAGTAGGGGTCACGGCGGTGAAACGCCTATCCTCCTGGTGGTTTTGACCCACGTTGTGGCTTGGGTGGTTTTCACCGGTGCTATCGTTACCGTTTTCGGTCATTGGTCGTGAGAAATGGTGTTTTTTGGTAGTTTTGTTCTTTTTCTAGGTGAAAAGAAGGGGAAACTAAAGAATTCCCACAGACGGCGCCACTGATCTTTACAAGAATCAGAGTCGACCAACGTCCGTTGTACGGTGCTCCGCCCCTAGTAACGGTGGAATGAGAGGGGGTTGTGTACCTGTTTACACTCCGACGCTCAAGTTAGTAAGTGTGGAATGTAGGTTTTCAGAGAGAGTAGAATGTACCCGAGCTCCTTCAAATGAGGAGTATATATAGCCCCCAGCGCTGAGCTAAGGCCAATGATGGCAATAAATGTCCATCAATTGGCTGCCGAAAAACGGCTGAAAAGCCATGATGAGCCTTAAATGCTCTTCATTCCGGTGTCGGCCGTTACGATACGCTGGGTATCGCTGACCGCTGGAATGCTCGCAAGTCTCAGGTGCTCGAAGGGGAATGCGCAATGCTCGAGCCTTATTGGGCTTTAGGCCTAGTCCAGAACAATATATATCTATGAAAATGGCTAAAATCTTATAGTTTTATGGTACTAATTATCGTGGAACCAGTTAGTTACTTACGGATTACTGAATTAGTTTTTTATATATATATAATATAATGATAATGATTGCTTATGTAGGTACTGTTCAACTAGTGAGCAGACAGGTGAGCTTACATGATTATAAATCTAATGGAAATTTTCTTTGTTAAGCTAGTGTTCAACATGATACATTGTGTATAAGCAGACACAAGGAAAACTATATGGATGACTTTTTGATTATCAATTTATCATGTATATTACATTACTATTTTATTTATTATATCAATACTTGGGAAATATCAGATATGATGTTGAAAAGACCAATACCCAGCTATGGCCAAGTGAAAAAATATGGAAATATTAATTTTTTATAGCTTTTCTCTTGGTGTTGTAGTTAAAAGTGAATGGATTCCTTTTCCTTTTGGTGATGGTACGTATATGAATAGCTGGAAGTATTTTTTGTACTTTAATTCAACCCACCCCTTTTGTGGTGTTGTCGTGTGCTCATAGGCCATTGTGAGAGTTGGTAAGCTTAATTTCTAACAAGGTGTATGGGATAGAAGAAACACAAAATGGCCTAGCTTTAGTATATCAGTGGCTATATTTTCTACCTAGTAGTAACAAATTTTTATTCACATATTATTTATTAGATTTTGAGCTAAATACAGTTTCAGTAGAATTATGATGAAAGTCGAGCTGACCTCAGCAACGTGCGTGAAGAGGTACGTACTAAGGGGCCGAGGAGGTCAACGTCAACATTATGCTCATAAATAAATAAGTAAACAAGAGGAGAAGTAAGTGTTTAACAAGCAAATTAGATAGAGTACCTGTTGACGTGACTGTGAAGCTGTTCTTATTGAAGATTGAGGGAAGAAGGTAGAACCCTTAAAAAGCAACTCCAAGATAGTAAAAAGATGAGTGGGTAGTAAGTGAAATGGTGAAAATGAGAAGGTGAAAAGAAGAATGAAATCAAGTATTGTATTTATAGAGTTGGTTTTGAAAAAAAAGAGTCATGGTAAAATTATGATAGTAGAGAAAAAATTATGACAAAAGTACAACTGATTTGACAAGACAGGATAGTTGATGTGACAAGACCAGAGGCACTAACACATGGGGGACTGATATAGGTCGACCTAATGAAAAAACAAACGCCTACACCTTAACAGGCTTAACGCTTGGTGGACTGTGGACTGATATATATCGACCTAATGAAGAAACAAACGTTTACGCCTTAACAGGCTTAACGCTTAGTGGACTGTGGACTGATATATATCGACCTAATGAAGAAACAAACGTTTACGCCTTAACATGCTTAACGCTTGGTGGACTGTGGACTGATACGGGAGAGCATACTATTAATACCCTACTACTCTTTGACCTTACAAGCGTCAGGAGCTCCATCTTCGGCCCAACCCAACTCGACCAAAGGCTTCAGTCCAGCTCAACTCGGCCAAGAGCTCTATCTTTAGCACAACAAACATATCATAATCAGTCAGGTCACGTTGAGCTCACTTGGTTTAACTATGCTAGTCATTTGAGCTTCTGTTGGCCTACTACGCATTCCGTACAGAAGAGAACAATGACGTAAGCTACATGTTCCTTGGCTCCACGTGAGCTGCACGGACGAGTGACGTGAGCATCACGTGCTTAACTCCAGGTGTCCTGTACGGACGAGCTGTCTCAGAGTTATGGTTTATTGGGCCTGGACCTCTCAATCCAAGATAAGGCCCATTAGGTCAAGAAGTTTTAGACTATAAAAAGGAGACACTTAGAAGAAACAAGGCAGATCCAAGATATTATAAACAGTGTATTTCTAAGCTCACCGGTAAGAGCTCTTTTGTGTTTACATACGTGAACAGTGGCATATTTTAGAGAAGTTTAATTATTATTATTTTGACATTTAATCTATTATTTTTTAAAATCAATAAAATAAAGATGATTAATATTTGTGGCTCTTCTATTTTATATAGTTTAACTTTTAACTCTATATATGTAAGACCCAAGATTCCACTGTACAGTTTTTCTAAGGAACTTTAATGTCGGCTAAGTTTTTAGGGTTTTTGGTGGAGCGGTCTTGTGAGTATCGTCGCATTAATGGAATTTTTGCTGAAATGGAGTCTGTTTTGTGCTCGTGCGCTGGAAAGGCACAGACTTTTGGGTCGTAGTCTTCTTTGGTTAATACGAAGGTTACTGTATATTCAGTATAACGAGTTTTGGTTTATTCTCGCTTTTGGAAAAACGAGTAGGAATTTTACCCGCTGTTGGGAATTTTTACGATGTCTGAATTCCGTAGAAATTTAGATGGGAGTTTTATATATCGGCGTGAGTTAGGATATATTGTCAGAATAATTTTCGAGGGTGAGGAAGAAAATTTCAGTCGGAGAATAAAGTTTAGCGATAATTTTTAGAAATGGTTTACGATGAACTTTTATCTCGTAGATTTTCTATTTTTCGCAAGTTAGACCGTTAGCGAAGTACGACTCGCCGAGAACGAACACGAGAGCTGAGTAGCGTAAAGTAGATATTTGTTCAAAGAAAACAATCATGAGTTTTTGATCCAATGGCTAGGGATTAGTCTTGTAACTTTTGTTTTGATCCAAGGGCTTGGATTGATCAAGAGAATATTGTATAGTAAGGAGGTTTAGGAATTGTGGACTTAGAAGAAAATCACAAAAACTACTCCCTCCTCTCCTTACTCTCTCGGCCGACCCTCTCTCTCCCTCATTCATCCATTCAAAATTTCATTTCTCATTTTCTCAAGTTTGGATCATTAACTTGCCAAGGAATCACTTCACTTAAGGTAACTAACCTCTTCTCTTCCTTATTTCTCCATGAAAACCTCTTGGATTTTGAGTTTTTATGATTATGTTCTTAAGAGAAAAATTCTTGAATTTAGTTTTAATTAGTTTTGGTTCCATAGAAGTGTTCTTGAGAGTTTATTAGTACACTTGAGTGAAGCATGAGAAGATTTCCATGGTTGATTCAAAGTTTCACAATTTTTTTAGTTAGGGTTTTAAGAAAATTTTTGAAAAGATCATAAACTTGGATTTTGTTTTGTGATTTGATTTTTGATGTTAGTTTTGAGCTTTGTGGCAAAATGGATTCTTGATTATAAACTTTGTTTTGAAAAATAAGAAAAAACTTTATTTTGGTGTTCTTGAGCGATTCGATGAACATTTTTAGGAAATTTCGTTTCGATTCTCAAAGTAGTCAATTGAGCAATGGGAATGCCTTTGCAAACTAATAGATGATTACTAGGGTTTTGCAATGAAAAATTTTTAGGTGTTGGCCTTATTTTTCCTAGTTTGGCCGTGGCACCATTTAAGGGAAAGGGAAGAGTTTTCGAATTTTGTTAAGTCATTTTAAGAGGACTTAATCATGGTTTTAAAGAAATGATTGTGATATGGTTTGTTTGGAGAATAAAATGTGTTGATTTTGTCTTAAGGAAAATCCATTCAAAATTGTCAAAAAGTGTAGTTTGATTTAAAATGATTTGGATTGTTCGGGTAAATGATTTTAGGGTATTATAAGATATTACCATGCTTTTGGAATTGAAAAATTTTGAGTGATTATGGGTTTTTGAAATTTTTGGCCGTGGCCAAAGGAGGAAAATGGTGATGGGATTTCAAAATTTTCTAAGTCCACAATGATAAGAAAATGATCATGACATTGGTGTGTGATCATAGGCTTTAAAAGAATGAGTATAGAGTTTTTACTTGGTAAGAAAAACTTGAAACTTGCGACGCAAGAAAACTCTGATTTTGTTGATTTATTTTGAAGAGTTATGGCTTGTTTTGAAATGTTTTTGTAGTGTGAAAATGGGTTCCTTGAGGTTGAAAACAATAGTGGTTCTTGGTATGCTTTGAAAACAAAATGAATTTCTTGTTGCGAAAAATAATGTCTTTAACTTCGTGAATTTTTATCGGATTGGGAAGAACTTGAGAGTTAGAAAGTACCTAAAACCCCCCTAGACTTTTGAGAGCAAGTTTCGTTTCGATAGGATAAACGAGGAATATTTTATTGATGTTACGCTACATTTATTTTAGGTAGCGTGAGTTGTAGAATTTCGCGAAAAAAAAAGTAACGGAAGCTTGCTGAGGTAAGGGCACCTTTCTTTGTCTTATTTTCCATTGGTAGCATTGTGTGTATGCTTGTTGTGGTGTGCTTGGAGTGCTTGACATGTATATATTATGTATTCTCGTGATGAGAAATTGTTTAATTACATGCGTTGCTACATAGGATATTGATAATCTATGTATGTTGTTGTGATTGTGATTACATAGGTTTGTATGATATGTAAAGTGTTGCATGAGCATATATGGTTGTGTATGTCGGTTAGAGACTGCACGGGGTGTGTCGGTTGGAGACTTCCCTTTATATGCTAAATAGAAATATATGTCATGCATCTCATTGTCGTGTATGTCGGTTGGAGACTGCACGGGGTGTGTCGGTTAGAGACCACCTAATCCTGCGGGATTTTATTGAGTTGGTGTTTGTCGGTTGGAGACTTCACCTGCCCTGCGGGGTATAGTAGGGGTTGGACCTACGACTCTCTGCGGCGAGGTTAATTCCGGAATTCATGCATGTGGCAGCCAGTGATTGGTGTCACGATCATGTAGAGTCTGCATTGATAGGCTATGTGTGCATTGGTTTATATAAGCCCGTTGGTGGGAATTGCTTCTGTGTTAAAGAGTTTTTCTCGTGTATGTGGAAATTTGTTATGTGTACATCTTTCGCACCGGTTATATATATATATACTTTTATTTTGTGGTGACCCTTGCAATATTTCATTTGCGGGCTCCTCCCACCCTAGATGATGGTGATCTGTCAGATACCGTAGGTCGTGAGGACGGCGGTGGATTCTTAGGCCCTCAGTGATCGAGTGGAGCATGTTGGTTTAGTTAGTCTATGCGCCGGTGTGGTTTGTACACCGTGCTTTTTGGTTAGGCATAGGATTCTAACTTGTTTTGTTGCACTTGTACTTTGAGTACTTAGACTTGTGGATTGTAAATTATTCAAGTGAATACTTTGCGTCTCGGATGCACTATATATTATATATGGGTTCGTTTGTAAATTTAATGTCGACTCACTGTAAAATATTTTATGCGCAACTCTGTTGTTTGTTAAAAAAAAATAATAATAATGCCCCTTTTTAGTCTTTGAAAAACGGGGTGTTACAATATACACCGAGGATGATTAAAAATTAAAAAATTAATACTAAAATGATCTTATAATTATTGTTATTTCCACATCTACTTCATTGTGTAACTCCCAATTAATATTTGTAAGAAATAGAAGGAATCACACATAAAATCTCACAAATTTGCCTATATGTTGGTTTACATATGTTATACATGTTAAAACTCTACGCCAAGAAAGATTTAAAAAATTTCATAATAATATATATTGGTCTACATATGTTACAAATAAACAATTTATTCTTATATAATGGACTGGGGTAAGGCCCAAGAATAAAAAGGCATAGGCCCAATAGCAAGATGGCCCAACTATCCAACCCATTGAATTCAAATAAATGACTTGGCGGCAAAGCAAGCTAATGCGACACGCCCTATAGGTGACGCCCTCGCCTCAGAGGTAACCACCCTCATGAAGAGTCAGCAAGTAAACTGCCTTAAGGATGGGGATAACCACCCCCTACCACCACGATTCTCACCGGAAGAGGAAGAAACCGCCCACCATCACACGTAGGAAGCGAAGCAAGAGGAAGAAACCACCACGATCATGGGGTGTCCATGACGGTGTCATTCCCTAACTGCCACCCATTGTAATTCTATAAATAGGGGCGAAAACTCCATTGTAAAGGACACACAATTTTTATATACAGAAATACTGCACAATATTTTTACAGTTGTTCATTTCTTAGATATGGTCTAACCAATTACCATCCCCCTTATTTGTTCACCAGAACATTTTGGCGCCCACCGTAGGGCTGCGGTAAAACGATTCCCAGCCTACCAATTTCAATTGACGAAAACCTCTCAGTATGACGGGAGGAACACCCAACCATGGAACCGGCACCGGCACCAACATGACGTTAACGGATGCCGTCAACGAACTAAGGTGACTTCAAGCCAAAGTAACGTCCTTAGATCAAGAAAAGGCTGACAGAGGGAACGAGGACGATGAAGACGAAATCAATGATTCTCAACCCCTGGCACAAGCCTTATGGGATGCAAGAGTCCCAGAAAATTTCAAGACACCACATCTTCCAACATTTGACTGCAAAACGGATCCGTCAGAGCATTTGATGGCTGTTGGAATGCAAACCGCCATCATATGAGCGGCGGACCATCTAAAATGTAAATTGCTCTTCGGTACTCTAAAAGAAGCGGCCTCGAGATGGTACATGAACTTGCCCAAGAACTCTATAGAAGATTGGACGGATTTCCAGCGCAAATTCGTCCAGCAGTTCTCCGGATCAAAGCACATAAAGGTCACCGCCACCAGCCTTTTCACCATTCGCCAAAACCACGCTGAAACCCTGCGTGAATACTTGGCCAGATTCTGCGAAGCAACCATCAAAGTTTCAAATCCTAATCAAGAGATGTTTGTCGCAGCGTTTCACAACGGCTTAAGGGCAGGACATTTCAACGAGTCCCTAGCACAAAAACCAGCAACCGCAATGCAAGAAATCATCAAGAGGGCAGAGTGTTACATTAAGGGCGAAGAAAGTAACGCCGAAAAAAGATCAAGAGACGCAAGGGAAAGATAGCCGGCCAACAAGAGTTACAGAGCCCCAGAGACGTACCAGCCAAGACGACGTCAACCAGATTATAGAGGGCATGAGCCCCAAAGGAAACCATATCATCATCAGATGAGGCGAGACTCAGGTAGGTTCCCAGAAAAAGAATACACTCCATTAAACAGGGCGAAAGTCTATATTCTGGACGAGATTCTCGAGACAGGACTCTCCAGATTACCCCAGAAGAGAGGAAAAGATTATCAGTTGGGTCACAACACGAACGCATGGTGTGCGTACCACATGTGCAAAGGGCACGACACCGAAAAATGCTTCAGATTGAGAGACCTCATAGAGGAGCTCATAAAAAGCGGCCATCTAAGGAAGTTTTTAGAGGATGCCACTGATGGAAAGGTCGTAGTCCCAAAGGTGATGAGGGACCCACAGGGAAACCAAGAGGAAAACCCAGAGGGAGAGAAGGTAAGAATAGCAGTTAACACCATTGCAGGAGGTTTTGCGGGTGGTGGCGAGTCCAGCAACGCCCGAAAATGATACATAAGGCGCTCTGAGTTCGAAGCAAAGTTTGTGGGACACACTTCCATCTCGTCTACTCCGGATCTATCATTCACCAAGGAGGACAAAAGGGAAGTCATGCCCCACGATGACGACCCATTAGTGATCCAAGTTCAAATTTTGAACTGCGACGTGAAGAGGGTATTGATTGACTCAGGAAGTTCGGCTGACATAATGTATTGGGAAGCCTTCAAAGCCATGTAACTGTCTAACGAGCACCTGATGCCCTACAACGGCACACTAGTAGGCTTTGCCGGCGAGAAAGTAGAAGTTATGGGTTACACTACTTTGCTTACAACGTTCGGAGTTAAAGACCAGGCCAAGACCATCAAAGTAAGATACCTGGTGGTAAAAACGCCCTTCACATCTTACAACATCATCATTGGGAGGCCAGCTTTTAACACTCTGGAGGCGGCCATGTCAACACTATATCTCTCCATCAAGTATCCGTTAGACAATGGAAAGGTCGAAACCATCAAAGGAGATCAAGCATTGGCGAGACGCTGCTATGAATCAAGTCTAAAGATAAAACACAGAGGAGCCAACGCCCCAGTTTCAACACGCCCTGTTCCCAAGACAGGCGGCGTCAACATGATCAGCCCCCTAGACTTAGATCCAAGAGAAGAGTTTCAGGACAGAAGAGTCAGTCCCATTGAAGAGTTGGAAAAAGTTCAGATTGGTAGCGAGGCGCACCAAACAACTAACATAGGCACCTCAATGCAACCAAAGGAGAGAGAGAGAGAAAATCCTGGCGACACTGAAGAAGAACATCGACTTGTTCGCATGGCACCCCTCGGATATGCCAGGGATAGATGAGACAATAATCACACACAAGTTATCCATCTCCCCCGAGACCAAACCCGTCTCACAAAGAAAAAGGAAAGTCGGAGAGGAAAGAAGAGAAGCCATCAATGAGGAAGTAGCCAAACTAAAGGAAGCAGGTTTCATAGAAGAGATTAAATATCCATCATGGCTAGCAAACGTCGTGATGGTGAAGAAAGCAAATGGAAAATGGAGAATGTGTGTGGACTTCACAGACCTAAACAAGGCATGTCCAAAAGATCCATATCCTTTACCTAACATTGACCGGTTGATAGACGGAGCATCGGGGTACAAGATGCTCAGTTTCATGGATGCATACTCAGGCTACAACCAGATTAAAATGAACCCCGCCGACGCTCCCCACATAGCGTTCATGACCAACACCTGCAACTACTTCTACAACGTCATGCCGTTCGGTCTAAAAAACGCAGGGGCCACGTATCAAAGACTAATGGACAGAGTTTTTTCAGAACAGATTGGTAAGAATCTAGAGGTGTATATTGACGACATGGTCGTCAAAACTACAGAAGAGGGCGAACATGATCAAGATTTAGGCGACATCCTCGCCTCAGTAAGAAAATACAACATGAGGCTAAACCCCGCCAAATGCTCATTTGGAGTGCAATCAGGAAAATTCCTCGGATTCATGCTAACAAACAGAGGGATAGAAGCAAATCCGGACAAATGTCAAGCCATCATAGACATGAGAAGCCCAACGTCGGTCAAGGAAGTACAACAATTGACAGGGCGGATCGCAGCGTTGTCAAGATTTTTATCCTGTGCAGGGGAAAAAGCATTCCATTTCTTTTCCACTCTTAGGAAATGCGAAAGGTTCGTATGGAGCACCCAATGCGAGGAGGCATTCCAAAACTTGAAAACATTCCTCGCCTCGCCACCAATTTTAACTCGCCCCGAGAAAGGCAACACTTTGTACCTATATCTCGCCGTCTCAGACAAGGCCCTTAGTTCCGCGTTAGTACAAGAGATAAAGGGAGAGGAGAAGCCCATTTACTTCGTCAGCAGAACGTTCAAGGGCGCAGAAGCAAAATACCAAAAGATTGAGAAACTTTCACTGGCAGTGATAGTGACGACAAGATTGTGGTGAAAACTGACTACCCCATCAAGAACGTATTGAGAAAACCAGATTTAGCGGGAAGAATGGTGGCGTGGTCAGTCGAGTTATCAGAATTCGACGTCACTTTCTCCCCAAGGGGCGCAATCAAATCACAGATACTAGCAGACTTTTTGCTAGAGCTTACAACGTCCGCCGAAGAGAATAGCGAACAACCTTGGACGCTATCAGTTGATGGAGCCTCCAATATCAAAGGAAGTGGAGCAGGAGTAGTATTGGAGGGACCAGACGGAGTACTCATTGAGCAATCATTAAGGTTTGCCTTCAAGGCGAGCAACAACCAAGCAGAGTACGAAGCCCTGATCGCCGGAATTAAGTTGGCAAGAGAAATGGATATAACGGATCTGAAAGCCAAGAGCGACTCGCAGTTAGTGACGAACCAAGTGTCAGGGGAATTTCAAGCCAAAGACCCCCAACTAATCAAGTATTTGGAGAAGGTACGTAGCCTAGCTAGTCTCTTCAGATCTTTCGAGCTAATGTATGTCCCGTGGGAACAGAACGCGAGAGCGGATTTGTTGTCAAAATTAGCAAGCACTAAGAAACCCGGAAGCAACAGAACCTTCATCCAAGAAACCATTGCAAACCCCAGCATCACCGCAGAAGAGGTCATGATGATCATAGAGGCAGAAGATTGGAGAGCACCAATAATAAGATATCTCCAAGAAGACGTGCTACCAGCAGCGAAGGAGGAGGCGCACAAGTTAAAAAGGGCAGCGGCATGGTATTCTATGTTATGAGGCAAGCTTTACAAAAGAGGATTCTCAGGCCCAATCATGCTTTGTGTAAGTCAGGAAGAAGCTAAAGGGATACTGGAGGAAATACATGAAGGATCAAGCGGAAGCCACATTGGGGCGAGAGCCTTAGCAGGAAAGATTCTCAGGGCAGGCTTCTATTGGCCAGAGGTTCACAGCGACGCAGCCAGATATGTTAAAACATGTGACAAATGCCAAAGATTCTCAAACTTGCACTACGCCCCAAGAGAGCCACTGAAATTTGTCCTATCTCCATGGCCCTTCTTCATGTGGGGAACGGATATCCTAGGACCTTTCCCCGCCTCAACAGGACAAGCAAAGTGGATCATTGTAGCGATAGATTACTTCACCAAGTGGATAGAAGCAGAAGCCCTTTCAAACATTTCAGCAGATCAAGTTAAGAAATTCTACCTGAGGAAGATCATATGCAGGTTCGGATTGCCCAAATACATCGTCTCCGATGATGGAACCCAGTTCGCCAGCGAAAAAGTAGTTGAATTCTGCAAAGGGAAGGGTATACAGAACACTTTCATCTCTGTAGAGCACCCTCAGGCCAATGGACAAGCAGAATCCGCCAACAAGGTAATCCTAAAGGCCATCAAGAGAAGAATCACAAGTAAAGGTGAGGGCTGGGTCGCCCATCTCTTACCAATCTTGTGGTCATACCATACCACGCCTCAATCTTCAACAGGCGAGGCACCTTTCACCATGGTATACGGCACAGACGCAATGATCCCTGCAGAAATAAACCCACCAAGCTGGCGGAGGGACACCCTTACGCTGGAGGAAAATTCAGAAGCATTGGAAGAAAATCTGGATTTATTACAAGAACTGAGAGACAAAGCTCACTTCAGAGAGTTCGTCTCAAAGCAGAGAGCAGCAAGAAGGTATAATACCAGAGTCATACCAAGGAGATTTAGAGAGGGAGACTTAGTTCTCAAGAGACCCATGGGAAAGGACAAGGGAGGAAAGCTAGCAGCAAATTGGGAAGGCCCATTCCGTGTCAACGAAGCGTTCGAAGGAGGAGCCTACAGACTAGAAACAATGGAAGGAGAATGAAGGTGGAAAAACACAAGAAGGGGGGGGTTGAATTGTGTTTTTAGAATTAAAACTTTTTCGAAATAAAACCAAGTTTGCAGCGGATAAAACACAAAATAAAAGAGATGCTGAGAGAAAGAGAGAAAGAAGGACACAGAATTTATCCTGGTTCCCCTCACAAATCGAGAGTACTCCAGTCCCCTTGTTACTAACAAGAGATTTTCACTATAATCTACTAAAGATTACAAATTGCTCAAGCACACTTGCAAGAGACTTCTCAGGTGCTCAAGTTTCACTAAACAAGAGACTTCTCAAATGCTCAAGTTAAACTTAACAAGAGACTTCTTAAACAAACTTAAGAATAAGAATGAATGTTAAGGAACACTTGATATACTATCAGAGGTGTTTACAAAATACAACTCAAATTGTTCTAAGACTTAGAATGACAGATTTAAATTATGATGTCAGAATGCTTCTTAGTCTTTGAACGTAGTAATAGAGCAGTCGTTAGAACAGTAGTAGTAACGGTTGTCATTTCTTCCATTTGAGTCTTCTATTTATACTTGGAGGAAGATGATGACCGTTGCAGAGAGAGAGGTGCCAGCAGGAATTTACTCGTACAATTGATAGCTGTATATTGCCTTCTTTGGTAAGGAATTCCAATTCCACTACCTAGCTATTCAATTTATCACTCATCCATTTTGAGTAATAATAGTACAATAGTACAATCCTCAAATGCGCTCCACTTATGGATAAGGTTAACGTTGTACCAACGAATATTCCTTCCTGTGGATGTGACAGAGCCTTGAAGTGGATTGTTCTTCAATCATTGGTTCTGTATAGGTCAGCTCTTGAGTGACGTAAATTCCTTTTGCTTCTGATGTTCTTGTCATAGCTTCTTAAGATCTTCAGCTTCTGAACTTCATCAGAGCCTAGCTTTTGGTCTTCAGAAGTGCTATCTTCAGCACGCAAAAATTAAGCTTCTGATGAACAGCGATACTCTTTCAGAGCTTGTTTTGACTGGCTTCTCTGCTACTATTCATAGTGCTTCTGAATGAATTTTAACTTGTAATTCTGCACACTAGAATAATCATTAGTAATACCAATTGTAATTTTAATACATTGTTATCATCAAAACCACTTAAAACATTAGAGGTTCATGTCAGACCCACTTTGTTCCAACAATCTCCCCCTTTTTGATGATGACAAACCAAAGCATTAAAATTCAATTGTTGTTGATTTAATTTAATTATGATGACTTCAGGTTTCAAAGATTTGCAATCTCCCCCTGAGTCTGATAATCCATAAGGGTAGGTTTGTAAGCTCCCCCTAAGTTTTATCCATAATTAATTAAAACAGTTTAAGAGTCGATTTATTAACTTAAAATAAATTTTCATATTTAACTCTCAGAAGCATAGTTTTGCAAGCTTTGCTTCTTAGAGTTTGATAATGCTCAGAAGCGGTTTGCAAGCTCTTCTGACATTGTCTATGAATTTTATTTTAGGTTCTTAAATTTTCTCCCCTTTCAATAATCGTTCAGAATGAGAAAGAATCATAAGAGATAAATATTGATTCATAATGCTTTTAACATTACAGTTTCAGATTGAGCAGTATATTAATGAATCAACATTAATTTTAACGCTACTCTTACTCCCCCTTTTGGCATCAGTCAAAAAGACACAGAAAACCAAGCAGTCAAAGCACCAAACAAGGTAGTCAAGTCAAAAAGTGATGACAACTAAATTCATTTAATGAATTGTGTTGAAAACCGTCCTGACAAGAGAGCTTGATGACACTATAAAAAGGGATGATTCCTCTCATTTTACTCATCCAGAGTAATCAAGTAACATCAAAAGAAAAACATACAATGGAAAGGCAGGTTACCAAGGATGCTTCAGGCTCAAAAGGAGAGAGCAAGAAGGAGGCAGAGCCCTGGCGCTGCGAAGAAAACAGGCTTCGTTATGAGCGAAACAAGCAAGAACTTAGATTGACAGAAGCAGAGAGAGAAGAGTTGGGTTCTGATCTGGAGGAATTCTTATGGACATACGATGATGATACTTCATACGAAGATTATAGAGCTGAGGTTCAGAAGGCTACAGAAGAATTGCTCGCAGTTCTTAGGAAGAAATATAAGAAACTGGATGCAGAGGCTTCTGAGTCCAAGTCTAAATCTAAGTAGAGTTTCACTATCTTATGTAATAAAGTTCCCTCTTAATTATAATAATAAAAAAATGTTCCTGCTATAAATTTCTTTCTTTTGGAGCATGTTTCTTTAATATACTCTTGTCAAACGTTAGAAAACCAGTTACCAGACACGCCTCATACGGTATTGTTGCCCCGCTTATAAACAGGCTATAATACTAAGAAGCTATTTCATGAGTAAACAGGAATACTGATGTGGGGGAACCTTAGGTTTTCAAAATCCTATATAAGTTTAAAAACAAGATGTTCTCCAACATCTTACACTAGGTTCAGAAACCACAAGAGTATCAGACATTATCAGAGTATATGATTTTCATTTTGTAAAACAAAGTAAAATAAACACACCAGCACAAGCACATATATGAGGATAATAAGAAGCTTAATTAACTTAAAAGAAAGATTATCCAAAGGATGTACATAAACATGATTACAAATAAGTGCACAGACATAAGGGTTAAGGTTTGGGTTGCTGTTGAGTAAGCTTTAGAAGAAGTTCCATCATTGCATCTATCTTCTTGTTAGTAGCTTCACCAGATCTGTTCATGTCTTCTCTTATATCGGCCCTGAACTCATCCATTTCATTTCTTAGTTCCTCTCTTAAGTCATGCTTGATTACATCCAGAGCTTCTTGCATAACAGAAGGTATAGCAGATGAAGAAGAGCCTTGGACAAGTACTGGTGGAGATCTAGGAGGAGATGAAGCAACAATGGGAGCTTTACCTTTATCAGAATCTGGTTCACTAAGGTTCTGATCATTCATAACAATATCTTCTGCAGCTCCTTGATTCTCAATAATCTTATTAGTCTCAATGACAGCAATGTGAACAGCTCTATCAACCAATAACTTGAAGGCTTCTTGTTCAGCAAGCCTCTGACGTTCCATTTCAGCAGTTATCCTAGCCTGCTCATCATCCAGAGATCTTGTTATACTTTCATTCACAGCAGCTAAAAATGCTAACCTCTGACATTCTTCTTCATGGTTGAAAGATGTGAGCCTTGGAGCGTTTAGCTTCTCAACAATCTCAAACAGTTCCTGTACAGTGTTTGCTCCTCTACCCTTAATCTTATCCTTCAGATGAGCACTGAGAATCCTTAAAGATTTACCAAATAAGTACTCTAATTCCCTGACATCAGCATCCATATCAGAGGGGAAGATAAGAGCTTCTTCCTCTCTTTGTTTGAACCTCTTAAGTCTAATACCTATAGCATTATTTAGCAGCTCAAGGTTTGGTTCAGAGTCAGAATTGAAAAAGGGTAAGGATGGGTCAAAGGGAATGGTTGGTTCAGGTTTCTTTCTTTTGAGTTCAATGATTTTGATTTTACTGAGATTTGGAGGTATGATATCATCATCAAGATTGATGGAATCCTTGAATATTTGATGTTCAGCTTTAGTTAGGTGTTGGTAAAGCTCAAGAATCTCTTCTAAAACTAGAGGTTTGTTGAGTGGGTCAGAGACAGGTTGTGGTGATTGATGTTGTTGTTCAGTCATGACATTGATTGGTGATGAGTGAGGTGATTTTTGTTGTTCTTCAGAATGAGCAATTGGCTCATTCTGAACAGGGGTGAATGTAGGTGGATTCACTCGTGAGATGTGATCAAGTGAGGGAGGGGGTGTGTGAATGACCTGTGTGTTTTGTGTTTTATGGATGGGTGAATCATTTGTGAGATTCATGGATGGAAATTGACGTGGTGAATTTGGATTTGAGTTGGTAAATGCAACACCACACATGTGTTGTTCAAGATGTTCTATGACAGAATCTTGATTTGTGGTTTGATTGAGAGTGGTTGTGTCTACATTAATAGTAGGTTCTTCATCAGAAGAGAGATGAATGGGCTTTATGGTGGTTTTCTTTGTGGTTTTCTTGAAAGACGTTCTCTTTGGTGTAAGAGTTTTCTTTTGTTTTGGGTTGGATTCTCTGATGAGTGTAGCAATTAACTCATCTGAGGCAGTGCTGGTATCTGATGAAGATGATGATGATGGTTTGACAGATGGTAAAACTACACTAAGAGGTACAGTGTAGTCTATGGGTTGAGTTTGATTGTTAGATGAAGGAGGTTGAGAAATAGATGGTTTAGCAATAGAGGGTTGAGGTTCAGAACCAATAACCTGAGCTATAGGAATGCTAGAAGTATTAGATTCAGAGATCTTACCTTTTGGTTTAGAAGCTCTGGTCTTTAATCTCTTTGCAGGTTTAGCAGGGTTCTGATCCTCCTCAGAAGCTGAAGGCCTATCATGCCTTTTCTTTGTCCGCTTTTCCTTCTGAACAGGTTCAGTCATCATATTTTCAGCACCTTCCTCAATCTCATCAGCACTAGCATGTCCTTGATCATCAGAGCCTTCATCGATCATTTCTAGCTCAGTAGTTCTTGGCTTTCTTCTGTTCCTTGTAATATCCCTTGGTCCCTTGAAGATATCCCAATTAGGAACACTTACAACCATTTTCCTGGGCACACTAACCCCAGTATCTCTTCTTACTGATTCAAGAAAGTTCTTGATGACCTCCTCATTATCATGTTCTGATATGGTGGGAAACCCATCACACCAGAAGTACTTTTCGTACACTTGCTGTAGAGGTGTTTTCACTTGAATGATTTCTTCCTTGGTTTTTCTCTTCATATTGACCAGAACTGATGCATCATACTTAGAGGTTTGGAAAACTCTAAGTTTTTCTTTGGCACTCACAATATCTGTGAGTTTGGTTTGCCTTATCAGTTCTGAAATTAACCTAGGGTGATGAATGACTGATGGTATTTTAGTTCTACCCTCATTGATGGTAAAGCACATGTGATCAAAAAGAATCTTAGCCAAATTAACTTTCACCCTCTTGTATAAGAACCAGATGAGATGTTTGTGTGGAATGGAGATGGTATCCAATCCACCTTTTCTGGTGAAGATGGTAGACAAACACATTCTGAAAGCAAATTCAAATGTGTGCTTCATGTGCATTACTTTTCCAAAATCCTTTTGGGTGCATCCAGATTTAAAGAGGTCCTGATGAATTGAATCCAAATGCTTGCTTTTCTTATCATACACTTCTATATCTTCTCCTTTGTTGTCTAAACCCAGAATCTTAGCAATGTGTGCCTGAGTTATCACAACATTGATTCCCAAAATATTTGACCTAATTTCCCTTTCTCTATAAGGTTTAAGACCAAGTTCCTTTCTTGTTTTTCCTCGTAATTCCTTGTTCTTCTCAACCATATCTTTGTATTCTTTATCAGCACTTGCTCTATCGTACACTTTAGCCTTCTGCCAGAAGTACTTCACTATGTCGTAGTATACGAAGCCATTAAGCATCTCAAAATAATTTTGCCATTGTTGGTTGTAGAACAAGTATTGAATGTCAATCCCATTTGCTTTCAAACTTTCAAAATCCACAAACTTCTCAGTGAAGAAATCATAAGCATCTGGTCCAGCGTCAGTTTGATGATGTTTGTAGACTAGATTATCTTTTGAATTAAGATCGATGATGGGGGGTAACGTAGGGTTAAAGGGTTCTTGAACGATTTCGTTTGATGAACGAGCAGCCATAGTTGCAGAGAATTAAGAAGATGAAGATTGGGAATTTCTGTAAGGTCTAGGGTTGTGTAGGTAGTGATTTTGTGTAAAAAGTTGTGCAAGTGAGTGAAGTGACTTATAAATAGTAACTAGCACACATACACAGAGAAAATAAACATTGGGAGGGAGCGCGAGCAGTTTTAAAAATTAAATAATATACTTAACTGCCATAATCATCATTAACTGTTCTCTGCCCGTCAGGATCTAGACACGTGTTGAAAAAGTTTAATCATAGCTGACGCGTGTATAGACAACTGTTGTACACTTACTCGTACTGAACGTTTCATTTCCAAAAGGTTCAGAGCCTCACTCATTTGTATCTGACACCTCATCAGAACCTGTTACTCTTCAGAGCCTAAATTATTCAGAGCTTCCCAAGGGATACTCTAAATTATAAGAGGTTCTGATAGAGCTTCAGATGCTAATTCTATTCTACTTCTCAGAGCTAATTTTCTTCAGAGATATAGTGCATGTTCAAATTCTTTTTGATAAAATCAAATCTTTCAATAGCTAAAGGTTTAGTAAATATGTCAGCCCATTGATGTTCAGTATCAATGAATTGAATATTTATTGTACCTTTCTGAACATGATCCCTTATAAAATGATGTTTTATTTCAATATGTTTAGCTCTTGAGTGTAGAATAGGGTTCTTAGACAAATGAATAGCAGCAGTATTGTCACAATATAGTGGAATACTGCTTTCAGCTATGTTATAATCTTCCAACTGATATTTCATCCAGAGAAGCTGTGTGCAGCATTTAGCAGCTGAGATGTATTCTGCTTCTGCTGTGGACAAAGCAATAGTTGTTTGTCTCTTGCTGGCCCAAGATATGAGATTTTCACCAATGAATTGGCAATTTCCACTAGTGGATTTCCTCTCAATCTTATCACCAGCATAGTCAGCATCACAGAATCCAACTAGCTTACTATCTAGGGATTTTTTATAAAGAAGTCCTAGATTAGTAGTTCCTTTCAGATATCTAAAGATCCTCTTAACAGCAGTTAAGTGAGGTTCTCTAGGATCTGACTGGAATCTTGCACACAAGCATACACTATATATAATATCAGGTCTAGATGCTGTAAGGTAGAGTAAAGAACCAATCATACCTCGATACAGCTTCTGATCTACTTTGCTTCCTATCTCTTCTTTGCTTAAGCTGCTGGTAGGATGCATGGGTGTAGACATTATCTTGCAGTCATCAAGGTTGAACTTCTTCAGAAGCTCTTTTGTATACTTGCTTTGATGAATGTAAGTGCCATCTTTTCCTTGATTAATTTGGATTCCAAGGAAGAACTTCAATTCACCCATCATACTCATCTCGAATTCATCCTGCATCAGCTTTGAAAAACTCTTGCACAAGGAAGCATTAGTAGAACCAAAAATAATATCATCAACATATATTTGAATGATTAAGATATCTTTCTTAGATGTCTTTCTGAATAATGTATTGTCAATTTGACCTTTTTGAAAACCATTTTCTAAAAGGAAATTACTCAGTCTTTCATACCAAGCTCTTGGAGCTTGTTTGAGACCATAGAGTGATTTCTTAAGTTTATAAACATAATTAGGATTTTTCAAATCCTCAAAACCTGGGGGTTGTTTGACATATACTTCTTCAGAAATAACACCATTAAGAAAGGCGCTCTTAACATCCATTTGGTACAATGTGATTCCATTGTTAACAGCATATGAAAGAAGTAACCTGATTGCTTCCAGTCTTGCTACTGGAGCAAATGTTTCAGTGAAGTCTATACCTTCTTGCTGACTGTAGCCTTGTGCTACCAGTCTAGCTTTATTTCTTACCACTTCACCTTGTTCATTCATCTTGTTTCTAAATACCCACTTAGTTCCAATGATGTTCTTATGTGCTGGTCTTGGCACTAAATCCCATACATCATTTCTTTGAAACTGATTGAGCTCATCTTGCATAGCTACAATCCATCCATCGTCAGTAAGTGCTTCATCAACATTCTTTGGTTCTATCATTGAGATTAGCCCCAGAAGTGAATCAAGTTGTTGATAGTCTGATCTTGTCTTTCTTGGACTTTCTTTGTTTCCGAGAATTAAATCTTCTGGATGTGATGATCTATATTTGAACTTCCTTCTTGGAGCTTCATCAACATCAGCACTTGGTTGAGTGTCTTCTTCTGAAGTGTCATCATGTTCTTGTGATGCTTCTAATTGAGATGCTTCTTCAGCATCTTCTTCCAATACAGCTTCTGAAGTTTCAACAGCTTCTGATGCTTTTTCAGGTTCTGAATCGATGTATTGGTATGGAACACCTGCATAACTATTATCTTGCTCTGACATTTTACTGTCAGGCTCTTTATCATCAAATCTAACATGTATAGATTCTTCCACTGTGTTAGTTTCAGAATTATACACTCTGTATGCCTTTGAGCGTTCAGAGTAACCTATAAAGATTCCCTTACAAGCTTTGGCATCAAATTTTCTTTTGTAGGCCTTGTTGTTTAGAATGTAACATGTACATCCAAACTGATGAAAGTAAGAGATGTTGGGCTTTCTTCCTTTGAAGAGTTCATATGTTGTTAGATTCAATAGAGGTCTTATATAGATCCTATTTTGAATGTAACAAGCTGTGTTTACAGCTTCTGCCCAGAAGTGCTTAGCAAGTTTTGTCTCATGCATCATGGTTCTTGCCATTTCTTGTAAAGACCTGTTCTTTCTCTCTACAACCCCATTTTGTTGTGGTGTTCTAGGAGCAGAGAACTCATGGACAATGCCATGATCTTCACAAAAAGTTGCAAATGGTTCGTTTTCAAATTCACCACCATGATCACTTCTAACCTTTAAGATTTTGAGACCTTTCTCATTTTGCACTTGAGTGCAGAAGATGCTGAACACATCATATGCATCATCTTTCACTCTTAGAAACTTTACCCAAGTCCATCTACTGTAATCATCAACAATGACTAATCCATATTTCTTCCCATTGATTGAGGCAGTACTTACTGGACCAAACAAATCAATGTGAAGTAGTTCTAAGGGTCTTGAGGTAGAGACAATGTTTTTAGGTTTAAAAGAAGTTTTTGAAATTTTGCCAATCTGACAAGGACCACACAGAGCATCTGAATGATATTTAAGATTTGGCAGGCCTTTAACCAACTTTAGTTTGCTAAGCTTAGAGATTAATCTCCAGTTAGCATGACCTAAGCGTTGGTGCCAGACCCACTTTTCATCATTCAGAGATAGAAGACAAACTATCTTCTGCTCAGTGAGTTCTGACAGATTCACCTTATAAACATTACCTCTTCTTAATCCTTTAAACAATATGGACTTGTCAGAATCATTGATTACTGTACATGCCTCTTTATCAAATTTAACAATAAATCCGCTATCACAAAATTGACTAATGCTAAGCAGATTATGTTTGAGGCCATCAACTAACCAAACATTTTTAATTGAAAGAGAAGAGTTACCAACTATACCTGTACCAATGATCTTCCCTTTTTGGTTTCCTCCAAACCCCACAGTACCTCCCTCTTTCAGAGTCAGGGTTTGGAACATATGCCTTTCTCCCGTCATATGTCGTGAGCAGCCACTGTCCAGGTACCAGCATTGCTGCTTTGGCCTTCTTAGTGTGCAAACCTGAAGCAAATATTATTTGAGATTTTGGTACCCATATCTTTATGGGTCCTTTTGTGTTAGTCTTTACAGGTCCAGGTGGTCTTTGTTTGAAAGACCTATCAGAGCCTCTAGAGTTAACCACCCTTGTTGAAAAGTTTTTGGGTTTAGTATAGCTCTTGAGCTTTGTTCTTGAATGTGTCAGAGCTTCTTTAGTTTTAACATTAGCTTGAGGCTTAAAAATCTTAGGTTCTGAGGTTTTATCCTTCAGAGTCTTTGACTTTTGAGCCTCTGGCTTTGATGTTCTATTAGAAGCTGACTCATTTAGAACCTCTGATTGACTCTTTACAAAGACAACCTTGGGTTTTGATTTATCTATATTAGAGGACTTTGAAGATAATGGATTATCTTTAAAACGTGAGAATCCAAGACCTTCTCCTCTATTTCTACTTACATGATAAATCAAAGAGGCTATTTTACTTCTTTTCATTCCATTGATAAGGAATTCCTGAAGAGCAAATTCATGTTCTGGAGGAACCTTATCATCAAGAACATAATGAGTTTCCATAAATTCATTTCTTGATTTTAGAGACTCATTTTGTTCAATTATTTCATTTGCCTTTTCGGTCAGGTTGTTATAGGCCTTTTTAAGGACCTTACACTCACCTGCCTTTTTGGTTAAAAGTTTTAAGGCATCTTTTAAGGAATCTATTAATTCAGAACGAGAAAGTTTAGCAAGTACCTCATCTTCATCTTCTGAATCTGAGTCAGCTTCGTGCTCAGAGTTCTCTTGGTCAGAAGCGGTTGCCATCAAGGCTAGGTTTGCTTCTTCTTCCCCATCAGAATCTGATTCCTGATCCAAATCATCCCAAGTGGCAAGGAACCCCTTCTTGAGCTTACTTTTGTATCTTTCTTTGTTAGAGGTTCTCTTGGATGTTTTACTCAGGTTCTCTGGGCAGTCAGCAATGAAGTGTCCTGGTTTGTTGCACTTAAAGCATTTGTTTTGTTCTTCCTTTTTATCCTTAGAAGCACCAACCTTCTTGGAAGAACCTCCAAATTTACCAGCATACTTCTTGCTTCTCTTAGCCCATTGCGATACTCTTGCAGCCATCAGAACCATTTCTTCTTCTTCATCAGAGTCCATCTCGTGACCTTCTTCAGAAGCTTCTTCATCAGATACTATAACCTTCGCCTTCAGAGCCTTAGAGGAACTCTTGGTGCTCAGGGCTATCCCTTTTAGCTTCTTAGTCGATTCATCAGTCATAAGTTCCATCTCATGACTCTTTAGAGAACTAACCAAGCTTTCAAGAGACACAGTATCTAAATCCTTAGATTCCTGAAACGCTGTCACTTTTGGTCTCCACTTTGGCGGCAAGCTTCTGAGTATTTTCCTTACATGATCAGCCTCAGTATAGCTCTTATCTAAAACTTGAAGTCCCGAAACAAGAATTTGAAACCTAGAGAACATTGTCTCAATGTCCTCTCCGTCCTTCATTTTAAATAATTCATACTGATGTACTAACAAGTTGGCCTTAGCCTCCTTAACTTGTTTATTTCCTTCATACTTGGATTTAAGAGAATCCCAGATAGACTTAGCCGTTCTCTTATCTCCAATTTTCAAGTACTCATCATGAGAGATGGCATTTGTCATCATCCCTTTTACACTGTGATGCTTCTTATATTCCAGCTTTTGAGTAGGTGTAAAAGCCTTTCTGTCTTTAGAGCTAACAACACCTTCTAAGTCCATATTTTCAAAGTTCACTCCATCTTCTACCAAGTCCCACATATCACAATCAATCGCCATGATGTGACTGTACATCTTGGTTTTCCAGAATGGATAACCAGTCTCAGTTCCATTGAAAAAGGGAATTTTGTCAGAAGACCTTCTGTCTTTAGAATTAGAATCATAGTCAAACGGAACTTCATTGAGATTCTTCTCAGCAGACATGTTTTTCCTCCCTGAATCTTAACTGTTTCACTGATAGGTGAGAGTTAGGCAACAGCCCAGCTCCTGATACCAATTGAAGGTGGAAAAACACAAGAAGGGGGGGGTTGAATTGTGTTTTTAGAATTAAAACTTTTTCGAAATAAAACCAAGTTTGCAGCGGATAAAACACAAAATAAAAGAGATGCTGAGAGAAAGAGAGAAAGAAGGACACAGAATTTATCCTGGTTCCCCTCACAAATCGAGAGTACTCCAGTCCCCTTGTTACTAACAAGAGATTTTCACTATAATCTACTAAAGATTACAAATTGCTCAAGCACACTTGCAAGAGACTTCTCAGGTGCTCAAGTTTCACTAAACAAGAGACTTCTCAAATGCTCAAGTTAAACTTAACAAGAGACTTCTCAAACAAACTTAAGAATAAGAATGAATGTTAAGGAACACTTGATATACTATCAGAGGTGTTTACAAAATACAACTCAAATTGTTCTAAGACTTAGAATGACAGATTTAAATTATGATGTCAGAATGCTTCTTAGTCTTTGAACGTAGTAATAGAGCAGTCGTTAGAACAGTAGTAGTAACGGTTGTCATTTCTTCCATTTGAGTCTTCTATTTATACTTGGAGGAAGATGATGACCGTTGCAGAGAGAGAGGTGCCAGCTGGAATTTACTCGTACAATTGATAGCTGTATATTGCCTTCTTTGGTAAGGAATTCCAATTCCACTACCTAGCTATTCAATTTATCACTCATCCATTTTGAGTAATAATAGTACAATAGTACAATCCTCAAATGCGCTCCACTTATGGATAAGGTTAACGTTGTACCAACGAATATTCCTTCCTGTGGATGTGACAGAGCCTTGAAGTGGATTGTTCTTCAATCATTGGTTCTGTATAGGTCAGCTCTTGAGTGACGTAAATTCCTTTTGCTTCTGATGTTCTTGTCATAGCTTCTTAAGATCTTCAGCTTCTGAACTTCATCAGAGCCTAGCTTTTGGTCTTCAGAAGTGCTATCTTCAGCACGCAAAAATTAAGCTTCTGATGAACAGCGATACTCTTTCAGAGCTTGTTTTGACTGGCTTCTCTGCTACTATTCATAGTGCTTCTGAATGAATTTTAACTTGTAATTCTGCACACTAGAATAATCATTAGTAATACCAATTGTAATTTTAATACATTGTTATCATCAAAACCACTTAAAACATTAGAGGTTCATGTCAGACCCACTTTGTTCCAACAGAGAAGTCCTGCATCGAACATGGAATGTGGCCAACCTCAGATTCTACTACAGTTGAGATCGCCAAAAGAAACAAGGAAGGCAGCGCCTTGGCGTGTAACGTTTTTGTTTTTTGAATTTATTTGCATGTGTATCAAAAATTGTACTGAAATCTCTCTTCCAATTAATAAATAGCGGTGGGACACTCTTTTCTCCTGTGAAAATAGGAGTTTTTATCGAGGCCCACCGTTTTTAATTTTTTTGGTTTGTGAAGAACTGTCACATATCCTTGAAACACATCTAAAAGGAAACGAGTTGAAACACCTTGGCGTTGCTCGTGAATCTTACGAGTTGGGAACGTCAGAAATAGAAACGGCGATATCCATAAATCTTACGAGTAGGATACGACGGAAACAGGTTGAAACACCTAGGCGTTACCCTTTAAACTTTTTAGTGGGGGACGTCCAGAATAATAAAATCAGGTTGAAATACCTAGGCGTTACCCTTTAAACTTTTTAGTGGGGGACGTCCAGAATAATAAAATCAGGTTGAAACACCTAGGCGTTACCCTTTAAACTTTTTAGTGGGGGACGTCCAGAATAATAAAATCAGGTTGAAATACCTAGGCGCTACCCTTTAAACTTTTTAGTGGGGGACGTCCAGAATAATAAAATCAGGTTGAAATACCTAAGCGTTACCCTTTAAACTTTTTAGTGGGGGACGTCCAGAATAATAAAATCAGGTTGAAATACCTAGGCGTTACCCTTTAAACTTTTTAGTGGGGGACGTCCAGAATAATAAAATCAGGTTGAAATACCTAGGCGTTACCCTTTAAACTTTTTAGTGCGGGACGTCCAGAATAATAAAATCAGGTTGAAATACCTAGGCGTTACCCTTTAAACTTTTTAGTGGGGGACGTCCAGAATAATAAAATCAGGTTGAAATACCTAGGCGTTACCCTTTAAACTTTTTAGTGGGGGACGTCCAGAATAATAAAATCAGGTTGAAACACCTAGGCGTTACCCTTTAAACTTTTTAGTGGGGGACGTCCAGAATAATAAAATCAGGTTGAAATTCCTAGGCGTTACCCTTTAAACTTTTTAGTGGGGGACGTCCAGAACATCAAAGCATGGTTGAAAGTCCAGAACGTTACCCAGAAAGCTTTTTAGTTGGGAACGAAGAAAACATAAAAAGAAACGCATCAAAGCATCAGGGCATAACTCATCATGAGGAAGACGCCCAAAGAAAACGCTGAAAAAAGCAAATAAAGGTAACTTTACTATATGTTATCGCATGCAATTATTTTAACAGGTAGAGGCGTTATTCAAATGATTGTTTACAATAAAGATCAAAAGCAACAACAGAATCATCCAAAATCTGATTTCATTCATTGAAGATTGATTACAAATTCAAAGAAAACTACATCAAACTTGAATACAAATTCAAAGAAAACTACAGCAGATTTGGATACAAAATCAAAAGAAAATACATCAAATTCAAAAGGGTGTACGAGATACTAATGCTACACTCGTATAAACAACTTGTTTATCACCCAGATTATTCAAGGATTATACAAGTGCTTGAAAACTACTACAATAAGCATCGACACTTGCATAATCCTAAAAGGATCAAGTGGTGCCTGGCATTATATTTCCTCTTCAGTTTACCCAGGCGAACCAGTTGAGCCATCATCCTCATCTACGAGGCATGTCACTTGGAGGCTTTCACCTTTGAAGACTTAGGCGCCTTCGCCGCTGATTCCACAGTAATTTGAGAACCTTCATCCACAGAGGGAGAAGGCCCATAAGCATAGAACTCCTCAGGAACATAAGTCTTCAAGAACTCAGCGTAATCTTCATCAATGTCCTCAGAACTTGATGAACTAAGCAAGACAGGAGTGCTCTTCGCCCTTGCCTTCCCCGACGCTTTGGTACGTGGAGCTTTGGAGGATGAGGCACCATTCTTCTTCTTTACCGGCCGAGTTTTGGGTTTCCCAACGGCGCGTTTTTTGTTATCAATCCTATCCATCAGAAAAAAAATCAAGAGAAAAAGAGAGAGAACAGAACTATGAAAGTGATAAAGGTGAAGAGAAGCGATGAAAGGATGAGAAAAGAATGAAGAAAAGATCGCTATTTATAGGCAACGAATTACCAAAACCTAGCATGTGTAACTGCAATTCCGAAATAAATAAGGAAAACAGTTTCCAACTACAGGAGGTTAACAGGCGGTTACGAAAACAGTTGCAATAAAAGGATTGGCCAGTCAACAGGCGGTTACGAAAACCAAGGAAAACCTAGCATGAAGTTTGAACCGGTCAATACATAGAAACTTACGCCAAGCAAACATGTTATCTCGCCATACAACGTGTTATCTCGCCACGATCCTTAAGCAATGACGCCTCAGAATCACAACAGGTTATCTCGCCCTACGACGAAGTTCAAAGAGAAAACTACATAAGGGCAAAAAGAGTGAAAGTGGCATTCAAATGGGGATAAATAGCATGCAATTATAGTGAAAATGTGTACATAATACAAAGGCCTCATAAGGGCACCCAAAGTACTGTCATTACAAAATACGCCAAGCCCACGCAGGGGCGATCATCAAAACCGGACAAAAGTAAGAAACAGTTAGGAAAAAGAAGAAGTCTATTCCTTGGCAGGTGAGCTTTGGGCTGGTGGCTCCTCGGTAGGCAATTCCTTGGCTGGCGAGTCCGGAGCCATCTCAGCAGGAGCATAGGGAACCAACTTGTCGCCCTCTATAATGGACATGGCGTCAGCCTTGCCAAGAACGTCTTGATCAAGGCCAGGAAAAAGAATCTTCACTTGTTCCAGCGCAAATTGGAAACCTTCATCATACTGTTCGCCAATCATGGCCTCAAGACCGTCCTTCTCAGACCCCCACTTCGCCTTTTCCTCCTTCAAGGTCTCCAACTCAGCAAGAGCAGTCTTGTTCTCTTGCTCCAAAGTCTTGATGCGCTCATCCTTGGAGTTGAGGCTAGCCTGGACGACGTTCATAGTCTTGATCGCCGACTCCTTGTCCCTCTTAGCATCCGACAAGTCCCCCTCATACTTCTTTTTCAAATCAGCCATCTCCTCGGCATGTTTCTCTTTCAGATTCTTCAAGTCGCCCTCGCACCTATCTTTGGCAGCCTGTACATCCCTCTCAAGGGTCGCCAAATTTTTCTCCACCAGAGCCTCCTTATCCTTACCAATGGATAATTCAGCCCTCTGGCGCGACGCCAAAGCATAGTTGAGCAGGAGACCCTTAAGCTCATATCCAAGAGCCATCCTCGCCAGGTCATCGGTCGCCGTGTTGTTGAAACGAGCAGAATTCCCCACCACGTCCACCATCTTAGAGAGAAACGCCTCAGGATCAAACATAGGATCCCAAGGCGAAGCCCCTCCAGATTGGCTTGCTCTAGTAGCAGCCTCCTCAACCACAGGAGAACCCTCCGCCACATAGTCATCAATTTCGACCAAATCCTTGTCCGTTTCCATCACATCTTGGTCCTTCTTACCCTTCCGCGACAGGCGCCTCAGTTTCTTCTTCACTGGAGACTTCACCTCCCCCTCAGGCTTGGCAACCTCCTCCACGCCAACAGGGCCAGAACTGGAAGGCTTCACTTGGAGAGTGACCCTCGAGTCGTTCTTCCTCTTCTTCTTGTCCTCGCCCACGTCCAGCTGGCTAAGGACATCAACCTTTGGATCTGGTTGTTCTTTCTTTTTCCTCGCCTTCTCCAAGTATTGTAATCTCTAAGCAGGAGTCAAGCTAGACATATCTTCTACAAAGGAAAAGGAAAATGGTTAGTCACGTAAAAATTAATAAGAAGCAATAAAGGCAAGCTATATAAAAGAACAAAATGATTCGCGAGGCGACTTACTGAGATACTTGTCTAAAACGGCGGAGGCGCGGTCAGCATCTAAGAGTTCCCTAGGATTCATCTGGTTCATAGACTCTAAGTACGCCACCATATCCCTCTCAAACTCACTCAATCTCTCATATATAGCGCCCTTAATCAACCTGGGGTTAGGCGTCCAGTGAAAAGGGAAAAGAGGAGTACCATCATCATTATACATCACACTGGGGCAATGCTCAGCTCCACGCACGCGGATGAAGGTATCCTAGTAATGCTTATAGTTGGAACTATACAGATGAAATAGCCCCCGGTTGGGTTGCGAACTCAGAGGTACCACGCCCTGAGGCAAAAAAATTTTGACATGGTAAAAAGAGAAGAAAACCACCACTGAAGGCTCAGGAATTTCAAGGCCATAGCAAACTAGCTCAAAAGCCCTAATGAAGGATCAACTATTAGGGCTAAGCTGGGGAGGGGCGACATTCAGAACCCTAAGCATGGATTTCTGAAATTCAGTAAAGGGAAAGAACAGGTGGAAATCCTCAATAAACTTGGTGTACATAAAGAAGGTGACGTGATCAGAGCGAGGTACGTCGATCACATACTCGCCCTCCTCTACCGGTTCGAATATTATGTCTTTCTCATCAAAGGTCCCTGAGACATCAAACTTTTCTCTATACGCCTCCACACTCTCAACGTCTTGATAAATGGAAGAAATCTCCATGGTCGCGGCTTCAGGTCCTACAGCAACTATAGCAAGCGATTCGTCTCTTCATTTTCCTGTGAAAGACGAAGGAGAAATTATTACACAATCACTGATATTCCCGCTACTACTATCGCTACTGCTATCACTACTATCACCACCACTGCCACCCTCAAGTTCCTCACGGGTAAAAGATTCCCCCATGACTTCGGCAAAATAACCACCATAGTCAATGGAACCATCAGGCCTAGTGAAATGTTCACGCACTTGACGCTCTAGAGGGGAACCAACGATAAGAGGACGAGGAGGGTTCCTCTCATCCTCGTCAACCAAATCTCTCAAAATCACCATTTTTTCCGGAAACCCTAGAAACCCTATCGCAAAACCGGGAGATAAAGAAAAATAAAAAGAGAAAAAGGGGAAATAGCGGTTATACCTGGTGATCAGAGACGGTTAACCCTCGAAGAGTAATGGAGAACGTGGGTAGCGGGAAACTCGCGGAGGAAGCGCGAAAATATTCACTAAAGGAAGCACGAAATTGGCTTCGGTAACGCAAGGAAGAGGGGAACAAACAAGCGAAATCCTCGAATATGTGATCAAAGTAAAGAGGAAAATGAACAAGAGGCAGCGTATTTATAAAAGGAAGGTACCGGTTGAGAAAGGAAAAATTTGAAAAATGAAACGTTTCGAGGGAAAACTAGCCAGTACGATGACTGACGCGTGTCAAAGGCGAGCCGCATGCTCGACCAAAGCCGAGGTCACACCCTTAAGGCGAGATACAGAAAAACTCAATTATATATACGAAAATAAAAGCTTCATTGATCAAGGAAACACATTACAATCATTGAGAAAACAAAGATTACACGATATAACGACATTGAAACATAATACAGACAACACAAGAGGAAAATACAAATTTGCTAGGAAATGAAACTACTTAAGCAACGACATATGCAGCCGCGACAGCATCAGCTTGCAATTCTTCAATCTCCTCTTTGTACTTCCTGGCCACCATAAGGTCAGGGCTGAGTTTGTCTTGATCATCCCGCAACCTATCTATTTTCTCCCGGAGGCGGGCAAGTGAAGAACGAGTCTTGATAAGGCGAGCAACATCGTACTCAATGTCCAACTGGAGGTTCCTTTTTCTCTTCATCAGGGGACGAAGTTCTTTCTCCAGTACCTCAATACGGTTCTCAACGGCCTCCTCAGCAGATAAATTGAGATAAAGTGACTCCTCTTGCAGATCAATACTGTCTTTGGTAACGGATATCTTCTTCTCCAGCGTGTCTTCAAGTTCATTATAGCAAGTCGCGACTGCATTAGTGGTCTCGATAAAAGCAACATCTTTCTCCAAGCGACGAGACAACTCCAAGGCCAGGTCCAGAAAAGCTTTCTGGTCGTTAGTCAAGCGCCATCGGTAGTCATTAAGCTCTTCAACGTAAATCTGGAACTCTCCCACATTATCCATGAGGTCATCTATGTTCTCCTCGACCTTGTCCCTTACTCGCCTAACAGCAGGCATAGCAGGCGATTCCAATGCAGGAAGAGGATCGTTCATGGCCATGGTAACTGAGGGAATGCAAAGAATTGACAAGGATACAGAAAATATGGGCAAAATTCAGAGTCATCACAAGGGCTACTTATAGGAAGGGAGGCGATGCATGCCAAGGAGAGTAAGTGGGTGGTTACATCCCACGATCACCAATACCGGCCTCACCCCACTATCACCACTTCGCCTCTTTGAACCTCATGCTTGGGGGGCTGTGGACTGGGGTAAGGCCCAAGAATAAAAAGGCATAGGCCCAATAGCAAGATGGCCCAACTATCCAACCCATTGAATTCAAATAAATGACTTGGCGGCAAAGCAAGCTAATGCGACACGCCCTATAGGTGACGCCCTCGCCTCAGAGGTAACCACCCTCATGAAGAGTCAGCAAGTAAACCGCCTTAAGGATGGGGATAACCACCCCCTACCACCACGATTCTCACCGGAAGAGGAAGAAACCGCCCACCATCACACGTAGGAAGCGAAGCAAGAGGAAGAAACCACCACGATCATGGGGTGTCCATGACGGTGTCATTCCCTAACTGCCACCCATTGTAATTCTATAAATAGGGGCGGAAACTCCATTGTAAAGGACACACAATTTTTATATACAGAAATACTGCACAATATTTTTACAGTTGTTCATTTCTTAGATATGGTCTAACCAATTACCATCCCCCTTATTTGTTCACCAGAACATATAATAATATAAAATAATAGTAATAGTTTAAATATTATTGAATTATAGAAATTCTATATTTTTACAAACAAAAAAATATATCGATTTAAATTACCACAACCCAATTTAACTTCTTCGGTTACAAATTCCAATTTAAAACAAGAAAGCCTTGAAGACATTATTATGGTGCTCTAATTACTTGAGTCTTGAGTGAGAGAGATCTATATAATCCAATAGCTCTACTCACCCCCACCACCACCACCATGAGAACATAATTTTCGAAATTTAATGTAAAATCATTGACATTGTAAATATATTTAAGTGCTTCTGCCACATTGAGAGAAATGGATTAAGTATATGCCGAAAGTTTGTGTTTACCAAAACCAAATATAATAGCAATTAATATTCTATGCATCAAATTTTTTATATATATGCTCTGCAAAAAATAAGATTTTTGACTGCGACTTTTTTGCAATGACATTTAAATTGTTGATAAAAATATACATATCGTAACAACTAATTAAAGTTGTTGTTATAAGTTAGTTTTTTTCTCAACAATAACATTATCGCTGGGAAAAGTTAATTATCCCAACAATAATTATTATTGCCGCTAATAGTATAATTTTTTTGCAACATTATCGCTGGGAAAACCACTCAATTACTATTTTTTATAGGTATCTTTTATCGTGTTTATGTTCCTATTTTTATGTGTAGATTTTTTTTAACTTAAAATTATTATTTTTGTTCCTATTTTTATGTTTTGTATTTTTTTTAAAACTTTAGATGGTCTTTTAACAATGGGATTACTAGCAAAAACCAAGAAAACTTAGATGCTAGATGTATCTCAAATAAGTCGCTGGCGCTGCTAGACCTTTCGTGCTATGTATCTTTTTAAAATTATTATTTTTGTCCTATTTTTATGTTATCTATTAATTAAAAAGAAAGCTTGTTATTTGGGATTTGAGATACACATGGTCTTTTTTTTTTTGTTTGTTTTTTAATACTAGTTTTTTATGTTATTTGGGATTTGAGATATGTAACAACCCGTTTTTCAAATATTATCGCTAAACTTTATTCTCCGACTGAAATTTATTTCCTTAGCTCCCAAAAATATTCTGAAACTAGATTCCAACTCACGCCGATATATAAAGTCTCCAATTAAAATTCGACGGAAAACAGAAACCGTAAAATTTAACATCAGCGGGTAAAATTCCTACTCGTTTTTTTCAAAAGCGAGAATAATCCAAAACTCGTTATTCTGACTACACATAAACCTTCTTATACTCAAAAGAAGACTACGACCCAAAAGTCTGTGCCTTTCCAGCGCACGAGCACAAAACAGGCTCCATTTCAGCAAAAATTCCATTAATGCGACGATACTCACAAGACCGCTCCACCAAAAACCCTAAAAACTTAGCCGACACTAAAGTTCCTTAGAAAAACTGTACAGTGGAAATCTTGGGTCTTACATTACTACCCTCCAAAAAGAAGTTTTGTCCTCGAAACTAAAGGTAAGAGTAACAACTCAACTAGTTATTACCATCACTAACACCACAAAATCCCTCAAGATTAGGTGTAGCCACACAGATGCTAACACCGGGTGAAGTCACACAGATACTCTCACCAACACACTGGTACAACCGTGCTTCAACCGCCACTCTCAACGAGTTCACCACTCAAAAATTAACCTCACAACAGAGGTTCACAACCTCGAGTTCCTCAAATTTCCTAGGGTCCACACACAAAATTTCCAAAGTCACCTCTTTTGCCTCCGCGACGTAGCCTAAACCACTAGGTTCACGCGCAGCAGTGACTGGCTACCCTCCAAAAAGAAACACTGAAACTCTCTGCGCATCACCAAAGCTAGCAAAACTAGTCAATTCCAGTCAACATGATTCCGTCTATTATTAACAAGAGATTAAGGATGATCAGTTCCTCAATTTGTCAATAAATAGTCGACAATCATGATGGTGGTTTAGACTATCTTTACCAAACTTAAGTGATACTTCATTCCACTTGTGCTCATGGTCCTCCGAGGTACAAGGATTCCACAAATCCTTCGAGGTTCTCCTTAAGGTTTCCTTCGATCTCTCACGATCTCGATCTCGTCAATGAGACCAATTTGCCCAAAACATGTTACTTGGACTCTCATGCTTTCACTTAACTTTGCCATTAGACAATTGTTCACCCTTTATATCCACATTCCACACACACACCGCCATGACATCCATTTAGGTGGTGCCTTTGAATCCTTACTACTCTCGCACAATCATAATTTTCCAAATTATGTGTGAGTCAATTCCTTTCGCCAATCCTTAATTGACATAAGCCACATGTTCGTGTGCTTCTCTCTTACTTACTCTTAACATAGCTTTCCAACGACTAACAATCCCTTTTGACCTTGTATTCGTAAGACACAACACTCAAACTACGTCGCTCAAGCTCTCATGATTCCACTCATGAAACATCCGTTGAACATCATTCAACAGTAATACAATGCCACCACGGCAGGTACCCCCAAAACCATTACATTCCGAACAAGTTGTCTTCTCTATAGAAGAATTTCCCGCTCTACCAATATCCATAAGTCCGCAACTCGGTGAATACACCGAATCGTCTGCTCACATACGAATCTCTTTCCAAACACGACTTAAATAATACCATCCCAACCTCCGGTTGGTGATTACAACTCCTCATAGTCTTGGCACTTGCCAAACTATAACATCTACTCCTCTTGGACTCCCTTTATCCAAATCCCCAATTCCTCAGAATCGGTTCCTTATACGTTCACATTACTTCCAAAACGACACTAGGTCCGCCGACCCTTGACGTGTGACGCACATCATTCCAAATTACCACTAACCGTGCAACACGCTAGACATTACTACTAAGTCCTTTATATAGTAGAACATTCAAAACACAAAAGCAAAGACCAAAACAAACTATTCCAAGCAAAAGTACACACCAAGACACGTAAGAGTGGGTTGCCCCAACAACAATCAATGCAGTAAAATGTTACCTGCAATCTGGCAATCCCGCTGCATGGCCTTACCGGTCTGACCGCTCACTCTAGTGCCCATACAGTAGACACGTCCTCTAGCCGCGGGTCGAGTTCCCTGCGTTACATTCGCCGACGACCCGGCCTTCGGGGCTTTGCAATCTCTAGCAAAGTGACCCGACTTCTGACAATTGAAGCAAACGGTTCCTTCCTTTGGTTTCGAAACCCCACATTCATTAGCAAAATGACCCTCTTGTCCACAGTTGTAACAAGTTCGATTCCATCCACTCTGACTCCCTCGAGTCCCTTGGTTCACAGAGCGAGTTGGTCCTTGATTATCCTGGGAACGGTTATAAGGTCTATTCCTCTGCCTCTCACTATCCTGACTTGAACCACTTGAACGACTTGGCCCTCCAGCACTAAAACTACCTTGGCGGTTCACCCGCTTGTTTCTCATATCCTCTATCTCTTGGCACTTCTCTACCAAGACCTGAAATTGTCGAATACCCAATGGCACAACCGCATCCTGCAGTTCGTACCTCAGCCCTTCTTGGAAGCGACGACACATATAGTTCTCATCTATCCCATCCCTAAAGAAGCGGAAGTAACGGGATAGTGATTCAAACTTCTTGGCATATACTTCAACATTCATTCCTCCCTGACGCAACTGAAGGAATTCCTCCCCATACCTTTCCCTAGCAGTCTCGGGAAAGTACTTGGCTAAAAACCTCCTCTTGAAGTTCTCCCAATTTATTTCCTCATAGACAGCCTCCATCAAGAACCTGGTGTTCCTCCACCAATACTCAGAACTACCCTGCAACTGATAGGTAGCCAAGGTTACCTTTTCTACTTCCGGGCAATGGATTGCCCCAAAGATCCTCTCAATCGCCTGGAGCCACAAATCCGCAATGTCAGGACCTCCCTCCCCACTAAACTTAGGAGGAGCCTGATGGTTGAAACTGGTGAGAAGCCTAAATCCAGCAGCAATGATCTCCCTCTCACGCTTTTCCAAATCCCTCTGCGCCTTCGCATGGGTTTGAGCAGCCACAGCAGCTGCCATCGTATTCATGGCATAAGCCATATGGTATGTATCCGCATCCTCCGCCGTAGGGGCTGCAGGTGCCCTTCTTAGAGGCATTCTTACTCCTGCACATACCAAGTTCTATTGGTTAGATCCTTATCCAAACATTCCTGAACACCGACAGAAAACTCACTCACGGATTACCAACCCATAACCCGACCCAAAACAAACACTAGAGCTGACACGACTCTAGCTATGTTCTAACCGACTCTGGACTAACTACTCAGGTATACACTTTCCCTTTGAGATTTAAAGCCGGGCTCTGATACCAATTGTAACAACCCGTTTTTCAAATATTATCGCTAAACTTTATTCTCCGACTGAAATTTATTTCCTTAGCTCCCAAAAATATTCTGAAACTAGATTCCAACTCACGCCGATATATAAAGTCTCCAATTAAAATTCGACGGAAAACAGAAACCGTAAAATTTAACATCAGCGGGTAAAATTCCTACTCGTTTTTTCCAAAAGCGAGAATAATCCAAAACTCGTTATTCTGACTACACATAAACCTTCTTATACTCAAAAGAAGACTACGACCCAAAAGTCTGTGCCTTTCCAGCGCACGAGCACAAAACAGGCTCCATTTCAGCAAAAATTCCATTAATGCGACGATACTCACAAGACCGCTCCACCAAAAACCCTAAAAACTTAGCCGACACTAAAGTTCCTTAGAAAAACTGTACAGTGGAAATCTTGGGTCTTACAAGATACACATGGTTTTTTAATACTATTTTTTTTGTTTGTTTTTTAATACTAGTTGAAAATTAATATTTGTGTGTTTTGACTAATTGGATAGACACAGACATTTAACTGACGCCGCCTAAAAAGGTTCAATTATCATCTATTAATAATTTTTTTACTAAAATCTATTATTTATTTTATTGACGCATTTACTAATTCTATTAATTAAATAGAAATTATGTTATTTGGATATGCATGTTTTTTATTCTATTTTTATTTTATACTAATTGGAAATTAGTATTGTGTGTTTTTACTAATTGAGATAAGCACAAACTTTGAACTCACCCGTGAAGGAGATACGTACAAATTCTTGAATGCTAATTTCTCTTCTCCCAATCACTAATCATCCATCCCATCATCAATCAATGTTATTTCTTCTCCTTCGTATACAATGAAATCATCACTCCTATTTTCCAGATAACTTATTTCAATTGATCTTACTTATATAAATAGGATCAGATTCATCGATTCTCGTTCACCCTTCTTATGGTTTGTTCATCTCTTGGTTCATGATTCTGTATCAGAATTTTTCAATCGCCGCTGGAAGACCCAACTTTTTTAAGGAAGAAGATTTTTATCCATTTAATTATATGAATGATGGTTCTGAAGTCTCTTGCATGTGAGTTTTTTTTATCAATTTTATGTTTTTATATTATAGTATATTGCATTAATCACTTTTTATGTTTGCATATCAGTCTCTTGCATATGAGATTTCTATCAATTTTTATCCATCTTTCCTTACTTGCATTTAAGCAAAGGTCACAACTTCGATGAGGTTTATGCAGTGTGAGCGTGCCCTTCGATGATAGCCTCAAGGTACATATATTTTACTACTTTTTCTATTTCATATTATTATAGAGTTATATAATGCACCTGTTAGTTTAATTCAGAGTATATTGCATCATTCATAATATTATGGATAGTTACTTACTAATTATTCTTATAATTCACATGTTACTTTAATTCACATGTTACTTTAATATAATAGGACTATTTTTATCGCATTAATCACTTGCCTTTGAATAGTCATTACTAAGGGGAAAAGTCACTCTTTTCTTTTTCAGTTTTCTTTGAGTTTGTTGTGTTTTTCAGGTTTGTTAAGATTTGTAAGCAAATGGAGATTTTAAATAGTTTTTCCTGTGAGTTGAGTTACAACAAGCTTATCTGACTATACAAAGAAGAGAGTTTGCGAATGGATACCGTTTTTGCAAGTTTTCCGAGTAGGAAATATGTTGTAACAAGTTTGTTCCGAGTAGGAAGCTTATCTGACTATATTTTAAAGATAGATTTGTTATCTTTAGGAATTGTATTATGATTTTTAAAACACTTGTTTGTTATCTTTAAATTGATCTCTTTCAGAAAATATGTTGAGTAATAAATTTGTTGGTTTATGTTGTATATCTTTTATTTTAAATCTAATTTGTTGGTTTATGTTGTATATCTTTTATAGTTGGGAAATCTAATTTATTCCAATAATTTTTGTTGTTGAGGTAAAAAAGATATAACAATAATTTATATCGTTAACAAAAAATAACTATTTTGTTGCGAAAACACTAGTTATAGCAGCGACATTAATTGTCCTTAAAAAACAATTTTTTCGCTGCGAAAAACCCTTTTTTTGCCCGCGACAATAATTGTTGTTGCAAAAAAATACCAGTTTTGCCCGCGACAACAATTAATGTCGCTGACATAACTAATGTTTTTAGCAACAATTAATGTCGCTGGCATAACTAGTGTTATTTGGCAACAACAATTATTTTCGCTGACACAACTAGTGTTTTTTTGCAACAAAAATTATTGTTGCTGGCATAACTGGTGTTTTTTGCAACAACAATTATTGTCGCTGGCAAAAAATGTATTTTTTGCAGCGAAAAAGTTATTTTTGTGAACGATATAAATTATTGTTATATCTTTTATATCTCAACAACAAAATTAGACTTTCCAACTATAAATGTAATTATATATTTTTGTTATTTTTTATAAAAATTTAGTATCAATCACTTAATTTAAATTGTGGCTAAACTGCATATTTGGTCCCTTACGTTTATTTTAGGTTTCAATTTGGTCCCTTACGTTTAAAAAGTTTCAATTTGGTCCCTTACGTTATCAACGTTTGCATTAGTTGGTCCCTTCCGTCAGATTCCACTGTTCCACTATTTCAATTGGACACGTGTCAATATGTCCAGGTGTCCACGTGTCAATCCACATGTGCAAACCGTCTGCCACGTAAGCAAATTGTCTGCCACATGTGCAAAAACTGACGGAAGGGACCAAATTGATACTTAAAATAAACGTAAGGGACCAAATTGAAACTTTTTAAACGTAAGGGACCAAATTGAAACCTAAAATAAATGTAAGGGACCAAATGTGTAGTTTAGCCTTAAATTGTCATCATTTAAATTTTTTAACTAAGTTTTGTTTCTTCTTATCTTATTCTTTCTATTTTGCATATATCCTTTTCAATCACTTAGTTATAAGTTTCGTTTCTCTGTGTATGTTTTTCGGTTTGGGGCTACTGTGTTGTGATGCTGTTATATTGTTGCTGTTTTGTTGTTTTTTCGTGGCTGGTCTAGTGGTTGGCTTGATCTGTGAGCTTCCTCTAAGTGCCTTCATGTGCCTCTGTTTCTGTTTGGCCTGCTAGTCACTCCTTGTGGCTGGTAGTGTGCCTTTATTAAATTGGTTTTGCTTAAAAAAAAAAACAAACTATAAATAATTCAATTAAAGTATCTACAAATAATATAATTAAAGGATAAAATTTATATATATTACTCTAAATACAATTGTCTTGTTCTCCTATAAAAAAGTGATACGTATTATTTATTCAACTCAAATTTTAATAATCGCTTGTAACTTCGTTAAACCATACATTCGGTGAACAATAAAAAAAAATTTCCTTCCTTTTGGGATGCATTGTATAATACTACAACCGTTGAACAATTCGAATATCTCTCACTTGTTTAGTGAATGAAATGCATTCTTATAGATTTGTCTTCCTTCTACAATTTTATCTCAGTCTCTCACTCTGCTGCACAACAAGAATTGTAATTTAATTAAAACATTGACTATTAGACATTAAAGAAAGAAAATAATAATAAATTGACTATATAAAAAATTGAGAATTGAGAGAGAACAAGTGGAAGAGATAAGGGATAAAGTTTGTGAACATCTCCAACAAGATTAAACCTACAAAGAAACATTGACCTAAGAGGAAACATGACGATCTTGAATCAATCATCTAGCTATTGAACTAGAAGCAAAAGGATCTGAGAAATATTAAAAAAGTTAAATTTACTTATGCAATGAAATTATACGATGAAGCTAGCAAAGCTGATAGTAGTTTGTCAATGTATTGGTTTGGATCTCAATGTCTCTTTAACTAAGTAATTGTGTATGGTTACTATGAATGTTAATTTGACTTAAATATCTTTAACTAAGTTTTGTTTTTTCTTATCTATTTATTTCTATTTTGCATATATCTCTCAACAAACTATAAACAATTCAATTAAAGTATATCTACTAACAATTTATTAAATGGAACTACCACAAAAAAACTTAATTTGTTTTTATCAAGTATAATAATATATGTAAAAATAGAAATAATAAAAAATATTAAGTTAAAAGAAATTTACGCATAAAAATAGGAACGGAAACCATGATAAAATATCAAGTCTGGTTTAGGTCTCAGAAAAAAAATTAATTTAAATTTTTTTTCGTATATTTTATAATTAATTTTTTTAAAACCAAATTATTTTTCTTATGGTTTTTTTTGCTTTCTAATTTTATCCATTTATATTTATTGTGGAGAACTTTACTTTTATATTGTATTCTACCTTGTTTAAAAAAAATATATTATACTCTACTTTACCTCAAAAAAACAACATTGTACTCTACTTGTTCTAGATTTTTTTTAACTTAAATAAAAAAAGATCATCTACGGTTGTACAAAAAAAAATCTACTTCCAAAAAAAAAATCATTTATGCATGTACCAAAACAAAAAAGAAAAAAAGATCATCTACACTATCCCTCCGTTTCTTTTTAATTGTCTTTTATTATCTTATTTGGCGTTTCTATTTAATTGTCTTTTTTGTATTTTACGGGTATGATTTGTCAATTATACCCTTTGCTAATTGCTCTTATCTTTTTCCATAAAAGCAATTAATGCTATATATTTGGAAAACTAAATCTTTTTAAAAAAAAATTTTTTGCTGGTACATAACATATTAAATTTTGTTTTTTTTTTATATAATATATTAAATTTATTGGAAAGAGAAAATGTGAGCAAAAAAATAGGAATTTATTGGGAATTAAAACGAGGTTATAATAGGAAGAGAACGTGCAAAAATACACTTCCTTAATTTGGTATTATCATTCTAAAAGGACAATTAAAAAGAAACGGAGGGAGTATTATACAATTTATTTTCTATTCCTATTTTTTTATCAATTATTTTCTATTATTATGTTTACTTATTTCAAAATAATATAATTTATTTTAATAAATGGAGATATTCAGTAGCTTTTTACCCATAAATTATTTTTATTTATTTCTGTAATATCAATTTTTTATTTTATTTTTACAAAAATAAAAAAACCTTATTTTAATGTTTATTTTAGGCCACACAATGTGTTGGGTGGATCCTACAAAAAATACGTATAAAAAATAGTAATTGTGTAGTTTTCCAACGACTTTATAAGGTTGTTGCAAAAAAAATTATACTATTAGTGGCAATAATAATCTACTAAAAATATATAGAAGGAACAATTACTAAGAAATCTAATTTGTCCTCAAAGAGTATGATAATATTGCAAATCTTCTACTCTTAATTGTAATTTTAGCTCTAAAGATAAAAAAAAAAATACAAAACACAAAAATAGAAAGAAAAAAAAAATTATGAGAAATCTACGCATAAAAATAGGAACATAAACCATGATAAAAGATACGCATAAAAAAGTAATTGAGTGGTTTCCCAGTGACTTTACAAGATTGTTGTAAAAAAACTAAACTATTAGCGGCAACAATAATTATTGTTGGGATAACTAACTTTTCCCAACGATAACGTAGTTGTTGAGAAAAAAACTAACTTATAACAACAAATTAAATAAGTTGTTGCTATATGTATGTTTTTGTCATCAATTTAAATGTTGCTGCGAAAAATGATATTTCTTGTAGTGCAAGTAACTGGCTAAAAAAATGTTCTGACCAATAAAAGTTAAGATATATTTTCTGTACCAAGTAAATGTTTGAGATGTATCCCAAAAGAATAAATTTGATATCAAAACAAGAGTTGTATTTTCAATAAACATGAGAGACCTTAAATTTCATAGAGGAGTAAAGTTAATACTTACGTCATGCAATGCATAATTTTACAAGAAGTATCAAATGATGATTTATTTAAAGAAACCAATTACGGAGATTTATTTAAAGTTAATAGTTACGTCATGCAGTGTGTAATTTTACAAGAAACCAATTGTTGAGATTTATTTAAAGTTCACTCAATCTTTTTTTTATCCAACAACCAAGGTTTTTTGTTTCATTCTCTCATTTCTTTTTTGGAGACCTTTGAAACTCATTATTAAAAGTTCTTAAACCTAACTAAAAAAGTACAAGTATGTACATATTATTAAATAATTAAGAGACAAAATAAAATAAAATATAAAACAGGGGATACAAATTTCACAAAGGAAAAAACCCAAAAAAAAAAAATTAAGCAAATTAAAAAAACATAAAAGTTTGAAAGAAAACTATAAAAGAAGTCGATATATCAACTCAAGAATTGCATTTTAGACCTTAAGTTACATTGAGGAGAATAAGTAGCTATGCAATTTGATATGCAATTTCAAGGAATGTGACCAAAAGATGAAAAAGATAAAACTACCATATATGAATCACATACCAATTAACCGGAGCTTAGTAGGAATAAAAAAGTCAAAAGATATTTATTTGTTTAATTGATGTATTTGATTTTATATATTTTAACTCATTCCATCATTTAAAAAACTATAAAGAGAATTCTACCAAAAAAAAAAGAAGAGAATTTTGTTAACAATAAAATTTGTTAGAACAATATTCAAAACATAGAGAATTTTAAGTGTGTATTTTAATCAAATCCGTGCAACGCACGGATTTATTTCTAGTTATTATATAAAAAAATGTCATCAATCTTCTTGTATTTGATAATATCACTGATACAAAAAACAAGGGAAAAAAACCACAAGCATACACAATGATTTTGTTTCTTCTTCTGGTTCTAGCCAACAATATATAGTATATTGGTTTTAAAATAAATTCAAGCATAGCCTTTTCATGTCAAAACGAAAGATACAATGGATTTAAATTACATTGGAATATTCTAGTAGAAAAAGATTGGTGAAGTAAAGTGTATTTTTTTTTTTTTGAGCAGGTGAAGTAAAGTGTATTTGTGATTAATAGAAAATATTACAATAATAATGAAATAAAGACAGGATAAAAAGGTAGTATTTTAATTATAAATTAACTTAATTGAAAATTTGTAGTATGAAGCAGTATTTTATTTGCCTAGCTGATCATGATGGGATTCATGGGATTTTCCTATAAGGTCACACTTTATATATATGAAACAGGAAAACTACGAATAAAAATCGACAACACAACCACACATAAGAAATAGGAACAAAGTACTCGTATTGTGTGAACAAAAAAGTGTAACAGGAAGAAAATATGCTGGGAGAAACAGAAGACGAAACAGAAAGAAGAGAGAAGATATTCAGCGTGATTAAATAATAAAAAGGACAAAAGTGTAATTATGTTATTAGAAAACTTTATTTCATTGCATACATTCCACATTGGATGGAAAGAAATATTGAAGGAGATGATTGTATAGAATGGAATGGATTCCATTGTGTTCCATATCATTCTATTTTTTTTTTATAAATCCAAACAATGGAGCATGACTTTATACCACTCCATTTCATTTCACTTCACCACATTCCATCAATTCAAACAAAGCCTACCTATTATTCATGTGTAATTATTTAACAATATATTTATATATATATATATTACTAAAAAAAAAAACAAAGCCTAATATTTTTAAAATTTTAGGTGAAAATATAATGTCTAACGCGACTTTTAAGTCTAATAATATACTAAAGTACAGTGCAAAAATAAAAATAGACGTATAAATGGAAATTGTCATTTAAAATGTATGAGAAGGGTGTAATTGGAAATTAAAGAGGTGTAACTAGCAGAAATCAATTGGAACGAAAATAACACTGGTTGCGCGGGCTATTGACCTATTGTAACCATTATTAGTATTACGTCGTTTATACGACGTCGTTTGTGTTTGAACTTTATTTCACCTTTTGTTTCCGAATCGGAGAAGAATCAGTGAAGAACAGAGATATGGCAGACGATTTGTTTGAAGGATTGCCTCCTCCTTCTTCCACCGCTCTCAACCACCAACCACCACCGCAACCAATTATTTCCGATTCCTCTTCACTTCCTTCCGCACCAAAACCAATCCTCAAAAGTTCCCTCAAACGTCCCAACCCTACTCAATCCGACAACACCCAAGGTAGTAAACAATTAACTCCGATTAATTCATCAATTCGATTCTTTCTTTTTCTTAAACCCTAGGTTAGATGATTTATATTCTTTTCTGTGCTGTTAATTATACAGTTACTGCTTATGTATTTGCTTAAATATGAGTTTATTTATAATTTATAATGTGAAATTTGATTATTTATTTTGTATTGTGATTTTAGTTGCAGCGCCTAAAAAGAGTTTGAAATTTAAAACCTCGACTGATGCTTCTGAAGCGCAAGTTATCGATGCTATGCAGAAGATATCTTCGCATATTAATAATCCTGCGAAATTCAGCAAGGCTGCAAAGCTTGCTATACAGTTGATTGAGGCGGGAAGTGTTAAGTCTGGTGTTAGTGATTATTTTTTCGCTATATTAGAAGCTGCAATGTTGTCGCCTGTACCTTGTACAGATGCTTCCGTACGGGCAGATTATCATGCGTTGTTCTCATCGGCGCAGAACGCGAAAGAAGTAAGATTGACATTTCTTCGAATTTTCCTTCGCATTTTAAAGAGTGCACTGAAGATTTATTGACCATCTTATGTTTGTTTATTTGTAGCACCTTAATAAGAAGCAGAAGAATCAACTGGCAACGTGGACAATTAGTGCTGTGGTCGCGAATGATTTATTTACAGATGATAGCTTTGTGGTATGATTCTCGATGAACATTTATTTTAAGCTCGTGGAAATATGTAGTTTCCTTTTTATTCAAGGCAATGAGAAGCACATTGGAATGATATGCAATAGGTTTTGAAATATAATGCCATTCCATTCATCGCAAATGAAATTTGCTGTCATAGATGTACTGTCCTTTTCTTTGCATATAATCTGTGATGTCATGTTGTGTTATTATTGCTTTGATCTAGCTATCTTTGGAAGTGCCATTTCTCATATTAGTTCATTGTGTACATGAAGTTTGACCAAAGATGGATCTAAATGTGTCGCTGTAATCTTTTAAAGATTTTATTTTACTGGCAGAAGTCAAGATAGATTGGAAAGGAGATTATTCCAAAGGGATTTTGAGATAAGTTGTTAAGTGGATGACAGATTAATAAGCTTCATTATTCTCTATACAGTCATCCACTGTGTTCATCCATGCCATGCTTTTTGTTACAGATGTATGGTGAGTGATGGGAGGTTATCGGTGCATGACATATGTTACCCTTTCAATCTTGATGCATGTACTGACTCCAACGGCAAATTTTGGGGTAGCAGAAGTTTGGCCTAGTTGCAAGGTGCAACACTCTTCTTTTGAGTCATGATAAAGTTTTATAGTTAGCTTTATAAATAATAAATTACACTTAGATCGATGAATTCTCAGCTTACCACTCTGCTAGCGGATGTTAGGCCTAATTTATTTTGGAGAGACTATAATGCATCAAATCAATTGCTGTGAAAACTTTATTTGGATTTTTCATCTGTAACGTGTTTATCTTGTGCTTAGTCGTTGGATTTAGATTTGGTATATTATTGCCTATTTTGACCTGATTTACCTTGAATATTTGGGGGCCTTTAAGGATTGTCTATTTATTGCTCGTTCTTTTCTTTTCAAATATTTACACAGTTCTCAAAAGCAGCTGGGCAAATCAAGGAAGCTATATCCAACCTTCCTGTTGCAACAGAGGAGGATGACACAGAAGAAGCAATTTCTCTTAAAGATAGCACAGTTATGGTAGATGAAGGTGGTCAAACCGTTCCCCCAAATGAGGATAATAATGATGTGGAGGAAGCTGACCCATTTGGACTTGATTCTCTGCTATCCACAAAGAAAGGGGAAAAGCTAAAGGCAAAAAATGACCCTGCTATGAAGATAAAGAAGGAAGACGAGGAAGAAACTAAGCGATTCCTTCAGTTACAAAGAAAAGCCCTGATAACTTGTCTAGAGATTGCTGCTCGGCGGTATAAAACACCTTGGTAAATACTGTTACTATTTTCTGATGTATTTGTCTTTTACTTGCGTTTTTTCATTTTACATTATTTGTCCTTATTTGAATTTTCTCTATATATAGGTGCCAAACTGTAATTGATATTTTAGTGAAGCACGCCTTTGATAATGTGGCAAGATTTACAGCTCATCAAAGGGATGCTGTAGGTAAATTGTGGGCTTCCATACTGGAGCAGCAAACTCGTAGGAAGCAAGGAAAGTCGGTTAATGGAAAGCTTGATGTAAATGCTTTTGAATGGCTTCAACAAAAATATTCTACTGAGAAGATTAGCATTCGACATTCTGTTGGAGGTAGTGGAGATCGTCGTGCCACACAATGGCTTGGTTAAGTTTTCTTGTGACATGTTATGTAAGAAATAGAGAGGGTGATGGCTACTTCAATGTGGTCAAGATGAGCAGAGTGAACATTCTGGTCACTTCATTGCTAGTGTTGTAACTTATAATAGGTCTTGGACATCTCTCTTGATTGAGTTTCCTCGAAAACATTGGTAGAAACTTTATAAAATGGGATTTCCCCCTCTTTGCAAATTTATGTTATAAGTTTGTCCTCAAGTTGGTTAAAACTGACCCTTAGATGTCTGTTGTCTACGGCTCTATGACAGAGCAAACAATTTTAACTAGATTTATAGAAATTAAGTGTTGCAAAAAGACTTGAACTTTATTCTGGCATAACCGCATAACACGATGTCCAAATTCAAGTGCATAACATGTGTTATGCTTGATTTTATAATGTTGATGTTAAGTTTTTCAGGCCAAATGGTTCATTCAACGATCAGTAAGCATCAGGATCGATCAAGGTAACTCTACTCTGTTTATATCAACTACCTCCCATTTTAGAATCAATCCCCTATCCATCTCCAATTGATAAATCTTTCCAAAATCCTATAGTGTGAATGACATTTGCACATACCAAAGGCTTGCAGGTGCTGTTCAAAACCTGTCTGAGCTCAAAGCTTGTGCCAAGTAGTTCTCATTCACTAGTATCAGATCCTCTTGCTCTGCCTATGCTTGAGTGTCTTAGATTCCCCTCTTCAGAACCAGCTTTGGTTTATTTTGGGGCTTTAGTTTGCCTCAGCATGTTGCCTTTGATGATCCCATTCCCACTGCTTATCAAGCTGATCAGTTTTGTGTTTGGACTCGGGACATAAGATAAGCGTCTTGTTTTTATGGTACGTTCTCGTCTCGGCCAAAAGGCTCAAAGTTTTTCCTTTTCTAGAGGAAAAATACCACTACATTGTAACAAACACTAATTCCTACCGCTATCTCAAGTATAGAAAAATTGAAAGGAAAAATAATTGGCCTTAGTAAGAATGTTTGTGTTTAATATTTTTTGAAGTTTCCGCAGACACAATACTACCACCTGTTTATAGTAATAAGATAATATATTGAACCAATCTGAGTTCCCCTGATATATAACACAAGTCCATCAAATAGCTTCTGCAGAATGCAGCTCAAACTTACTCCTTCATCCAGCATCCTTCTCAAGATATAATAATAACTCCTATTGGTCCAGAATAAAGATAAATTTCTTGCAAGATACTTATGGCATAAACTATGCAGCAGACATATATGATTAACTAAATTTCTGAACCAAAGCAAAGACAACTAAACTGAACAGATATATGTTTAATGCAACATTAGGCTATATTTATATACCTTAATAACCACAAAGATAACATACAAACTATAGAAAAAACAAAAATGATCAAGTCCTTCTATTAAGTTGGCAAAGCAAAAGAAAATTGCAACTAAACCCAAATTAATAAAGCCATATTCCGCACGACCAAAAAACCAAATGTAATGTAAGAAAGAAGGGAAAAGGGATCAAAACTCAGTTGACTACAATTCCTAATCCAATCCTTTTACCCTTCTATTTTAGTCCCAATCTTCCTCACTCAACTGATCATCATTATTCTCATCAGGTGGCCTAACAACCAAAACAACATTCCCTAAACACTCACTAACACCATTTTCTTTCAAAGCCAAACCCCTTTGAACCTTTAAACCAACTTCATTACCTTCATCAACCACCAAATAAAACCCTTCATCATTCTCCACCGTTCTCTTATTCCTATCAGCAACAACCAATATAGGTTCTTCTTTATACCATCTATTCGCCTTCCACGGCAAAACTCTTGCATCCAAAAACGACACAACCACACCACCTTTCCCTACATTAACAACCGGCTCCCAACCCGGTAACACAACCCATTTCTCCCATCCTTTCTCCGCCACCACAATGCCGAACTCCCCTTCATTTTTAACCTCAGAAGGTGCTTCCAAAATCACTTTAACTCCTTCCTCCGCTTTAACCACCGGTAAAACAACCACCGAAGTCGCCTCCGCTACTTCACCAATCTGTAACCTCACCACTGGAACCGGCACTTTTAAAACAACAGCTTCAACCTCTTCTTCACCCACTTCAGTTTTCCCATTTAGTTCCTCAAAAACAATTTTTTTCGCTTTCTCACTTTCTGCAACGCTAAGCGCTAATTCAAGCGCAGAATCTCTCTGATCAGAAGGATTCTTATGTTCCTTACTCTGTCTATAATACATATAAGAGAGACAATCTCCCGGGAGAGTATAATCAAAACTCTCCCAATTTTTCTCTCCTCGTCTACTCGGAAAATCCTTAATCGCACGCGCGAGATCTTGCGCGCCTTTTCCATCGGACCGATTCTCAACAAGAAACTTTGCAGCAGCGGCGCGTTGCGCAGCGCTAAGGAGACGAATTTCGTACAAAACTTCAGCGCCACCGTTATCGAAAAAAGAAAGAGTTTCTTCATCGATGTTGGATTGAACTAAAGTGTCTCGAACTTGAGTGGCGACTATTATGCGATTCTGTTCAACGCCGCTGATTCCGGTGGTTTCTTCGATGGAGGGAGATGAAAAGCCTTCACGGATAAGGGAAGTGATGAGAGGAGCGTATTCGTGCCATACACCGAGACGGTTAGCGAGAATGTCGATTCGAGCTGGGATGTCGAGGTTGTCGAATTTTGCTGGGAGAGGAGTTGGTGGTGGTCGGAAAGGTTGGTATAGTTTTTTCTGTGGGTCTTGTGGTTGTTGTGTTTTGCGGTTTGATGAAGAGTTGAGAACGGCGGAGATAGGTTTGAGACGGTGGTGAATGAAGGAGGAGGAGGAGGAGGAAGATGGTGAGATGAGGAGGTTTCTGGTGTTATAGAGAGATTTGAGATTGAGAGTGGTTATAGAAGTGATGCATGGTGAGAGAGAATGCATTTTGGGAAGTGATTATTGAAGAATGGATTATGGAGTGTTTGGGTACCTTATCTGATGATAACTGATGATATGAGTTTCTTAGATTCAGAATGTTTGTTTGGGTACCTTTTTTCTTCTTTTCCCTCCTTCAGAGATAACTGAAATATAACTTGAAGATATCTTAAACTAAACTACATGGATGATGTTGAATCTCATCCACACAAACTTATCAGTAGGTACAGCATAGAAGATACTTCTAGTTAAATTCAATCTATGAATAATGGCAAATTCTTAATAACCCACCGAGAGAAGTTGGGTTGAGAGTTACTTGTAAATACGGGGCGTTTGCGGTGCGGTTTAGTTTGGTTTTAAGCATAAAAGTCATTTTAACCGTAAGATAATGTAAGATAATGCCATCTAAACCAAACCAATGCGGTTTGGATTGGTTTAGTTGGTGCGGTTTACAGCATAACATTTCAGTACCAAATAATTTTTTATTTTTTTTTTGTTTTCACTACCGGTTGAATTTGGTTCGGGGGTCAGTTCTGACATCAAGTGGTTCCAGCCCCCTCCCGATCGCAGTTGGAGGATCGAACCGTGGTCCTCCCTACCAAGTTCAGCGATAATCACCACTGAACCAATTAACGATTGGTCAGTACCAAATAATTTTAAACATCCAAAAAAATAATTTGAATATCCTAAATAACATTACAGTACCAATAAAAGTTGTTTATCCAAATAATATTACAGTACCTACCAATTTTAAATATCCAAATTGAATACAGGTAGGAAACTCATGAATTTTAAATGTATATGAATTTTGTTGTGTTTAGGTTCAATTCTTAATAGTATATCAATCATGAAATTGTCTGAGAATAAATGTAATTTACATATCAATATACTTTAATTTACCAATTAACTAAACCAATTTTCATAGTTTTTCTCTAGTTGTACTGATATTTTTAGATAGTATTTAATTTCATGAGTTTCCTACCTGTATTTAATTTCACTTTTGATTTTGATTATTATGTTTTTTTCTTTACTTTTTCTCTGTTGGTTCAATCTGTGAATGATTGTGGTTTTTTATTGATTTGCATGAGGCCTAGGTACAAGAATCACTATACCTCCATGAGGGTGTTTAAGAGATCTCTAGTCTACTAATTTTATCAGAGGGTGTTTTTTTCAAATGCATTTGTTTCTTATAATTTTCTAATGGAGGCCATTGCTAAACCATTTGACAATAATAATGGTTTCAGTGTATAACATATTGAAACTGAAGGTGTGAAAAACACAAGAAGGGGGGGTTGAATTGTGTTTTTGGTAATTTAAAAAATTTCTTCTAAGTTACAGAGAACTTATCAGAGTTTGCAGCGGTTAGAAAACAAAACACAATCAAGAATAACTTTGAAGGTAGAGAGAAGGAGAGAAAGATAGAGACAGAGATTTTTATACTGGTTCCCCTCACAAACCGAGAGTACGTCCAGTCCTCTTGTACTTCCAAGAGAGTTCACTATAATCACCAAAGATTACAATTGCTCAAGCACACAAGCAAGAGACTTCCAATGCTCAAGTATACAAACAAGAGACTTCCTAATGCTCAAGCACGCAGGCAAGAGACTTCAATACACAAGTTTAGAAAAACAGAGTCTGAACAATTGATATAAAGATCAATGTTCAGTTACAAATTAAATACAACTTTTGATACAAGACTTAACTTAGAATCTTAATACAAAATTCTAAGGTTCAACTAATGAATTAACAGAAGCTGAAACTGGAGTCTTGGATTTTGAATATGAGTTCAAGTTGTATTTGTAGTTTTGTGCTTTAGGATGAATTTAGCAGAGTAACAGCTCTTTTTTTAAATTGTTCAAGTATCGTATCCCAAAGCTTCAAATTTGCTCCAATTTATAGATGAAGGTGGAGCGTGTTTGATTTGAAATTGATGCGGTGAGATTGCGCTAGCTGTAGATAGTACCTTTGATATCCAAATCAGGTAACCTTGTATGTGATCAATCTTGGAGAGAAAGTTTTATCCAAATCAGGTAAAGAGTTCGTACAATAGTACAAACGTCACTATTCTGTGGATAAGATTGATTCCATCAGCTTTTGGAATGTCAGAGTATAATCATTGACGCAGAGAATGTTTTTCTGACAAAACGGCTCTCACTGCTCTTATCAGAGTCTGATATGCATCTTCTGATGAATAAAATTTGCATCCTCTGATGAACCAAATATGCATCTTCTGATGTCTTCAAGTTCTGATCAGAGTTTGCTTTGCCATATCAGAGCTTCCAATGTGCTTTAAATGAATATAAAAATTAACTTGAATATCTGCACACTTGGATTAAATAATTAGTATACCCTATTGTATATTAATACTTTTGTTATCATCAAAACTTAATTGGATCATGTCAGAACCTCTTTTGTTCCAACAATCTCCCCCTTTTTGATTGATGACAAACCAAGTATTAATTTACAATGGTTGTTGATAAAATTTATCAAGCATCTCTTAGGTTGATGAGTTTTGCAAGCTCCCCCTAAGTTCAGCAATGATTAATTAAATCAGTTTAAAAATATTCATTTGAATTTTGAACTTAAACTAATACACTAGACTTTCAGAGGCTAGGTTTGCAAGCTCTCCCCCTAAGTCTGATACCTATGAAAGAAAAGTGCAATTTTGTTTTATACGTACCATGTATCAGAAGTTCAAATTTCAACTAATATTTTCCTCAAATTTATATTGTATATGGACATAACTGAAAACTAAAATTTTGGAATTTGGTTTCAGTTTAGCATCTCATAAATTAATAACAGCTCTTACTCCCCCTTTTGTCATTAAACAAAAAGATAGAACTGACAAGAAATAAATGACAATTTTGAAAAAAATTGGTCAAAAGTAGAGTTTCAATGCAGTCAAGGTGGTTACAACTACTCCAATTAAATGGCATGTCGTAAAAACCAAGAACTTGTCCATTTTGAAACCACTATATAAGGACCATGAACTTTGTCATTTCACTCAACACTTCCATTTCATTGTGAAAAATCAACAATGGAGAAGGATAGAAAAGTGATCAAAAGTAAGAGAGTGCAGGAGAAGAAGAAGAAAGTGAAGATTCAACATGACTCAGAGTCAAAGAAGAAACTTCAGAAGATGAGGGCATCAACTTCTGCTCCTGTCAGAGTCAAATATCAAACGAGATCCAAGGCTAAACAACAAGAGTCCTTATCTGAGTCAGAATCTGAATGGGATTCTGATTGGAAGGAATTCTTGAGTACATATGTTCCTCCCAAGGAAGAATACTCCTCTTCATAATCAATGAGATCACTTTTCATTGATTTCCCAATAAGGAAGTGAAGAGAATGTCGTGAACTCTTCCATTTCCCTTAGATTCAAATAAGCTAGATTTAGGACTAGCTGTTTTATGTATGATCCAAGTGAAAAGTTGGATAGAAACTTATGTAATCAACAATTTTCAATTGAATAAACTCATTATTTAGCTTTGAAATCTTTGTGTTGATTTTTGTCTCAAAATTATTTATGAAAGCATAAAAGAAATAGACAACAAATAATAAACATAGAAATAAATAATGAACACAGAAGATAATTGAATAAGCAACAGAGTACTTGATAAAAAATATTCAACAAGTTACAAAACAGATATCAGAACATGATAAACATTAAACAAATAATCAGAACATGTGCTTAGAATCCTAGGGGTTAAGGTTGATCAGGTTGCTGAGGTAATCTTGCATTGATACTTTGAAGAGTTTCCATAATAGCAGCCAGCATAGACGAATGCTCATCAAGCCTTCTTTGAAAATTTTCCTGATTTTCCAATACGTGCTGAGCATACTCTGGTGCATTTCTAGCCAGTTGCTCAAGCCTTGCTTGATCAGCAGCTCTTCTAGCTTTTTCTGCTAGCCTGGCTTGCTCAGCAGCTTGCTTTTCCCTTTCTATACGCTCATCCTCCAATCTTTTTCTTTCCCTCTCCTCAGCTTCCAATCTTTCCCTTTCACGCCTCTCCTCCTCTTCCTTCCTTGCTAACTCATTTCTCAAACTCAAGTCTGTAGTATAAGCTTTTCTGACAGAGCGAATCATGAGTACCAGATTTTTCTCCATACGGTCACACTCTTTGTCAATGTGTGCTGTGTCAATAGACCTGTGTGGAATGGCACTGGACATTCTCCTAAGATTCTTGTCAACAGCTTGCAGCAGGCTAGTGATGTCATTCTGAGTTTGGTCAAGAGGTTCATTGATAATTCTTGAGGGTAGGTGAGGTGGAAAAAATATGCAGTCCATAGAGAGATCCTGCAAAAGGTGTTGGAGATGTTGTGATTGGTCAGGAGGGGTTCTTTGTAGGATTTCAAGATTCATAGTCTCATTTATATGTTGAACATGTGTCTTGATAGGTGTAGGTAAATCACATGAGTTGTCCACAGCCACATGTTGTGGGGATTTCTCATGGACATGTTCATCAGCATGAAGAGTTTCTGAGGCTTGATCTTGATCAGGTTCTGGTGATTTTTGGTGATCAGGTTCTGATGAAGTATTTTCTGGTGGGATTTGATGTTCTGGTTTGGTAGTCTCTGGTTCAGTATTTTCTGGTTGAGGTGTTGTTGGTTGTTTTTGAGTGTTCTCATGATGAACAATCTCAGAGTTTGGTTGGGGATGATTTTGTGGTTCATCTTGTTGTGGTGTTGTGGTAGGTATTTCTTGATGATTGGGGGATTGTGCAGGTGGAGGTGAAGGGGTTTTATCAGAATCATCATCAAAAGAAAGTTGAATAGCAGGTGCAGTGCTTGTAGAAGCTTGCGCTGCATCATTGCATATAAAATTAGCCTGAGATTCTGATGGGTGATATAGGATGAGTTTAAACTGCTTTGATGATAGTTGATTCTCAGAAAGGTCAATGACTTTCTCAGAATTAACTCCTTTTAAAATCTTATCAAAAGCATGTTTAACTCTAATTTCAGAAGGGAATTGAAGTCTTCTGAAATAATCACTAGATCCTTTGCTGCCTCCAAGAAAATTAGAAAACTTACTAGTTTCATTACCATACAGAGTCTGGTGTTCCAGCAGATTGTGAGGATCATTCCTTTTTGGGAGCTTCTTGTGCATATCATCAAATGCAGCTTCACCAATACCACAGTCATAGCTATCCTTCAGAGCATCTTGCTTCCTATTAAACTCTGCAACCTTAGCCAATGCTGCCTGTACAACAGCTGCTTCCTTTTCTTCCTCAGTAAGATCCTTCAGTATCATTTTCTTTGCTCTTGGTTTAGAGGATCTTGGAGCAGTAGTCTTTGTGGTCTTTTGAACCTTAGCAGCTTTCTTCACAGTAGGACTTTTGGCAGCTTTCCTCTTGACTGGTTCAAGTCTAAGAGGCTGTTCCAAAAGCCTTGATTGTCTTACAGTCAGTTTTGTAGGTTCTCCATCTCCTACATCAGCACCTAGCTTTTTCATGAATTCAGCATGTGCTTCTATCACTCTCTTTGCTTCACTATCTCTGACATGTACAAGCCAACTTTCACCAATGCCTTTCTCAGATTCTCTGAGTAACACAGGATGTGTTGGATGAACTATCTCATTGTTCTTCACCAGCTTTAAGTATCTTAATGTAGTACTATTTACAATCTTAGAACTAAGCAAAAAAGTACCTAAGCCAGGAAGATATGGTGTAATAGCATCCAACAAACCACTTTGTGCAAACATGTGGCTCAGTAGTCTTGAATGTCTGACAATAGCTTTGCTGGAGATAATAGACAGACACAGATGATCAAAAATTAGCCTTCCAATATCCACAATATTTCCTTTAGCAACATTATACGTGAACAGCTTCTGAACACTGGATATTTGATCAGTGCCTCCCAATTTGGACAGAATACTTTCAATCAAGATCCTGTAGATGATCTTGCAATTGTTTGTCCATTCAAACTTGTCCTTAGGATTGGTCTTAGGTTTGAATAGATATTCATCCACATCAGGACCTGTTTCATCAGAGTGTTTGATTATCACACCATCACGCTTGAGCTTCAGAGCCTCAAGAATGTGGGAGAGTCTGATAGAGATTCTTAATCCAGCCACGAAGGATTCAATCTCTGTAGAGATAAAAGACCTTAATCCCATTTCTTCTGGTGTTCTCTCTTTGAACTCAGGATTTTCCTTCATCTTTTCCTTGACCTTCCTGTCATAAACATCCCTTGTAATAACAGAGGCTTTCATCCAGAATTCCTTTACCATCTCAGTATATGTTGGTCCATTGAGAAGATCAAAATAATATTCCAAACCTTGCTTTTTGTATAGATGAACGACTTCAGCAAAACCGTTTACCCTAATGCTCTCAAGATCAACTGGGTTCTCAATCGCTACATTTAGTTCGTCATACTTATATGGTCGTTGATCCTTTGCGAACTCTGTAGGGTTGGATTCATTTGGTAGGATCATACATGTTCTATTCAAGAATGTTGATGAGGATGCCATGGATGAAATTTGGAATTTAGGGTTTCTAAAGAGGGAGAAAGAAATTGCTCTGTGTTTTAGAAGAATGAAAGTGTAGGTTGTGAGAGTGCAAAAGTGTGAATGTGAACAGTTAGTGTGTTTAAATAGAAACTTACGCGCAAAAACAAGTACACAAACACAGGGGTAGTAGAGTATTTTACCACAATTGGAAATAAGAAATGCTAATCATCATTAACCAACTTCTTTATCCTCTTACAACAAGACATGTGTATTAGAAGATTGTTAAATAACTGACACATAAGTTTGAGAAAACGAAAGGGTTTTTACAAAAGATTTTTACTTACGCGCCAGAACCATTTACCTTCTAATCAGATTCTGATAGCATGTCAGAAGATACTCTCATCACAACTTCTGATACAGAAGGTTCTGATGACTTCATCTTCTGATCGCTATTAGATTCTCACAAACTCAATTTTTCATTAGAGTCTAAGTTAATCAGAGATTTCCATCATGTTCAGATTCTTTTTGATAAAATCAAAACGTTCAACAGCTAAAGGTTTTGTAAAGATATCAGCCCATTGATTTTCAGTTTCAATGAACTTGAGATCAATTACACCTTTTTGAACATAGTCTCTGATGAAATGATGTTTAATCTCAATATGCTTAGCTCTTGAATGTAAAATAGGGTTTTTAGAAAGGTGAATAGCTGCAGTATTGTCACAATATAAAGGAATATTGTTACTGCTGATTTGATAATCTTCCAATTGATATTTCATCCAGAGTAGTTGTGTACAACATTTAGCTGCTGATATGTATTCAGCTTCTGCTGTTGACATAGCTATGGTGGTTTGCCTTTTACTAGCCCATGAAATTAAATTCTCACCAATAAACTGGCAGTTACCACTGGTGGACTTTCTTTCAATTCTATCACCACCATAGTCAGCATCACAGAATCCAATCAGCTTGTAGTCATTGGATTTCTGATACAGTAATCCAATGTTACAAGTAGCTTTCAAATACCTAAAGATTCTCTTCACAGCAGTGAGATGAGATTCTCTAGGATCTGATTGAAATCTTGCACACAAACAGACACTGAATAAAATGTCAGGTCTTGAGGCAGTTAGATAAAGAAGAGATCCAATCATACCTCTATACAGCTTCTGATCAACCTTGCCTTCAGACTCTTCTTTGCTTAGACTTGATGTATGATGCATTGGAGTATTCATGGGTTTGCAATCTTCTAAGTTGAACTTCTTCAGAAGATCCTTTATATATTTGGATTGATGAATGAATGTTCCTTTCTCTGTTTGATTTATTTGAATACCAAGAAAGAACTTCAATTCTCCCATCATGCTCATTTCAAACTCATCCTGCATAAGCTTAGAAAAATTCTTGCAAAGAGTGGCATTAGTTGATCCAAAAATGATATCATCAACATATATTTGAATGATTAAAATGTCTTTCTTAAGGGTCTTTTTGAAAAGTGTGTTGTCAACTTGCCCTTTTTCAAAACCATTGTCAACCAAAAAAGTACTCAATCTCTCATACCAAGCTCTGGGAGCTTGTTTGAGTCCATAGAGTGACTTCTTTAGTCTAAACACATGATCAGGGTTTGTCAAATCTTCAAAACCAGGAGGTTGTTTGACATACACTTCTTCAGATATGACACCATTTAGAAATGCACTTTTCACATTCATTTGATATAGAGTAATACCATTATTGACTGCATAAGATAAAAGTAACCTGATTGCTTCCAGTCTTGCTACTGGAGCATATGTTTCAGTGAAGTCAATTCCTTCTTGTTGACTGTATCCTTGTGCAACAAGTCTTGCTTTGTTCCTTGTGACTTCACCTTGTTCATTCAATTTGTTTCTGTATACCCATTTTGTTCCAATAATGTTCTTATGCTTGGGTTTGGGTACCAGATCCCACACATCATTTCTCTTGAATTGATTTAACTCTTCTTCCATTGCAACTATCCAAGCATCATCTGATAAAGCTTCACTTGTTGTCTTGGGTTCAATTAAGGAAACTAATCCAAATAATGATTCTTCAACTCTGAAGTTTGACCTTGTTTTTCTTGGACTATTCTTGTTTCCTAAGATGAGCTCTTCAGGATGTGATGATTTATATTTGAATGTGTTCCTTGGAATATCAGATTCTTCAGGGTTATCATCAATAGTTTGATGTTCTTGAGCAGCATCAGAAGATGCATCTTCTTGAGCTTCAGAGTCTTCTATAGATTCTATGTTGTTATCATACTCTGGAGCTTCATCTTCTGACTCATCAGATCCTGACAAATCTTTAACAGGCTCTGACTTTTTATCATCAGGCTCTTTGTCATCAAACTTTACGTGCATTGATTCTTCCACTATATTAGTTTCAGAATTATACACCCTGTATGACTTAGAGCGTTCAGAGTATCCAATGAAGATACCCTTACAGGCTTTAGAGTCAAATTTCTTAAGATGGATTTTGTTATTCAGAATGTAACATGTACAACCAAATTGATGAAAATAAGAAATATTGGGTTTTCTTCCCTTAAAGAGTTCATATGTTGTTTTGTTCAAAATAGGTCTTATATAGATTCTATTCTGAATATAACAGGCAGTGTTAACAGCTTCTGCTCAAAAGAATTTTGCTAAATTATTTTCATGCATCATGGTGCGTGCCATTTCTTGTAAAGATCTATTCTTTCTCTCAACAACTCCATTTTGTTGTGGAGTTCTGGGAGAAGAGAATTCATGGAGAATTCCATGTTCTTCACAGAATTTTTCAAAAGGTTCATTTTCAAATTCACCACCATGATCACTTCTTACTTTCAAAATTTTTGAATTCTTTTCATTTTGAATCTGGGTGCAGAAGATGCTGAACACTTCATATGTATCATCTTTATTTCTCAGAAATTTTACCCAAGTCCATCTACTATAATCATCCACAATGACTAATCCATATTTCTTACCATTGATTGAGGCAGTGCTAACTGGTCCAAAAAGATCAATGTGTAAGAGTTCCAAAGGTCTAGTAGTAGAGACAATGTTCTTGTTCTTAAAAGAACTTTTGACAATTTTTCCTTTTTGACAAGAACCACAAAGTGAGTCTGAGTGATATTTTATTTTTGGAAGGCCTCTGACAAGATTGTCCTTGCTAAGCTTAGAAATTAATCTCCAGTTAACATGACCCAATCTTTTATGCCAGATCCATTTTTCGTCACTCAGTGTCAAAAGACAAAACACTTGTTGTTCCTTTAAATCAGAAAATTGACTTTGTACACATTGCCTTTTCTATTTCCCTTGAAAACAATGGATTGAACAGAGTTTCTAAGTACAGTACATGAATCCTTATTAAACATAACATCATAATTACTATCACACAATTGACTTATGCTAAGTAAGTTATGATGTAGTCCATTTACTAACCAAACATCAGAAATTGACAAAGAAGAATTACCAACTGTACCTATACCAATGATCCTTCCCTTCTGGTTGCCACCAAACCCTACTGTTCCTCCCTCTTGCTGATTCAGGGTGTGGAATAAGAGCTTGTCTCCTGTCATGTGACGTGAGCAGCCAGAGTCCAGATACCATGAGCTTTCTTTTCTTCTTTGGGTGCATACCTGCAGCATACACTATTTCAGATTTTGGTACCCATACTCTGATGGGTCCTTTTTGGTTAGTTTTGAGAATCTTATCCTTCTTGTTAGTATAATCAGAAGATCTGGAGTCAACTGAGCCTTTAGAAAATTGTTTAGGCTTATGTTGTCTCTGAGACTTTCCTCTTGAGTGTGTCAGAGAACCAGTTACCAAGTTTGCCTTAGAAGTACTAGTGCCCCGCTTATCAACAGGCTTTGGTACTTTGACAGCTTTAACTTGAGTAGACATGGGTACTGATGTGAGGGGAACCTTAGTTTTAGAAGACTTAGGTTCAGAAGATGAGTTATCTTTTGATACCTTATCTTGTGGTTCCAAGCTCACAAGAGTACCAGACACAGTCAGAGGTTCTGATGTACTCTTAGTGAAGTTTGAATAAGATTCTGATGGTGACTTGCTCAACACGACAGATTTACTTAATTTTCCCACATCAGGACATGTAAGAGAACCAAGTCCTTGTCTTTTATAATAGTTGCTAAGTCCACCATGAATTACAGAAGTTACCCTAGTCTTATCTATGTTATGGTGCACAAACTCTTGTAGAGAGATTTCATACTCGTCATAAGGTTTGTGACATGTTCTGCATCCAGTCTCAAGCACCTTAATTGTTTTAAGAGATTTTTGATAGTTTGCTTGAGTCTGGGTGAGATTTTCATTGAGGAGCTTCATTTTTTGTTTGCAAAAATCTAACTCACTCAATTTTTCCATGTACTTCACCATTACATCTTTCAAAGCTTTGGTCATTTGAGTATTAGACATTTTAGATATTACCTCATCAATGTCGTCAGTATCAGACTCTGAATCATTTTCATTGTCTGACTCACCAATGGCCATAAGCGCTAGGATTGCTTCCTCAGAGTCTTCATCCTCAGATAGTTCATTAATATCCTCCCATGTTGCCATCAGACTCTTCTTGGCTTTGTTCTTGATCATACTCTTTCTTCCTTTACCTTTGGAGTTGAGTTCAGGACAATCAGCCATGAAGTGTCCAGGCTTATGACAATTGAAACAATTTTTTGTGTCATCCTTCTTCTCTTTGTTGGTGTTGTTTCTTGATCCAGATCCTCTGCCTTGAAAATTTTTGCCCTTCCTTAGTGACCACTTTTGAAAGTTTTTGGACAAGAGTGCAAAGAAATCATCATCTGATCCTTCCTCTTGATTATCTATGGAAGATTCCTCTGCTTCAGATTCTACAACTTTGGCTTTCAGAGCCTTAGATGAAACTGAAATAGATGGCAAGGCCACAGATTTTAGCTTCTTCTGAGGCTCATCAGAAGATAGTTCAATCTCATGACTCATGAGTGAACTTATCAATTCTTCCAAGCCAAGTTTGTCCAAATCTTTAGCTTCTTGGATAACTGTTACCTTAGGCCTCCACCTTGAAGGTAAGCTTCTCAAAATCTTCCTTACATGATCAGAGGTTGTATAGCTTCTCTTTAGAACTTGGAGACCAGCCACAAGAATTTTGAATCTAGAATACATTGATTCAATTGTCTCATCATCCTTCATTCTAAAGAGTTCATACTGTTGGATCAAAAGAGTAGCCTTTGCTTCTTGAACCTGTTTGTTCCCTTCATATGTGGAACACAAGGAGTCATAGATGCTCTTGGCAGTGGATTTGTCTGTAATCTTGAGGTACTCATCATGAGTTATACATCCAATGAGAAGATCCTTAACCTTGTGATGCTTCTTGTAAAGTTTCTTGTCTGTAGGAGTGAACTTCTTTCTTTCTTCAACAGATAGCCTTCCCTTTTCATCTAGTCCTTGGAAAGTTACCCCTTCTTCAACCAAGTCCCAAAGTTCATCATCTAAACCAATAAGATGACTGTAGATTCTATCTTTCCACCAGGAAAAAGTAGATGCATCTCCATTGAACTTTGGTGCTTTGTTGCTTGACTTTTCTTCAACATCATAGTCATGTGGAACTGATTTCAAGCTACCACTTGGAGTTTCAGTCATAGTGTCTTTCAACAGGAAACTGTCTCACTGTTAGGTGATTAAAAACAGAACCAGGCTCTGATACCAATTGAAGGTGTGAAAAACACAAGAAGGGGGGGTTGAATTGTGTTTTTGGTAATTTAAAAAATTTCTTCTAAGTTACAGAGAACTTATCAGAGTTTGCAGCGGTTAGAAAACAAAACACAATCAAGAATAACTTTGAAGGTAGAGAGAAGGAGAGAAAGATAGAGACAGAGATTTTTATACTGGTTCCCCTCACAAACCGAGAGTACGTCCAGTCCTCTTGTACTTCCAAGAGAGTTCACTATAATCACCAAAGATTACAATTGCTCAAGCACACAAGCAAGAGACTTCCAATGCTCAAGTATACAAACAAGAGACTTCCTAATGCTCAAGCACGCAGGCAAGAGACTTCAATACACAAGTTTAGAAAAACAGAGTCTGAACAATTGATATAAAGATCAATGTTCAGTTACAAATTAAATACAACTTTTGATACAAGACTTAACTTAGAATCTTAATACAAAATTCTAAGGTTCAACTAATGAATTAACAGAAGCTGAAACTGGAGTCTTGGATTTTGAATATGAGTTCAAGTTGTATTTGTAGTTTTGTGCTTTAGGATGAATTTAGCAGAGTAACAACTCTTTTTTTAAATTGTTCAAGTATCGTATCCCAAAGCTTCAAATTTGCTCCAATTTATAGATGAAGGTGGAGCGTGTTTGATTTGAAATTGATGCGGTGAGATTGCGCCAGCTGTAGATAGTACCTTTGATATCCAAATCAGGTAACCTTGTATGTGATCAATCTTGGAGAGAAAGTTTTATCCAAATCAGGTAAAGAGTTCGTACAATAGTACAAACGTCACTATTCTGTGGATAAGATTGATTCCATCAGCTTTTGGAATGTCAGAGTATAATCATTGATGAAGAGAATGTTCTTCTGACAAAACGGCTCTCACTGCTCTTATCAGAGTCTGATATGCATCTTCTGATGAATAAAATTTGCATCCTCTGATGAACCAAATATGCATCTTCTGATGTCTTCAAGTTCTGATCAGAGTTTGCTTTGCCATATCAGAGCTTCCAATGTGCTTTAAATGAATATAAAAATTAACTTGAATATCTGCACACTTGGATTAAATAATTAGTATACCCTATTGTATATTAATACTTTTGTTATCATCAAAACTTAATTGGATCATGTCAGAACCTCTTTTGTTCCAACAGAAACCATTTAACAATACTAATGGTTTCCAGAGTAAGTGATTAATTAGCCGTCACCATGATATAAGCTTAATTATCTTAAATAGAGTTGAGAATTATGACACCAGCAGTACACGCTCAATCACTTTCATAGTGTATCGGAAGACCAAGACGGATAACGTACTAATCATCCAGTGAGCTTCACTAACAAAAATTCGATAACTAATAATTAATCATCCATTGAGTTTTGTTAACGAATAACTTGATTAATAATAGTTAGTGAAGTTCAATGGATGATTAAGTAGGGTGTGTATTAGTTTGATCTTTTTCTGATTAATTAGTTTGCTTTGTTTTATTTTTCTCATTTTTTTTCTTGTTTTGAAGGGTTTTTATCTTGAGGAGATCATTAAGTGGTAACATAAGCAGTCAGTTGCATTGGTTACTTAGCACACTACAAGTAATTTCTAGCGAATTGGTATGTTCTGTATTGGCCTTCTTCAAATGTGCATTGTGCTCTTTTTCTCTTCAACATACATTTTCATTTTCACTCTGTAAACTGTGTATTGTGTTCTTCACTGTTACTTCATCTTCAATTTGGTTCTTCCTACCTATTTTGGAACGGATTATAAACTTGATTCAGAAACTTTGTGGAAGGAGGAAAAAAGTGGGTTTCTTTAGGGTCTAAAGTGACATTCAACAGTAATTAAAAAGAGGTCCAAAATCACAGACGGGTGTGGTAATGAAATTAATGTGTTTGTTTATTCCAATTTGAACTTTGGATGGTTTCATGAATATATTCATTTATTAAGGTATTCATACATGATACATGTAACTGCATAGACTACTCTGCCATGATATCTGAAATTCAATTTTTCATTCAATTCTTTAGATTCTATAACTCAGAAGCTGTTGCCAAAAAATGCACAATTTTCACCCTCTCCTATTATGTGCCAATTAAAGCAAAGAGAAAAAGCCATTGGTTGTTGGAAGTATCATAGATATGATAGAGTTCTAGCTGCTACTAGGAATTCAAAACAAGAAATACAACAATGATCTAACAGTTAGAAAGGTACTTGTTACCCCTATAAAAATCGATTTATAAAACTCGTCAATTAACCATAGTCTATGTAAAACTCGTCAATGCACATTATCAGCATCATCATCATTATCGTCATCTGCTTTAAATTAGATGAAACCATTAGTATTGTTAAATGGTTTCAAGATGTTATATAGTAAAACCATTAAAATTGTTAAATGGTTTCAAGAACAATGATAGTCTATGTAAATGGTATTTAACTATACTATTGTATGTATGTTGCGTTGCTTCTTGTTTCACTGGTTAATTTACTTTTTAATTATTTTTGTTTATAGGGATTGTTGTTGTTTTCAATGAATTCGACATCCACTTCATCTGAAATTGGACAATTGACTGTTGAAACTTCATCATTGATTCATGTTGATAGTTCAGGAACACGTGCTGATAGTTCTCAATGTTACTCACCTAGCAATAAAGAATCAATGGAGTCTTTTACCTTTGAATTTGTTGAAGAGATTGAAGAAAGATTATGCATATAACAATGAATTTCCTATTAGAATTATGTGGAAGTCAAAGAACAATTCACAGAATAAGAAATTGGAAACAAAACACGGAAACACGGACTCCGTTATATTTGTAATGCTCATTAGTTCTTTTCCTTGTCTCAATGCTACCATTGAACTAGTTAGTATGCATCACAATTACCTCTCAGTAATCAATACTTGCGATTTGAACATTTTAATTGATGAAAATTCACTTGTATGATTTGTACTTTGGTTTCACATATAAGACTAGCAAAACCAGCCACACTTATGGTTTCAGTTATAATCTTTATGTAAATCCAATATTAATATTTTATTAGAAACCATTAGACATTTACTTTGGTTTCAAATACAAGGCTATCAAAACCATTAAGTCACACTTATGGTTTCAGTTATAATCTTTTTGTAAATCCAATATTAATATTTTTATCAGAAACCATTAGACATTTACTTTGGTTTCAAATACAAGGCTATCAAAACTATTAAGTCACACTTATGGTTTCAGTTATAATCTTTATGTAAATCCAATATTAATATTTTTATTAGAAACCATTAGATATTTACTTTGGTTTCAAATACAACGATATCAAAACCATTAAGCCACACTTATGGTTTCAGTTATAATCTTTAAGGTGGAAGTGGGATTTTATACTTTAGGACTTAGCATTCTTGACTGGTAATAGCATATATATGAAAAAGAGGCAGAGCACAAGACTAGTAACTAGCCACAAGGATAATGCTTCAATAACAATTTATGAGTGTTTTTTTCTCTTATCAATAACAATTTAAAGGAGATGGACAATGCTTCAAGACAAGGTGCCTAGGATTCAAGTGGCTATTAAATTGATAACTAATTCAGCTGGATGCCATTTAATTATACTTCAAATAAGCATCTTATTTGAAATTAATCTGAGAAAGCTCGTCAACATAAAGAGAAAAAACACTAACTCTAAATTTATATCAATTCATCATAAACTTCATACAAGTTTGAAACTCATCAACATCTTTAAACAAACTCAATAAAAAAAAAAACATTAAAATTAATCCACCAATGTGAAGAACTACAACCAGTTACATATCATGCTGGATGTGCTAGCTTTTGAAGCATTTCCTCATAGTATAAAGTTGTTTTCTTCTCCACATAATGTCTTTTGGAATTGCTGAGATCTGTTAATATTGTGGAACAAATTGCAATTCTGAAATCCATAATCTTTGGAACCTCGCAGGCTTTTTGATTTTGAACCAATCTATGAAAGATTCCATGGAGGTATTGTCACTTCCCCCTCCCATTCAGCAAGAAACTTCATGCAAAAGATTCCACAACTGTCTTTATCCGTTTGACTAGGCACTCTCGGTGTTTCCCACTTAAATGTGCTAAACTTGAAAGACATTATGATTTGTCTATGCTTATACAATTCCATCACAAATGCTTCCACCTCCTTCAGCCATACATCAAACATCTTCTTGTACACAGTGGGTTCTCCATTCTTCCTGACCAATGGGTCTCCACTCAAGCTGTTTAGAAATTGAAATTTGTGGCTCTTCAAATTCACAATGAAGCACACATAATGAGTACCCGGATCCCCAATTAATGTCGGCATCATAATCTGTTTCATCAGTAAAATCATCATCACCATATAATTCAAACAATCAGAGAGTGTTTTTTCCAAATGCATTTATGTTTCTTATAATTTCTAATGGAGGTCATTGCTAAACCATTTAACAATACTAATGGTTTCAGTGTATAACATATTGAAACCATTTAACAATACTAATGGTTTCCAGCATAATAATGCATAAATAGTAGTTGCATCATCATCATCTAACCAAGTGTTCTGTTTATGAAAAATTTAATACCTAAAGGACATTATGAATGGTAGTGTTTGTAGTGTATCTAAGAATTTATGTTCACTAATCTAATGCCTATAGGAAATTTGAGAGTGTTTTCAAAACCATAGTAAACTGAGACTTACATATTCTAGACTTACATATCAGATTCTTGAGCCTCTATCTGTGGTTTCTTTTTACGACCACGAGATGTAGAAGCAATGCTTTCATCACCCTTTTTTTGTTCCTTCTCTTTTTTATGCTTCTTTTTACCACTGTGCTAGTTCTTGTCATTAGCTTTTGCCTCTCCCGTTTTCCGCTTCTGATTTTTATCACCATCGGATGATGAATCAGTGTCATTCCTTTTCTCCTCATCCGACGGTGTCAATCCAATACTGAAGGATGGCAGTTGCTCTTGGTCCTTAGATTTTTTTCACCTGGATCAAAGAAAACTAGTAAGTACATCAAATGGTTTTGGAGGACAACTGTCTGAAATCATTCCTTGTGCAAAATGGTTTTTGCATGATTCATTATAGCTAAAATATAGAAAATATGAGAAACAATTCAAAAAATATTTCGTAGTCAAGTCTTTTTTCATTTCCTCAGCAAACAGTTACTTAATCTCAAACTGTATCTATATAACCACTATGTAATAGAACACTTGAAATCATTTCTTGTGCAAAATGGTTTTAGACAGACTTGAATTCCAAACAGAAGTGTCATACCCCAATTTTTGACCTAAGATCCCATATCATATTCTCATTATTCATTTTATGCATCACTAACAAAAACCCAAAAAATGTGTTAATTTATTTAAATTTGTTATTATTAGTAACTTTATTGAAAATCCAAAAAATATGTCAAATTAGATAAGTTTTTTTTTATTGAAAACAATCCCAAAAAATATGTTAAATATTTAATTTTCCCTTTTATCATTACTACTATTTTTATCATATTATTTCTTTCCTTTATTATTTCCTCCTTTTATCATTATTGTCATTTATCATCATTAATTAGTATTTTATTTATTCTTATTATTATTATTTAAGAAAAAACAAAAAAACAAAGAAGAAGATGATCACGTGTCTTCCCCCTCCCTTTTTTCTCATTTGTTTGTTTTGTTTGTTTCATTTATTATTATTATTATTAAAAAAAACCAAAAAATTAGAAAGGAAACAACAAGTCAGGAACAATAGCACGCTTCATCCTTCTTTTTGCAGGTTTTCATTGCTTTTCAACTGTTCCCAAAACTAGTATTTATACCCGTGCACCGCACGGGCTGCAATAGAAAGAACAATGACGGATCAAAAAAATTATTTAGTGGAGGCTAAAAAATATTCTCCGGAAAATTTACAGCTATCAAAATAAATATTCCAGTAACAAACTTGTCAAAACATAGAGGTATTTTTGTAAAGAAATCATTAATGTAGTTGAATTTTAAAATGAGAAATACGATTTACGTTTTTCAATTATATTTAAATATAGAGATTTTTTTGTAAAGAAATTATTAATGGATGTTTGATTTTGAAAATGATCTTACATTAAGTGACAAAAAAAAGTTTTTAATTAGCGACAGAATGAGCAATGTGTATATTTATAGTAACAAATAAAATCTCAAAATATATAAAACCTTCGATAAATTACAATTGCTCTTTGTCCCCGTGATATATTTATAGTAACAAAAAGTATTTCAAAATATATAAAAGGTTGGATAAATTACAATTGCCGTTTGTCCCCGTGATATATTTATAGTAACAAAAAATATTTCAAAATATATAAAAGGTTGGATAAATAACAATTGCCGTTTGTCCCCGTGATATATTTATAGTAACAAAAAATATTTCAAAATATATAAAAACTTGGATAAATTACAATTGCCGTTTGTCCCGTGTCACTAACATAATTTGTCTTTAAAGTCAAATAGAAATCAGAAGCATAATTCATAATTTAAACCTCATAGTACTATAATAGCCATCATTCTAAATAAAATGGATTAGGTGGGGGTGGAATAGGGACACTCATAGCTATGATGTGTTAATTAGACTGTCATGCTTTGTAAGAAGGGATTCCGTTCCAATTCATCTACAGATCTGCATCAAAAGCAAGATAACCTACTGCGACAAAAATACATCTTTGTTAGTGAAACAAACCTCAATTTTGGTGTACTTTTAGTTAAGTCGTATAATTAAACCCTTGTGTTCATTCATAGTATTTTCAACTATTAAATGATGTAGTCAAGAAAAATCCTAGAAGTAGTACTTCAACTATTAGTAAAATACTAAAATGTAATAAAAGAAACTACTCAAAGAGATGTAGTATTAGAACAATACTTACGAATATCCATCTACCACCAAGTCCAAGTAAATCACTCAAAGAGATGTAGTATCGTTTCGCACCTGGAAATAAATTCAGAGTCAAAATAACATAACTTCAAAGTAACTCAAAATCCAAATGTTCCCTAGTTCTAACATTATCCTTCAACTATTAGTTCAAAGAAAGTCAAAAGTATGGTTTTCCCCTACAATCAAAGTAGAGAAAATGAAATCATACTTCAAGATGAAGAACTGTCATCTTAAAGCACATTCCATGATAAAAAGAAGTTAACATACTTGAATAATCATAAACTTGTTCTACTCAAGTAATGAACAATGAAACCAAAACTCCATAAATGAAACAAATAATCATGCAAATACAATGCATCTATTATCAGTAATAAAAGGCATAATGAGTTGATAGCAGTTGCAGCTTTGTAAAGAATGCCTGCACAACACAGATAGAGATACATTAACCTTAGTTCAATAATAAAATGCAAGAAGATAGTGAGCCAATATTAGTCTAAAAGAAAGACATATCAACATATAGAGTAAACCTATAATGTATTCATCCATCAGATCACATTTCAAATACATAATGTTTGAATTAAACCAAAACAGGGTGAGCGCAAAATCAAAAAAAGAAAATAGACTTTCCCTCCTGGGATTAAGAAATTATCAATATAAGCATATACTTCAATTTAATTTGCTTGTGTATTAAAAAACTAATAACAAATTAGAAGGCTGCAATAATAGCAACAATGCCATAAGAAAGGGCGGGCTGTATAAAAATTCAACCAAGAAATGTCTAGGCAAGCACAAAGGCCACATAAGCAAAGATCTATAAGTCAAACTATGAAATGTCTAGGCATGCATATGAATGCAGATATATGAATGCATAGTAATAAAAGACCTTAGAGGTAATACATAGAAATTAAAGAGGGATAAAGCATGACCAAACAAAGTAAATGTGGAAGATAATGTAACACCCCGTTTTTCAAAGCCTAAAAAGGGGCATTATTTTTTTTTTTTTTAAAACACGAGACAGAGTGCGCGGAAAATATTTTACAAGAGCCGGCATTATTCATATAACAGAACTAAAGCATATAATAGTACGACCAACAAAGTGACTGAAATAGTACTATATGCATCAATAGTGCTTCTCAAAGCAAAGTGTGTACCTGAATATTTACATATCCAAAACATAACCTCTAGTTCACGACAAATATACAAGGTAGTCGCGACTAGGGAAATACTACAGCCAATACCAAAAGAGGCTCATCCAAAGTGTAAGAGTGTAGAGTACAGTCATCCAAAACGTTAGAACCTACTACAAAACATGCTACCAGTCACCGGCCAACAAGGCCTGTCCAAAAGAATCCTACTCTAAAGTCAGTGGTCCTAGTCCTATCATGCACATCGACATCAGGAGTCGTCCGTATCACTCGACAACAGTACCAAGCTCAAGGTAGAAGTGGGAGATACCAAGTGAGGTACTCCGGGTCCTCCAATGGACCCATCCCCTGCAGCAGCCGCTGCCTCCTGAAAAACATCATCCGGCTCCCCTAAGAAGTCGGGTAAAGCCCCATCACCCCAACTGCCCATGGAGGAGGAAGAAGAAGTGACTAGTCCATCCGTGGAGGTCTCTCCAACGACCGATCCACCACCCTCTAGTGTATCTGGCGCCCCTGGCAGGGGTCCCCCAGGAACCGTCCACAATGCACTGAGCAGTACTGGTAGAGGTATGGAGAAAGGTGGAGTCTGCCATATCAGACACTGGTGGACCTGACGGGTACCAAGATAAGTAGTAATCCTAACGCGCCCGTGGTAACTAGCCGTGCCGGAAGCTGGGTCGAGGCTCCAGGCAGGCAGAAGCAGGCGATCAAGAAAGTCCCACCTCGTCACCGTCTCCCTCACGAGTACCGGTAACAAAGGGTGATCCATCGTCTGGGTGGGAGGAGCCCGCAAATGAAAGAATGCAAGGGTCACCACACATAACACAACAGCAAATAGCATGTATATATAAAAACGAATAAACACTTAGCAGTTCATATACTTGCACACAGTATCGAAATGCACACCAGCCTATCAATGCAGACTCTAAATGATTGTGATCACCCTAGCCGGGTCTTTTTCACATGCATGCATTATTCCGGAATAAACCTCTGCAGAAGGTCGTAGGCTCGGGTGGGATAACACCTCCTACTAGTGGTGGGATAACACCAGGTAGAGTCACGCACTCAATACCAAAACAATCACGGTGGGATAACACCGGGTGAGTCACACGGACAACACCAAACTCAAAAAGGAGGACACCAATCACTGGTCGTCGCACCCCGTGGTCCATTCCCGATAACCACGTACTATGAATGCATGAGCATACGATTCCCCTTATATGCTAATACAACAAATACATACCTCTCAAGCGTATGTAATTCAATCATAAATGTGTACATATATTTTCAAAATCATATGCACGCCAATCACATATTCATACACATATTCTCAAACATATGTAAACCACACATGCGATACAAAACACCTTCTCATCACGAGAATACATAATATAATCATGCCAAACATTCACAACAATCCAGAACCAGGCATACATATATTAGACGGAAAAGTAAAGGTGCCCTTACCTTAGCAAGCTTCCGTTACTTTAATTCCGCGAAAAACTACAACACGCGCTACCTAAAATAAATGTAGCGTAACATCAATAAAATACTCCTCGTTTATCCTAACGAAACGAAACTCGCTCACAAAGCTCCAGAGGGGTCTAAGGTACTTCCTAAAGCTATCCCTCAATGATTTCAGGTTATTCTCATAGTGTTTAAAAATTCACGAAGTAAATTGTACTATTTTTATAACACGAAAATCATTTTGTCTTCAAATCATTAACTAAAACCATTTTGGATTTCTCCACCTCAAGGACTTGTTTCCCACACCACAAGACCATTTGAAACACAACTAAAACTTTTCAAAAATATTTTTATGAAAAATCGAAGTTTTCTTGCGTTACAAGTTACACATTTTTTTCTTCCTAACAACCTTTCCTATACTCATTTTTCTTCAAAACTAAGATTATCCAACACATACAAAATTTTCACACAATTGTGGACTTAGAAAATTTTTGAAATTTCTTCCCCCACATAAGGAAGGGCCACGGCCATTTTTTTCAAAAACACCCTTCTACTCAAAATTTTTCACTTCTAAATGCATGGTAATATCCCATAATACCTAACTAGCACTTATCAAAGCGATATAGAAATTATAGAGTCGAATCGCAAATTTCGAAAAATCTCAAATAAGTTTTTCTTAAGGCAAGAGATCATTTTTCTTTTCAAAACATCCCATAACCAATCAAACAATTAAACAATGCTCATGGGAAGCAATTTGCCTCTAAACAATTTTCGAAATTCGATTCCTCGAACCCTACATGGATGCCACGGCCAAATGAGGCAAAAGGGCAATCCTACACAATTTTTCTTCATTTGAAACCCTAACCACATTTGTTAGCTCGTAACGATATTCGATCGTATACCCGACTCTTTTTGAAACTCGAAATAAAATTTTTCTAAATTGTGTTCTTCGAGTCGCTCAAGAACACGAGAAATTTTTTTTTTCTTATTTTTCGAAACAAAATTCATATTCAACAATCCATTTTGTTTAAAAGCTCAAATCTAACTTCAAAACCAAAATCTTACAACACAATCCAAGTTTTTGATCTATTTCAATTTTTTTCTTCAAAACTCTTAAACAAAACTTTGTGAAAACAAGATTTAACCATAGAAATCAACTCATGTTTCACTCATGTGTACTAATAACTCTTATGAACACATCTATGGAAACAAAACTAAATTCTAACATTTTTCTTCCCAAGAACAAAATTATGAAACTTAAAAATCCAAGAGATTTTAAGGCAAGAATAGAAATGGAAGGAGTTAGTTACCTTAAAGAGCAAGTGATTCCTAAGTAAGCCAAAGATCCAAGCTTGAATAGATGAGAAAAATGAAATTTTAGAAGAGATGAGTGAGGGGTGGGAAGTTCGGCCGAGTGAGTGAGAGGGGAGGGAGTAGTTTTTGTGATTTTTGCTTCCAAGACCAATAGTTAAACCTCCTTACTATTCAATCAAAGTCTTGATCAATCTAGGCCCTTAGATTAAAATTAAAGTTGCAAGACAAATCCCTAGCCAATGGATCAAATAGCTCATGATTGCTTTTTGAACAAATATCCTCTTTACGCCACTCAGCTCGTCGCGTTTGCTCTCGGCGAGTCGCACCTCGCTAACGGACGGAAATCTCAAAAACATAAAATCTCACAAATAAACGTCCGTCGTAAACCGTTTCCAAATATTATCGCTAAACTTTATTCTCCGACTGAAATTTATTTCCTTAGCTCCCAAAAATATTCTGAAACTAGATTCCAACTTACGCCGATATATAAAGTCTCCAATTAAAATTCGACGGAAAACAGAAACCGTAAAATTCTAAAAAGCGGGTACAATTTTCTACTCGTTTTTCCAATAAACGGAGAAAGTCGAAACTCAAAATTCTGAAATCACAGGAACGTTCTCGTATATAAAAGAGGACTAAGAACCAAAAGTCTGAGTGTAAATAGCATACGAAATCCAAAACCAGTTCCAACTCAGCAAAACGTTGTTATTACACGATACTTATGAAACTAATCTTACAGAAACCCTAAAAACTCTTAGCCACTACTTACGCTTATAACTTGCGTACAATACAGTAGAATTATGGGTCTTACATTACTTCCCCCCTAAAAGAAGTTTCGTCCTCGAAACTTAGACATCGCTAAATAATTCGGGGTATTGCTCTTTCATCTTGCTTTCAAGCTCCCAAGTCGCATCTCCTGTAGCTTCATTCCAGATTATCTTGACTAAGGGTATCTCCTTGGTCCTTAGACGTTTCATCTTTCTATCCGCAATCTTAACTGGCGGAACTTCAAATGACAAGTTCTCTTTCAACTGAATGTCATCTGGCGTGATCACATGTGACGGGTCGGGAACATACTTCCTTAACTGAGACACATGGAACACATCATGAATCTGGGACAGTATCGGTGGCAATGCAATTCGATAGGCTACCTTTCCTATCCTTTCCGTAATCTGATACGGTCCAATAAATTTCGGAGTCAATTTTCTTGCTTTTATTGCCCTTCCAACACCAGTAGTTGGAGTAACTCGGAGAAATACATGTTCTCCTGCCTCAAATTCTAAGGGTCTACGACGCCTATCTGCGTAACTCTTCTGACGATCCTGGGCGACCTTCATTCTTGCCCGTATCTTCTGGACCTTGTCCGTAGTCTGTTGCACCATTTCTGGCCCTACAATCATACTTTCTCCATCTTGATACCAACACAATGGGGTTTGACACCTTCTCCCATAAAGAGCCTCATACGGAGCCATTCCAATGCTCGTGTGGAAACTGTTGTTGTAGGTGAACTCTATTAGTGGTAACACATCGTCCCAACTTCCTCTATCATCTAGCACACATGCCCTCAACAAATCCTCCAAAGATTGATTCGTTCTTTCGGTCTGTCCGTCTGTCTGCGGATGGTAAGCCGAACTTAATCTCAACTTCGTCCCTAAAGCCTCATGCAGAGTTCTCCAAAAATGTGAAGTGAATTTTGGGTCTCGATCCGAAATAATGCTTGACGGTATACCATGGAGTCTTACTATCTTAGCCACGTAGACGTCTGTTAACTTTTCTGCAGTGTCGGTAATCCTGACAGGCAGAAAATGAGCGGACTTCGTCAATCGATCCACTATCACCCAAATAGAATCATGCTTCCTTCTTGTCTTGGGTAAACCAGTGATGAAATTCATAGATATGCTATTCCACTTCCACTCTGGTATATCTAACGATTGCAGCATTCCTGCAGGTTTCTGATGTTCCACTTTAGCTTTCTGACATGTCAAACACGATGCCACATACTCTGCCACATGTCTCTTCATACCCGGCCACCAATAGTCTAGCCTCAAATCCTGATACATCTTGGTAGCCCCAGGATGTATACTCAGTTTACTCTTATGCGCTTCCTCTAGCACCGTATTTCTCAAGTTCCTAGCATCGGGTACGCACACTCTCCCATTGCATCTCAAAATATTATCTGATCCCACCTTGAACTCTGTGGTGGTTCCTCGATCTATCAAAGCTCTCTTTTCCATAAGTAGACTGTCATTCTGACAACTAGCAATGTTTTCCATTAATCCGTTCGAAATCGTAATCATACCGAGTCTCAAATTCCCAGGTGCAAACTCTACCTCAAGATGTAGATCTCGAAACTCTTCTAATAACTCTTGCTGACTAGCCATCTGAGCTGAGCATACCGATACACTTTTTCTACTCAAAGCATCAGCTACCACATTAGCCTTTCCAGGATGGTACTGTAACGTGAAATCAAAATCCTTCAGTGTTTCCATCCACCTCCTCTGCCTCATATTCAACTCTTTCTGATCAAACAGATATTTCAGACTTTTGTGATCACTGAAGACGACAAAAGTACATCCATAAAGATAATGTCTCCAAATCTTCAAAGCAAAAACTACTGCGGCAAGTTCTAGATCATGAGTGGGGTAGTTCCTTTCGTGGTTCTACAACTGCGTGGACGCATAAGCCACTGCCCTCTTGTGTTGCATCAACACACATCCGAGTCCCTGATGCGACGCATCGCAATAAACTTCATACAGTTCGTCCGACTGGGGTAGAACTAACACCGGTGAGGTCGTTAATCGCTCTTTCAGCAACTGAAAACTAGCTTCACACTTCTCTGTCCAAGCAAATGGTTGATCTTTCCTCGTAAGTTGTGTCATTGGTGCCACAATCTTAGCGAAACCCTCAATAAACCTCCGATAATATCCAGCTAAACCCACAAAACTTCGTATGTCCGTAACAGTCTGCGGTTGTTTCCATGCAAGTACGGTTTCAATCTTTGCTGGATCCACAGATATTCCCTCTTCTGAGATGACGTGACCCAGAAAATTTACCGTTTTCATCCAGAATTCACACTTTGACGGATTTGCATACAACTTTCTGTCACGCAGAACTTGCAAAACCAAGCGGAGATGCTCTTCGTGTTCCTCTTCATCCTTCGAATAAATGAGTATATCATCGATGAACACCACCACAAACTTGTCTAGGAAGGTATGGAAGATCCTATTCATGTAATCCATAAAAATTGCGGGTGCATTCGTCACTCCAAACGGCATCACTAGATACTCATAGTGTCCATAGCGTGAACGAAACGCTGTCTTCTGAACATCTTCTTCTCTTACTCTTATCTGATGATATCCGGACTTCAAGTCAATCTTTGAAAACACAGACGCACCCTTTAACTGGTCCATTAAATCATCAATTCGTGGCAAAGGATATCGGTTCTTAATAGTAACCTTGTTGAGTTTCCGATAATCCACACATAAACGTGACCGTCCGTCCTTCTTTTTCACCAATAAGACTGGCGCTCCCCACGGAAACACACTTGGCCTAATAAAACCCTTTTCTAACAAGTCCTCAATCTGACTCTTCAATTCCACTAACTCAGCTGGGGCCATCCGATAAGGTGATTCCGAGATTGGTCCCGTTCCTGGATGTAAGTCGATAAAGAATTCCACTTCTCTGATCGGAGGAAATCCCGGAATCTCTAACGGAAAAACATCCTGGAATTGTTGAACTACGCGCAACTCCTCTATGTGCACGTCTGAAGTCACTCCTATAAAAGCAAGTGAAATAATTTCTGGCTCTCCATTCCTCATGGTTACTGTAAGCCGGTTCGCCGACAAGTACCTCTGTACTCCTGGTTCGGGGAAAAAGACCATCTTACGAGCACAGTCTAAAATAACATAGTGATACGACAGCCAATCCATCCCAAGAATGATCTCGAGTGACTGAAGGGGTAAACAGATCAGATTGATCAAAAACTCTCTATTCTGAATCATCACTAAACAGTGCAAACATGCTGTATTAACCACTAGATCCTTTGCAGGAGTAGAAACATTCAAATCAAAAGGCAGCGGAGAAACAATCAATTTCATACGATTTGCACAATCCACAGATATGAAAGAATGGGTTGCCCCGGTATCTATCAATGCAGTTAAAGTGTTACTTGCAATCTGGCAATTCTCATGTATGGCGTTACTGGCCTCGCCACTCACTTCCGTGCCCATACAGTAGACACGTCCCCTAGCAGTGGGTTTGGCTCCCTGCGTCACATTCACAGATGGTTCAGCCTTCTGAGCCTTGCAATCCCTAGCCATGTGACCTGGCTTCTTACAATTATAACAAATAATCCCGGGCTCCGCGTTCCTACAGTCGTTCGCATAATGTCCTTCCTTTCCACACTTGAAACAACTCTGCCTTGCCGCGTTCGGATTTCCTTGATTCACCGAGCGATCCTGCCCTTTGTTATTCTGAGGGCGGTTGTAAGGCTTATTTCCACGCCTTCCACGGTTCTGAGCCTGATTACTTGGACGACTAGGTCCCCCAGCAGTAGAATTCACATTGCGATTCACTCGCTTATTCTTCATGTCCTCAATTTCCTAACATTTCTCAACCAGCACTTGGAAATTCCGGATTCCCAAGGGTATCACTGAATCCTGTAACTCATACCTCAGCCCATCTTGAAAACGGCGACACATATAAGTCTCATCGACGCCATCCCTGAAGAAGCGGAAAAACCTTGACAGTGATTCAAATTTCTTAGCATAAGCTTCAACATTCGTACCTCCCTGACGCAACCTCAGGAATTCCTCTCCATACCTTTCCCTAGCGGTCTCTGGAAAGTACTTGGCCAAAAACTTTCTCTTAAAACTCACCCAGTTGATTTCCTCGTGAGCGGCCTCCATTATAAGACTAGTACTCTTCCACCAATACTCAGAGCCTCCCGACAACTGGTAGGTGGCCAGAGTCACCTTTTCGCCCTCGGGGCAGTGGATTGCTCCGAAGATCTTCTCCATCGCCTGAAGCCATAAGTCAGCAGCATCAGGACCTCTCTCTCCGTTATACTTCGGAGGACTCTGATGGTTAAAACTCGTGAGAACTCGAGATCCAGCAGCGAGAATCTCTCTTTCCCTTTTTTCCATATCCCTTTGCGCCTTAGCATGGGCTTGGGCAGTCAAAGTTGCTGCCATGGCATTCATTGCATGAGCCATCTGGTTTACCTGATTATCATCAGCCCCAGTAGCTGCAGGTGCCCGTCTTGGAGGCATGTTTTCCTGCACGAACCACTTTCTGGTTAGATTCTTTTCCAATTCTCTTAGAAATCTTATACCATAAGTCTATAACATCAACACACCAAAGCAATGATCACTTAGAACTAATCCAACTCTAGTTCTAACTCGACTGACAACTCTTACGACACACCTTTCCCTTGATGATCTAAAGCCGGGCTCTGATACCACAATGTAACACCCCGTTTTTCAAAGCCTAAAAAGGGGCATTTTTTTTTTATTTTTAAAACACGAGACAGAGTGCGCGGAAAATATTTTACAAGAGCCGGCATTATTCATACAACAGAACTAAAGCATATAATAGTACGACCAACAAAGTGACTGAAATAGTACTATATGCATCAATAGTGCTTCTCAAAGCAAAGTGTGTACCTGAATATTTACATATCCAAAACATAACCTCTAGTTCACGACAAATATACAAGGTAGTCGCGACTAGGGAAATACTACAGCCAATACCAAAAGAGGCTCATCCAAAGTGTAAGAGTGTAGAGTACAGTCATCCAAAACGTTAGAACCTACTACAAAACATGCTACCAGTCACCGGCCAACAAGGCCTGTCCAAAAGAATCCTACTCTAAAGTCAGTGGTCCTAGTCCTATCATGCACATCGGCATCAGGAGTCGTCCGTATCACTCGACAACAGTACCAAGCTCAAGGTAGAAGTGAGAGATACCAAGTGAGGTACTCCGGGTCCTCCAATGGACCCATCCCCTGCAGCAGCCGCTGCCTCCTGAAAAACATCATCCGGCTCCCCTAAGAAGTCGGGTAAAGCCCCATCACCCCAACTGCCCATGGAGGAGGAAGAAGAAGTGACTAGTCCATCCGTGGAGGTCTCTCCAACGACCGATCCACCACCCTCTGGTGTATCTGGCGCCCCTGGCAGGGGTCCCCCAGGAACCGTCCACAATGCACTGAGCAGTACTGGTAGAGGTATGGAGAAAGGTGGAGTCTGCCATATCAGACACTGGTGGACCTGACGGGTACCAAGATAAGTAGTAATCCTAACGCGCCCGTGGTAACTAGCCGTGCCGGAAGCTGGGTCGAGGCTCCAGGCAGGCAGAAGCAGGCGATCAAGAAAGTCCCACCTCGTCACCGTCTCCCTCACGAGTACCGGTAACAAAGGGTGATCCATCGTCTGGGTGGGAGGAGCCCGCAAATGAAAGAATGCAAGGGTCACCACACATAACACAACAGCAAATAGCATGTATATATAAAAACGAATAAACACTTAGCAGTTCATATACTTGCACACAGTATCGAAATGCACACCAGCCTATCAATGCAGACTCTAAATGATTGTGATCACCCTAGCCGGGTCTTTTTCACATGCATGCATTATTCCGGAATAAACCTCTGCAGAAGGTCGTAGGCTCGGGTGGGATAACACCTCCTACTAGTGGTGGGATAACACCAGGTAGAGTCACGCACTCAATACCAAAACAATCACGGTGGGATAACACCGGGTGAGTCACACGGACAACACCAAACTCAAAAAGGAGGACACCAATCACTGGTCGTCGCACCCCGTGGTCCATTCCCGATAACCACGTACTATGAATGCATGAGCATACGATTCCCCTTATATGCTAATGCAACAAATACATACCTCTCAAGCGTATGTAATTCAATCATAAATGTGTACATATATTTTCAAAATCATATGCACGCCAATCACATATTCATACACATATTCTCAAACATATGTAAACCACACATGCGATACAAAACACATTCTCATCACGAGAATACATAATATAATCATGCCAAACATTCACAACAATCCAGAACCAGGCATACATATATTAGACGGAAAAGTAAAGGTGCCCTTACCTTAGCAAGCTTCCGTTACTTTAATTCCGCGAAAAACTACAACACGCGCTACCTAAAATAAATGTAGCGTAACATCAATAAAATACTCCTCGTTTATCCTAACGAAACGAAACTCGCTCACAAAGCTCCAGAGGGGTCTAAGGTACTTCCTAAAGCTATCCCTCAATGATTTAAGGTTATTCTCATAGTGTTTAAAAATTCACGAAGTAAATTGTACTATTTTTATAACACGAAAATCATTTTGTCTTCAAATCATTAACTAAAACCATTTTGGATTTCTCCACCTCAAGGACTTGTTTCCCACACCACAAGACCATTTGAAACACAACTAAAACTTTTCAAAAATATTTTTATGAAAAATCGAAGTTTTCTTGCGTTACAAGTTACACATTTTTTTCTTCCTAACAACCTTTCCTATACTCATTTTTCTTCAAAACTAAGATTATCCAACACATACAAAATTTTCACACAATTGTGGACTTAGAAAAATTTTGAAATTTCTTCCCCCACATAAGGAAGGGCCACGGCCATTTTTTTCAAAAACACCCTTCTACTCAAAATTTTTCACTTCTAAATGCATGGTAATATCCCATAATACCTAACTAGAACTTATCAAAGCGATATAGAAATTATAGAGTCGAATCGCAAATTTCGAAAAATCTCAAATAAGTTTTTCTTAAGGCAAGAGATCATTTTTCTTTTCAAAACATCCCATAACCAATCAAACAATTAAACAATGCTCATGGGAAGCAATTTGCCTCTAAACAATTTTCGAAATTCGATTCCTCGAACCCTACATGGATGCCACGGCCAAATGAGGCAAAAGGGCAATCCTACACAATTTTTCTTCATTTGAAACCCTAACCACATTTGTTAGCTCGTAACGATATTCGATCGTATACCCGACTCTTTTTGAAACTCGAAATAAAATTTTTCTAAATTGTGTTCTTCGAGTCGCTCAAGAACACGAGAATTTTTTTTTTTCTTATTTTTCGAAACAAAATTCATATTCAACAATCCATTTTGTTTAAAAGCTCAAATCTAACTTCAAAACCAAAATCTTACAACACAATCCAAGTTTTTGATCTATTTCAATTTTTTTCTTCAAAACTCTTAAACAAAACTTTGTGAAAACAAGATTTAACCATAGAAATCAACTCATGTTTCACTCATGTGTACTAATAACTCTTATGAACACATCTATGGAAACAAAACTAAATTCTAACATTTTTCTTCCCAAGAACAAAATTATGAAACTTAAAAATCCAAGAGATTTTAAGGCAAGAATAGAAATGGAAGGAGTTAGTTACCTTAAAGAGCAAGTGATTCCTAAGTAAGCCAAAGATCCAAGCTTGAATAGATGAGAAAAATGAAATTTTAGAAGAGATGAGTGAGGGGTGGGAAGTTCGGCCGAGTGAGTGAGAGGGGAGGGAGTAGTTTTTGTGATTTTTGCTTCCAAGACCAATAGTTAAACCTCCTTACTATTCAATCAAAGTCTTGATCAATCTAGGCCCTTAGATTAAAATTAAAGTTGCAAGACAAATCCCTAGCCAATGGATCAAATAGCTCATGATTGCTTTTTGAACAAATATCCTCTTTACGCCACTCAGCTCGTCGCGTTTGCTCTCGGCGAGTCGCACCTCGCTAACGGACGGAAATCTCAAAAACATAAAATCTCACAAATAAACGTCCGTCGTAAACCGTTTCCAAATATTATCGCTAAACTTTATTCTCCGACTGAAATTTATTTCCTTAGCTCCCAAAAATATTCTGAAACTAGATTCCAACTTACGCCGATATATAAAGTCTCCAATTAAAATTCGACGGAAAACAGAAACCGTAAAATTCTAAAAAGCGGGTACAGTTTTCTACTCGTTTTTCCAATAAACGGAAAAAGTCGAAACTCAAAATTCTGAAATCACAGGAACGTTCTCGTATATAAAAGAGGACTAAGAACCAAAAGCCTGAGCGTAAATAGCATACGAAATCTAAAACCAGCTCCAACTCAGCAAAACGTTGTTATTACACGATACTTATGAAACTAATCTTACAGAAACCCTAAAAACTCTTAGCCACTACTTACGCTTATAACTTGCGTACAATACAGTAGAATTATGGGTCTTACAGATAATGTACTACCTCTTTAAGAAAGTAAATATCCTCTTCTTTCACTACTCCTTTCCTTTTTGAAGCAGCTGGGATTCAAAATTGGTAATATAAAATTGGTATTAAAAATTGGTAATATAAATGATTAGACAAATTTCAAACTTGGAGGTCTATATGCAATTTGAGAAATATTAGGAACTTAGATTTATCTACCAATCCAAACTTGAGACTAATATGCAACTTGAGATTTAATGTTAAAATTAGGGTTCAAAAAGGGCTATGAGTGTCTCATTCTCTTTTCAGGAGCTAAACTTTTCAATTTAGAATATGCTATATTTTCAATTTAGAATATGCTATAGTTATGCTTCCTAAGAGTTGCATTATCCTCTTAAGAAACAAACTCAGATGTAGCATGCATAAACGTAGTTAACCAATGAAAATAGTAGATTTTATAGAAAAGGCAGATATAATAATGCATCAGTATTGAAGAACTATGAGATACCAAAATATTTAATTGTATCAAACAATATTCTATTGTCAGGTTCAGATCAAACATGCTACAACATGTTAATAGATTCTATGAAAAAAATATTCTATCAAACATGCTATAACAGGTTCAGATTGCAAATCATCACAGCAGTTACCAATTGGTTGCATCACTAACTTGAAAAAACAACATAATATTTATTTGAAAAAAAAAATTAAGATAAAGAATTATATCACTCAAGTCTCAACTCATGAATATAAACCATGCATCTAAATAGAAAATCATATAAAAAACAACACAAACCAAAACAAACTTGATAAATACAATTCATTCTAATCACATATTATAAATGAGCATGAAAACCTTACCCAAATTTATAAGAAGGGAACTCTGAGCGTAGATTCTGAAGACACATACACAACAACATATAGTAATAGTAGTAGTAGTAGTAGTCGTCTTGTTAGAGCATCACTTCTTAAACTGAGTTTTTGAGAAAATCCTCTTGCAATATGGGCTTGTACGCAACATTTTGTGGGCTCTGACTACTTCAACCAAAGATGCATGCAAAGAGCCCTGCATCAGAACAAAAGGTACAACAAAAAGAAGCATCACAATTCAGAAGTTACTAATAACAATTAAACATGAAACCAAAACAAACCATGAAACCAAAACTCCACAAATGAAACAAATAATCATTAATGTGTAGTTTGAAGGTAATGAACAATGAACATGCTGCCAACAAATAATAAAACGTGATAGAGGCCAAATCCAAAAGCACAAAAAAAAAACATTTTGAACAATAAAAATTCAGTAAATGTAGTATTTTTGCTTGTGAATTTGCACTACAATATTTCTCAAATCTAAAAATCTTGGAATCAAGATGTTTTGGCTTGATATTGATCCAAGTAAAGTGAAGGATATAAAGCATGTGAATCATATAAAAGTGAAGGGTCCACATTTGAAACAAAGGATTCTTTTATAGACTTATCATTTAGTTCTAGAGACATATACAACTTCACAATGTAACACATTAAACTGTAAAATTAAAACCTTAAATCAAAAGCACAAAAAGTAGCTATATATAATAAGTTTCAAGACATTATAAATAAGCTTGCCTAATATACTGAACATGAGGCATGTAAACTTCATTGAGAAGACGAAAGTAACCAAATGGTCTACAAAAACAAAACAAAAAATTGAAATTAGAGTTCGGAAGAGATAAAACAAAAATGAGAACAATAGCATTTTAATAATTCTTTCACTTCTTCAGTAACATTAATGATATTGATTTTGCACTCTAATGCCTTCAAAACACTCTTTATATGCATATAATCAATAGGCCAAAAAACAATGTACATTTCAAAGTTAAAAAACCACAAGTAACAACCATATGAGCAAGATTGCTATAAATCATGCATCTAAATAGAAAATCATATCAAAAACAACATAAACCAAAACAAACTTGACAAATACAATTCATTCTAATCACATATTATAAATGAGCATGAACACCTTACCCAAATTCATAAGGGAATTCTGAGCTTTGATTGAGGAAACCTTGGCCAGCAATTTTGTTGACTCATGGCAACTCCTTTACAAATAACAAATAAAATAAATTAAAATTGATACATATCATAAAATTAAAAAATATCTTATTAGTTCCAAAAAACATAATTAAATCTCTACCTTGAACATGTTATTTAGAATCTTTTACACAATAGGACTTACTCCAATGGAACATCTCCGAATGAGATTAATTCAAAGTTAATTCATAGTGTTTCGGATAATGAGACAGAGATTACCTGCAGGATGGGTCTGGAAACTGATCGGAGGATTCAATTGAGAAGAGAGCCTAATATGTAACCACAAAGTAAATTCATAGGTTCACTATGGGTTTTGAATGAGAATTTTGAAAAAAATAAAAGGAGAAATAAATGAACATACCTTATGGGAGGGAGGAAGTCAGTTCTCAACATCCATGGGTTTCTTCCCTGCGAGCTCCTTTTCCTTGAGTTCCTCAGGCCGCCGTACAGAAATCCGAAACCTAATTTGCAAGAAGAAGGATTTGGGTGAGAAGAGAACCTAATTTACAAACATAAACAGAAAATCAAACATTCAAAATACAAATCATATAATAAAATCAAATCATGAAATAGCTGATGCAGAAGAGATTTTAAAGAGAGGATGAGAGAGAGCCAAAGAGAGAAGAATTAAAATTCAAATTTGAAACAAAAGTGAGTTATGAGATGAGATTGAAGAGAGGGAGAATTTGAAATTGATTCCTGTCAGCAATTTGAAATTTGAAGTTGAAGAAAGTGACAACACTATGCAACAAAGACCAAATGAAAGTGACAGCACTATGCATAAACTTTCAGGTATCATCACGTGACTTTGCTACCGTTTTCTTCTTTCCCTTTGCAAACCATGAACTGGGCCGGATCGTGTGAGGTGGGTCGTAGGCCCAAAGCTGAACAAAAGAGAGGAGGGTAAGCAAATACAAAAACATTTCCCATTTGAAGTAAGGTTCTTGGCATTTTATCCACCTAAGAATTTCTTCTAGGTAATTGTGGTTGTGACATGTGGCTTTTTTAGCCATATAGATGGTTGACACTTGTGTAGTTAGAGGATAAGGCTTTTAATTTTAACCAAATTCACACTCCATCAGAAAAGAAAAACCAATTTATCTTCCCAAACCAAACTCTCATCATCATACAAAAAAATCATCCATTGGTCTCAGCAAATTTATCTATAAATTGGGACAAAAAATCAGAAGCAAAGGGGGAGCCAATTTCTTTCTTTATCAGCAGCAAAATAACTCAGGAAAAGAGAAAATTTCAAAACTTTTTTCCTCTCATCTAGCCAAATCACAGAATCACAAACACCACCCATAACCAAAACAGAAACAAAAAATATAAAGAAGAAGAAGAATCAAACAGAGAAGAAAAAGGTAGAAAGGTTGTTTTTTCTTTTTTCACGAAAAAATTAAAATCTAGATCTAGGCTATTTCCAAAACTTATTTCAAAAAAATAAGTTGATTTTCGGAATCTAGAAGAAAAAGAATTTTAGAAAAAAATTTTCTTTTTTAAAAAAAGGAGTTTTTTCTGTTTCTGGTGGTGGAGCCGCCGCTCCGGCCGCCGCACCACCAACGGAAAATGGATGAATTCCCGCCAGAGAAGATGAAGGTATGAACACTTCATGTGTTTTTGAGTTTGTGTAGTGAACACATGAGAGAGAGAGAATGGGAACCGAGAGAGAGAGAAAGGTGAGAAAAGAAAGAGAAAATTTGTTTTCAAATGAAACGTTAGGAACAAAATATACTCTCTGCTGATCCTGTGCACGCCGGTCCACAGAATTATCATGCACCCTCGCATTTTTTGCCTTCTGATTGTTAATCAGACAGCCTCGGTTCCATCATCTGTGATCAGATCAGGGACGTCTGATTAGATCAGACAGCCTTGATTCACCCCTTTATGTTTTGTGAAACTAATCTTTTTTTTTGCAGGTTTGGACTTTGGTTTAGGCCCAGAACTACTAACCACACCCCTCTGTTTTCTTCTTTGCACCCCTTTTTTCTTACTTATTTTTTTTTATTTTATTTTTATTTACTTGTTTTATTTAATTATTGTGATTTAGAATGTATTTAGGACCAATGTAAATATAAATGAGAAACCTGCATTGCATGCATATTTATTTATTCCGCTTTATGTCAAAAAACGAAAACACCAAAAATAATAGCGTAGCAACTCCAAGGAAAAGGGTATTTTCATTTTGATCCAATATCATTATGAAATCTCTCGCGTTTATTTTATTTTATCGCGCTTAGTCTTTTTTTAAATAACAAACAAAAAATCACAAAAACATTCAAATATTAAAAAATCTCATCAAAAATACTATTACTATTAAACCTTGGATTTCAAACCAAGTGATTCCGTCTTTTTTTAAAGTCAAACTTCAATGAATTTAAATCACATTTAGACTTTTCTTCACAATTTAAAATCAATCAACATCACACTTCATTTTTCTATGTCATTTCGGCCTCTTACATTTTCTAAGAACTTTTTTAAAACTTTAAAATCAATCAAACAAATCACTCGGCTTTTTACCCCGAACTACGAGATTTTGATCCTTAACGGGTACGTAGTGTAAAAGACTTCGCGTCTTCCCAAATCAAATAAAAAAACAAAAACATTTTCCATTTTTCTTTTTATTCATCACTTTAACCTTTCACATTTTTAAACTTTTTATTTACAAGCAATCAAGTAATTTTAGCACAAAGATAAATAAAAACAATCAATAGTTTAGGGTGCTAACACCTTCCCTTAACGTAACCAACCCCCGAACCTTTAATCTCATAAAAATAGGGTTATTTCGAACTTTTCCCCTTTTCCTTGGAAAAATAAAAGCTCGGTGGTGAATCATAAATTTGTGAGTCAAACTAATCAATAGTTTGATATCCGAAAATCACCGCGACAAGAAGGAAGGATTAATATTCTCTTATGTTGACTACCAAACAAATGCAGTAACTCTCAAACCAAAAAGTATCATCAATATGTCATGAAATTGATATTGTCCTAATTCTTACCTTTAATATAGATCCTAATGTAAGTGCACCAGTTCATCCTCATGTTTTAATAATTGTCAAAACACATGAAAATAGAATAGAACATACTTTGGCAAACATTACAAATGACTTGACAGCGAAAAACTATTTTTAACACTTTGAAAAATTGTTTTTAGGTATTATGTATCGATACATAAACGTGTGTATCGATACAAATGTCCTGAAATTATTTCAGACTGATTTTGTGCAATTTGTATCGATACATATATCACTTGTATCGATACAAAAGTGGTTTCTCAGAGGCAGAGAGCTACCTGTGTATCGAATCATGCTTGCATGTATCGATACACACCTATGCCTCTCAGAAATCCAAAGACATCATGATGTATCGAATCATGCTTGCATGATTTGATACATATCAGTCAAGATTTCAAGAAACTGATGTATGTATCGATACACACCCGTGTTTGTATCGATACATAGGTCAAATCTTTCATTTTTTAACGCTGGTCAAAGGCTTGGTATCGATACAAATCATCAGTTGTATCGATACATGTTTGTTAAATTTTGCCCAAACTTGCTCAATTCTATTTTCTCTTTAAATAGCAATGTGTTGTGTCATTGTAAAGCAGAGAAAACTAGTGTGAAAGATTAGAAAACGCTTTGGGTACAAATTGAGTGAGAATTTGCATCAAAGGTTTGATTCAACACAAGTTCATCATCTTCATCAAGTTTGCAATCAAAATTGGATTTGAGTATGGGATCAATTCAATAGAAACTGCAGATTTGTGTGATAACGTTCGATACGGTTCGCGGTGAATCAGAATCGTGATCGGGTTGAATTGCGTTGAAGGTTCTAGTGTTTCTCTCAAGTGATTCAAGATCGTGCGTGTCTTGAAGGATTCGACAACAAGGAACGAAGGACTCAGCTGGACGATTGGGTGCGGTTTGGCACAAGGTGAATCGTTGGAATCAGAGGGTGAAGTTCCGTTGGGTGTCGAGGTTATTCGCATTAGTTTACATTTTGTCTTGCTATAGGATTATAGATTTCAATTGTAAACTGTGCACTTTTTGTTCATCAAGTTTTTGATCTATAAACTCTCAAATAACCCGTTTGGTTATTTGGGGGGAGACGTACTCGGATAAACGCGTGGACGACGCACAATCCGGGGAACTCCCTAATCACATCGTGTGTCTCTCTTTATCTCTCTCTTTTAATTTCGTTAATTTCGTTAATTTGATTGATCGATTGAATTTTTGTTGTTCGTATTGGTTCACAAAAATTCAATTGGTTCTTGCTTGATTGTGATTGAATTTAAATATCAAACCATATAACTTGCTTGGGACTGTTTTTGTTAATCAAATTAAAATTTGGATATCTTGCGTTAAGCGTTCCGGTAATTTTCCTAATTCGTTCTAGGCTATACTATCTTTCCTTTGGTCAAAAGGTGCAAAGTAGACTACCGATCCGGTGGTGCTTCCGCGCATTGTTTTTAATCAAATTTTTTTTAAAATTGCCGTTGATTAAAGAAGCCACTTATTCAACCCCCCTTCTAAGTGGTAGCCTAGTAGTCTAACAAGTGGTATCACGAGTCCGGTTCAATTTTGCTTGCAAAATTCGGAGGTTTGTGCCAATTATTAGACAACATGGCTTTTGCACCTAAAGGGGCGTATAATAGGGCTCCTATATTCAATGGAGATCATTTTGACTATTGGAAAAGTAGTATGGGTATTCACATCAATTCTTTTGATGGTGAAGTGTGGAATGCTATTGAGAACGGTCCGTTTGTTCCAACAATCACCGATGCTCATGGCATTGTCACCAATAAGCCTATGGCACAATGGACGGAAGAGGAAAAGAAAAAGGCCAATTACGATGCAAAGGCACAAAATATTTTAATATCATCCCTTGGGATTGATCAATTCTATCATGTGTCACATTGTCAATCGGCTAAGGAAATGTGGGACACATTGGTAACTCACTTTGAGGGTACCAATGATGTAAAGATATCCAAAATTAATACATTGACACAAGAATTTGAGTTGTTCCATATGCTAGATGGCGATACCATCGAGGATATGCAACAACGATTTATCAAAATAACCAACAAGTTACACGGTTTGGGAAAGCCAATCACAAATCAAGATGCCACTAACAAAATTTTAAGATGTCTTAGTAGGTGTTGGCAACCGAAGGTCACCGCGATTAAGGAGGCGAACGACCTCACTACTTTGAGTCTTACAACTTTATTTGGCAAGCTTACGGAACATGAACAAGTACTAAACTTGTTAGAAAAGCAAGAGAAAAGTGAGAAAAAGGGAAAGCACAATGACAAGGATAAGGAAAAGGAAAAGGACAAGAGGACAATTGCTCTAAAAGCCTCAAAGTCTAAATCCAAAAAGGTAGAGCATGTGGAAAGTAGCTCAAGTGAAGATGATTCCGATGATGAGGAAATGGGACTCTTCGTGAGACGCTACAATAGGTATGTGAGAAAGAATGGGATAAGACATTCCGATGAGAATCTTAAAAAGTATCGAAAAGATAGTGGTTACCATCGGAGGAATGAAGATGCTAGGCACTCCATGAAAGGAATATGCTATGAGTGCGGCCAAGTTGGTCACTACAAGCCGGATTGTCCTAATCTCAAAAGAAAAGAGAAGGAGTCATCTTCAAACAAAAGGAGAAGCAAAGGAAAGAAAGCTTATGTTGCATGGGAGAGTGGAAGTTCTTCATCTCATTCATCATCAAGCTCTAGCTCAAGTGATGAAGACGAAATGGCTAATGTATGCTTCACATCTCATCATCACAAAAAGAAGGACAAAGCTCCCAAAAAGGTAAACCAAAATCCCTCTAGCTCATATACCTCATTAGAATATCATGACTTGCAAAGTGCGTTTGAGGACCTATGTAGTGAAACTAGGAAAGCTTTCAAACGATTAAAAGAGATTATAAAAGTTAACAAAGCTCTTGAAAAGAAAGTTACCGAAACGGAAGAAGAATTGAAAGCTTTCAAAGTATCACTATTAGAAAAGACTAGCGCAAGTCATAATAATAGTGACATAGTTGGTTGTGATAATTGTGCCACTTTGTCAAAAGATATTAAGGCTCTCAAGGACAAAGTGGAAAATTCATCAAAACCTAGAGTCTATCATCAAGTTGGTCCAAAACATTTTCAAAACACTTTGAAAGTCAAAAACAAAAATTCAAAAAATGTTAAATTGGATCAAAAGAAGAATGACTCACATGTCACTTGTCACTATTGTTGTTGTAAATGTCATACCATTGCAAAATGTAAAGCTAGGAAAGTGTTGGTTCCTAAGGGCGTATTGCAATGGATGCCAAAACTCAACAAAACTTATTTGCCTCACCAATTAGGACCCAATGAGAATTGGGTACCTCTCTCTTATGTCTAATTGTTGTAGGAAAAGTGCCTTGATAATCTAGAAAGGAGATGGTTTCTAGATAGTGGATGTTCAAGGCACATGACGGGTGACGCTTCGCTTTTTATTGAGTTCAAAGCAAAGGAAAAAGGCTATGTCACCTATGGAGACAACAATAAAGGCACTATTCTTGGTGTAGGTACTATCGGTAATCCTTCTACTATAACCATATCTAATGTTGTTCTTGTGGATAACCTTAAGCACAACTTGTTGAGTGTTGCTAAGCTTTGTGATAAAGGGTTCACAATCAATTTCAAACCAACCTTTTGCACAATCGAAAGTAACAAAGACAAGAATGTGATTCTTAAGGCTATAAGGCATGGAAATGTATACATGTTGGACCTAGATGATAATTGCCTAAGTGGTGCTAAGTGTCTCATAACTAAGAATGATGAATCTTGGTTGTGGCATAGAAGAATGGCACATCTTAATTTCGATTTATTAAACAAGATAGCTTCTAAAGATCTTGTAATCGGTCTACCTAAAATTCGTTTTTCAAAAGATCACTTGTGTGACGCATGCCAAATGGGTAAACAAACTAAGGCTTCTTTCAAAACTAAAAAGTTTATTTCAACTACTAAGCCTTTAGAGTTAATCCATATGGATCTTTTTGGACCATCAAGGACCAAAAGCCTTGGTGGTAACTACTATGGACTTGTGATTGTAGACGATTACTCAAGATTTTGTTGGACACTATTCTTATCTAGTAAAAGCGATACCTTGTCCGCTTTTAAACAATTTGCTAAGATGATTCAAAATAAACTAGACCTTAAGATCATTTCCATTAGGAGTGATCATGGAGGTGAATTTGAAAACAATAACTTTGATAAATTTTGCTCCAAACATGGCATTGAACACAATTTTTCGGCTCCACGAACACCACAACAAAATGGGGTAGTGGAGAGGAAAAATCGTATTCTAGAAGAATTAGCTAGGACTATGCTAAGTGGTCTTCCTAAGTACTTTTGGGCCGATGCGATAAGCACCGCAAGTTATGTTCTAAATAGGGCGATCATTCGACCTATTTTGGACAAAACTCCCTATGAAATACTTAAAGGAAGAAAACCTAATCTTAGTCACTTGCGCTCTTTTGGATGCAAATGTTTTATTTTAAATAATGGAAAAGAAAATCTTGGCAAATTTGATCCAAAAGCGGATGAGGGCATTTTCTTAGGTTATTCATTATCTAGCAAGGCATATAGAGTATACAATAAAAGGTTACAAATTGTTGAAGAGTCAGTTCATGTAAACTTTGATGAGACTTTTCCGGAAGAAAACGGGAAAGGTGATTTTATTGGTACAGGTGTCGACACAATGGACATTCTAAAGGATCAAGAAGTTGTTGGAAGTGATCAACCCTCAACGGAAGTTCCAAAAGAAAAGAACGATAAGCCGTCACCATCCAATGAAGACAAAGATGATGGAGGATCTTCTTCATCAAAGAATCATCATAAGCAAAGAGGAGCCGGTCTTGCAAAGGAATGGCGTACTCTAAAAGACCATCCCATTGACAAGGTCTTAGGTGATATCTCAAAGGGAGTGGCTACTCGGTTTCAAATAAGTAACTTTTGTTCTCACTATGCTTTTGTTTCACAAGTTGAACCTAAAAACTCAAAGGCCGCATTACTTGATGAACACTGGATTCTTGCAATGCAAGAAGAACTAAATCAATTTAAAAGAAATGATGTGTGGGATTTAGTACCACCTCCTCCAAGTCATCAAGTGATTGGGACACGTTGGGTTTTTAGAAATAAGCTTGATGAAAACGGTGTTATCATTAGGAACAAGGCACGGTTGGTAGCTCAAGGCTATAACCAAGAAGAGGGCATTGATTATGAGGAGACCTATGCTCCGGTTGCTCGCCTTGAGGCTATTAGACTTTTATTAGCTTATGCATGCAATATGAATTTCAAGTTATATCAAATGGACGTTAAGAGTGCTTTCCTAAACGGATACATAAATGAAGAGGTGTATGTCAAACAACCTCCCGGTTTTGAAGATAACGAACATCCGGACTATGTTTTCAAATTAAAAAGAGCCTTGTATGATCTTAAACAAGCTCCTAGAGCTTGGTATGATAGGCTTTTCAAGTTCTTGATTAAAAACGGATATTCAAGGGGAAAGGTTGATACTACACTCTTCATTAAACGTAAAGGAAAAGATGTCTTATTGGTTCAAATATATGTTGATGATATTATCTTTGGTTCCACTAACCCATCTCTTATCAAGAGTTTTTCTAGTATTATGCAAGGTGAATTCGAGATGAGCATGATGGGTGAACTAACCTACTTCTTGGGACTACAAATCAAGCAACTAGAAGAAGGAACCTTCATATATCAAACTAAATATTGCCTTGAGTTGCTCAAGAAGTTTGGGATGACGGATTCAAAAATTATGGAAACTCCCATGGCATCAACTTGTGCGTTAAGCAAAGATGAAGAAGGTAAAGATGTGGAAATCACAAAATATAGAGGTATAATCGGATCCTTACTCTATTTAACGGCATCTAGGCCAGATATTATGTTTAGTGTTTGCATGTGTGCACGATATCAATCATGCCCCAAAGAATCACTCCTAAAAGCCGTAAAAAGGATTTTAAAGTACTTGAAAGGAACATCAAATTTTGGCTTATGGTACTCTAAGGGGAATGATTGTTCTTTGGTAGGTTATTCCGATTCCGACTTTGCCGGTTGCAAGTTGGATAGGAAAAGTACTAGTGGAACATGTCACCTATTTTGTAATAGCTTGGTCAGTTGACATAGCAAGAAACAAGTATCTGTTGCTTTGTCAACCGCCGAGGCGGAATACGTTGCGGCCGGAAGTTGTTGCTCCCAAATACTTTGGTTAAAACAACAACTTCTCGACTACGATTTAAAACTACAACGTGTTCCAATCTTGTGTGACAACACTAGTGCTATAAACCTTACAAAGAACCCCGTATTGCATTCAAGGACTAAGCATATAGAGATTAGGCATCACTTTCTTCGAGATCATGTAGAAAAAGGGGATGTTGTTTTTGAGCATGTGGATTCGAAAAATCAACTTGCGGACATCTTTACAAAGCCACTTGCAACGGAACCCTTTATCTTTATTCGCGGAGAATTAGGGATCCTTGATATCTCTAACCTAGAATAACATACATTTGTACATGCACTTTGTATACACATCATACTTCTTGGCAACTTGGAGTTTTATACAATGGGAAGTGCATCAACACCATACGGTACAAGGTTAAAAAGTATCATCTCTATCCTCTCTTCTTAAAACTTACACTCTTATGCCTATGTGAATTCTTTTCAAACATCAAACATCACATATTAGTTCTTCTCAATACATACATATGTTTGCTCATTTCCAAAAATTCTTGCTTTAAGATAAGTAATAATTCTTGAAGTTCATATGTATCAAATGGCAATGTATGAAATATTGTTTAATTGATGTGTCTATAGCTTAACATGTTGCATAAATACTATCCGTGAATTTCATCCCTTCATGAACATCGTTATATGATATGGCAACATGAAATCATGCATTTGTTGCATTATTTTGTTTATTTTCGTCCCATATTTTGATATGTTGGTTGATTTAAAATGTCGATGTGTTTCAATACTCATGAGTTGGTTTATGGATTGTTGTTCTACATTCCATGTTTTATCATGATATTTGGTATTCGTCATTTGATATATTTTGGCATATCTTTGTATGTATTTATATTGATTAGGAATTTTTATCATATATGTGCATTTCAACAAATGTAAGTGCACGATATGACTTTGTTGGAACAAAGTGGGTCTGACATGAACCTCTAATGTTTTAAGTGGTTTTGATGATAACAAAGTATTAAAAATACAATTGGAATTACTAATGATTATTCTAGTGTGCAGAATTACAAGTTAAAATTCATTCAGAAGCACTATGAATAATAGCAGAGAAGCCAGTCAAAACAAGTTCTGAAAGCATATCACTGTTCATCAGAAGCTTAAATTTTGCATGTTGAAGAAAGTGCCTCTGAGGACAGAAACAAGGCTCTGACGAACTCAGAAGCAAAAGAACCTCAAGAAGCAATGACAACAGCATCTGAAGCAAAAGGAATTTACGTCACTCAAGAACTGGCATAATCAGAACCAATGATTGAAGAACAATCTACTTCAAGGCTCTGTCACGTCCACAGGAAGGAATATTCGTTAGTACAACGTTAACCTTATCCATATGTGGAGCGCAATTGAGGATCGTACTATTGTACTATTATTACTCAAAATGGATGAGTGATAATTCAAATAGCAAGGTAGTGGAATTGGATATCTTTGCCAAAGAAGGCAACTACAGCTATCACAATTGTACTAGTATATTCCAGTTGGCACCTCTCTCTCTGCAACGGTCATCATCTTCCTCCAAGTATAAATAGAAGACTCAAATGGAAGAAATGACTACTGTTCCATTACTACGTTCAAGACTAAGAAGCATTCTGACACTATCATTTCAATCTGTCATTCTAAGTCTTAGAACAATTTGTGTTGTATTTTGTAAACACCTCTGAAAGTATATCAAGTGTTCCTAAACATTCATTCTTAGTTTTTAAGTTTGATTGTGAAGTCTCTCGTTAAGTGTAACTTGAGCATTTGAGAAGTCTCTTGCAAGTGTGCTTGAGCAAAGTGTAATCTTGAGAAGATTATAGTGAAAAGCTCTTGTTGAGAACAAAGGGACTGGACGTACCTTCAATTTGTGAAGGGAACCAGGATAAATTTGTGTGTCTATCTTTCTTTCTCTTAGAATCTCTTTGAATTGTTTTTATATCTGCTGCATTAAACCCTTAAGAACCAAAAAGTTTTAATTTCCTAAAACACAATTCAACCCCCCCCCCCCCCCCCTTCTTGTGTTTTTCCACCTTCAATTGGTATCAGGAGCTGGGCTGTTGGCTAACTCTCACCTATCAGTGAAACAGTTAAGATTCAGGAAGGAAAAACATGTCTGCTGAGAAAGGAAACAATAGCAACAACAACAACAACAACGTGAACTATGACTATGATTCTAATGCAAAAGACAGAAGGTCTTCTGATAAAGTTCCCTTTTTCAATGGAACTGAGACCGGTTACCCATTCTGGAAAACCAAGATGTACAGTCACATCATGGGGATTGATTGTGATCTGTGGGACTTGGTAGAAGATGGGGTTAATTTTGAAAATATGGATTTGGAAGGAATAGTCAGCTCTAAGGACAGAAAGGCTTTTACACCTACTCAAAAGCTGGAGTATAAGAAGCATCACAATGTAAAAGGGATGATGACAAATGCCATCTCTCATGATGAGTACTTGAAAATTGGAGATAAGAGAACGGCAAAGTCTATTTGGGACTCTCTTAAATCCAAATATGAAGGAAATAAACAAGTTAAGGATGCTAAGGCCAACTTGTTAGTACATCAGTATGAATTATTTAAAATGAAGGACGGAGAGGACATTGAGACAATGTTCTCTAGGTTTCAAATCCTTGTTTCTGGACTTCAAGTTTTAGATAAGAGCTATACTGAGGCTGATCGTGTAAGGAAAGTACTCAGAAGCTTGCCGCCAAAGTGGAGACCAAAAGTGACAGCTTTTCAGGAATCTAAGGATTTATATACTGTGTCTCTTGAAAGCTTGGTTAGTTCTCTAAAGAGTCATGAGATTGAACTCATGACTGATGAATCAACTAAGAAGCTAAAAGGGATAGCCCTAAGCACCAAGAGTTCTTCAAAGGCTCTGAAGGCGAAGGTTATAGCATCTGATGAAGAAGCTTCTGAAGAAGGTCACGAGATGGACTCTGATGAAGAAGAAGAAATGGTTCTGATGGTTGCAAGAGTATCTCAATGGGCTAAGAGAAGCAAGAAGTATGTTGGTAAGTTTGGAGGTTCTTCCAAGAAAGTTGGTGTTTCTAAGGATAAGAAGGAAGAACAAAACAAATGCTTTAAATGCAACAAGCCAGGACACTTCATTGCTGACTGCCCAGAGAACCTGAGTAAAACTTGCTACTTGGGATGATTTGGATCAGGAATCGGATTCTGATACAAAAGTAAGCTCAAGAAGGGGTTCCTTGCTACTTGGGATGATTTGGATCAGGAATCGGATTCTGATGGGGAAGAAGAAGCAAACCTAGCCTTGATGGCAACCACTTCTGACCAAGAGAACTCTGAGCACGAAGCTGACTCAGATTCAGAAGATGAAGATGAGGTACTTGCTAAAATTTCTCGTTCTGAATTAATAGATTCCTTGAAAGATGCCTTAAAACTTTTAACCAAAAAGGCAGGTGAGTGTAAGGTCCTTAAAAAGGCCTATAACAACCTGACCGAAAAGGCAAATGAAATAATTGAACAAAATAAGTCTCTAAAATCAAGATATGAATTTATGGAAACTCATTATGTTCTTGATGATAAGGTTCCTCCAGAACATGAATTTGCTCTTCAGGAATTCCTTATCAATGGAATGAAAAGAAGCAAAATAGCCTCTTTGATTTATCATGTAAGTAGAAATAGAGGTGAAGGTCTTGGATTCTCGCGTTTTAAAGATAATCCATTTTCTTCAAAACCCTCTAATGTAGATAAATCAAAACCTAAGGCTGTCTTTGTAAAGAGTCAATCAGAAGTTCTAAATGAGTCAGCTTCTGATAGAACATCAAAGCCAGAGGCTCCAAAGTCAAAGGCTCTGAAGGTAAAACCTTCAGAACCTAAGATTTTTAAGCCTCAAGCTAATGTTAAATCTAAAGAAGCTCTGACACATTCAAGAGCAAAGCTCAAGAGCTATCCTAAACCCAAAATCTTTTCAACAAGGGTGAATAACTCTAGAGGTTCTGATAGACCCTTCAAACAAAGACCACCTAGGCCTGTGAAGACTAACACAAAAGGACCCATAAAGATATGGGTACCAAAATCTCAAATCATATTTGCTTCAGGTTTGCACACCAAGAAGGCCAAAGCAGCAATGCTGGTACCTGGACAGTGGCTGCTCACGACATAAGACAGGAGAAAGGCGTATGTTCCAAACCCTGACTCTGAAAGAGGGAGGCACTGTGGGATTTGGAGGCAATCAAAAAGGGAAGATCACTGGTACGGGTACAGTTGGTAATTCTTCTCTTTCAATTAATAATGTTTGGTTAGTTGATGGCCTTAAACACAATCTACTTAGCATTAGTCAATTTTGTGATAGTGGATTTGTTGTTAAATTTGATAAAGAAGCATGTACAGTAATCAGAGACTCTGACAAGTCCATAGTGTTCAGAGGTCTAAGGAAAGGCAATGTTTATAAAATCAATCTGTCAGAACTCACAGAGCAAAAGATAGTGTGTCTTTTATCTGTTAATGATGAGAAATGGGTCTGGCACCAACGTTTAGGTCATGCTAACTGGAGATTAATCTCTAAGCTTAGCAAACTAAACTTGGTTAAAGGCCTACCAAATCTCAACTATCATTCAGATGCTCTGTGTGGTCCTTGCCAGATTGGTAAGATTTCAAAAACACCTTTTAAACCTAAAAATGTTGTCTCCACCTCAAGACCTTTAGAACTGCTTCACATTGATTTGTTTGGCCCTGTAAGTACAGCCTCAATCAATGGAAAGAAATATGGCTTAGTTATAGTTGATGATTATAGTAGATGGACTTGGGTAAAATTTCTAAGAGTGAAAGATGATGCATATGATGTGTTCAGCATCTTCTGCACTCAGGTGCAAAGTGAGAAAAGTCTCAAGATTTTGAAAGTAAGAAGTGATCATGGTGGTGAGTTTGAAAACGAACCATTTGCAACTTTCTGTGAAGACCATGGCATTGTCCATGAGTTCTCTGCTCCTAGAACACCACAACAAAATGGTGTTGTAGAGAGAAAGAACAGGTCTTTACAAGAGATGGCAAGAACCATGATGCATGAGACTAAACTTGCTAAGCACTTCTGGGCAGAAGCTGTAAACACAGCTTGTTATATTCAAAATAGGATCTATATTAGACCTCTATTGAATCTAACAACATATGAACTCTTCAAAGGAAGAAAACCCAACATTTCTTATTTTCATCAGTTTGGATGTACCTGTTACATTCTAAACAACAAGGCCTACAAAAGAAAATTTGATGCCAAAGCTTGTAAGGGAATCTTTATAGGTTACTCTGAACGCTCAAAGGCATACAGAGTGTATAATTCTGAAACTAACACAGTGGAAGAATCTATACACGTTAGATTTGATGATAAAGAGCCTGACAGTAAAATGTCAGAGCAAGATGATAGCTATGCAGGTATTCCATACCAATACATCAACTCAGAACCTGAAAAAGCATCAGAAGTTGTTGAAGCTTCAGAAGCTGTATTAGAAGAAGATGCTGAAGGAGCATCTCAAATAGAAGCATCAGAAGAACATGATGATACTTCAGAAGAAGATACTCAACCAAGTGCTGATGTTGATGAAGCTCCAAGAAGGAAGTTCAAATATAGATCATCACATCCAGAAGATCTGATTCTTGGAAACAAGGAAAGTCCAAGAAAGACAAGATCAGACTATCAACAACTTGATTCACTTCTGGGATTAATCTCAATGATAGAACCTAAAAATGTTGATGAAGCACTTACTGATGATGGATGGATTGTAGCTATGCAAGATGAGCTCAATCAATTTCAAAGGAATGATGTGTGGGATCTGGAACCAAGACCAACACACAAGAACATCATTGGAACTAAGTGGGTGTTCAGAAACAAGCTGAATGAGCAAGGTGAAGTGGTGAGGAATAAAGCTAGACTTGTAGCACAAGGCTACAGTCAGCAAGAAGGAATTGACTTCACAGAGACATTTGCTCCAGTAGCTAGACTGGAAGCGATAAGGTTATTGTTATCCTATGCTGTTAACAATGGAATCACTCTTTATCAAATGGATGTTAAGAGTGCTTTCCTAAATGGTGTCATTTCTGAAGAAGTGTATGTCAAACAACCACCAGGATTTGAAGATCTAAAAAATCCTGAGTATGTGTATAAGCTAAAGAAGTCACTCTATGGTCTTAAACAAGCTCCAAGAGCTTGGTATGAGAGATTGAGTAACTTCTTGTTAGAAAATGGTTTTGAAAAAGGTCAAATTGACAACACACTCTTCAGAAAGACAACCAAGAAGGATATTTTGATTATTCAAATATATGTTGATGATATTATCTTTGGATCTACTAATGCTTCTCTTTGCAAGAATTTTTCTAAGCTCATGCAGGATGAATTTGAAATGAGCATGATGGGAGAGTTAAAGTTTTTCTTGGGGATTCAGATCAATCAAGGGAAAGATGGCACTTACATCCACTAAAGCAAGTATACGAAAGAGCTTCTGAAGAAGTTCAATCTTGAAGATTGTAAGACTATGTCAACTCCCATGCATCCTACCAGCAGCTTAAGCAAGGAAGAGATAGGAAGCAAAGTAGATCAGAAGCTGTATCGAGGTATGATTGGTTCCTTACTCTACCTAACAACATCTAGACCTGATATTTTATATAGTGTATGCTTGTGTGCAAGATTCCAGTCAGATCCTAGAGAACCTCACTTAACAGCTGTTAAGAGGATCTTTAGATATCTGAAAGGAACTACCAATCTAGGACTTCTTTATAAAAAATCCTTAGATAGCAAGCTAGTTGGATTCTGTGATGCTGACTACGCTGGTGATAAGATTGAGAGAAAATCCACTAGTGGAAATTGCCAATTTATTAGTGATAATCTCATATCTTGGGCTAGCAAGAGACAAACAACTATTGCTTTGTTTACAGCAGAAGCAGAATACATCTCAGCTGCTAAATGCTGCACACAGCTTCTCTGGATGAAATATCAGTTGGAAGATTATAACATAGTTGAAAGTAGTATTCCACTATATTGTGACAATACTGCTGCTATTCATTTGTCTAAGAACCCTATTCTACACTCTAGAGCTAAACATATTGAAATAAAACATCATTTTATAAGAGATCAAGTTCAGAAAGGTACAATAGATATTCAATTCATTGATACTGAACATCAATGGGCTGACATATTTACTAAACCTTTAGCTATTGAAAGATTTGATTTTATCATAAAGAATTTGAACATGCACTATATTTCTGAAGAAAATTAGCTCTGAGAAGTATAATAGAATTAGCATCTAAAACTCTATCAGAACCTCTTATAATTTAGAGTATCCTTTGGGAAGCTCTGAATAATTTAGGCTCTGAAGAGTAACAGAGGTTCTGATGAGGTATCAGATACAAATGAGTGAGGCTCTGAACCTTTGGAAATGAAACGTTCAGTACTAGTAAGTGTACAACAGTTGTCTGTACACGCGTCAGCTATGATTAAACTTTTTCAACACGTGTCTAGATCCTGACGGGCAGAGAACAGTTAATGATGATTATGGCAGTTAAGTATATTATTTAATTTTTAAAACTGCTCGCGCTCCCTCCCAATGTTTATTTTCTCTGTGTATGTGTGCTAGTTACTATTTATAAGTCACTTCACTCACTTGCACAACTTTTTACACGCAATCACTACCTACACAACCCTAGACCTTACAGAAATTCCCAATCTTCATCTTCTTAATTTTCTGCAACAATGGCTGCTCGCTCTTCAAACGAAATCGTTCAAGAACCCTTTAACCCTACGTTACCACCCATCGTTGATCTCAACTCAGAAGATAACCTTGTCTACTAACACAATCAAACGGACGCTGGTCCAGACGCCTACATTTCTACACTGAGAAGTTTGTAGATTTCGAAAGTTTGAAAGCAAACGGAATAGATGTTCAAAATCTATTCTCTGATCAAAAATGGGAAAACTATTTTGAGATGTTGAATGGTTTTGTGTATTATGATATTGTTAAATATTTCTGGCAAAAAGCAAAGGTTTATGATAGAGCAAGCGCTGATGAAGAATACAAGAAACTGGTTGCTAAGAACAAGTCACTAAAGGGTAAAACAAGACAGGAACTTGGCTTGAAACCTTATAGAGGAAGAGAGATAAGGTCAAATATTCTGGGTATCAATGTTGTGATCACTCAAGCACACATTGCTAAGATTCTTGGTCTGGATAACCAAGGAGAAGACATAGAAGTTTATGATACTAAAAGCAAGCATCTGGATTCAATCAATCAGGACCTGTTTAAGCCTAGAAGTTCCAACAGGGATTTTGGAAAATTGAAGTGCATGAGGCACAAGTTTGAGTTTGCCTTCAGAGTGTTTCTTGCTACAATTGTTACTAGAGAAGGAGGATTAGATACCATCTCTATACCACATAAGCACTTTATTTGGTTCTTATACAAGAAAGTGAAAATAAATCTGGCTAAGGTTTTATTTGATCATATGTGTTTAACCATCACTGCGAGCAGAACCAAATTACCTTCAAACATTCATCATCCTAGGCTGATATCAGAACTCATTAGGCAAACCAAACTCACAGACATTCTGAGTGCCAAGGAGAAGCTTAGAGTGTTCCAAACTGCTAAGTATGATGCAACGGTTCTGGTGAATATGAAAAGGAAAACCAAGGATGAAATCATCTCAGTTACGACGCCTCTGCAACAGGTGTATGAAAAGTACTTCTGGTGTGATGGGTTTCCCACCATATCAGAACATGACAATGAGGATGTCATCAACAACTTCATTGAAATTGTGAGAAGAGATACTGGGGTAAGAGTGCCCAGAAAGATGGTTGTTAGTATCCCAAATTGGGAAATCTTCAAGGGTCCAAAGGCTATTACAAGGTCTAAAAGGAAGCCAAAGACCACTGAACAAGAGATAGCTGATGATGGTTCTGAGGACCAAGACAATGCTGATGCTGATGAGGCTATGGGAGGAGATAGTGGTGCTGAGGATAAGGCCACTGAAGCTGTTCAGAAGGAAAGGAGGTCAAAGAAGAGGAATGACAGGCCTCAAGCTTCTGAGGAGGATCAGAACCCTGCTAAGCCTGCCAAAAGATTAAAGTCTAGAGCTTCAAAACCAAAAGGTAAAATTTCTAAGTCTAACAATTCTAGCATTCCAGTAGCTCAAGATATTAATCCTGAACCTCAACCTTCCACTACTCAACCCTCTATCTCTCAACCCCCTCAATCTACCAATCAAACAATTCCAATAGACTTCACTGTACCTCTTAGTATAGTTTTGCCTGATCATGGAACTATGTCATCATCATCATCTGATACTAGCACTGACTCTGATGAGCTCATTGCTAAGATTACCAGAGAAGCAAATAAGAAACAAAAGACACAAGATCCACCAAAGAAAACAAACCTCAAAAAGACCACCAAGAGACTCATTAAGAAGCCAATCCAACTCTCTTCTGATGAAGATCACCCCCAAGAACCCCACATCGTCGTCAACACTACCATCATTAACCAACCTACCAACACTGAATCCGTTCTTGACCATCTTCAACAACATCTATCTGGAGATGCCTTTACACATTCCAATCCCAACACACCACCTCGTTTTCCTTTTAACAATCCCTCTGCTGATCAAGCTACCCAAGAACCACCTGCTACTCAAACTATTCAAACTCCACCTCCTTCCCTTGATCATATTTCACAAATTAATCCACCCACATTTACACCTGTTCAGGATGAGACAATTGCTCATTCTGAAGCACAACAAGAATCCCCTCATTATTCACCAAATAATCTCATGACTGAACAACAACCTCCATCACCTCCACCTGAATTATCCACCCCTGAATCATCTCCTACACCTTCCCCATAACCTATCTATGGCCAACTAAATAGACCTTTAGATATGGAAGAGATTTCTGAGCTTTATGAGCATATCTTTAAAGCGGAAGAACAAATATTGAAAGATGCCATAGACATTGATGATGAACCACCCATTCCCTATGACCTAAGCAAAATCAAAATCATCAATCTCAAAAGAAAGCAACCTGAGCCAACCATTCCTTTTGACCCATCCAAACCCTTCTTCAACTCTGACTCTGAACCAAATCTTGAGCTATTGAATAATGCTATTGGTCTTAGGCTCAAGAGATTCAAACAAAGGGAGGAAGAAGTTCTTATCTTCCCTTCTGATTTTGATGCTGAAGTCAGAGAAATGGAGTACTTGTTTAGTCAATCCTTAAAGATTCTAAGTACTCATCTGAAGAACAAGACAAAGGGTAGGGGAATGAATACAGCAAGGGAGTTGTTTGAGATTGCTGAGAGGTCACGTGCTCCAAGGCTCACATTCTACAATCATGTTGAGGAGCAAAACAGATTGAACCTTGTGGCTGCCATTGAAGAGAGTCTCAAAACTGCTTCTGCCAGTGCTCAATTGATGACATTACAAGAAGCAGATTATTTCAAAAGTGTTGAAAATGAGCAGGCTAGGATAGCTGCTGAAGCTGAGAAGAAGAGGCAAGCTGAGATTGAGTACAAGAGGCTTGCTGAACAAGAAGCTCTCAGGGTGATGGTAAGCATGGGAACACACATTGCCACTGTTGAGACAAACAAGATTCTGGCTGATCAGGTGATAGCAGAAAATATTCAAATGCTTGAATTACTTCAACATGAACAAGAAGATGCTGATATGGTTGATCAGAGCCCTATGGCTGAAGTATCTGGTAAAGGCAAAGAGCCTATTGTTGATACAACTCCTCCTGCCTCTCCCAAGATTGAAAAGGGCTCTGCATCTTCAGAAATACCTCCAGCAGTGCAAAAGGCCTTAGACTCCATCAGAACTGAGTTAGCTGAGGATATCAAGGATGAAATAGATGAACTCAGGATTGACCTCAGAACTGATTTAAGAGCAGATTTGAGAGCTGATATTACTGCTTCTGAGGAAAACACTCGTCAAAGAATGGATGCTATGATGGAAACCCTCTTGAAGGCCATTGCAGAAATTAAGAAACCATAACTTTAATTGTGCACTTGTCTTTGTTGTTTTGTTATCTTTTGCTTATGGTTCTTATGTACACTTGGATAATTCTATCTTTTGACTATTTTAATTAAAGTCTATATTATCCATTTTTGTGTGTTTGTTTATTTGCTTATGTGCTATGTTTTATATTTGTTTTTCAAAATTTAACTCCTCTATATACCATGATATTGTCTGGTACTCTTGAGAATTCTGGCTCTAGTGAAAGGTGCTGAAGAGCATCTTAGCTTTTAAACTAATAAGTTTAGGATTTTAAAAACCTAAGAGCCCCTCTCATCAGTACTCCTGTTTACTCATGAAATAGCTTCTTAGTATTATGGCCTGTTCAATAGTCGGGGCATCTAGTGACTACTTTTGAAGTGTCCTAGTTTAATACCGTATGAGGCGTGTCTGGTAACTGGTGTTCTGACAATAGGCATAAGGTATATATAAGAAACTTGCTCAATATAAAGGGAATTTATAGCATAAACTTTTTTATTAATATTGAAGAATCTTTATTACATAAAATGATAAGACTCTACTTAGAGCTAGGCTTAGTTTCAGAAGCCTCTGCATCTAGCTTCTTATGTTTCTCACTAATATAAGCAAGCAAGTTGTCAGTGGCCTTCTGCACTAGTGCTTCAGTATCCCTCTGAACAGCAGCCTCGTACTCTTCGTATGGAGTGTCATCATTGTATGTCCATAGGAATTCTTCCAGGTCAGAGCCTATTTCTTCCTCCTCTGACTCTGTCAATATCAGTTCTTGCTTGTTCCTTTCGTAGCGAAGCCTGTTTTCTTCGCAGCGCCAGGGCTCTGCTCCCTTCTTGCTCTTTCCTTTTGAGCCTGAAGCATCCTTGGTAACCTGCTTTTCCATTGTATGTTTTTTTTTTTGGATATTACTTGATTACTCTGAATGAGTAAAATGAGAGGAATCATCCCTTTTTATAGTGCCCTCAAGTTATCTTGTCAGTGGGATAATCAATGTTATTCATTGAATGCGTTTGGTTGTCATTCCCTTTTGACTTGACTACCTTGGTTTGGCGCTTTGACTGCTTGGTTTTCTGTGTCTTTTTGACTGATGCCAAAAGGGGGAGTAAGAGTAGCGTTAAAATTAATGTTGATTCATTCATATACTGCTCAATCTGAAACTGTTATGTTAAATGCATTATGAATCAATTTTTATCCCTTCTGATTCTTTCTCATTCTGAACGATTATTGAAAGGGGAGAAAATTTAAGAACCTAAAATAAAATTCATAGACAATGTCAGAAGAGCTTGCAAACCGCTTCTGAGCATTATCAAACTCTAAGATGCAAAGCTTACAAAACTATGCTTCTGAGAGTTAAATATGAAAATTTATTTTAAGTTAATAAATTGACTCTTAAACTGTTTTAATTAATTATGGATAAGACTTAGGGGGAGCTTACAAACCTACCCTTATGGATTATCAGACTCAGGGGGAGATTGCAAACCTTTGAAACCTGAAGTCAACATAATTGAATTAAATCAACAACAATTGAATTTTAATGCTTTAGTTTGTCATCATCAAAAAGGGGGAGATTGTTGGAACAAAGTGGGTCTGACATGAACCTCTAATGTTTTAAGTGGTTTTGATGATAACAAAGTATTAAAATTACAATTGGAATTACTAATGATTATTCTAGTGTGCAGAATTACAAGTTAAAATTCATTCAGAAGCACTATGAATAATAGCAGAGAAGCCAGTCAAAACAAGTTCTGAAAGCATATCACTGTTCATCAGAAGCTTAAATTTTGCATGTTGAAGAAAGTGCCTCTGAGGACAAAAACAAGGCTCTGACGAACTCAGAAGCAAAAGAACCTCAAGAAGCAATGACAACAGCATCTGAAGCAAAAGGAATTTACATCACTCAAGAACTGACATAATCAGAACCAATGATTGAAGAACAATCTACTTCAAGGCTCTGTCACGTCCACAGGAAGGAATATTCGTTAGTACAACGTTAACCTTATCCATATGTGGAGTGCAATTGAGGATCGTACTATTGTACTATTATTACTCAAAATGGATGAGTGATAATTCAAATAGCAAGGTAGTGGAATTGGATATCTTTGCCAAAGAAGGCAACTACAGCTATCACAATTGTACTAGTATATTCCAGCTGGCACCTCTCTCTCTGCAACGGTCATCATCTTCCTCCAAGTATAAATAGAAGACTCAAATGGAAGAAATGACTACTGTTCCATTACTACGTTCAAGACTAAGAAGCATTCTGACACTATCATTTCAATCTGTCATTCTAAGTCTTAGAACAATTTGTGTTGTATTTTGTAAACACCTCTGATAGTATATCAAGTGTTCCTAAACATTCATTCTTAGTTTTTAAGTTTGATTGTGAAGTCTCTCGTTAAGTGTAACTTGAGCATTTGAGAAGTCTCTTGCAAGTGTGCTTGAGCAAAGTGTAATCTTGAGAAGATTATAGTGAAAAGCTCTTGTTGAGAACAAGGGGACTGGACGTACCTTCAATTTGTGAAGGGAACCAGGATAAATTTGTGTGTCTATCTTTCTTTCTCTTAGAATCTCTTTGAATTGTTTTTATATCCGCTGCATTAAACCCTTAAGAACCAAAAAGTTTTAATTTCCTAAAACACAATTCAACCCCCCCTTCTTGTGTTTTTCCACCTTCGGACTTGGATCAAAAAGGGGGAGTCATGTATCGATACAAACACGAATTTGTATCGATACAAAATCGTAAAAACAGGTTATATGTCTATTTTTACTCATTCATTCATCAAACCATCAAAACTTCTTCTTCTCCACACGCAAAATCACACAAAACCCTCATCCCCAATTTTCAATCTCCCTCAAAACTCAACCAAAATTCACGAAATTTGGCCCCAAACCACTTCAAATTCTTTGCTCATTCACATTCCTTCATCAATATTGTGGTTCAAGCATTCAAAATCTTCACATTCAAGACAAGGGTTTTCAATTTGGGTGTGTAGGATTCTTCACTCTCTCAACTCTCAACAAGGTAACATTACTCTACTCCTCACTTTGATAATGGCTACTAGCAATAGAAGTAAGAATAAAGGTAGGACTAAAATAATAAGGGATAGTGATCATGAAGAAAATTTTAGGGCAGAGAACTTCATTCATGAGAATTACCTACACTTCTACATTAGAAATTGTAAGGAAAAGAAGGTAATCCCTCAAAATGCTGTTGATATTGAGAACCTTGAGGAATTACATCTAAGTGAGGTTGATGAGATCATTAAGAGAGAAAATCTCTCTACCTTTTGTAGCTTGAAGAGAGCTTACATAGAGGATTTGGTTAGGATTTTCTATTCCGGATTACAAGAACAAAATGGTGCTGAGTTTAAGTTTTGTATAGGACAAAAGATTTACAAGTTCTCTAACACCCTTTGGTTCAAACTATTTGGTTTAAAAACCGATAATACCTTGCAAAAGTTCACCGATGTTGATGGTCCTAAGTACAATATGGCTGAGTTTGCAAGTACTCTTACTAGGAATGGTAAGAGTCCAAATGGAAAGGTCGGTAGGCTCAAGAAAGGTCCAAGGGTGTTACTTTGGATTGTGAATCACATTCTACGACCTAGAGGTGGATCGTATTCTCGACTTGATTGGAAGGATATTGACCTTATGTACCTCATGATGGAAAGAAAGAATATGGATTGGCCACACTACATTGTGAGCCGCTTGTTTTCCTTAAAAGATTCTAAGAAAGATCATTGTTTTGGATATTCAAGTTGGATCTTCACTATCTTAAATCACTTCAAGATAACCTACAAGTTAGCGGGATTTTGGGTTACACTGTACCCAAAGCGTTTTCTAATCTTTCACACTAGTTTCCTCTCAAGTGATTCAAGATCATGCGTGTCTTGAAGGATTCGACAACAAGGAACGAAGGACTCAGCTGGACGATTGGGTGCGGAATGTAAGTGCACCAGTTCATCCTCATGTTTTAATAATTGTCAAAACACGTGAAAATAGAATAGAACATACTTTGGCAAACATTACAAATGACTTGACAGCGAAAAACTATTTTTAACACTTTGAAAAATTGTTTTTAGGTATTATGTATCGATACATAAACGTGTGTATCGATACAAATGTCCTGAAATTACTTCAGACTGATTTTATGCAATTTGTATCGATACATATATCACTTGTATCGATACAAAAGTGGTTTCTCAGAGGCAGAGAACTACCTGTGTATCGAATCATGCTTGCAAGTATCGATACACACCTATGCCTCTCAGAAATCCAGAGACATCATGATGTATCGAATCATGCTTGCATGATTTGATACATATCAGTCAAGATTTCAAGAAACTGATGTATGTATCGATACACACCCGTATTTGTATCGATACATAGGTCAAATCTTTCATGTTTTAACGCTGGTCAAAGGCTTTGTATCGATACAAATCATCAGTTGTATCGATACATGTTTGTTAAATTTTGCCCAAACTTGCTCAATTCTATTTTTTCTTTAAATAGCAATGTGTTGTGTCATTGTAAAGTAGAGAAAACTAGTGTGAAAGATTAGAAAACGCTTTGGGTACAAATTGAGTGAGAATTTGAATCAAAGGTTTGATTCAACACAAGTTCATCATCTTCATCAAGTTTGCAATCAAAATTGGATTTGAGTATGGGATCAATTCAATAGAAACTGCAGATTTGTGTGATAACGTTCGATATGGTTCGCGGTGAATCAGAATCGTGATCGGGTTGAATTGCGTTGAAGGTTCTAGTGTTTCTCTCAAGTGATTCAAGATCGTGCGTGTCTTGAAGGATTCGACAACAAGGAACGAAGGACTCAGCTGGACGATTGGGTGCGGTTTGGCACAAGGTGAATCGTTGGAATCAGAGGGTGAAGTTCCGTTGGGTGTCGAGGTTATTCGCATTAGTTTACATTTTGTCTTGCTATAGGATTATAGATTTCAATTGTAAACTGTGCACTTTTTGTTCATCAAGTTTTTGATCTATAAACTCTCAAATAACCCGTTTGATTATTTGGGGGGAGACGTACTCGGATAAACGCGTGGACGACGCGCAATCCGGGGAACTCCCTAATCACATCGTGTGTCTCTCTTTATCTCTCTCTTTTAATTTCGTTAATTTCGTTAATTTGATTGATCGATTGAATTTTTGTTGTTCGTATTGGTTCACAAAATTCCATTGGTTCTTGCTTGATTGTGATTGAATTTGAATATCAAACCATATAACTTGCTTGGGACTGTTTTTGTTAATCAAATTAAAATTTGGATATCTTGCGTTAAGCGTTCCGGTAATTTTCCTAATTCGTTCTAGGCTATACTATATTTCCTTTGGTCAAAAGGTGCAAAGTAGACTACCGATCCGGTGGTGCTTCCGCGCATTGTTTTTAATCAATTTTTTTTTAAAATTGCCGTTGATTAAAGAAGCCACTTATTCAACCCCCCTTCTAAGTGGTAGCCTAGTAGTCTAACAAGTGGTATCACGAGTCCGGTTCAATTTTGCTTGCAAAATTCGGAGGTTTGTGCCAATTATTAGACAACATGGCTTTTGCACCTAAAGGGGCGTATAATAGGGCTCCTATATTCAATGGAGATCATTTTGACTATTGGAAAAGTAGTATGCGTATTCACATCAATTCTTTTGATGGTGAAGTGTGGAATGATATTTAGAACGGTCTGTTTGTTCCAACAATCACCGATGCTCATGGCATTGTCACCAATAAGCCTATGGCACAATGGACGGAAGAGGAAAAGAAAAAGGCCAATTACGATGCAAAGGCACAAAATATTTTAATATCATTCCTTGGGATTGATCAATTCTATCATGTGTCACATTGTCAATCGGCTAAGGAAATGTGGGACACATTGGTAACTCACTTTGAGGGTACCAATGATGTAAAGATATCCAAAATTAATACATTGACACAAGAATTTGAGTTGTTCCATATGCTAGATGGCGAGACCATCGAGGATATGCAACAACGATTTATCAAAATAACCAAAAAGTTACACGGTTTGGGAAAGCCAATCACAAATCAAGATGCCACTAACAAAATTTTAAGATGTCTTAGTAGGTGTTGGCAACCGAAGGTCACCGCGATTAAGGAGGCGAACGACCTCACTACTTTGAGTCTTACAACTTTATTTGGTAAGCTTACGGAACATGAACAAGTACTAAACTTGTTAGAAAAGCAAGAGAAAAGTGAGAAAAAGGGAAAGCACAATGACAAGGATAAGGAAAAGGAAAAGGACAAGAGGACAATTGCTCTAAAAGCCTCAAAGTCTAAGTCCAAAAAGGTAGAGCATGTGGAAAGTAGCTCAAGCGAATATGATTCCGATGATGAGGAAATGGGACTCTTCATGAGACGCTACAATAGGTATGTGAGAAAGAATGGGATAAGACATTCCGATGAGAATCTTAAAAAGTATCGAAAAGATAGTGGTTATCGTCGGAGGAATGAAGATGCTAGGTACTCTAAGAAAGGAGCATGTTATGAATGTGGACAAATCGGTCATTTTAAACCGGATTGTCCCAAGCTCAAGAGAAAAGAGAAAGGGTCACCTTCATTCAAAAAGGGAAGCAAGGATAAAGGAAAGAAAGCTTATGTTGCATGGGAAAGCGGAAGCTCATCTTCCTCTTCATCATCAAGCTCTAGCTCTAGTGATGGAGATGTGTTGGCGAATGTGTGCTTAACATCTCATGATCGTAAGAAACTTGTTCCCAAAAAGGTAAACCAAAATCCCTCTAGCTCATATACTCTTTTAGAATATCATGAGTTGCAAGTTGCTTTTGAAAAGTTACACAAAGAAACTAAAGAGGCTTTTCAACGATTAAAAGGTTTAATGGAAGTTAATAAATACCTTGAGGCAAAAGTTTCGGAAACGGAGCTTGAGTTGAAAGCCCTCAAAAAGTCTTTGATTCAAAAACCTCTTGTGACTTTTGATAGTTATGGTAACGATAGGACCGGATGTGATGGATGCTTTTACTTACGTAGAGACTTACGAAAGTTACAAGATAAGCTAAAAGAGCCATCCAAGCCGGAGATTACTTTTGCGATTGATCCATCTAAATTCAACAAATCTTTGAAACCTAAAAATAAAAAGTATAAATTTGTTGAAAAGGATCATAAGAAAAGTAATCCTTATATCGTTTGTCATTATTGTTGTGACAAGGGTCATACTATTGCAAAATGTCATGCTAGAAAGGTATTGGTACCAAGAGGCAAATTGCAATGGTTACCTAAGTTAGACAATAATGGTGCTACTAACATACTAGGACCCAACATGAGTTGGGGACCTATTTCAAATGTCTAAGTATATAGGGAATTGTCTTGAAACCATTGACAAGAGACACCGACAACAATGGAGTTCAAGACCTACGAACAAGGGGAGCAATAAGAATAGCTTCAACTCGACACTTGCAATGGTGCGGAAATTGATCACTTCCTCCACCTAACACTCAAAGGAAGATTCTATTCTCTACCTTTCCTTTATATTTTTTTACTTAGCATTTGTTCTTTGGTTCATATACATACAATGTTCATCTTAATATGATAGTTGCTTTGATAGTTGTCTAATCCTCCATTTCCAAGAATTTTAGCTCAAAAATATTGATAAGTTTTTGAGACTCATACGTCTTAAATGGGGATTTGACAAAGATCACTATTACTATCTTATTAAGTTCATATTAGGTTGTATATGTTTTCTTTTTATGTGACTTTGTGTGCATTCATAGACATACATTTCTCATATGATTGATTTTGGTACTTTGATTGATTTATGTGAATGCCTTATCATGCATATATGGTTTGACATGTGTTCTCATGTTATAATGTGCTTTGGTACTTTGTTTTGCTCACATACATAAAAGTGTACCTTATTGGTTATATGTGTTTCATACATACGTGTTATTTGAAAGTCATAAAAATTATTTTTGAAAACTTATAAGTTCATGTGTTTGAAGAAAAATTGAAAATTATGCATTTTGGATCGATACAAATAAATTTTGCATGGATACATGTCAGTTATTTTTCAAATTTTCAAAATAAACTGATATGTATCGATACATATGATCTTGTATCGATACATAGCTCTTCAGTTTGGACAGAACTTTACTCATGTATCGATACATGCCTATATGCTTCGATACATGCTTCAAAAACAACTGACTTGTATCGATACAAACACGAATTTGTATCGATACACAATCGTAAAAACAGGTTATATGTCTATTTTTACTCATTCATTCATCAAACCATCAAAATCTCTTCTTCTCCACACGGCTTTCTCTCCAAAACCCTCACCCCAAAATCCTCAATCTCTCTCAAAACTCAACCAAATTTCACAAAATTAACACCAATCCACTTAGAATTCATTACCCAATCATTCTCCATCATCAATTTCGTGGTCAAAGTCTCATAAGCTTCAATCCAAGGAATTCATCAAATTGTGGTTTGTGAAACTTCTTTTCAAAAAGTTCTTCATCAAAAGTGTAAGGTAAATCGTTCTACTTCTCAATCTTCTTGTAATGGCACCTAAAAAGGCTAGAAAAGATAAGGAAATAGCAATTAGTGGTGAAGCTTCTAATTTTGGTCTTAAAGAAGATGAGTATGTTCATAAGGATTGTATTACTACTTACACTAGGTATTGTAGGACTTGGAGTGTACTTCCTCAAAAATCTGTCAATATTGATACTCTTAGGAATCTACATTTGAATGATATTGCTGAGATAATTGAGACTGAACAACTTGATAGTTTCTGTGACCTACAAACAAAATACAATGAGACTGTGGTTAGGATTTTCTATGCTGGATTACAGGAAAGAAATGGGGCTGAATTTGAGTTCCGTTGGAAGAATAAGACTTATAAGTTTACTGCTGATATGTGGTTTGAGTTGTTTGGGATGAGCACCGGAAGTAGGATAACCGGGGAGAATCTATTAGCCTATTCTGAACTGAGTCAGGTGGATTATGACTCCAATGTCTTTATCTCTTCCATCACTAGAAATGGCAATATTCCGGAAACCATGGGAACCGGAAAATTGAATGTTAATGCTAGAGTGATTTACTAGATTGTGAGTCACATTTTGCGTCCAAAAAGTGCTAGCTCTAGGATGGATAAGAAGGATATTGACTTGATGTTTTTGCTTATAGAGGATGGGAAGGTTGACTGGCCATTCTACATTGTGAGTAGGATGTTTGACCTAAGGAATTCAAGCAGGGATCAAAGTTTTGGGTACTGTAGCATGATTGCTAGCATTTTGCAGAAATTCAAAATTGGACAAAAGCTTCCAATTGAGTACACTACTCTTGGAAGGTTGCAGAAATTTAGTGAAACACAAATGTCCAAAATGAATTGGTCTTTGAATGTGGATAATGTGTATGTGTACCATGGTCCAGATGATGACAATGAGGGTCAAGCTGCTGCTCCTAGAGGTAGGAGACCAAGGAGGAATGTTAGACAAGGTGAGGCTGAGGATGAGGGACAAGGTGAAGAAGGTGGTAACTGGAATGAAATGATGGAAATGATGAGAAACATGAGCATGCAACAAACTACCTTCTATAATGAGTACACTCAAAACTATGCTACTCAGAATGCAAGAATTGAAGAGCTGTACACCACCACTACCGACCTCAGAAACTATGTGACCACCCGGTTTGACAACATTCAGACTCAGATGGATGCCTATTACAACCCTAACCCTCCTACCAACCCGGATAACATGGATGATGAATGATGATGTTTAATGTTTAACCTTCGTTTTTATGTATTTTATTTCTCTCTTCGCATGAACAATTTCTTTTGTTACTTCTTATGACTTTTGGATCATTTCGATTTGGTTGTACGAATATTTTTAATGTTGCCATGTTTGGGCAACATTCATTTTGGATATGTATGACTTTATTTTGGATAATTTCGTATCTTTGGTTGTTTGGTTTTATGTTTATGCATTTGTTGCATTATTTTGTTTATTTTCGTCCCATATTTTGATATGTTGGTTGATTTAAAATGTCGATGTGTTTCAATACTCATGAGTTGGTTTATGGATTGTTGTTCTACATTCCATGTTTTATCATGATATTTGGTATTCGTCATTGATAAATTTTGGCATATCTTTGTATGTATTTATATTGATTAGGAATTTTTATCATATATGTGCATTTCGACAAATGTAAGTGCACGATATGACTTGGATCAAAATTGATTGAACTTGATACTTCTAATAGACCCTCTTCTTCTTTTTGATATTGTCAAAGGGGGAGAGATTTGGATGCACAAGCTAAGGATGAATAGCTAAAAGAGTCTTGAATATTATCTACTATGACAATCGCATTATGGCATCAACTCAGGGGGAGCGTGCTTATTGTTAGCCTTGGTGTTTTAATTGCGTCTGTATACATATTGCTATTTTATTGCATATTAGGTATATGCTTAGCTTATGCATAGTTTTGACAATTATCAAAAAGGGGGAGAATGTAAGTGCACCAGTTCATCCTCATGTTTTAATAATTGTCAAAACACATGAAAATAGAATAGAACATACTTTGGCAAACATTACAAATGACTTGACAGCGAAAAACTATTTTTAACACTTTGAAAAATTGTTTTTAGGTATTATGTATCGATACATAAACGTGTGTATCGATACAAATGTCCTGAAATTACTTCAGACTGATTTTATGCAATTTGTATCGATACATATATCACTTGTATCGATACAAAAGTGGTTTCTCAGAGGCAGAGAGCTACCTGTGTATCGAATCATGCTTGCATGTATCGATACACACCTATGCCTCTCAGAAATCCAGAGACATCATGATGTATCGAATCATGCTTGCATGATTTGATACATATCAGTCAAGATTTCAAGAAACTGATGTATGTATCGATACACACCCGTATTTGTATCGATACATAGGTCAAATCTTTCATGTTTTAACGCTGGTCAAAGGTTTTGTATCGATACAAATCATCAGTTGTATCGATACATGTTTGTTAAATTTTGCCCAAACTTGCTCAATTCTATTTTCTCTTTAAATAGCAATGTGTTGTGTCATTGTAAAGCAGAGAAAACTAGTGTGAAAGATTAGAAAACGCTTTGGGTACAAATTGAGTGAGAATTTGCATCAAAGGTTTGATTCAACACAAGTTCATCATCTTCATCAAGTTTGCAATCAAAATTGGATTTGAGTATGGGATCAATTCAATAGAAACTGCAGATTTGTGTGATAACGTTCGATACGGTTCGCGGTGAATCAGAATCGTGATCGGGTTGAATTGCGTTGAAGGTTCTAGTGTTTCTCTCAAGTGATTCAAGATCGTGCGTGTCTTGAAGGATTCGACAACAAGGAACGAAGGACTCAGCTGGACGATTGGGTGCGGTTTGGCACAAGGTGAATCGTTGGAATCAGAGGGTGAAGTTCCGTTGGGTGTCGAGGTTATTCGCATTAGTTTACATTTTGTCTTGCTATAGGATTATAGATTTCAATTGTAAACTGTGCACTTTTTGTTCATCAAGTTTTTGATCTATAAACTCTCAAATAACCCGTTTGGTTATTTGGGGGGAGACGTACTCGGATAAACGCGTGGACGACGCGCAATCCGGGGAACTCCCTAATCACATCGTGTGTCTCTCTTTATCTCTCTTTTAATTTCGTTAATTTCGTTAATTTGATTGATCGATTGAATTTTTGTTGTTCGTATTGGTTCACAAAAATTCAATTGGTTCTTGCTTGATTGTGATTGAATTTGAATATCAAACCATATAACTTGCTTGGGATTGTTTTTGTTAATCAAATTAAAATTTGGATATCTTGCGTTAAGCGTTCCGGTAATTTTCCTAATTCGTTCTAGGCTATACTATCTTTCCTTTGGTCAAAAGGTGCAAAGTAGACTACCGATCCGGTGGTGCTTCCGCGCATTGTTTTTAATCAAATTTTTTTTTAAATTGTCGTTGATTAAAGAAGCCACTTATTCAACCCCCCTTCTAAGTGGTAGCCTAGTAGTCTAACACCTAATGCCTACATATCATAAGTAACTAATAGTCTAATACATTGTAGTCGCCAAATATTTTGTCAGCCATATCAATGTATTTTGCATTTACTGGTATAACCATGTAAGATCTCAAAAAACATGTAATCCTAAATTTGTTAGATTTTAAAGAGATGTTTAACTCCGGTTTGGTATGATTAGATTCCACAATAACTGAACTTTTAAGACATTCTGTCCACAATTAGAAACTTAAGTCAACCTCCAGTACCAAGGCTTTGTAGGCTTTGTATGTTAGTTAATAGTAGTGTAGCCATTTTTTTACCAAAATGGAATAATTTAACTGAACAATTTAGCAGAACAAATTCAGAAAAATCAGCATAAAAGAAACATATCATCATGTTGCAAAATACAAGTTAAATGGTCCTAAAATTGTATCAGATCACATTGTAAATAAAGCATAGAGGTTCAAAAAAAAGTGAAAATCAAGAGTGCTAATATTATAATATTAACAGTGACTGAGTCACTGAACAACTCGCTCAATTATTCTAACTGAAACTATGAAAATGAATTGCTTAAAAAGAAATTAATTATGTAAAGAAATGAGGAACTTAGATTTAAAGTATATTTATCACAATACTAAACAAAAAACAAAAGGGACTGGTGTCACTATTTCCTCCATGCTACAACTACTAGTAGTTGATAAAGAGGTGGATTTGAAAATGTGTCAAAGCTTATGAACTAAAAGTCTAAAAACATATATGCAATGTAACAAGTACATGTAGTATTCATGGAGCCAAGAATGAAGCCTATAGTCAACACTTTAGAGACCTGAGTCTTACACCAGAGAGAGTAGTACAAGAACTTCAAAATGAGACAATCAACACTTTGATGCCAACATTACAACATTTTTAGAGTCATACTGAATTCATAGTATTAGAGATATAGTTAGTTACTAGTTAATTAGTCTAGTTAGTTAGCCTATAAATAAGCTTACACTATTCAATTGTATTCAACTTTTCTCATATTATAATATTTCACTTTGACCAATACAAAGAGTTTGTTACTTTTCTCTCTTTTCTTCCATGGATGCCATGTTTCTTAACATGATATCAGAGCAAGATTGGTATCCACCTTGAACAAATTTTTCCGCTGCATTTTCTAGAGAAAATCTAATTTTCTCAACCTTCATTTTCTTTTCCCTTTCCATTAATTTTTTCTTTCAATATTTTCCCGAGAAAATTTCATTTTCTCCATTCTCATGTTCAATATTCTATTCAGAATCCGATTCACATCCAATTTCTTGTTCGAGTTCTTGATCGAACAAAATTTCCAGTGTATGAATCTTTCAATCTCTTGTTGAGTTTGTTCTTGTTCTCGCAATTGTGATTACAACTTTGTTTTCATCGCATTTTCCATCAATTTCTAGGGTTCAGACTCAATCCTAATTCTCTGTATACCTTTTGTATAAGTTTCTTGCAATTCCGATTGCAATTCATGTTCTAGATCCGACTTCTTGATTTCTCTTCGGTTTGATTTTTGTTCCGTGTTCCATTGTGATTCTGTATTAATTGCAATTCTAATTCGTCATTTTCCCCCAAATTCTAGGGTTTCAGATTTTATTTTGATTGAATTTCAGTTTATTTTCATTTCCGCTTTCGATCGCATATTATCGAGACTCTGTTTCTGGTACTGTGTGTTTTACGATAATGATTCAAGGAGAAGAAGCGGCAGTTATTGGTGAGATTGCGGTTGTTTCCGATCTTGTGTGGATCCGATCCGACGATTGTTGCATTTCGGATTCATATGTAAGTGGTATTAGCATTGTCACCATTGAAGAAACTAGTTGCATAATCAACTTTTCTTCTCTCGGCTTCATCATCGTTACAAGTCAATGAAGTCATCAGCACTTTGCCTCTGTTCTTGATATTTTGCGCTCTGTTATGCATTTACATCAGAGAAGATTCATGGAATGGAACTGAAGCAAGGTTGTTATGTTCAAACAATTCTTCATGTCAAGGATTGGTACTATACATCCTGAATTTTGCAGAGTTATTAGTTCAGTATTTCATTGCCCCTACATGCTTAGAGCTTGTTGGCTTGTGGTTGTCACCTTTTAGCTACTTTAGAAATGTTTAAGGCAGCTTTAAATCTCCATGGGCAGTTATGTGATGAGTTTTGTTGGTATCACTTCAATTCTGTTTAGTTGATGGGGCTAAGTATATACTTTTGTTTCCTTTCTTATGCATTGTGTACTTGAGTTTAGCCACTTCATAAATTGGTGGAGTGCTAGCTTGTGAATAATGGAATTTGTTGTGATACTTGTGTTTGGACCCCTTTGAAGAAAGGTTCACATTTTTATGGTTTTATGGAGTATTGAAGATGAATCCATTCTATTGGGAAATTTCTAGTATTTGGCAACTGGTCTTGTAATTCTTAGTTGGAATTACTGATTTCTTCTTTCATGGATATGCCTTATGCAAGTGGCAGCATAGTTTGTTTAGTAATTTTGGGTGGAAGTTACCACTATTCAGTGTTCTTTATGTGAAGATTAATTGTAGAGCACTTTTGGTTCCATGCCTTACTTGCTATTGTGATACATCTGTTGATGGCTTCAGACTCATTTTGGGAGCCTCGGTTTAAAGGTGCACTTGCTATTGGTTTGGCCTCTGTTTGTGAAGATTGAAGACACTTTTCTAGCTCATTGAATTTTTCTGTCTATTGTTGAATTCTTTGATTTCTTATTAGCCTATTTGGCTTTGATCCTTGTTTCTAGCTTCTGTTTATGATGGTTAAGCATGATGCTTCTATTATAGATGGTTAAACATTGATATTTGCTTCTGTCTTGAGTGTATTGTACTCTTGATGGTTAAGCTTGTTGCCTTAATTGGCTTGTTGGTGTGCTTCTGCCAAGTGGTTAAACTTTGAGTATAGTTTCTGCTTGGTGGTTAAGCCTTTGGGCCTATGGCCTTGTTTGTTGTGCTTCTGCCTTATGGTGGTTAAGCCTTGATAGCTTCTGTTAAGTGGTTAAGCCCTGAGTTATGGCTTCTGCTTAATGGTTAAGCGTCTTGCCTTATGGCTTTGATTTTGGCCGATGTATTTCCGACATCTCATTGTCTTTCCTTTGATTCGATGTACTTTTGTATTCCTTATCTCAAGCTAGAAGTGTTGTGAGCACGTTCTAGCTTGCGGGAGACTATTAGAGATATAGTTAGTTACTAGTTAATTAGTCTAGTTAGTTAGCCTATAAATAAGCTTACACTATTCAATTGTATTCAACTTTTCTCATATTGTAATATTTCACTTTGACCAATACAAAGAGTTTGTTACTTTTCTCTCTTTTCTTCCATGGATGCCATGTTTCTTTACACATAGCTTTGTAAGAAACCTTAGCCTCTCTATATGTTACATGTAAACCAAAACACACAATTATCAACAAGCAAAAATCACACCAAATATCAATAACAAGCTAAAAATCACAACAAAAATTCAGAACAAGCAAAAATCAATTAGGGTTACACAGATGAAATCAATTAGGGTTCAAAACTAATTTTTAGCAACTCATGAACAACATAAACAATTGCAATTACTTGAGGAAAAAAACCATTTCGAACCTGTTTTGTTTCTTCATTTTTTACGATGGTGATGATGATGATGATGATGTGTATTCTCGTGATGTTTTGGTGTGGCCGGTGATAGTGATGAGCTATGCGATGACGATGAATGATGATTTCAGTGACGGTGATGACAGTGATGATGATGCTTTCCACCGGCGTTGGTTTTGTTTTGGACAGAAAATTGAATGAAGTTCAATAACTGTAACGCGTTTGAATGGAGATTGTCTGGGGGTGTATGAAGAAAAGGGTTGGGGTGTACGCTGCATTAGGTTGGGCTAGCGCTAATGGGTTTTGGATTTATGCACCGTCCATAAACATTCCTTATGGACAATAACCAGACCCGTAATTGGGCTATGTATATAGAATATAATAGAAACTTAATACTTCTCTAAAAAAAAATAGAAACTTAATACGGAGTATGATTTTTGCGATTTTTCGCAGTTTTTCCGGTTTGCGGTTTAGTAAAAAAGTTATCCAAATACATCTAAACCAAATGTGGTTTTTGCCGTTTTTTATTTAGATTTGTTCGATTTACAGTTTTACTTTTGGACTGGTTCGGATACGTTCACTCTTACTTGTAAGAATGAGATTGAAAATGATCCAAATAAATGAGCTTTTTGTTTTTTATATATTTTTAAAAATGACTTTATGATAATTTAATTTAAAATAGTAAAAGTTATTTTAAATTATTTTTCTATAAATTAAAAAAGTACTTTTAATATTCAATAATTTAAATATTCTTGTTAGAGATTTTAACTTAATAAAAAATATATTTTTATGAAAACAGCTTTTTTATAAAAGAATTTAAAATGTTATGATTCGAAATTAGTAACAAGGAATGAAATACTTAAAACAAAATTTTAAAATAAGTTATTTAAACCTTTATTTATAGTTTTTATAAAATAAACTGTTAACAAAGAAATAAAACACCTATAAAGGAAACCCTAATATGGACTTTAGAAAGTTTATTTTGACAATCATTTAGTTGTAGGACAATTTTTATTTGTACCATTTGTTTACTTTTCCAAATTTTTATTATATATCAGGCTGCGTGCATTGTGAGTATGGTATCAAAATCAGTTGTCCATTTTGAATTGTCAAAATAACACAGCTCTATTTTAAATTGTTGACAAAAACATACATATAGCAACAACTTATTTAAGTTGTTGTTATAAGTTGGTTTTTTCTCAACAACTACGTTATCGTTGGAAAAAGATAGTTATCCCAACAATAATTATTGTTGCTGCTAATAGTTTAGTTTTTTTACAACAACCTTGTAAAGTCGCTAGGAAACCAGTCAATTACTTTTTTTATGTGTATCTTTTATAATGGTTTTTGTTCCTATTTTTATGCGTAGATTTTTCTTAATTTAATTTTTTTTATCTATTTTTATGTTTTGTATCTTTTTTTATCTTTAAAACTAAAATTGCAATTAAGGGTAGAAGATTTGCAATATTATCATACTCTTTGAGGACAAATTAGATTTTTTAGTAATTGTTCTTTCTATGTATTTTTAGTAGATTATTATTACCACTAATAGTATAGTTTATTTTGTAACAACCTTGTAATGTCGTTGAGAAACTACACAATTACTATTTTTGATGTGTATTTTTTGTAGGCTCCTCCCAACACATTGTGCGGCCTAAAGCAAACATTAAAATAAAATAAAAAATTGATATTACAAATATAAATATAAATAATTTTTGTGTAAATTTTCGTTCCTATTTTTATGCGTAAATTTCTTTTAACTTAAATTTTTTTTTTTTTACTTTTACATATATTATTATACTTGATAAGGACAAATTACGTTTTTTTACGGTAGTTCCGCTTAATAAATTGTTAGTAGATATACTTTAATTGAATTATTTATAGTTTGTTGAGAGATATATGCAAAATAGAAATTAAAAGATAAGAAAAAAAACTTAGTTAAAAATATTTAAGTCAAATTTGTAACGCCCCAATTTTTAGAGATATTTATTTTATTAGAATTAAATTAATTATGATGGGTTTATTTTTTTTTTTTGGTGCAAGAAGGAAAAGGAAAGAAAAAAAAAACAAAAAAAAAAATTATCTAAAAAATAGGGTCCCACTAGCATCTGCTAGCAGGAGGAGTTTCATTCCATCCGGTGGAACAACTATGGGAGAATAAGCTTCCAAGTTACGAGCTCCAATTTTAGCTAAGTAGTCTGCAAAGGTGTTGCCCTCCCGAAGAGTATGCATCACTCTAACCCTCCAGTCTCTCGCAAGTAGATCCTTTATGTTGTAGATAATCGCAGCATAACAGTGTCAATCATTAACCTGATCAGATAACAACTTGATCACGATTTTGGAGTCAGAATAACACCACAAATCGTTAATGTCTAGTTCCCACGCCAAGGTTATTCCATGGTACACTGCCAATAATTCTGCATGAAGGATATTCGAAAATCCAATATTTCCAGCAAAACCGTGGACCCACGCACCGTCAGAGTTACGAATTAAACCTCCGAAACCCGAGATGCCAGGATTGCCAATACTGCTGCCATCAACATTTAGGATCATATTGTTACCACCTTGAGCATTCCAACGAACCATTCTAGTGGCCGGACTTATGTTTTGCTTGAGAAAACACGTTTTAAGTAGCTGAGCAAAGTTCTCTGTATTCGTCCTGAGAGAAAAGTAAGGAACTACCTCATTTTCCATACACAGATGGTTCCTCGCGCGCCAAATCCACCAAGTTGCAGCCAGAAACAGAGAACAGGAAGGACCATCTATACCATTTCTCAGCCAACCATACAAATTATCTTCTTGGAAGAAAGTCTGATCCATAAAACCAATAGTTTTCCAGAAACACTTCACGAACTCACAATCTCTTAAGCAATGTAGCGTTGTCTCTTCCTCAATGTTGCATCTGGGACACAAAGTAACCTGGAGCAAACCACGATGAGAAAGCATAGTTTTGGTTGGGAGAGCATTTTGGAGAGCTGTCCAAATAAAGAATTTTATCTTTTCTGGCGCCGGAATATGCCATAACCAATTCCAAGAGATTTCATTTGTGGCATTGTTGATAAAATCATTGTGGTTAAGCCAATAATAACCATCTTGTGCAGTATAGAGACCATTCAGATTCCCTTTCCAAGTATAACAGTCAGCAACTTGGGGATTCAAGCAAACAGGGAGCAATTTCAGGCGGTCCGTGACATTTGATGGGATGGTCGTATAAAGCATGTTAAAGTTCCATTTGCCATCAATAAAGACATCTCTCACTCTCATTTGCAGGTCATGGATGTCGACATACAAAACTTAGTTTGCTAGAGTGCCAATGCCTGCCCAATTTGTATACCAAAAAGAGGAGTTGCCGTCTCCCAGACGATATTGAAATCCATCCTTGAGAGCCAGAAGAGCTTTCATAATAGCATTCCAAGTGACCGAGCCCGGTTTTTTGGTAATAGTAAGAAACATGCCATCATTAATATATTTGTGTTTTAAAACTTGGACCCATAACGTGTCACAATTCTGATGGATGCTCCATACCAACTTACCTAGGAGAGAAGTATTAGCCTCTCTGGCCTTCCTAATTCCAAGCCCACCTAGTTTCTTGGGTTTAGTAATCTTATCCCAACCAACAAGATGAATGCCCTTATTAGAAGTGCCTTTCCATAAGAAATTGCGCGCCATTCTATCAATAGCCTCACAAGTAGACTGAGGCAGCCATGCCACCTGCATATAATAATTAGGAATAGAGTTCAACACCGATTTAACCAGAGTCAAGCGACAAGCCTTGTTGAGCAAGTTATGTTGTCAACTATCTAACCTTTGACTAACTTTCTCTTCTAAAAACTCAAAGTCCCTTCTTTGAAGACGGCCATGCATCATAGGAAACCCTAAATATTTCTCCAGTGAATGAGTGCGGTTGATTCCCGTGTTAGTCACAATGGAGTTCATTTTACCTCGCGTGGTGGAGGAAGAGAAAAACACCTTAGACTTAGCAACATTGACTTTCAAACCTGAGTAGCTAGCAAAGCGAGTTAGAATAGTAGCAATATTCTGGGCTTGAGAGTTCGTAGGCTTAGCAAAAAGGAGGACATCATCAGCAAAGAATAAATGTGATAGAGGAGGACCATTCCTAGAAAGTCGTACTGGTTTCCAATAGCCATCAGCAACTACTTTAATGATAACCTGTGACAAGCATTCCATGCACATAACAAAGAGGTAAGGCGAAAGAGGGTCACCTTGTCTTAAACCTCTAGTTGGAGTGAAGCTAGGGAGGCGGCGACCGTTCCATAGGATAGCCAAGGAAGAGCTAGAGACACAGAACATGATCAACTTGATAGTTATGGGAGGGAATCCATTCCTCTGTAAGCAAGACCGAAGGAACTCCCAACTAACGTTGTCATAGGCTTTCTCAAGATCTATTTTGAAAACCATATCACCTTTCTTCCTTTTGGACTTCCTCATAGAATGAATTGCTTCCTGGAGGATGATTGCATTGTCAGTTGTCCCTTTCCCAGGCAGGAAGCTACTTTGAAAAGGTCCAACTATTTGATTAAGGAAAGGGCGCAATCTATTTACTATGATCTTTGTGATAAGCTTATAAATAGTGTTGCAGAGGCTGATGGGTCGAAACTCCTTAAAATTACTGGGGCAGTCTACCTTGGGAATTAAGGCAATAAGAGTCTCAGAAAGGGAAGATGGGAAACTTCCGGTTTCAAAGGCAGTAGAAATGAGGTGGACAACATCATCACCAACTATATGCCAATACTGCTTAAAGAAGATACCCTGGAAACCATCAGGACCTGGAGCCTTGAAAGGGTGCATTTGATTCAGCGCTTGGGAAACTTCATCCCTAGTTACCTTCTGAGTAAGAGATTGGCACGCCTCGTCGTTGAGAATAGGGGCCTAAGGAAACTCATTTGTCTCGCTTTGATCACACAGGTTCTGAGGGCAAAAAAGGTTCTTAAAGTACTTTTGAGCTTCTTCCCGAAGAGTTGTGTCATCAGTACACCAAATACCATTAGGAAGATGGAGGCCATGGATTTTGTTCTTTTTTCTTCGAATAACAGTCTAGTATGAAAGAACTTAGTATTACGATCCCCCAGCTTGATCCAATCTTCTCTCGCCTTCTGGTACCAGTGAATTTCTTCCTGACCCAGAATCACATCATAGTCATGTTGAAGCTCCCGCTGCAGGTAGACAAGTCTCGCAGAGTCTACCTGTTCTAAAGATCTTTGAATCCCTTTCAACCTCCGCTCAATTTGCTCTTTCCTCTTCTTGATATTACCAAACGTTTCCTTATTGAAAAGGGTGGAGTCTTCCTGAACATGCCGAAGACAAGTGACAATATCTGTAGGAGATTTCCCCCAGGCCTTTTGGACAATATCAGAGTAGTTATGGTGAGTAGTCCAAGCTGCCTCAAATCTAAAGGGTCTAGGACCACAATCCTGCAGTGGGAGACCGCACCTGAGAAGTAAAGGGTTGTGGTCTGAATGGAATTTACAAAGAACTTCAACATAAGCATTCGGGAAGGTCATGCGACAAGGGACATCTGTTAATGCTCTACCAAGCTTACGATAGACCATTCGATTCCCCGAGCAAGGTATATTCCAAGTGAAGTTACCACCAGTCGAGGTAACCTCAACTAGATTACAGCTATCCATGACATTCAGTAACGCTGCTGCCTTTGATTGGGAGAAATTATCACCTCGCTGCTCACTTGGGTGGATAATGTCATTAAAATCTCCCATCAGTAACCAAGGACCATCAACATCTCTCTTAAGACCAATAAGGTGGTTCCACAAATCTAATCTCGAGGTATACACCGGACTAGCATAAACACCTGTTAAGAACCAAGAGTTGTTACCTAAGGAGAGTTTAATAGTAATAGTATCCATATATACCTCAAAAACTTTGGCAATAATGTTGCTCCAATTTTGTTTGAGAATTCAAATGCCCCCAGCATGACCGCGGGCATCCACACAGTGCACATCAACATAGCCAGCTCTATACCAAAATTGTTTAGTCTTCTGAAAACTAGTGTGAGTTTCCATAATAATTAAAAAGGTTGGTGAGTACTTTCTAATTAAATCCATCAAATGTCTTTTAGCTTTTTTATTTGCTGCCCCCCAAACATTCCAGGACAGCAGAGTAACTTCTTTGAATCCTATCATCAAGAGATATAGTGGTGGAGACAAAGAAGAGTTACAATAACAAGCTTACTTGGTAGGCTCTCAATCTATGGGAGACTCCGGAACACGTTCCTCTACTTGGGTATCATTTCCTTTCATATTAAGAGGTCGGGATGCCGCATCAGAGTTTGGGGACGGGTTACCTTTTATTTCCCGCGGGTATTTGCTGGCTTCCTGGTCATAAATTTTATTTTGGTTCTTGGGGGTGCATAAAGTAAAATCCATGGTGGCATTAAGGATTGGGCCAATTGTTGAGCTAGGCCCAGTCTTGTTCACGGACGTCGTATCCACGCGCTGGGCAGCACGGCTACTGTCTTCAGTATTAGTGTGTAGGCCCCCTTTCCTGGTGAGGTGGCGTGTATCCCCAATAATTCCACTCCTTTCAAATCTTCATGTACCTCCTTTATAGGTAATGATGTTGGTTGACTAAGATTAACTTTTTTGTTCCTCTTTTTACGTTGGACTACAAGCCAATCACCATGTACCTCCTTTATTATTTCCGATTCAGTTACCTTCCCCGGATCAGTATCAGATGTTTTTACCAAATTTTCCTTAACTGATTCAGCAGCAACCGTGACCTTGCTACTCAGGCTGTCTTCCGCCCGACCACCATGTTGCGACGTTTTATGCACGGCCGTCAAATTATTAGCAGGAACTTTCACACAATCGCGGGTATGGTGTCCATAGCAGCCGCAACCACCACAGATAATATGAAGGCCCTCATATTGGACATTATACTGTTGGAACAAAATAGGTTCTGACATGATCCAATTGAGTTTTGATGATAACAAAGGTATTAATATACAATAGGGTATACTAATTATTTAATCCAAGTGTGCAGATATACAAGTTAATTCCTTAAATTTACTAGAAGCACATTGGAAGCTCTGATATGTCAAAGCAAATTCTGACCAGATTCTCAAGGCATCAGAAGATGCAAATTATGTTCGTCAGAAGCTAGTATCAGACTCTGATAAGAGCAGTGAGAGCCGTTTTGTCAGAAGAACATTCTCTGCAACAATGATTGGAAATCATCATCATCCTCTGACATTCCAAAAGCTGATGGAATCAATCTTATCCACAAGATAGTGACGTTAGTACTATTGTACGAACTCATTACCTGATTTGGCTAAAACGTTATCCCCAAGATTGATCGTATACAAGGTTACCTGATTTGGTTAAAAATGGTACTATCTACAGCTGGCGCTATCTCACCGCATCAAATTCAAATCAAACACGCTCCACCCTTGTGTATAAATTGGAGCAAGTTTGAAGTTCTAGGATATGACACTTGAACAATTTTGAAAGAGCTGTTATTCTGTCAAAATCATCCTAGAGCACTAAGAACTTCAAATACAACTTGAACTCATATTCATATCCAAGACTCCAGTTTCAGCTTCTGTTAATTCATTAGTTGAACCTTAGAATTTTTGTATTAAGATTCTAAGTTAAGTCTTGTATCAAAAGTTGTATTTATTTGTAACTGAACATTGATCTTCATATCAATTGTTCAGACTCTGTTTTCTTATATTTATTTTGGAAGTCTCTTGCCTACGTGCTTGAGCATTAGGAAGTCTCTTGTTTGTATACTTGAGCATTGGAAGTCTCTTGCAAGGTTGCTTGAGCATTTGTAATCTTTGGTGATTATAGTGAACTCTCTTGGTAGTACAAGAGGACTGGACGTACCCTTGGTTTGTAAGGGGAACCAGTATAAAATCTCTGTCTCTATCTTTCTCTCTTTCTCTCTATCTTCAACGTTCTGATCAAATTGTGTTTTGACTTTTCTAAACCGCTGCAAACTCTGATAAGTTTTTCATAACTTAGAAGAATTTTTAAACTACCCAAAACACAATTCAACCCCCCCTTCTTGTGTTTTTCACACCTTCAATTGGCATCTAGAGCCCGGTTCTGTTTTTAATCACCTAACAGTGAGACAGTTTTCCTGTTGAAAAACATTATGACTGAAACTCCAAGTGGTAGCATGAAAGCAGTTTCTCATGACTATGATGTTGAAGACAATAAGACAAGCAACAAAGCACCGAAGTTCAATGGAGATGCATCTAACTTTTCCTGGTGGAAAGATAGAATCTACAGTCATCTTATTGGTTTAGATGATGAGCTTTGGGACTTAGTTGAAGAAGGGGTAACCTTCCAAGGACTTGATGAAAAGGGAAGGTTATCTATTGAAGAAAGAAAGAAGTTCACTCCTACAGACAAGAAGCTTTACAAGAAACATCACAAGGTCAAGGATCTTCTCATTGGATGTATAACTCATGATGAATATCTCAAGATCACAGACAAATCTACTGCCAAGAGCATCTATGATTCCTTATGTTCCACATATGAAGGAAATAAACAGGTTCAAGAGGCAAAGGATACTCTTCTGATCCAACAGTACGAACTCTTTAGAATGAAGGATGATGAGAATATTGAATCCATGTATTCGAGGTTCAAAATTCTAGTGGTTGGTCTCCAAGTTCTAAAGAGAAGCTACACAACTTCTGATCATGTAAGAAAGATTTTGAGAAGCTTACCTTCAAGGTGGAGGCCTAAGGTAACAGCTATTCAAGAAGCTAAGGATTTGGACGAACTTGGCTTAGAGGAATTGATAAGTTCACTCATGAGTCATGAGATTGAACTATCTTCTGATGAGCCTCAGAAGAAACTAAAATCTTTGGCCTTGCCATCTATTTCAGTTTCATCTAAGGCTCTGAAAGCCAAAGTAGTAGAATCTGAAGCAGAGGAATCTTTCGTAGATAATCAAGAAGAAGGATCAGACGATGATTTCTTTGCACTCTTGTCCAAAAAAATTCAAAAGTGGTCACTAAGGAAGGGCAAAAAATTTCAAGGCAGAGGATCTGGATCAAGAAACAACACCAGCAAAGAGAAGAAGGATGACACAAAAAATTGTTTCAATTGTCATAAGCCTGGACACTTCATGGCTGATTGTCCTGAACTCAACTCCAAAGGTAAAGGAAGAAAGAGTACAATCAAGAACAAAGCCAAGAAGAGTCTGATGGCAACATGGGAGGATATCAATGAACTATCTGAGGATGAAGACTCTGAGGAAGCAAACCTAGCGCTTATGGCCACTGGTGAATCAGACCATGACAGTGATTCAGAGTCTGACACGGATGATATTGATGAGGTAATATCTAAAATGTCTAGTACTCAAATGACCAAAGCTTTGAAAGATGTAATGGTGAAGTACATGGAAAAGTTGAGTGAGCTAGATTTTTGCAAACAAAAAATGAAGCTACTCAATGAAAATCTCACTCAGACTCAAGCAAACTATCAAAAATCTCTTAAAACAATTAAGGTGCTTGAGACTGGATGTAGAACATGTCACAAACCTTATGACGAGTATGAAATCTCTCTTCAAGAGTTTGTTCACCATAACATAGATAAAACTAGGGTAACTTCCGTAATTCATGGTGGGCTCAGCAATTATTATAAAAGACAAGGACTAGGTTCTCTTACATCTCCTAATGTGGGAAAATCAAACAAACCTGTCCTGCTGAGCAAGTCACCATCAGAATCTTATTCAAACTTTACTAAGGGTACATCAGAACCTCTGACTGTGTCTGGTACTCTTGTGAGCTTGGAACCACAAGATAAGGTATCAGAAGATGACTCATCTTCTGAACCTAAGTCTTCTAAAACCCAGGTTCCCCTCACATCAGTACCCATGTCTACTCAAGTTAAAGTTGTCAGAGTACCAAAGCCTGTTGATAAGCGGGGCACTAGTACTTCTAAAGCAAACTTGGTAACTGGTTCTCTGACACACTCAAGAGGAAAGTCTCAGAGACAACATAAGCCTAAACATTTTTCTAAAGGCTCTGTTGACTCCAGATCTTCTGAGTATTCTAACAAGCAGAATAAGATTCTCAAAACTAACCAAAAAAGACCCATCAGAGTATGGGTACCAAAATCTGAAATAGTGTATGCTGCAGGTATGCACCCAAAGAAGAAAAGAAAGCTCATGGTATCTGGACTCTGGCTGCTCACGTCACATGACAGGAGACAAGCTCTTATTCCACACCCTGAATCAGCAAGAGGGAGGAACAGTAGGGTTTGGTGGCAACCAGAAGGGAAAAATCATTGGTATAGGTACAGTTGGTAATTCTTCTTTGTCAATTTCTGATGTTTGGTTAGTAGATGGACTACATCATAACCTACTTAGCATAAGTCAATTGTGTGATAGTAATTATGATGTTATGTTTAATAAGGATTCATGTACTGTAATCAGAAACTCTGATCAATCTGTTGTCTTTAAGGGAAATAGAAAAGACAATGTGTACAAAGTCAATTTTTCTGATTTAAAGGAACAACAAGTGCTTTGTCTTTTGACACTGAGTGATGAAAAATGGGTCTGGCACAAAAGACTGGGTCATGCTAACTGAAGATTAATCTCTAAGCTTAGCAAGGATAATCTTGTCAGAGGCCTTCCAAAAATAAAATATCACTCAGACTCACTTTGTGGTTCCTGTCAAAAAGGAAAAATTGTCAAAAGTTCTTTCAAAAACAAGAACATTGTCTCTTCTACAAGACCCTTAGAACTCTTACACATTGATTTATTTGGACCAGTTAGCACTGCCTCAATCAATGGTAAGAAATATGGATTAGTCATTGTAGATGATTATAGTAGATGGACTTGGGTTAAATTTCTGAGAACTAAAGATGACACATATGAAGTGTTTAACATCTTCTGTACCCAAATTCAAAATGAAAAGGATTCCAAGATTTTAAAAGTAAGAAGTGATCATGGTGGTGAATTTGAAAACGAACCTTTTGAAAAATTTTGTGAAGAACATGGAATTCTCCATGATTTCTCTTCTCCTAGAACTCCACAACAAAATGGAGTTGTAGAAAGAAAGGATAGATCTTTACAAGAAATGGCACGCACCATGATGCATGAAAATAATTTAGCAAAATTCTTTTGGGCAGAAGCTGTTAACACTGCTTGTTATATTCAGAATAGAAACTATATAAGACCTATTTTGAACAAAACAACATATGAACTCTTTAAGGGAAGAAAACCCAATATTTCTTACTTTCATCAATTTGGTTGTACATGTTACATTCTGAATAACAAAGTCCATCTCAAGAAATTTGACTCTAAAGCCTGTAAGGGTATCTTCATTGGATACTCTGAACGCTCTAACTCATACAGAGTGTATAATTCTGAAACTAATACAGTGGAAGAATCAATACACGTAAAGTTTGATGATAAGGAGCCTGATGATAAAAAGTCAGAGCCTGTTAAAGATTTGTCAGGATCTGATGAATCAGAAGATGAAGCTCCAGAGTATGACAACTACATAGAACCTGTAGAAGACTCTGAAACTCGAGAAGTTACATCTTCTGATGCTGTTCAAGAACATCAAACAAATGATGATAATTCTGAAGCAACAGAGATTCCAAGAAATACTTTCAAGTACAAATCATCACATCCTGAAGAGCTTATCCTAGGAAACAAGAACAGTCCAAGAAAAACAAGGTCAAACTTCAGAGATGAAGAATCATCGTTTGGATTAGTATCCTTGATTGAACCAAAGACAACAAATGAAGCTCTCTCAGATGATGCTTGGATAGTTGCTATGGAAGAAGAGTTAAATCAATTCAAGAGAAATGATGTATGGGATCTGGTACCCAAACCTGAGCACAAGAACATTATTGGAACAAAATGGGTATACAGAAATAAATTGAATGAGCAAGGTGAAGTTACAAGAAATAAAGCAAGACTTGTTGCACAAGGATATAGTCAACAAGAAGGAATTGACTTCACTGAAACCTATGCTCCAGTAGCAAGACTGGAAGCAATCAGGTTACTTTTATCTTATGCAGTTAATAATGATATCACTCTTTATCAAATGGATATTAAAAGTGCATTTCTTAATGGTGTTATTTCTGAAGAAGTATATGTCAAACAACCTCCTGGATTTGAGGATTTAGCAAATCCAGATCATGTGTTTAGACTAAAGAAATCACTCTATGGACTCAAACAAGCTCTCAGAGCTTGGTATGAGAGACTGAGTACTTTCTTAGTCAACAATGGTTTTGAAAAAGGGCAAGTTGACAATACATTATTTAGAAAAACACTAAAGAAAGACATTTTGATCATTCAAATTTATGTTGATGATATCATTTTTGGATCAACTAATGTCACTCTGTGCAAGAATTTTTCTAAGCTTATGCAGGATGAATTCGAGATGAGCATGATGGGAGAATTGAAGTTCTTTCTTGGAATTCAGATAAATCAAACAAAGAAAGGAACATTCATTCATCAATCAAAATATATAAAAGATCTTCTGAAGAAATTCAATTTGGAAGATTGCAAACCCATGAACACTCCAATGCATCCTACATCAAGCTTAAGCAAAGAAGAATCTGAAGGCAAAGTTGATCAGAAGCTCTTTCGAGGTATGATTGGATCTCTTCTTTATCTAACTGCATCAAGACCTGATATTCTATTCAGCGTATGCTTGTGTGCAAGATTTCAATCAGATCCTAGAGAATCCCACTTCACAGCAGTGAAAAGGATTTTCAGGTATTTGAAAGCTACTTGTAACATTGGATTACTGTATCAGAAATCCAATGATTACAAACTGATTGGATTCTGTGATGCTGACTATGCTGGTGATAGAATTGAAAGAAAATCCACCAGTGGTAACTGTCAGTTCATTGGTGAGAATTTAATTTCATGGGCCAGTAAAAGGCAAACCACCATAGTTATGTCAACAGCAGAAGCTGAATACATATCAGCAGCTAAATGTTGTACACAACTACTTTGGATGAAATATCAATTAGAAGATTATCAAATAAGCAGTAACAATATTCCTTTTTATTGTGATAATACTGCAGCTATTCACCTCTCTAAAAACCCTATTTTACATTCTAGAGCTAAGCATATTGAGATTAAACATCATTTTATCAAAGACTATGTTCAAAAAGGAGTAATTGATCTCAAGTTCATTGAAACTGAAAATCAATGGGCTGATATCTTTACAAAACCTTTAGCTGTTGAACGTTTTGATTTTATTAAAAAGAATCTGAACATGATGGAAATCTTTGATTAACTTAGACTCTGATGAAAAATTTGAGTTTGTAAGAATCTAATAGTAATCAGAAGCTGAAGTCATCAGAACCTTCTGTATCAGAAGTTGTGATGAGGACATCTTCTGACAAACTATCAGAATCTGATTAGAAGGTAAATAGTTCTGGCGCGTAAGTTAAAAACTTTTATAAAAACCCTTTCGTTTCCCTCACTTACGTGTCAGTTATTTAAATAATCTTTTGATACACGTGTCTTAGTGCAAGAGGATAAAGAAGTTGGTTAATGATGATTAGCATTTCTAATTCCCATTTGTGGTAAAAATACTCTACTACCCCTATGTGTTTGTACTTGTTATTGCGCGAAACTCTCTATTTAAACACACTAACTGTTCACATTCACACTTTTGCACTCTCACAACCTACACTTTCATCTTCTAAAACTCAGAGCGATTTCTTTCTCCCTCATTAGAAACCCTAACCCCCAAACTCCATCAATGGCTTCAATAATTCCAAGGGATTGTATCATCGACATTGCAAACTCCAAACCTACTAAGTTTGCTAAAGATCAACGACCGTACAAGTATGATGACCTAAACCTTGCGATTAAAAATCCGGTTGATCTAGATGGGTTAAGAGTAAACGGATTCGCTAATGTAGTCAATTTGTTCAAAAGACAAGGTTTGGAATACTATTTTGATCTACTGAATGGTCCAACTTATACTGAGATGGTGAAAGAATTCTGGATGAAAGCAACGATTATCAACAAAGACGTGTACGTTCAGAGAATCAAGAATATGGTTGAAGAGAATCCTGAACTTCAAGGTAAAACTCCAGAACAAATGGGTTTGAAACCTTTTACATCTACAGAGATTGAATCGTTTGTGGCTGGATTCAGAATCTCCATCAGAGTATGTAACATTTGTGAGGCTCTGAAGATAGACTGTGGTGGTCTTGTACTCAGAAACTCTGATGAGGTTGGTCCTGATGTTGAGGAGTTCATATTCAAACCTAAGGCTGATCCCAATGAAAAGTTTGAATGGACCAACACCTGAAAAGTTATATGCAAGGTTCTGATTGACAGTATTTTGTCTAAGTTGGGAGGCACTGATCAAATCTCAAATCTTCAGAAGCTGTTTACATTTCATGTTGGTAAAGGAAACTTTGTAGATATGGGTAAGCTTATCTTTGATCATCTTGCCACTTCTATTCTCTCTTCCAAATCTATTGTGCGACACTCAAGGCTACTTAGTCATATGTTTGCACAGTGTGGTTTATTGGATACAATCACTCCGTTTCTCCCAGGATATGGTTCCTTTCTGCTTAGTTCTAAATTCGTAAATAGCACTACGCTAAGGTACATGAAACTGGTGAAAAACAATCAGATTGTTCATCCAACACACCCACTGCTGATCAGAGATTCTGAGAAAGACATTGATGAGTGTAGACTTGTGCATGTCAGTGATAGTGCTGCTAAGAGAGTTATAGAGGCACATGCTGATCTATTGAAAAAGCTAGGCGCTGATGTAGGAGATGGACAACCTACAAAATTGACTGTAAGACAATCTAGGATTCTGGAGCAACCAACCAGAGTCCAACCTATCAAAAGAAAAGTTGTTAAGAGTCCTGCAGAGAAGAAGGTTGCTAAGACTCAGAAGACTACAGCTCCCAGATCTCAAAAGAAACCAAGGGCAAGGAAAGTTATACTGGAGGATCTCACTGAAGAAGAGAAAGAAAAAGCTGATTTGGAAGCAGCTTTGGAAAAGATAAATAAGTTTACCAAGAAGCAAGCAGAACTGAAGGATGGATATGAGTGTGGTATTGATGAATCAGCATTTGATGAGATGCATAAGAAGCTTCCTAAAAGGAATGATCCTCATAATCTGCTGGAACAACAGACTCTGTATGGAAATGAAACTGGTAAGTTTTCTAATTTTGTTGGAGGCAGCAAATCATTTAGTGATTATTTCAGAAGACTTCAATTCCCTTCTGAAATCAAAGTTAAACACACTCTGAATAAGATTTTAAAAGGAGTTAATTCTGAGAAAGACAACACTCTTTCTGAGAATCAACCTACTTCAGAGCAGTTTAACCCCATCCTAACTAAACCATCAGAATCTCATGCTAATCCTATATGTAATGATGCAGCACAAGCTTCCACAAGTACTGCACCTCTCATTCAAAATCTGAATGAAGATTCTGACCGCACACCCTCACCACCGCCTGAAAATTCCCCCACACACAATGATAACCAAATTCTCAAACCTACCCCGAACTCTGAGAATGTTGAACCAGAGTCAACCCAAGAAAAATCATCACCTCCACCAGAAAATGAGCCACACCCACATTCACCTCCACCAGAACATACACAGCTAGAAAATGAAAAACCAAAATCACCAGAACCTACAATGACAGAAGTGGTTAACCCTGAAGAACATGCTGTTGATCAATCCCCACATCATGTGGATATGGACAACTCATGTACTCTACCCACACCAATCAAGCAAAAATTCAAACAAATTGATGAGTCTCTGAATCAAGAAGGACTTCAGAAAACCCCTCATCACCAAACCAATCATCTCAAGACCCTAATGCAGGATCTATCTATGGACTGCATCTATGTTCCACCTCACTTACCTTCCAGAATTATGAATGAACCCCTAGACCAAACCCAGGATGATATCACTAACTTTCTGCAAGCTGTTGACAAGAACATTAGAAGACTGTCCAGCGCCATTCCTAACAGGTCTATTGAAACAGCACATATCAATAAAGAGTGTGACCTTATGGAACAGAATCTGGTGTATATGATCAGATCAGTGAGAGAAGCTTACACCAGGGATTTGGACGTCAGGAATGAGATTGCTAGAAAGGAAGAGGAAGATAGGTTGGAAAGAGAGAGGTTAGAAGCTGAGGAAATGGAAAGGAAGAGGTTGGAAGATGAGCGCATTGAGAAGGAAAGGCAAGAAGCTCAAGCTAGAGAGGAAGCTAGACTAGTAGAAGAGGCTAGAAGAGCTGCTGAACAAGCAAGACTTGAGAACATTGCCAGAAATGCACCAGAATATGCTCAACACATCAGAGAAAATCAAGAGAATATTCAGAGAAGGATTGATGAGCATTCATCTATGCTGGCTGCAATTATGACTACTCTCCAGAGCATCAATGCCAGATTACCACCTCAACCTTAAAACCTAGGATTTTATGCACTTGTTACTTTTAATTCATTATCATGTTCTGTCTTTTTGTTTGTAACTGGCTGAATTCTATTCGTTTAAATACTATGTTTGTTGATTATTTATTGTGTTTGGTTATAATTTCTTTACTTTTTGAATCTATTTTATGCTTTCATAAAAAAAATTTGAGACAAATATCAACACAAAGATTTCAAAGCTAAATAAAGAGTTTATTCAATTGAAAATTGTTGATTGCATAAGTTTTTATCCAACTTTTCACTTGGATTCTACATCAAAAACAGCTAGTTCTAAATCTAGCTTATTAGAATCTAAGGGAAATGGAAGAATTCGCTACATTCTCTTTGCTTCCTTATTGGGAGATCAATGAGACGTGATCTCATTGATTATGAAGAGGGGTATTCTTCCCTAGGAGGAACATATGTACTTAATAATTCCTTCCAATCAGAATCCCATTCAGATTCTGACTCGGATAAGGACTCTTGTTGTTTGGTCTTGGATCTTGTTTGATAATTGGCTCTGACAGGAGCAGAAGTTGATTCCTTCATCTTCTGAAGGTTCTTCTTAGACTCTGAGTCTTGTTGAATCTTCACTTTCTTCTTCTTCTTCTCCTGTGATTTCTTACTTTTGATCACTCTTATATCCTTATCCATTGTTATGTTCTACAATGAAATGGAAGTGTTGAGTGAAATGACAAAGTGATGGTCCTTATATAGTGGAGTCAAACCAGACAAATTCAAGGTTTTACGACAAATCATTTAATTGGTATAGTCGTAACCACCTTGACTGCATTGAAACTCTACTCTTGACCATTTTTTTCAAACTTGTCATTTAATTTCCTTTATCAGTTTCATCTTTTTGCTTAATGACAAAAGGGGGAGTAAGAGTCGTAATTAATTTATGCAATGCTAAACTGAAACCAAATTCCATTTTTCTATTTATTAAAATTATGTCTTCGTATGATATGATTTTGAGGAAAATATTAGTTGAAATTTGAACTTCTGATACATGGTACACATAAAAGAAAAGTGCAATTTTCTTTCATGGGTATCAGACTTAGGGGGAGAGCTTGCAAACCTAGCCTCTGAGAGTCTAGTGTATTAGTTTAGTTCAAAATTCAAATAATTATTTTTAAACTGATTTAATTAATCATTGCTGAACTTAGGGGGAGCTTGCAAAACTCATCAACCTAAGAGATACTTGATAAATTTTATCAACAACCATTGTAAATTAATACTTAGTTTGTCATCAATCAAAAAGGGGGAGATTGTTGGAACAAAATAGGTTCTGACATGATCCAATTGAGTTTTGATGATAACAAAGGTATTAATATACAATAGGGTATACTAATTATTTAATCCAAGTGTGCAGATATACAAGTTAATTCCTTAAATTTACTAGAAGCACATTGGAAGCTCTGATATGTCAAAGCAAATTCTGACCAGATTCTCAAGGCATCAGAAGATGCAAATTATGTTCGTCAGAAGCTAGTATCAGACTCTGATAAGAGCAGTGAGAGCCGTTTTGTCAGAAGAACATTCTCTGCAACAATGATTGGAAATCATCATCATCCTCTGACATTCCAAAAGCTGATGGAATCAATCTTATCCACAAGATAGTGACGTTAGTACTATTGTACGAACTCATTACCTGATTTGGCTAAAACGTTATCCCCAAGATTGATCGTATACAAGGTTACCTGATTTGGTTAAAAATGGTACTATCTACAGCTGGCGCTATCTCACCGCATCAAATTCAAATCAAACACGCTCCACCCTTGTGTATAAATTGGAGCAAGTTTGAAGTTCTAGGATATGACACTTGAACAATTTTGAAAGAGCTGTTATTCTGTCAAAATCATCCTAGAGCACTAAGAACTTCAAATACAACTTGAACTCATATTCATATCCAAGACTCCAGTTTCAGCTTCTGTTAATTCATTAGTTGAACCTTAGAATTTTTGTATTAAGATTCTAAGTTAAGTCTTGTATCAAAAGTTGTATTTATTTGTAACTGAACATTGATCTTCATATCAATTGTTCAGACTCTGTTTTCTTATATTTATTTTGGAAGTCTCTTGCCTGCGTGCTTGAGCATTAGGAAGTCTCTTGTTTGTATACTTGAGCATTGGAAGTCTCTTGCAAGGTTGCTTGAGCATTTGTAATCTTTGGTGATTATAGTGAACTCTCTTGGTAGTACAAGAGGACTGGACGTACCCTTGGTTTGTAAGGGGAACCAGTATAAAATCTCTGTCTCTATCTTTCTCTCTTTCTCTCTATCTTCAACGTTCTGATCAAATTGTGTTTTGACTTTTCTAAACCGCTGCAAACTCTGATAAGTTTTTCATAACTTAGAAGAATTTTTAAACTACCCAAAACACAATTTGCAATCCCCCCCCCCCCCCCCCCCCCTTCTTGTGTTTTTCACACCTTCATATACCAGTGTCCATTCACATTAACCTTACCAACCACCGGTAGTGTTAAATCGATCTCCACACAGATTCTTGCAAAGCGGCCTCGCTCCACTTTAAGAGTGTTAGTATTCACCTTGACCGGTGTGCCCACCACGGAAGCCAAACCAAGTAAAACACTTTCATCATAGTACAGAAGATTAAGCCCTGGGAATCTAATCCAAACAAGAGTCTTTTCTACTTTTGCATGAGGAGAAGCAAAGTCGGGAGTCCATCTCGCTACTGCTAGATAATGATCAAACAACATCCATGGGCCGTCTGACATGATCTTATCACGGTCTGCAAGCAATTCACACTTCACCATATAGAATCCATTATCCACGTCCATGATTTCGAATCCTCCGGTAAGTCTCCACAACTTTTGCAATCGATCTTTCATCAGATTAAATCCCACGTTCTTCCCCAAGAGTTTAACGACAAGCGCCTCCTTCCAGGGACTGCACAATTCTTGAAAAAGTTTTTCATCCATGGTTACCTTAGGTAACGAGCGGTTTCCATCCTCCAAGGTGACTTTCATCAATCCATTGGCGATCAAATCTATCTTCTCTTTAACTTTGGTTTTTTCTTGGCCTTCAGTAAGAATGTCCCTGAAGGACATCTTTTGCGGTTTGTGGATCTGCCGCTCTCCCTCCGGTGGCTTATGGGGTGGCGGCGTCACAGTTTTGAAGACAAAAGCCTCCATAGGATTTGGTAAATCAGAATCAAAGGTTCTGTCCACCACAAGTTCTTAACAGGATTGTGCAGAGTACGATCAAAAGAGGGATCAAGCGGTAACTATCCTCTACAGCCCAAAGCTTCATCAACCAGTCGCTTTGCCAACACCGGTCCCTAACCGATAGGCCCCCCCGTTGCCGGAGGAACCGTGCTAGGACTTTAAACTCTCGTTTGACTCGGCAACCGATAACAAAGCAGGCCTTGAGGAAGAAGAAGAAAAAAGTTTCATAAAAGAAACCTGTTTTGGTTAAAAAAATCTATGATGGGTTTATTTGTTAGGTGAGGTAGAATTTTGAGAAAAATAGAAAATACTGAGATATGATGTGGAAATAAAATAATAATAATAATAATAGTGACAAAAATATTATTGGATTAAGATGAGATTATTTATTAGAGATTTATTTGGTTGGCGAGAAAAAAAAGAAGGAAGATATTGTTGAAATTTATTTATTCTAATTGATCAAATTAATGTGACTATAATAGGATTTAATCTTCTAGGTGGTTATCTCTATATTGTTGGATAAGTAAGTAAATTATTTAAATTAATCTTATAGTATATTAGACTAGTCTGCCATATTATAAAAATATTGTGTTTGGATAGTAATGACTGTTAAGTGAGTAAGTTTGTTACCTAATGAACTACCAAATCTAATTGAGCTACCTATAACCCACAATCAGAAGTATGAGCCGTATGATACTTAGAATGAATTTATTTTTTTGGCTAACACTTGGAATGAATTGAGATTAGACATATGGATAAATCGTACTTAGGAACTAAATTATAGGTACCAATAAGTTAAAATTTAATTTGAGGTATTAGGATTATTAGATACTAGCCGCCAAACGGTTGTGTAATCAATTTTTTTTGTTTTTTTCGTGTGTGATTGATATTTTGTATTATGCAAATATAAATAACTACTTAATGTCCTTTTTTATTGGACTTTGTTAATTGATAACTATGTAACCTCATTTTTTTGTTGTGGTTAGTTATTAAGAAGAAAAAAATATATTTATTTTTTATTATAAAAAAACTGAAAACCTACTTTTATGTGGAAGTTGTGCTTAGTTATTAAAAAAAAATTATTTACTAAAAAAATCTGAAAATCTATTTTTATGTGGAAGTTATTTTTTAAGGGTAAAATTGAAATAATAAAAAAATCATCCCAAAAATTTGTATCCCATTTATATATTAGTATAGACAAGCAAATCCATCTTATTAGGAAAGTTTGTTTACCAATCATCACATGATAAGTGCTAGTAGTGTAAATATAAATATAAATATACAATCATGCTAGACAAACAAGATCGTTGGAGAAAAATAGAAAGAAAAAGAAAAGAAAACTTTCGTGCTTAGAAGAAAAAGCCTCTAAGGTAAGGGTTTTTTCCCACATACACTCATACTGCGTAAGGATTATGTTATGAGATAGTAGTGAGAGATATTTTTTTATAGGTTTAATCTTGTTGGAGATATTGACAAACTTTATTCCTTATCTCTTCCACTTGTTATCTCTATATTCTCAACTTTTTATATAGTCAATTTATTATTATTTTTCTTTCTTTAATGTATAATAGTTAAGGTTTTAATTAAATCACAATTCTTGTTGTGCAGCAAAGTAAGAGAATAAGGTAAAATTGTAGAAGAAAGACAAATCTAAAAGAATGCATTTGATTCACTAAACAAGTGAGAAATATTTCAATTGTCCAACGGTTGTAGTATTATATAATGCATCACAAAAGGAAGGAAGAGGATTTTTATTGTTCCGAATGGATGGTTTAACGGAGTTACAAGCGATTATTAAAATTTGAGTTGAATAAATAGCACGTATCACTTTTTTATAGGTGAACAAGACAATTGTAGTTAGGGTAATATATATATATAGGGTCAGGATCAAATGACACCAAGGTGTCAAACTTAGTAACATGACACCTCCGATAATTCTTTATCGGATAATCGTATTACAAAATCAACCGTTGGATTCAAAGCTATTATTATATAGATCATGTCTATAAAATTTAACATCAATCGGAAACCATTTGATGGGTTAAAGAGAAGGATAATAATTAACGGTTTTGACGAAGTTTTGTAAGACGTTGGTTTTTATGCATCTCATTGACATATCAAATGATTTCCGATTGTTGTTAAATTTTATAGACATGATCTATATAATAATAGCTTCGAATCCAACGGTTGATTTTGTAATACGATTATCCGGTAAAGAATTATCGGAGGTGTCATGTTACTAAGTTTGACACCTTGGTGTCATTTGATTCTGACCCATATATATATATATATATATATGTTTTATCATTTAATTGTATTGTTTGTAGATACTTTAATTGAATTATCTATAGTTTTTTTGAAAAGTATATATGCAAAATAGAAAGAATAAGATAAGAAGAAACAAAACTTATTAAATTATGACAATTTAAATTAAGTGATTGATACTAAATTTTTATTAAAAATAACAAAAATATATAATTACATTTATAGTTGGAAAGTCTAATTTATTACAACAATTTTGTTGTTGAGATATAAAATATATAACAATAATTTATATCGTTCACAAAAATAATTTTTTCGCTGCGAAAAATACATTTTTTTCCAGCGACAATAATTGTTGTTGCAAAAAACACCAGCTATGTCAGCGACAATAATTTTTGTTGCAAAAAAAACACTAGTTGTGTCAGCGACAATAATTGATGTTGCCAAATAACACTAGTTATGCCAGCGACATTAATTGTTGCTAAAAACATTAGTTATGTCAGCGGCATTAATTGTTGCGGTAAAACACTAGTTATGGCAGCGACATTAATTGTCCTTGCCAAATTTTTTGCAACGACACTTATGCCAGCGACATGCAGCAACAATTTTTTCGCTGCGAAAAATACTTTTTGCAGCAACTTTGCGTTCGCTGCCAAAAACGATATTTCTTGTAGTGGCCCCCAATTTTTGTATAAATTTCTTTTAATTTCTTTTTTTTTGGTACAAAATTTCTTTTAATTTCTATTAATTCATATAATAATAAGGAGATATAGGAAAATGATTGGAGTGAAGCCTGCTTCGCTCTATAAAAAAAAATTATTATAAAAAATACATGAGACATATATTTATCACCAATCAATAAGTTAAATTTATTAATTTTTTGATATCTTCTAAATAAAAATTAAAATATATTAATTATATTTTGTCCGGGGATCGAACCCGGGTCACCCACATAACAGGCGGGAAAACTTACCACTATATTACAACGACATGTTAAAGTTTATTATAATTTATTTAAAATTATACTCAATATATATATATGTCAATAGCTTTACTGAAAAAATTATTTAATTAATAAGTTTCATATAAAATTGCACACTAGTTTCACTTGTATTTTAATACTATTACAAATTTCTAAATATTTTAGTTCAAAAAACAAAATTTTGGCTGCAATAATACTCAGGGTGCTGAAACGTGGAGTTTAGTTCATGTTATGTGTATTGCTCATCATTTTTATCTTGACCGTGTCATTTTTAAAATAGACTTTATCCTTGATGCAATTGTTGTTTTCAACCGTTCTACCACCATATTTTATCTCAAATCTCTCATAGAAGAAAATCTTAATCTACTAAATCTTTCAAACTGGGTTGTCGATATCCAACATTGTTTTAGAAAGGCCGACTCAGGTGCAGATTTACTAGCCAAAAAAGGATTTGATGCTTCACTCTCCCCAAAATTTATTAACTCTAACCGTAATTTTTTGCATGCTCTTCTAGTTTTGGATTGTGAGGGTGCTACTATCCCTCATTTAGTTCGTTAGTTTAACCCTTTTATTATAAAACAAAAAACTTCTAAAGAGATAATTTTTGTTAGTGAAAACTTATGAATTTACATAAAAAATTATTTATTTACATAAGCTATTTTCATAAGTTTAAAAATAAGTCAAATCCAAACGGGGCCTTAATAAGTTTTATGATTTCATAAAACTGTCAAAAAAAAAGTTTTACATAAAACTGCACAATAATTTCACTTATATTTTAACAAAATTCTGTAACAAATTTCTAAATACTTTATCTAAATACTTTTTTTTTTAATATTTTACTCTAAATAAAATTTCTACCATATTATAATATTGAACTTAAATATCAAGGAGAATTAAAGTCAATGGGCATTAATTTTTTTTCAAACAACAGGACAATTAGTAATCATTGATAAATATAAAAAATCACAGAACAAATATTTGTCATTTTTTCATTTTATTTATTTTGACTAATATTCAATTTATATTAATATATAATCTCTATTATTATATACATTATGAGATTCCTACAGAGCTTTCTCGTGCATTCTCAAGAAAAAAATCATATGTGTCATTATTATAGAGCTTCTATTTATGCGGAACTTTTAGCTTGAGGTCTGTGGTTCGAATCTCATTGACAGCAATAATTCAATTTTTATAATATTATAGGGAATTTTACCTCTTTTTTTTTAGACAAAATTACGTTATTATTAGTATAAGGTTTGTTGTTCGATTCTCAATTCTCATTGACAACAATTATCTAATTTTTATAATATTTTCATTTTATGTAAAGCTACTATCCTTTTTTTGTAGAAAAAACAATTTTATTTTTTTAATAATAAAAACTACCTTATTATTACTTCAATCAACAATCAAAAGTTTATATTTTTATCAACCAAAAGCATTTTTTTTATGTCAATTTTTTTTTTTGAAGAAGCACTCAATTAGAGCTTCTCTAATATTATTGTTTTTTGTAGGAACTCTAATATTATCTAAATTGATAATATGAAATCTTTTGGTTGTATATAATGGATTAATGGAAAAAACTTTCCACCACCCACTATTAAAAATACACTTTGACTAATTAAAATTTGAGTTCTAACTGTGAAAGTAGTCATATTTTGTGTTCATCGTGCTTTCATTATTGTAATTACCTCCAATTGATGAAATATATGGAAACGCTAAAATAAATTAATTGAATTTTTTATTTTATATAATCTATGAAAAAAAAATTAATAATTTAAACTTTCTACAAACCTTCGTTCAAAGCATGTTAATATTCATTTGAAAATAGTATAGAATTTACAATTATTTTTTGTTGCTGGAGTCGCTACAAAATCTTGAGAGACTGGGAAAAGAGAGAGAGAGAGAGAGAGAGAGAGAGAGAGAGAGAGAGTTTTAGTGTTTTTGAACGAGCACTACAAGAAATATCGTTTTTTGCAGCGACAAATGTCGCTGCCAAAAACGCAAAGTTGCTGCAAAAAGTATTTTTTGCAGCAAAAAAAAATGTTGCTGCATGTCGCTGCCATAAGTGCCGTTGCGAAAAGTTTTGCAAGGACAATTAATGTCGCTGCCATAACTAATGTTTTGCAGCAACAATTAATGTCGCTGACAAAACTAGTATTTTTAGCAACAATTAATGTCGCTGGCATAACTAGTGATTTTTTGCAACAACGTTTATTGTCGTTGTCATTACTAATGTTTTTTGCAACAACAATTATTGTCGCTGGAAAAAAAATGTGTTTTTTGCAACGAAAAAAATTGTTTTTCAAGGACAATTAATGTCGCTGCTATAACTAGTGTTTTTCGCAGCGAAATAGTTATTTTTTGTTAACGATATAAATTATTGTTATATCATTTTTACCTCAGCAATAAAAATTGTTGGAATATATTACATTTTCCAAAAAAAAAAGATATACAACATAAACCAACAAATTAGATTCACAATAAAAGATATACAACATAAACCAACAAATTTATTTCCCAATATATTTTGTGAAATAGATCAATTTAAAGATAACAAACAAGTGTTTTAAAAATCATAATAATACAATTCCTAAAGATAACAATCTAATGATAACAAATCAATATTTAAAATATAGTCAGATAAGCTTCCTACTCGGAACAAGCTTGTTACAACATATTTCCTACTCGAAAAACTTGCAAAAACGGTCTCCATTCGTAAGCTCCCTTCTTTGTATCTCTTAATTAGTCATAAAAGCTTGTTATAACTCAACTTACAGGAACAACTGTTTAAAATCTTCATTTGTGTGACAAAGTTTAACAAACCTGAAAAGCACAACAAACACAAAGAAAACTGAAAAAGAAAACCGCGACTTTTTCTTTTAGTAATGACTATTCAAAGGCAAGTTATTAATGTGATAAAAAAATAATCTATTATATTATGAATTAAAGTAACATATGAATTCTTGTACCAACAAAAAATAAAGAAAAAAAAGTAACATATGAATTATTATAACAATAATTAGTAAGTAACTATCCATAATATTAGTTAACTTTACTATGTTGTTATTTGATTCCTCTCAATTAGTTACATCCTAACTAGCATAACTCCATTATACAAAAGCCACGAATTAATCAATAAAAACATATTATGAATCATAAACTCAAAGGAATCAAAATATTAAAAAGAAAAGGGAAACAAACAAGGGAAAACAGAAGGAGGGCAAGGTCCCGTCGACTATTCTTATGGTCAACACTATCCCTATGCATGAACAATCTCCCCCCTTACCTAGAATTTGCAGAAACTTCCTCCAGCTAAATTGGGATATCTAATGTGCCCTTGCTCCTACGGTCGTTCAGCAACAAACGGAATCGAATTCGGACTTCGGATGAGAAAGTTATGAGTATTTTAGTATTGCTCTCGATATCCACTATTTGGTCATAAAGGGTACACGAAATTTTGTTTGTAAATTGTGGTAATCCTAATTCTAAGTTATTTTGCTCTATTTATAGAGGAAGTTTATGTTTTTCTTTTCCTAAAAACAAGCAAGATTCATAACGGATTTGTTTCTATTTTAATTCCCTAAAAACTCTCATCTTATTCCTCATGAAAATTCAAATATTTTATTTTGATGATATATTCCTAAAATATACTGTATTTCAAAATTATATCTATGATTCTAAAATATATCTTAATTAATTCTATCTTTCAAATAATTCTCATATTCTCACTATATTAAATAAATTCTAATTTATCAAATAGTTTACTTAGCACATAATCACTTAAATATACTATATTCTAACTAAATAACTATTTTTAAATTTTAGGGTGTTACAAAAATATCCAATTAGTATAAAAAAAATAGAATTAAAATCATGCATATCCCAAATAACATAATTTATATTTAATTAATATATTTAGTAAAAAAATAATTAATAGATGACAATTGAACCTTTTTAGGCGTCAGTTAAATGTTTATGTCTATCCAATTAGTCAAAACGTACAAATATTAATTTTCAATTAGAATTAAAAAAAAACAAAAAAAAAACATCGTAAATACTAACAACTAACATTGCCTATAAAAAGAAAACAAACAAAAAAAAAAGATCATGTGTATCTCAAATCCCAAATAACATGATTCCTTTTTAATTAAAAGATAACATAAAAAAAACCTTTTTTATTTAAATTAATTATTCTATTTAATAATTAACAATAAAAAATAAAGTAGTTAGAAATTAATAAATTAAATAATTAAAAAATAATTAAAGATAGTCATAGAAATATTATTATTAATAACAATTTTAAAAATAGTAAGCATTCTCATTAGATGACAAATGAAAAATTTGTCAAAGAATCATCTTGCTTTATTATATTCAAATTAATATAATGTATTTCTATTCTATTAACAATATATTAAAAGGAACAAAAAAACCTTAATTTGTTCTCATCAAGTATGATAATATTTCAAATATTCAATCCTTAAATGTAATTATTTAAAAAAAGATGCAAAACATAAAAATAGTAACAAAAATAATAATTTTATGTTAAAAGAAATTTACGCATAAAAATAGGAACAGAAACCATGATAAAAGATAATATAAAAAAAATAGTAATTGAGTGGTTTCCCAGCGACTTTACAAAGTTGATGCAAAAAAGTTATACTATTAGCGACAATAATAATTATTGTTGAGATAATTAACTTTTCTCAGCGATAATGTAATTGTTGAGAAAAAGACTAACTTATAACAACAAGTTTAATTAGTTGTTACTATATGTATATTTTTATCAACAATTTGAATGTCGCTGCGAAAAAGTCGCTGCCAAAAATCTTATTTCTTGTAGTGGAGAAACGGGGAATGTGTGACATACTTTCCACCCCATTATGTCCCTTTAACATCCTTAAACATATATCATATTTTCACACTCAAGTAAATTAAATAAAATTAATCTCATGAATTATTGAAAGAAAAACATAGACAACATTCAAAATAGTATAAAATGACATAGACAACCTTTAAAAGAAAAAGAAAAAGAGAGAATATCTTAGTGTTTTCGAACAAAAAACAGGGAATGAGGGGCGTACTTCTCACCCCACTATATCCCTATAACATCCTTAAACATATATCATATTTTCATATTCAAGTAAATTAAATAAAATCAATCTCATGAACAATTGAAAGAAAAATAAAATCAATCTCATGAACAATTGAAAGAAAAACATAGACAACATTCAAAATAGTATAGAAAGACATATGCAACCTTGAAAAGAAAAAGAAACATAAGGAAATAAATATCATTAAAAAATGAAAATTATTGTGTGAGAGATATATAGAAATAGAGATCGAGAGAGAGAGAGAGGGGGAGAGAGAGAGAGAGAGAGAATTTATCATTGGTGTATAATGAAAAACACGTAGCACTTTTCACTCTCACTATTAAAAATGCACCTTGAATAATTAAATTTGAATTCTTATTGCGGAAGTTATCCATAATTTGTGTCTGTCGCACTTTCATTATAATTACTTTCAACAGATGAATCTATGGAAAACCTAAAATAATTTATTCTAATTTTAGTTTTTTATAATCTTTGGAAATTTTTTACAATTCCAATTTTAAACTTAAACTTTCGTTCAAGCCTATTTAAGAATGTTAATTTATCAATGTGAATGGAGATTTACACATATATTTTTTTCTCATTTGACGCTCACACGTGAAGATTACTTCTCTCTATTACAATGAGAAGAAAAGTATAAGAATAAGATTATGGTCAAAGTATGTTAATATTCATTTGAAAAATAATATATAATTTACAATTATTTATGTCAATGGAGTCCCTACAGAGTTTTGGGAGATTGAGGGAGAGAGAGAGAATCTATCAGCATTGTTGAACAGGGAACGAGGGAGTACTTCACATCCCACTATGCTGATCTAACATTCTGAAACATATATTGTATTTTCATACTCAAATAAAATTAATCTCATAAACATTTGCAAAAAATTATAGACAATCATCTAAATAATATAAAATGAAAAAAATACATAGACAACCTTTAAAAGAAAAAAAGAGTCGGTTGTAGATTATTTAGCATGCAACCATCCTTGGGGGAATTTATCGCAATCAAAGAATCTTGGTATATTTTAATTTTATAGAAAACTATGCTACCAAAAAATCTTAAGGCCGTGAAATTTTAATTATTTTATATTTATAGAGCCCCTATATAGACCAGGGAATGAAGAAGAGAGAAAAAAATCTCCTAATAGTGTAGAACGGAAAGCGAAAGAATACTCTTCATCTCGGTTTTTCCTGTAGCATCCTTAAATCTATATAATTCAAAAACTATCTCAATTTGGTTTAAAATTCTATGATAAAATTGAGGTAAAAAAAAGGGTTGTTAACTTAATTTTTTTATCATAAAAACTATCTCAATTTTTTCTCTCAATTCTATGAATTTTAAACCAAAATTTTAACCTATATAATTGAAAAACTATCTCAATTTGATAAAATTCTATGATAAACCACAATCTGCTAATAATGTAGAACGAAAAGCGAAAGAAGGTTTGTTAACTTCTAAGGAGGTTTTGGTCTAATCCCCCTCTTTTTTATGTAGAATGACAAGATCTATTGCCGTCGAACCACCACCGCCCCGGTAACCACCGCCCACCACCATCTCTTTCCCTCTCACCACATCGTCTCTCTCTCAGATCTCTATATTTATTGTATTTCAGAAATACCCATTACTGTTCACGCACTATTCATATTAAAGGGATGTTTTTGCATAGGAAGAGGAAGAAAATACAAAACAAACTACCAGGACAACATCAAAATAGCAGGACTACCAAAACACATATAAAGATTCAATATCTTTCTCTCTTGATGGAAATCAATTTTGACTCAATCTCTTTCTTTTATTAAAATTGATTTCATGAATTGGGATATTTTTTTGAAGAAGATGAATTGAGATTTTTGTTCTGTGTTTTGCAATTTGTTTTGTGTATATCTTCCCTGTGCGTTCATATTTTTAGAAGATGAGAAGCAATGAGCATTCGGCGGCGACACAGCAATGGCGACAATGGGTGAGCAATCAGAGAAGATGAGAAGCTGAAACAAGATTGGACTAAGGCCCCGTTTGGCCTGGCTTATTTTTCTCTTTTTTTCTCCTCCTTAAAAATAGTAAAGTAGGAAAAAATTGTGTTTGACTTAATTTTTTTTTATTTTTCACTTCTTTACTTTATTTCTCTAATACTTTTAAGGAGAAATAATGTCAAATATAATTTTATACTTCTTTATTTCGTTTAAGCTAAAATAAAAAGTAAAAAATAAGCCGGGCCAAACGGGGCCTAAGTGTGGATAGCACACATTAATTTTTTGTGGAACATTTTAATCTAAACCATTCATTTTAATTCAAAGGCTAACAATTCATTCTCACATTCTCATATAAAATGTCATTCTCATATGATAAATTCTCTATATATATATATATAATTATCTTGTGCACGATACGAGCTAACATACTAGTAATTATACATGAGTAAAAGATAAACAGACAACAAGCTGTGCCGTTAATCCTTTCTGGATGACAAAATCAATTCTTTTGAAAACGACATCCATAGATCCAAGAGAAACAACATTGTTATGCATGATTTTTTGACTCTTTGCAAAATATCAACAACATCTGATGCTAGGAATCCAAAAGTATCAAACGCAAATTTGTCATTGATACACAAAAAAATTGATAAATATATGTCATTAGTAATTATAATTTATTACAAAAATCGTGCACTACATATATGTTTATCACTAATCAATAAATTAAATTTATCAAGTTTATTTATTTCATCTAAATACAAATTCAAATAATTAGAACATTCTAAAAAATTATTTAAAAATATACACCGGACAATAATTTTAATAATAAAAATTTATTGATTTAATAGAAGAGTACAATAATTTTACATATATTTTAATAATATTTTATAATAATTTTTTTGACTAAAATGTAAGTAGAAATACTTGATTCTAAATAAATTTTCTTGCTTAATTTAATGAGGAATTTAAATATGAAACAAAAATTAATAAGTTAATAGGCATTTATCTTTTTAATTTTGTTATATGGAAAAGTTAATAGGCATTTATCTTTTATAATTTTTTTATATGGAATAGGCATTTATTTTTTATGAAAACTAAATTAAATCTCTCAAATTTTCCGAAGAGACCAAAGTTTAACTCAAATAATTTATTTATTATTTATTTTTTGACGTTAAACTCAAATACTTTATTATAAATAAATAAATAAATAAAATAAGAAGGAGGTTTTTACTCAAAGTACAACACCATGAAGTGAAACTGTTATTATTAACTCAAAGTACAGAGACGGGGTTGCCGGCTGTGTATCATCATCGATCTTCTCTCTCTCTCTCTCTCTCTCTCTCTCTCTCTCTCTCCATACTCAGATTTAGCGTTTTCTCTTCAAATCTTTCACTTTCAATGGCGGAAGATCTAGTTCTCGATACTGCAATCAGAGATTGGGTTTTGATCCCTTTATCCGTCGTTATGGTTCTAATCGGTGTTCTCCGTCATATTGTTTCTAAGCTTATGCGTTCTTCTCAAACCCCTGATGTCAAAATTGTCAGAGAAGGGTAATTTCGACCTTTATTTTTTCCCCATGATTTTGTTGCTTTTGATTTTTTAACCTCTTTTTGATATATGGATGTTGCTGTTGTTTATACAGGCAAGTGATGCTTAGAGCTCGGAATTTACGTACCGCCGCTAATTTTATTCCTTCCAAGGCTTTTCGTGCTCGCAAGCTTTATTATTGTAATGAGGTTTGTTTGCTTAGTGTATTATATTCTAAATTCTAAATTTATGTTTTTGATTTTGGTAGAAAATTGAAGTAAAATGCAATGGTTGTTGTTGTGGTGGATGCTAGTTCATCGTTTAAGGCAATTAATTATCAATTATGTATATGATTTGTAAGGTTTCTTGGATTCTAAGCTTGTTTGTGCTCGAAATATGTTTCCTTGGATCCTTTAGAGAGGATAATTGATGAATGAATTTCAAATTTGACATTTTTAGAACATCTCTATAACTCATAAGTTAAATAATACGGGCTTGTTTGGATTGGCTTATTTGAGCTTATTTAGGGCACGTTTGGATTTGGTTTATTTTTGAGCTTATGAAAATAATTTATGCAAATAAATAAAGTTTTATGTTAATTCATAAGTTTTCACTATTAAGGCCCCGTTTGGCCTGACTTATTTTCTCCTTTTTTTCTTCTCCTTAAAAATAGTAAAGAAGGAAAAAATTGTGTTTAACTTTACTTTTCTTTATTTTTTACTTCTTTACTTTATTTCTCTAATACTTTTAAGGAGAAATAGTGTCAAATATAATTTTATACTTCTCTATTTCATTTAAGCTAAAATAAAAAGTAAAAAATAAGTCGGGCCAAACGGAGCCTAAAAATTGTATCTTTATAAGCAGTTTTCTCAAAAAATACCTTGAAAAGCTTATAATAATGCATAAAATCTTATTTATTTGCATAAGCTGTTTCACATAAGATCAGAAATAAGTCAATCCAAACAGACCTTTACTGGCATAAGTTTTGTGAGATTGTTTGGGAGAACTTGTGAAAATAGCTCGTAACATATATAAAAACAATTTATTTTATTTATCTTTTGCTATAAAAACAGCTTATCTAAACTTATACATAAGCGATTATCATGATAAGTGTTTGTGGTATAAGCTGCAAATAAGTTGTTTATTCAAACAGACCCTATGTTACAAGCTTTGTGTAGTAACTTACAGAACCGTTTGCTTAACTAATTCAACAGTCAACTAACTGTTTGTCAATTTTTTTTAAAGGAAAATGGTCTGTTGTTTGTTCCGAAGGGTCAAGCGACGAATCCACAAGCACAAATGTTTTCTGATCCGAACATGGCTATGGATATGATGAAGAAAAATCTTTCGATGATCATACCTCAGGTGTTGAGATTAAATTAGAGTTTGACGCTACTCTGTCATTAGATTTTGGATCATATTCCTTTCTTGTTATTATACTTTTTGCCAATTATGAAATGCCGTACTAACTTGTATTGTTTACTCTCTTTGGGCAGACTCTTACTTTTGCTTTTGTGAACTTTTTCTTTTCTGGATTTGTAGCAGGTAATTTTTCAAACTTGATTCTTCCCCCCATTGTGTAATAATGGTAGATTGGCAGTTTTCTCTTTACACGAATTCATATTCTTCAAGATCTGTTTATGTCTGTCATTTTATGGTGTTGTGATGCTAGATTTTTTGTTTGTAAATATACGGTTTGCATCCTGATAAGCACATATTTATCTTGACTTATTGACTAAGGAAGCCATGTACTTGCTACAAAGGTTGATGGAAAAATATCTATTAATCAAACAGACTTACGCGTAGTTTTTATTGATATTGAAAAGTCATATGATAGAATACCTAGCGGATTGCTTACATTGTAGCTATCAAAGAAATGTACCAAGGGGTCACGTTTGAGAATACAAGGTGGAAATATAGAAAATTTTCCAACAACTATAAGTGTGTACCAAGGGTCAACTTTGATACTTAGTTTTTTTCTCTTGGTTCAAGACATGCTTGCTTAACATATCCAGAAGATGTTATCTCGTCACATGCCTTTTGCATATGATATATAGGGCCCGTTTGGATTAGCTTATTTTTGAGCTTATGCAAACAACTTATGCAATATAAATTAGGTTTTATGCTATTTTACAAGTTCACACTAGTGAAAATTGTATTTTTATAAACTATTTTATCATAAACTACCTTCAGAAACTTATAATAATACATAAAAATTGTATAAGTTGTTTGCATAAGCTCAAAAATAAGCTAATCCAAACAGGCCCATAGTCTTAAGTGGAAGTTATTGATTTACTGATAAGCCTAAAAAACAAACAATTACCAATTACGTAGAACTAAAATGAGTATACAAAATGCAAGTTTAGCAAGACGCACAATCCCAAATCATAGGAAAAATTGAAGAATACACAATGTTGAAGTTGTGGGATTTTAGATAAAAGGAGGCTAGAAAATAATAAGAACTTTCAATATTGTTGATAATGGCTTAATTCTAACTTGATACCATAGACTAAACACTAATCCCTATTTCTAGTGATACACATACTCAATCATAAATCAGGAACAGATCGTAATAAAAATACATGATATAAAATCTAATCTTGCAAGATAAATACTCTAAGATTATAAACTAATCCTAGGAAATAACTTAAGATGCTCTAATATAATACCAAAGATGTAAGACATTTTCTAACAATCTAACACATAAGTACCACAAGTCTCACATTTTGTGTATACTATCATAGAGTACTGCTATATGCTATCCACAATGGACCACTTTTCGTTGCAGTTGGATGTTGAAGTTCCACTAGATTTAACAAAAGTTCTCCTTGCAAGATTTTTTCCGTTTTCTCCCCTCTTCCGTTCCCCTGCCCCCACCCCTCTCCCTGGCCGCCGCCAGTCACCTTCCTGCAATCTGTGTCTCCTTTGTGTGTCCATATGTTGGAACCCAACCACCCCAACCATCAGTTCCTCTGGCAGTCAACCCGGAAGACTCCTTTGATGAAGACAATGCATATCCCAAGGTTTCCCCTACATCGCTTCCCCATCCCCATTCCTCTTTCTCCTCCGTGCCCCCATTTTTACGACTATGAAATTGCACATCATAGATAATTAGATATGTATAACTTCTACCGAACTTAGAACAAACTTGGCACTGTATTGTGGCCTGACCAACTCTGTTCCTCCACGGCCACAAAAGGATTGGCCACAGAAGCTACCAGAATTAAAATAGAACAGAGTCTGTCTGTTATTGACTATTGTTGAAGGACTTGGCCTAAGCTTGAGTAACAGTGGAGTTGAGGAATCGGACGTCATGATTGAAGCTTATTCAAGCTCTGATACCATGAAGAAATCTGTCAGTTGAGAGTTTTTGAGAGAGAATTTGGAATTTATAATTAATTTGTACATGGTTTTTTGGTCTTCACAATAGCAGTCATCCCGCTACCCGCTATACTGCTTTAGCATTTTTTGGGGTCGGCGCGTATCTGAGATTAACAACATAGTGAGAGATCAAGGGCATTTCTCAAGTTTGATATGCTTATTTCTTGAATGAGAAAATTGTATACGGGTACAATGTGAGTCTACAGTGCAAACCACTAAATGAAAAATCTATTACTGAGCAAAAGCTACTGCCAGTTATTCAACTAAAACTTAATTAACAGAACAGACAAGATAACTATCATATTTACAGCGAGCTATAAGCTACAAGCATACAGTACAGAATACAGAATACCATCAGACAGAACATAACTCGCGATATCATTGGCTTGTAGGAAAGGCTTTTGTTGTTGTTTTATTATACAGTCATCTGCTAGGAACACCCTTGTATTTCCATCTTCTGTGATTTGCTTCTCACATATTTTCAACTTTTTTTTGCAGCCAAGATACCCTTTCCATTGACACAGAGGTTTAGGTCCATGTTACAGAATGGGATAGACCTCAGCACAGTTGATGTTAGCTATGTCAGCAGTCGCTCTTGGTAATCTTCTTTTTCATATATTTTTACCTGTTTCACTCGTACTTTGTTTTAATTGTCATGATTGCATTTCAGGTACTTCCTCAATCTGTTTGGCTTAAGAGGATTGTTTAGTCTCATCTTGGGGGAAGAAAATGGTTTGTATTTAATGACTTAAACATTGAGCATTTTTACATCTATATTTTTAATTATCTTGTGAACTTCATAATATGAATTTTTACTACTCAGATTTTGTCGGTTTTTCCATTATAACTGGGATTTGGATACACACTAGTTATACGTTATGATGGGTGTTTTTTTATTTTTTTTCTTTTCATGCAGCTGTAGATGATACACAAAGAATGATGCAAATGGGTGGTGGATTCGGATTTGATCCTTCAAAGGTACAAATATTAATGGTTTACTGTATACTTTTCATGATTTTGAAGATCCATTTTGGAATAAACTATAATTTCCATTGAGGTCTGTCAGTGTAAAGGTCTATCAGTGACAAAGGAAACCAAATTTAGTCTCTAACAAAGGAATTCTCAAATCTTACTTTTTTCCTTTAATGTTGTTTTCAGGGTCTGAGTGTTGAGAAAGACAATCTTGACATTACGCAGCATGAATGGACCTTACCAAATTTCGAGCATCATGCTGAAGCTGTGTTGAAGAAAGTCATCAGCTGAAGAATGTCAATATGACATAGGAAGTTTAATTGCTTACCTTAGCGGTCACACTTGTATTCTGTTGCTGCGGTTGGACCTTTGCCATCCACGGCAAAATATATTGAAGGTCTTGTTGAGACAATGAGTGTGATGGTGAAACAACAAATTTATATATTTATTATCAGAAAAAATTGTCATGATTTTGTTGAAATTAGAACTGAAGTTAGTTATATAAGAATGCAGAATTCCTATGAAATGTTGAGCCATGTAATGTGTTTTTAAGTCATATCTGACATGTAGTTCTGTACAGGTCAAGCCCTGATTACCCACCCCCTCTTAAAACTTTCCCCAAAAATGCTAATTACTTCATGATATATGCATACTGACTCAATAATTTATGATTGCATATAGTCAATTTCTAACTTAAACATACATTTATGAGTTAATAAATGCATGTCATACATGTTTAATTATTTATGAACTTTTCATACTGCACTAGTATGATTGAAGCCTTGTATGTTGTTAGCAATTTTGTATTATGAACCGTAAATAAATATCATTAAGACTTGTTATAAGAACCATTTTACATAGATGTATTCAAACAATTGTATGAAAATATTCATGTGAAAGTGAGTTAAACGATAAATTTTAGTGTAAAATTATGTTTCAAGAAATAAGCCGTAATTTCTAAGAACTGCAAACATACTAATCTGAGAACTCCAAACATACTGAAATCAATTATAATCTGAGCCAAAATCAATTATAATCTGAGAACTCCAAACATACTAAAATCAGTTATATAAGTCTTCAAAATCACTTGTAGCTCTCCAAGAGCTTATCCAACATGATCTTAGCAAAGTTTGCTCTTAGAAGACATAGGAGGAAAAGATGCTCCCAAATTGCAATATTGCAATATTGTAATGCTACAAAGAAGAGGTAATCTCAAGTTCTGAAAAATATTAGAATTCTTCCTTAGCAGAACGTGCTAGTCATTTTTCTTGTAAGATTTGTTTTTAATTAAAAGTGAGTTTAAGGTTCCATCAAATAAATAGTTTAAGGTAAACAATTATATAAAAATATTCACGTGAAAGTGAGTTAAACAATAAATTTAAGTATAAAATTTATGTTTCAAGAAATAAGCCGTAATTTCTAAATTCAAGTAGAAATGATTTTAGAGTCAAAATCAATTATAATATGAGAAATCCAAACATACTAAAATCAATTATATAAGACTTCAAAATAACTTTTAGCTCTCCAAGAGCTTATCCAACATGATCTTAGCAAAGTTTGCTCTTAGAAAACATAGGAGGAAAAGATGCTCCCAAATTGTAATATTGTAATACTACAAGGAACGAGGTAATCTCAATTTCTTCTGAAAAATATTAGAATTCTTCCTTAGCAGTCGTGCTAGTCATTTTTCTTTTAAACATTTTGGCAAAATGCATATAAAACTGTTGGACTATAATCAGAATTAAATCCAATGACGCAAACACGTTTTCACACTCCCATTAGTATCATAGTATGTGCCATTATTTGGAGAACAATGATAAAGCAGAATGCAGAGCTTATAAAACACCATACACTAGTTTGTATCGCGCCAGCATAAGTCCATCCAAAAGCTACAATTTGTAGCTTCCAGAAAATTACGGCGAACCACTTTGGGACGCAGATCCAAAACATAGGCTTAGTCACAAACTGTAGCCAATTTAGATACAACTTGAAAAGCAATGGCGCATATTTGAATACTATATATTCTGGAAACAGTCTTCAGCTAAGAGCTAATTTAGATAAAATTCTCAATAAATATTTAAAGAAAAATAAATTTAAAGGATTCCAGATAGGTTTCATCAAAGATTCACTTCTAATATTATGCGACACGAGTTTATTGTTTACATGCATGAATGCAATTATTCAAATGCCACAATTTTCTACTACTATATACAACACGAACCTGAGCTCTACCACTCAGACACCGAGAAACGACATAAAATCAGTATAGTTTACAGACTCAATCATTAAGACCGATTCAAGTGAGCATCCACTTCCAAGCTTTATTTCAATTCAACCTAAAAAGAAATAATCCATTAACTAGGTTATAAATTCACAATCGGGCTCTGAGAAGTCAGACTCCTTCCATGATCATTGCTCCAAGATATTCAACGCCGTGGCAAAAATCTAATAATGAAGAGAACACACGTGAATCCATTAATGTTATTTTCAAGACGTATATTGTCAAAACTACTGCCCTATTGCAAAAGTATGCAGAGAAAGTGACTGATATTCAGAAATTGTTGTGGTGCCAATGTAGAACTTAAGAGAGCTAAACAAGACAGATCATGTCATGAAATTTTGCAAATAATTGAAGCCTCGTTCATGAGTAGTATGCCCTACCAACTATGGATGAGCCACTGCTTGAGTTGCTAGGGCAATATTGCATTCAAACAAAGAACATAATGAATACATGCACAAACAATCAACTTTAGTTTGACCAATACATAAAATGATTCAAGAAAAGATAGACAAAGATGCAATAACCAAATGGAAGCGGATAAAATTGACATAATTTGTGTATGCTGCCATAATAAGACTTGGAGGAATTTAACAAATCAGATGACAAAGATTAAATAATTAAACAATGGACAAAACTTAGCCAAGTACTACGTGTGTTGTTCTTCACTAAAAATGTGCATAACTGTCTCAATGCTTTTCATGTCAAAATATTATAGTTTTTTAGAGAAGATCGGTACCTACAGCACCAAATAAGTTTTATCCTTAAACAATCTATTCCGGGGTCAAAAACAAATATCCACAATGTTCAGTGAACTCTAGATCTAATTGGTCAAAACAAATCAAATATCTCAATATTGGTAAGAGCAATATACTACTGATATAGTCAATAAACCTGTAATGTCATTGTCAACATTAGCATTAGCTTATGTATTGCCCCTTTGAGAAAGAAGGGAAAATACAGTATGTGGAAGTTTTACAATGAATGAAAGATCCTCTTCTTTTTTTTTCTTTCTTATTTTTCCTTTACTCCCACTGCATTCTTTTAGTTTTATAATTACAAAATGAGACTAAAATTCTAACACAGAACGAAAGAAGTTACACCATGACAGAGACTACAGAAAGTAAGAAAGAGATACCTTGGTGGTGGCTGAGAATGCTGTCTCAAATCTACGTCTGCACTAGAAGATTGATGATGCGTACTGCTTTCCTCATTCTTCTCACAATTGATCTTCGGTCTATATACCAGAACCCCCTGATCAAATTCCACATGAACAAGCTGAAATTTAGACAAAAAGAATAACAACAGTTGTATTGTACAACAACGGCAATTAAACATCTGTTGGTTGGCTAATAGTGGAGGGTTTGGATTGTTTAGTACGAGGTACAAAAGGAACAACATCAATTATGTACGGTAAGTGACTGCTGACCTTAGTAGAGGGCTGAAAATGTTGTCTCCTGTCAGCACGAGGTGGATGATGGTGCCAAATATTTCCCTCGTTCACTTTACTACTGCCTTTCGCTTCATGATCCGACGAGATGCCACAGTCATCAAATTTCTCATTTAATTCAGTGGATGGAATATTGTCCTTTTCTGTAATCCTGTGATGTGATCGTAAATTATAGGATATAGCCACTTGTGGCTCCTCGTGATTAGCATTCGCTGTGGCAGGTTTATTGTTTCGGTCAGTGCTTTGGGAATTATAATCCTTCTTTAAGAACTGAGTAGCTGCCGCACGTGCCCCAGCTATGGCCAGACCTATACTTGACGATTGGTCCACTTCAGTTGCTTTTAAATTACGAGTAAGCGCAGAGACACGGCCCGGCTTTAGGGAAAACGGGTCAGATGGATCAGGAAGCGGAAATTTCACTGGCAACGGGCTATCAACAGGAGCCAACCCTCTAACTGCAGCTTCATAAATCTTTGAACAAGTAAAAAATCAGTCTTAATTCCAAGCAAAATCAGAAACAAATAAGTAGATTTAAACCATATTTACCTTTCTTTCCAAGTTATAAACGCCTTGGTAACCTCGCATCTCAAACGGAATCAACAATTTCTAGAATAAGAGGAAAAAACATTCATTCAGCATACACGGATACACATATAGACATAATTCGTAGTCTTACAATGATAGGAATTGCAGTGTAGTAGGACACAAACCTGTGGCTGTTCACACAACCAACAATAATCAGTTAGCGCTTCCAGCCTTACCTGAAGAGAGGAAAATGGGGTTAATTTAGTGCCAAAAAATGGATAACTAGAAATCAATATTTAAAAGTCTTAATTGCATGTATAGTCTCTCAGATATCACGAGTGTCCAATTTTAGTTTCCGCATGTTTCAATTGCAAAAATTCAATCTCAAAGTATGTATCTTTTTACAATAAGGTCCTTTCATCACTGGGCAACAAACTTTAAATGTTGGTAGCCTACGTGGCACAATTGGAACACGAGGACCAAAACTACACGCGATATCTGGGAAATAAAAAATGCAAGCAATTAAGTCTATTTAACAACAAAAGTCTGGTAAATGGTATTGATAATGGTACCCCTTCAGGAACCATCTCCCAGCATGATAGCTCATCACGAGTTAAGCAGCCAACAACTTCAACGCATCCTAAATCAAGCATTCAAGATAATTAGTGAATTGAAGTGAAATAACAAATAAGACCCTGTTTGGGTAAACAACACTTAATTTGCAGCTTATAGCATAAGTACTTATCACAATAAGCACTTACATATAAGCTATTTTATAACAAGATAGCCCGTTTGGATTGGCTAATTTTTGAGCTTATGTGAAAAAACTTCTGCAAATAAATACGATTTTATGTATTATTATAAGTTTTTCAAGGTAGTTTATGAGAAAACAGCTTATAAAGATACAATTTTTATTAGTTAAAACTTATGAATTAACATAATAGTTTATTTATTTACATAAGCTATTTTCATAAGCTCAAAAATAGGCTAAGGGCTTGTTTGGATTAGCTTATTTTTGAGCTTATACAAAACAGCTTATGCAAATAAATAACTTTTTATGTATTGTTATAAGTTTCTTGAGGTAGTTTATGATAAAATAGCTTATAAAAATAAAATTTTTGTTGTGGGAACGTATAAATTAACATAGAAAACTTTATTTATTTGCATAAGTTGTTTTGCATAAACTCAAAAATAAGCTAATTCAAACGGGCCCTAAATCCAAACGGGCCCTAAATTAAGATTGGATTGTTTTCATAAGTAGATAAACTCAAATAAGTTAATTCAAACAAGCATACAGAAGTTGAGTATGCTAGTGCTAGTAGTTAGTGATATGAAGTTATGAACTATGCACTGTACTAATTAATGTAAATGTATACATACAGACATACATACATACATACCCAAAAGCCTAGAAACAGGGTAGTGTTGAGGAAAATTAAGATCAGTAATCCCATTAAGTGCATAAATTTCCTTGTAAAAATATTCCATTGCTTTGATAGTAGATTCATCTGGAACTTTACCAGCAGCATGAATCCAAAGACGACCTTAATAAATCAATTAATTTCAAAACTTAGGGATTAATAATGTGAATGTTTCATATGAATTAAAAGAAAAATCCAACAAAGAAGAATGCACCTGTGATGGGAGCAGGCCATGACCTTCCCTCGATGCGTTTGATTCCGTAAACGAGGAGAGAAGCCCAAGGTTGGTGCATAGTTATACATGGATTCCGATAATTCCCTGAATTTGAATTGTTTCTTCTCATCGTTGTTCTTCTTTTTCTTCTTCTGCGCAACCAAACACTGATAATTACTTGCTAGAGTTACATAAACTTCCCTCAATAACGATGAAAAATTGGATTTTTTTATTTAAATACGACTTCAAATTTTACCTAATTAAGGAATAAATATTTCCTTCGATTTTAAAATTAGATTGAATTGAATTAGTGTCTGTTTGGTCTGACTTTTTTATGTCTTAAAAGCTATATGAAAGATAAAAATAAAAATAAGAGTTTTTAGAAAAAAACTAAAGTTGATTAGAAATTGTTGTATTTAAAATCTGTTTGGTTTAAATAGACAAGAGAAAAGAAGAAAGAAAAAAAATAATTAAGTGTTTAAAAAGGACACGCGTAAAGTAACACATCACCTCCAGTTTGCTGACGATACGCTCTTGTTGGGGGCAAAGAGTTGGGCGAATGTTCGTGCCCTCCGAGCTGTCCTTGTGCTCTTTGAGACCATGTCGGGCCTGAAGGTTAACTTCAATAAGAGTATGTTGGTTGGAGTTAATATTTCTGACTCTTGGTTAGGTGAAGCTGCGTCTGTGCTGCGATGTAGAGTGGGAAGGATTCCTTTCCTTTATCTAGGTCTTCCTATTGGGGGTGATCCGCGTTGTTTGGTTTCCTGGGAACCGGTGGTGGCTCGGTTGAAGAATAGATTATCTGGGTGGAAGAGTCGCTTCCTTTCTTTTGGTGGTCGTCTGGTTTTGCTTAAGTCTGTATTGACCTCTCTTCCTGTTTATGCTCTTTCCTTCTTCAAAACTCCCTCAGGTATCATCTCCTCTATTGAATCTCTTTTAATTAAATTTTGGGGGGGGGGGGGGGGGGGTGTGTGTGAGGATTCTAGGAAAATTTCTTGGGTTACTTGGAAATCTATTTGCATGCGAAAGGAGTATGGAGGTTTGGGGGTCAGGCAGTTGAGGGAGTTTAACTTGGCTCTTTTAGGAAAATGGTGTTGGAGGATGCTAGTGGACAGAGAGGGGTTGTGGTTCAGAGTGTTGGCCGCCAGATATGGGGTGGAGGGCGGTAGACTCCGAGATGGAGGGCGGAGAGGGTCGGCATGGTGGAGGGAGATAGTGAGTATTAGGGAGGGAGGTGAGCTAGGGGGCAGATGGTTTGATGAGCATGTATCGCGGAGGGTGGGGGATGGGTCAGCTACTTTCTTCTGGACCGATCCCTGGGTGGATGGGAGCTCTTTACGCGAGCGGTTTGGGCGTCTGTTTGATTTGGCGGAGACTAAACGGAGTACGGTGGCAGATATGTTCTCTTTAGGGTGGGGAGTCGGTGGGGGGCCTGGGTGTGGCGGCGTCAGCTGAGGGGGTGGGAGGAGGAGGAGTTGAGGGAGTGTCAGGCCTTATTACTTACCATTTCACTGCAGGTACAGTCTCCTGACAGATGGCAGTGGCAGCCTGACGTTGACAGCGACTACACTGTTCGGTGAGCATATCAGCTTCTGACTTCTCAGACTTCGGCTTCCCTGGATGACGCAGGAAAGCTCATCTGACACCCTCAGGTTCCGTTGAAGGTTTCCATCTTGGCGTGGCGTCTATTGCGCGACAGGTTGCCCACAAAAACCAACCTGGTCGCCCGAGGCATTTTATCTACTACAGCGCATTTCTGTGTTTCTGGTTGCGTCGAGGCGGAGTCAGCTCATCACTTATTCATCTCATGTGGGACCTTTGGCTCTATCTGGGCATTAGTGCACTCGTGGATTGGCATTCCGGTGATGGAGTACACTTCCCTTCGGGATCATTTCGTTCAGTTTACATTTTTAGCAAATGGTTCACGGACGCGCCGCTCCTTTTTGCAGCTCATTTGGCTCTCGTGTGTTTGGGTTGTGTGGACAGAGAGAAACCAAAGATTGTTCCGAGGCTCGGCAAGCTCACCTCATCAGTTATTGGACAAAATAAAACTCTTTTCTTTCAGATGGCTGAAAGGGACAAATATTACTTTAGCTTCTAACTATCATAGCTGGTGGTCTAGCCCTTTGGTATGTTTGGGTCTTGTTTGATCTGTTTGTTGGATGACTCTTTTGCACATCTGTATTATTTTGTGACCTCTTGTAGACGTTGATAGTCTACCTTGGCATACCTTGTGCTCAGGTGACTGATTATTTTTATATTTATATATCTCATTTTGTTTGTTCAAAAAAAAAAAGTAACACATCACCTGATAGAACAAACAATAAGGGTGACACAAATTCATTTAATCATTTAAATGTAATGAGATAGTCCAAACTATTAGCTCCAAAATTAATAAAAATATAAGTATATGGTGAATAAAAATAAACCAATTTTTAGCAAGATACTTTCTCCGGTCTCATATATAAACAACAAAACAAAAAAATTGAAAATCTCAAATATAAACAAAAGTAACCTCTAATCATTACAATAAATGTGACTTTTCCAAGTATATTCCTACTTTTTTCACATTTCCATGTTTTTAACGGTTTCCAAGTCAAAAGATAGAGGTAAATTTAGAAAAGTGTATGATTTAAATGCATTTAAACACTTTTCTTAAAGGAATAACTTTTTTATAAATTTGCTTATATACGAGACCGAATGGAGTAGTTTTGGACGGGTTCTAATTCTAAGAGATTACCATAGTGATGGTACCTCGGAATGTTTTTCACCACCGATTCTACTACATGAAGAGCGTCAGAATAACACATCAGTTTTCTATAACCAACATCTCAACACAGAGAAAGTCTTACATAGGCACATAATATTTAGGCACAAATTTAGGCACACACACATAAATTAAAAAAATTAAAAGAAAAATAAAATGGTCACATCAATCACTATCACTTTATTCAATTTTTCTTTAACTTTTACCCTATATTGTGAGTGTGCCTAAGAATGAGGTGTTAGGTTTGTGCCTATATTAGACTTTCTCCTCAACACAACTTTATATCAGTCAATAGAGTTTGAATCTCAACATGTAGGGTATTTTAGATCTCATACGGTTAAAGAAACCAAGTTAAAAACTTCTATCATGCTTACGAATTAGTCCATCATTACCCGTCTTTACTGGATTTGACAAAACACTAACATCAACATTAAGAATCATGGTGTCATATTCATCCTATTTTGCAACTCACCATCCTTGGAGTATGAATAGGGTTGGTCAGGGAACCAATACCAAAAGTATGGTTTGCCAAATGATGTTAGAAAAATATGAATGCAATCATATTCGGAGTGTGTATTTGATTGGATATTGTTAAACACTAACACGATTCTTGCACACAAGATATTCCATAATAGTAAAAGTGCAAGAATCATATTTTCCAATATCACTCACTATTTTGTAGATTACCTTACCTATATTATTCATTTCCAAATATGAGCACAATGAAAGTGGATTTTAAAAATCGCAATTGTTCCAAACCGCAACAGATTGCAAGCAACAAATTAGGCAATGAAGAACACCCTAATCTTCTATCGGACAGAAGGTACCGGTAAGATAGACGTTGACACATTTATGTGTTGAAACTTATTTGTCTGGAATAAAACGGTGACAAGATTGCCAAATAAAGAAATGAACACCAGCTGCCACAAGTAATTTGCATATACAATTCAAAGTTTATTGATAGGTTAAACGTTTATACTTCTTGGCGGAAGAGTAGTCAGGGGTAACCACTACACGTCAAATATTCTTCACTCAAATTAGCATTACATATTCAAGTGTCTTCCATAGTTCCATTGACAATATAAGACAATGATTCAAATTTTGGATGCTTAGGAAATTATCTGGGAGAAAGTAGTATGCAAGTCAACTACAATACATCTCGCATTATTCCATAAATCTTTGATCTTCAGAAAAATATCGGCTTGAGATATAAGTTAACGAGTGTGTTTGTTATAACTATTTTTGTGAAAAAAATTTAAAAAACTTTTTGTGACTGGTTCTATTTTTGGATAAACCATATTTGATTTTAAATGTGTACAATTTATTTTGATATATTTGAATGTGCTTAAAATGATTTAGACTTTGTTTTATTTTTGGAGGAGTCAAAATTTGTCATCGTTTGAAGGAAACTCATACAACCCTTAATTGTTAGCAATAAATGGCTAGACAAATAATTAAGGGTTATGTGAGTTTCTTTCAAACGATGACAAATCAGGCGAATGCAAATATAGTTTTTTTTTTTACAAAAGCAAACTCAATATATTTCATTACTTAAAAGAGTCTCAATATAACGAAGGATCGAATCTAAGATACAACGACGAGACATAGAATATGCCTCTCTAGCTAGAGTGTGAGCAACAATATTTGCTTGCCGCTTAACATACTTAACCTCAAAGTAATTATATAAACTAAGTAAAGATTGGATATGAGCTATCAAAATGATAAATTCAGATAAGCCATGCTGTGATGAGGAAATTAGGCGAATGCAAATATAGTTAAACACGAGTTTAGTCGAGTCTTTCTCAAGTCAAACAAAGTTTACTGAAGTCATGGAGCTTCATGACTTAGTCAAAACTCAAAAGAACTTGACAACTAGACAATTTATCTGTATTTCATCTTCATGGCGCCACTTACTTACAATAGTTGAAACTTGAAGCATGAAGTTGAGGATGGCTGCACGTACATATGTGGGTAGGATCAACGGAAAATACCGTGGAATGAGGATTCAAGCATAATTATGGGGTGTCATGTATCCCTCACATCAGACAATGTCACACACTATCCACTTAACTATGTGAATAAGACTAAATTGTGTATCCCACACGTCTTTCTATTTGTGGAGGAAATTATAGAGATCTCACACAATATTTGTGGTTTTGGCGTTAATCTTATAATTTCTACTAATTTCCATTTTGAGTTCATTGTTTCCATAATTTATATTGAGATTGCCCATGCTATAGGTTAGTTTTATCTCTTGAAGGCAATTCACTTTGTGACAATTTCATGTCTTAAACAATTCTTCCATCGTTTTTTTTTGTCGAGACCAGGGTATCCTCCGCCGAACGTAGTGACTATTCCCGTTGCTATATTGAAGGTACCTCAAAGAGTGAGATAGCTGGCCTAGAGATTTAAAGTTGCTCCATACCCAATACAAAAATCGAACCTTCAACTATTGATTAATGGAGTATGAGCTTCAACCGCTCAACAACACCTTCGGATTCTTCCATCACTCTTGACTTACACACTTCAAAATACTCATTCCAATTATTTAAATTTGATTACATGATTTTGCATAATCATATTAACTTATCATATCAAGCATTTTGTCCGCATAAGTCTTGAGATTTATGTATCTCATAAAATATTAATTAGACTTCAAATTAGATTAAAAAAAATCTTTATTTTTTTTATTGAGTTTTATAATATGATTCTTTGTAAAAAAAAATGAATCGTTACAATTGGTGAAAATATCTTTTGACCAAAAAAAGAAAATCTATATTTTCTAGAAATTTTAAAAATAAAATTGAAGAGAAATATCAAAGCGTGTGTGTTCCTTCCGTGACCTAATTATTTTTAATAAATGAAAATCCCTTTTGTTTGTACCAAAATAAAATTGCAACTTTTTCATCTTTCTCTTCTCATGAATCAATGAAACCCATACCCAAAATTCTGATTCTGTAAAACCTCCAACGACACCGTTTCGCTGTCAAAACGACGGTGTTTTTCCTCGTCTTCATCGTCATAAACCGTCGTTTTCATTCGGCATGTAATTCTCCAACTTGTTCCATTCTTATTCCTCTCTCAATTTCACAAAACCCTCTAATATTTTTCATCAATTATCATCATCATCTTCATCGTAATTGTAATTGTAATAATCACATCGAATAACAACGTTGACTTTTGTTTTACAGAAATGGAACAAGCAGTTTTGGATGACATAATCAATCGACTTCTTGAAGTTCGTAGCCGTCCGGGGAAGCAGGTCCAGCTGTCGGAGGCGGAGATCCGTCAACTATGTGGTGTTGCTAGAGAGATTTTCTTGCAGCAACCTAATTTATTGGAACTTGAAGCACCTATTAAGATTTGTGGTAATTTTTCTTCATTTTTTGAATTGGGTATTGTTGTTTTGTTTCATGATTTCGTGTTTCAGCATGATCTGTATTTGAATATGACATATTGCTTGGTTGAAAACCACCGGCTTAAACCAAGTAATTGAGCTCAAGTGGTTAGTGAGCTTCCCTGGATGATGAATCATTCGGGAGAAACCCGAGTTCGATTCCTAGGATGAACAATTCTTGACTAGACTTTATTTATCTCGCAGCCGAACTCTGGATTACCAGGTTCGCTTCTCTGAGAACTGGAGGGTTAACACCAAAAATGAAAAAGAAAACGGACTTTTTTTTTTCTTCTTTTTCTTGTTGTTTCATTATTGTTTTGGAGGTATTTGTATTGTGTATGCTTCTTAGTGAGTGTGTCAAATAGACTGTATAAATAGTGAAGTTTGTGGAGATGAATTTGATTTAAGTTTGTCTACCGTGTTCTCCTTTTTGCTGTATCAGGAGAATAAAAGTTGTTAATACTTAATAATAGTTACTTATATAAGTTGCTAGGTTGTTGTTAATTTGTAGTGCTTTGTAAGCACAAGTTGTGTCAGATTGTTTTCATATTTTTTAATGAGTTTTGATTGGGGATTAAGATCTCTATCTCTCTCATTTTTCTTCCAACCATGAATGCTTTCATGGTATCAAAGCTCCACTCATGAAGCTCACCACTTCTTGCTGCACTTATCCCCCATTAACGAGTCTCCTTCGGACAACACCTATTTCTCAACTCCTTGTCCTCTTTCACCTTCCTCTTGGTGCAGTAAATCAACGGTTAGGACAACCACTTCTCACATGCACCCAATTTGAATGGTTGGAAAGCCTAATTATTCTTTCCCCATTGGCTCTACGGCCGCGGCACTGCCGAGGTCGGTGGTTTCTACAATGAACAAAGTCGGACAAGCCAAATGAATCAAATCAGACACCAGAACCACTATACAATGAACAATGTCGGACAAGCAAACTGAATCGACTCTGACATCAGAATCACTACTGCCACGACACCCTCCCTCCTCAACAATTTTGATACAGCCGTACCTTCGTCTTTGTCTACCTTGTTCATCAAAGTATCCCTTAATAATCCCCATCACCAGAGCTTCCTCCTATCTAAGGCCAAAAAGATGAGAGAAATGGTGGAAGGATACAAATTCTCTAAGGTTGAAAAGAGTTCTCTGTTTGGATGAACAGTCCTCTGTTGTTCATCACTTATCCTCTCCCACCGGCTTCCCTCATTTTAACCACCCTCAGCACTCAATACTGCAGAGCCAAGCCATGGAGGTTGTCATCACTTATTCACCAACATAAATTTTAGCTTTGCAGTGATTAAGCACGTGTCCTGTCTTAGCGTGTTCATCCCAAATCACAAGCCCATGTTTGTGTTCCTCTCGCCTTTTGTCCGATTGTAAGTTCCAATCTTTGTGCCTCAAATCGGCGGTAATTGTCATGAATTCAGTTTTTTTGCTGCCTAATAGCACTCTCCATCCCCTACCTATCCATCTTAGCAACTGCGACGTCATTCTTTGTCCCAATCGGGAGCTCTGCATTATCACCAAGTTCAAGTGTTGTGCTAACACTGCGTTTTGTGGGAGGGAGTACCATGAAGCTCTAGATTTCAAAAGGTCTCGAAGTAGTTGTGAAAAAGGAAAATAAATTAAAATAGTATAGAAATTTTTTGTTTCATATAATCCAAACTCAGGCTGAAGGGTTCCTTTATCCTGAGTTTATGAGAGCTGCAGGGGTAGGCGTTGTTAACTGTAATTACTTGGTTACTAGTTAGTCACATAAGTTGCTAGGTTGTTAATTGTTCTGCTATATAAGCATAAGTTGCATCAGATTGTTTTCACAGTTCTCAATATGAGTTTTGTTTGTGTGATTAAGAGATCTCTCATTTTGTTTGGGAGCAACTTGATGTGTTCTCTTTTAGCACTGTAACTGGTGTTCTTGTGGTTTGTGATGTAATTTGACTTCTTATTTAACCTCTATATTTTGCACATCCTGTGCTAATAAGTGCTTTATTATTTAATATATATGGTCCCTTGGTTTATTAAAAAAAACGAGATCTCTCATTTTGTTCCAACCACGAATACTTTCACTTTGATGTGGACCTTGTATTATGTCATTTAAGGGGGGTAAAAATAAAAATCTTGCCAGCCTTTCACCCTTTTTGTGCCTTTTGTATCTGAGGTGGAAACAATATATACCACCACACTTAAGTTTGCCTTGACCAGATACAGTTGCAGCAGCACTTCTATCTCAATTGAAAGTTGAAACCTTGCAAGCCTTTCACCCTTTTCGTGCCTTTTGTACCTTCAGTCAAAAGGTACTCCAATCTCCTTTCTTTAAAAGAGTTACAATTTGTGTCTTCCTAGAGATTTTTTTTCAGTCACAGAGGGATAAGGGTTGGCTGATGATGCTCGATAGGGTTACTCTATAGAAAAAGGCCAAACCTTAAATTCAGTATTCCTAAAATCAAATACTTCGGCCTATCTATTTTTATTTTATGAAATAATTAAAAAAAGGGCAGTATCAATTCTGCTTAACACTCATACGTCTCACCTATGTTAAATTTACTCTGAAATGTAATTCAGGAGAAAAGCAATGTTATCATTTTGAAGGAAATAATAGCATTAGATGCAAATTGAAATCTTTGGGATAAACTTATGAGGTAGAAGTATTAATATCAATAGGGGAGTTTGAAGATATGGCCAACATTGCAAACCTTTACCTGGTGGAATTTGTACAGGTTGACAGTTTTTTTACCAATAAATTAAAGAAAATAAAAAATTCACAGGTTAATAACCGGTAACTGAGTAAGAGGTTGAAAATTTTGATGAAGTGGTCAATGAATGAGTGTGTTAATAAGAGTGTGTCCTTAGCATTCCTCTTAGGAAATTGAGGTTCTGTTTCAGAAAATTGGGCTTAGTGTGGACCATTGTTGTATCTAGGAGGTTAATTGTTCCAGCTACCTTTAACAGAGTTTCCGAGACATGTATGAAATTGGTACATACCACATAGAGAATTTTTTTTCTCATATGGAATACCCAAAATTTTATACAACCTTCTCTGCATAGGGTTTTGTTGAGATTGAAGGTTGTGTGTGATCCGCTGTTTCAAGTATCCTTGAAATGGCTCATATTTGTTATACTGCAATGAGTCAAAATTTGCAGTATCTTGTTCTTATGTGAAACATGATTATAATTGTCACAATGCCAACTTTACTTGCTCAAGATCAATAATGTTGTATCTGAGATAATATAACTGTCGGATATCCCTGAGCAAATTTTTTTTTGGCACATGATTTTATTTCTTCTATGCAATAGATCTGATCTGATGTTATATGTCTGATTCTTCTTTATCATCATCATCATCATCAACATCATCTTATACCTAGCTAGTTAAGCCAGGGTTGGCATCAAACAGCTGGGATAAATTATGGTAGTGTTACAGTTGGATTCCAACTTCCAAGGTTGAAACTTCAATTACAACAGTCTACATTAATGCCTGACTACGTTTTTCAGACCGAGTTCTGTATTTTGTGTGGAGGACAAAATAAAGAAAATCTGTTTGAAACTTTCAATGTCATCTGCCAACATATGTTACTAGTAAATTAGCAATGACCAAATAGGTGTATAATCAAACTTAAAAAATAGGCTTTTCTTTAAGATGGTAAAGACCCCATAGCCAATGATGGGGTATTGAAATTGCTTTCCTTTCCTTTTTTTAATCTTTTTCAATAATTTTTCCTTTTGAGTGCACGAAGTTGGATGATGACCTTATATTCATTAGCTCATAATGGATTCTGTTAGCAGCAGTTATTTGAAATGATAAAACTTTAATAAGTGAAGCTCCATTTTGGCCTTAAAATTGTTGGGTGTTTGTCAGGTTTGTTTCTGAAATTAAGAAAATGACAGATACATCTCAAAAATTGAAAATTGTTCATTTTAATTACATGTTATGTTACCCTTTGGATATCATCGAGTTCGAATCAAAAAAATATATGAGGGCTAATTTTACATTCACAAGTAGTTTTTCAATGACTAATTTGATTATAAGTATTTATCTTAACTCTTAAGGTAATAGTTTAAATATTTGCTAATAGAAGGTAACATATAGAGTTCTAGAGTAAAATGAATTACGGTCTACAATTTGGGAACTTTTTTGGTCAATTTCTTAATTTAGAGGACCAACTTGAGCTGGCCCTACAATTTCAGGGACCAACTTGGAGATTCACTCAAATTTTGTAGGATTTGGTGAATGTAAACTATAGACTGATCTGGTATCCAAATGGCACATTATACCCCTATTAATCTGAGTCGACCACGGTGAACCTATTTAAGGGGACCCAACTCTATTTAAAATAGGACATATCAATATAAAAGGTTGCTAGAATCTGATGTTTCAATGTGCACAGCATTGTTTTGACTTTTGACACATGAAGTTACAAATATTTCCATTTATATGAACATAATCCATCTATTGAAGCCCTTGGTATTATCATTACCACATTATATTTTGTTTGCAGAATAGAAAAGTATCTTATCTGTGAAATAATTTATAAATATCCTTTTGTTGATCTTTCAGGTGACATACATGGTCAATATTCCGATCTTCTAAGGCTTTTTGAGTATGGTGGATTACCTCCTCAGGCCAACTACTTGTTTTTGGGTGATTATGTGGATCGAGGGAAGCAAAGTTTAGAAACAATATGCCTTCTCCTAGCATATAAAATAAAATATCCTGAGAATTTTTTTCTTTTAAGGGGAAACCACGAATGTGCTTCTATTAACCGTATTTATGGATTTTATGATGAGTGTAAAAGAAGGTTCAATGTAAGGATATGGAAGGTGTTTACGGAATGCTTCAATTGCCTACCTGTGGCAGCTCTCATTGATGAAAAGATTTTGTGTATGCATGGCGGACTTTCTCCTGACTTAAATAGTTTGGATCAGATTAGAAATCTACAGCGGCCAACTGATGTGCCTGATACAGGTTTGCTTTGTGATCTCCTATGGTCAGACCCTAGCAAAGAAGTTCAAGGTTGGGGAATGAATGACAGGGGAGTGTCATATACATTTGGTGCTGACAAGGTCTCAGAGTTTCTTCAGAAACATGATTTGGATCTTATTTGTCGAGCGCATCAGGTTAAACTTTTGTCTTTAGTTCTCAATATGTAAATGAAATATATTTCTAGCATTCCTCATTTTTCTCTCAGTATTATCACAGTTGCTTTATCTATGCGAACTTATAATTATTGTTTGACTTTGACAATTTATGCATTGAGGATTAATTTCTCCCTTCAAATTCCATTTATTATCTATGCATTACCCTTCATTCTGTACATTCCTCTATTGGGATTGAAGAATAGCACATCTCAATCAGACGTGTTTTTAAATTTAAATTGCATTATTATCTTTTGACCAGGTGGTGGAGGATGGATATGAGTTCTTTGCTAACCGTCAGCTTGTAACAATATTTTCGGCGCCTAATTACTGTGGGGAGTTTGACAATGCCGGTGCTATGATGAGTGTTGATGAGACACTAATGTGCTCTTTCCAAATATTAAAGCCAGCTGATAAAAAACCAAAGCTCAGTTTCGGAAGTACAACCACTACTAAACCAGGAAACTCTCCAGCAGGTGTAAAGGTAGGAAGATAGTTTAATATTTGCAGATGCAATACATGCACAAAATCAGGAGAAACATATTTTATGGTATGTGTGCAAGATATATGCATATATTTGTGAAGTTCAACCATCACAGTGAGTTGGCAATTCTATGCACTTGACCTTTTTTTCCCTCTCTGGCTGGGACTTCTTGATTTGTCTGCGTATTATGGTTATATTACAATCAAATAAATGTATGGCCTTGATTCTAGAATCTGTTTTATTTTAAAATATAATTCTTAAAATAGGTGCTTATCATGACACCACATATTATGGAGATAAGGTGACTAGTTTGTTAAAGTAGATCTTCGCTGTTTTGTGACTTATTTCATGACAAATATATTTCTGGTGTACAATATTGTATCTTTGTGTGACTTCCATATTAATCATATCTGGCATAATTGTAAGTTATTGGAATAATCATATCTGGCATAATTGTAAATTATTGGAATGATCAGAGATTTTATGTGATAGTCGTGCAAGCATTTGGGGCATTGAATTTAGCAATGGAAAAAGCTACATGCATGGAGATTTTCTACTGAGAACTCTGAAGCAGCCAAAGCCATTGGATGAATCAATTGTTTCAAATGCTCCCTCCATATATACAGATACTGTTGCATTCAATTTTTTTTTCTCTCTCTTTTAGTATGACAAGTTTATGCTAACTAAATAGTAGAGCTCTTAAGCAATTTCATTACCAATCACTTACTCTAGGTTATTGTTATATCGCAGAAGTTTGCATCACTATTGTCAATGTTTTATATTTTTAGTTGCTTGCCTTGATGCATTTGCAAAATATATTTCTAAGTTTCCGCCCTTTTTGCTTCCTTGCAGTCCTTCCTTGGCGCAAAAGTATGAAGTTGATTTTGGCGAAAAAGGTTGCTGTCACAACTGGTCAGCAAAGGAAAGTCGAGTTCCTTATGTTATTTTGGAATTGTAAAAACAAAGGGAAACACCATCATGAACTATGCAGACCATTGTTTTTCACTGTTAAAAATTCTATTTTGAGATTAGACAGTCCATAATCTCCTCCTTGTTTTCTTTGTACACTAATATCTGGTATATGTTCTGAGTTTTAAGCTTCTCAAGCATTCATAGACATGCATCTATTACTGAAATTAAATGAAAATGCTCAAACAATTGGTTTATGGGTGGAATTTGAGAATAAAGGATGGGATTAATTGTTATGCATTGACTTGACAGTGCAATTTATTTTATCCATGCATTCAAATTAAACCCCATCATTATGTCATTTTATTCTCTTAATTCTTTTAATATATCCATGAATATCAATAATTCAATATGGCGTGAAAAAGAAATTACACCAAAAGTTATGATTGAATCTCCATATACTTTTTTGTTTGTTTCTTCTTTCTGGATATCTGTTTATGCATATCACCGGCGTCTTAAAATACTTCTAGGAAACCTTGATTAAAGAAATTAAAACCGTACTAAAATGAGACATGTCCTCACATTTTGTTGTGTGATTTTGCTTGGCTACACTTTTATACACTACAAAAATTTGTTACCAATTGAGTAGTGACAATACGAATACCTGTCAACAAGGTTGGTTAATGGTGTGGTGGTTAAGTAAGCAATTTAAGAGATATTTGAAAGAACTTATTTGAATTTGTAATACAAATACTTGTATAATTGATTAGAATAACTTATAAATTATGTAAGAAAATCGCTCTTTAGGCCTTTATGTTGCTTCTCAGGCTCCTCGTTTTGACCAAAAGGCCCTTAACAAGGGATTCAGAATGTAAAATCCGAAGTTAAGTAATTTTGGAATGTAACTTTCGAAGATAACTTATATAGAGAAAAATTTAGTTGTTGAAAAAAAAAACATAGGAAACTTAATTTTGGAATGTACGTTTCGAATTGGGGTATTTTTTTATTTCGGAAGTTACAATCTAAAATTGCTTATTTAGAACATAACTTCCAAAATCAGTCAATATATATCTTTTAGAACGTATGTTCCAACCCACCCTGGATCAAATTAGATGTACTTTTGAGTTTTTGGGGAGCCTGTAAGCAATACAGGGGCTTAAAAAGTAATTTTCATTATGTAATGATATGTCTATCAGTAGTATTTAAATTTTTTTCTTACTTCTAGTAACACCCCTTAAAAATCTTTTAGAGCCCCAAAATGACTAAAATACTTTCTCTCCTCTTTCAAAACCCATTTGTCAGAACAAACGTTTTTCTCTCTTTTTGTAACCCAATTTGAGTATCTCATTTATATAACCCAATTTTTGCAAGTTATGAATAACTCAAGAGAATTACTTTTGCCGCATTATGAATTTTCTTGCGTATCTTACGATTTTTCAATTTTACTTTTCCACTACTTAAGTAGTGGACATTATTTAAATAAAAATTTGACATAGGAATGATATTGAGCGGAATGAAATAAATATTTCAATCCATTCTTTGTATATTTTAAGAAAGAGAAGAATAAAATTGAAGGTATGTGGTGGTATGAGATGAAATTTATTCCATTCTATTTCATCCCGCTCCGCTCCATTCAATTTTTTTTCAAATCCAACCAATGGAATATTATTTTATTCCATTCCGTTATATTCCATCAATCCAAACGGAGTCTAAGGGTCTGTTTGACGCACATGATAAGAGATTTAATATGATAACATTATAATATTTTGTCTCAATTCAATGTTTGGTGAGACAAAATACAATAAGTTAATCCTAAAACTTATCATATTTTATCTCCAAAGTTAAAAATCTTGTCCAGAATTTGAGTTGAGTTACAACTTACAAGGGATAAGAAAATAAGTTACTGATTTCTTCTTTAAAATATATTTTAAAATAAAAAAAATGAAAAATTAATAAAATATAAATAATAAAATAATTTGATATTAAATTAAAAATAAAATAATTAATTTTAAAATATATATTCAATTTTCTCACAAGGGTGATTTTACAATTTGAATAATAAAAAAAAACAAAATTCTACTAAAATTAGAATATTTATAAGAAAAATAATTATTAAAAATTGCAAAATAGAGATATTAATTTAAATTTTATAACAAATTAAATATAATTTTCTTGCAATGGTAGTTTTATTATTTGCATATAAGATATATCATATATTAATTTAACTTATCTAACATATATAATTGAGTTATTTTTTTCCATCATGATCCTTATTTAAATTTTAAATTATTTATTTGCTCATAATTTTTATTTAAAGTTATAAAATTATTTGTTACTTATTTAATATTTTTTTATTTATAGAAGTTAAAGTATTACAAAATAATTTAGGAAATAAAATAATTGTTTTATATGGGTAATTTTATCATTTAAATTTTAATTTATGTTTTATAATATTATAAGATGTGTATAAAAAATTATACGATAAATATCATGTTTATTATTTTGTGTGCATCAAACAAATAATAAAATAATTGTTATCTGTTTATATTATATTTTATCTTTATCCTATTTTATATTTTATCTATAACTATATTTTACATACCAAACAGACCTTAATGGTAATAAGTAATAACTTTGATTGAGACAATATTTTGTTTTAAGACCCAACATTTTGTAGACATTAGACAAGGCCTCCTTAACGTTTGTCTTCCTCAACTACATGAAGGAACACATTACACATAATAGTGAGAGAATAATTATATGTCAAATCATCTCTCACTATTGACTAACCTATTATAAGAGAATAATGTAAGGGATCATACGATGTTTTAGATGTAACATAATTTTGACTCTAACAATAATTTAATAGCTTCCAAACAATTATTCATAACTGCTATTAAACAAAAACTTAGTACATAATTTTATATTTCCAATTGACTGGATAAATAAATATTATATTTCTAATATGTCAAATTTGTAATACATTCTTCATCAAGTATATCAAGGGTTAAAATATACATATAATCATATTTTAATATTTTTTGAAAGTGATATATTTTATAAACTTTAATATTTTATGAAAATGATATATTTTGTAAACAAGTGAGAAATTATTGGATGCTGTCGTCAGTAGTTCATTTTAAATTGGAAAACTTCATGGTTCAGCCCATGGTTTTTAGTCATGAATAATTGATTTTCATTCATTTAATTATTATTTTTATTTTTTTGTTGTTGTTGGTGTGTTTGATGCATGAGAGTGAAATGAAAAATGCGGAGAATGAGCTGTGTCATTTGTTTTGTCGCGCTGATGTGTTTTTTTGGAGAGTAATAAGAAAGAGACTGGTGGTGTAGTTTCATTCAAGGATTGGCTGAGTATTTTCGGTGACTCAAAGGTCAAGAGAGATATAATAATAATAATAACAATGATGCTGATGGAGAAAAAATAATTATTTTATTTATTAGTAGTTTTTTTTTTTTATATTTGTAGTAACTTATTTTTCAAAATCAGTTTTTTAAAAAATGCTTCCCGAATATATAAATTTAAACTTATTTTTATACTTTCTATATCATTGGTTATAAGCAAAATTTACTTTTTAAATTGATTGAATAATTGATGTATTTGATTATGAGTATCGTACTATATTTTATGTGAAATTTCCTGACACACCACTCACAATAAGAAAATTGAACTCTTAAAAGTTGAAAGTGACTGCAACAAGAAAAATGATCTCTCGCTCGATCTTAACTAGATTTTTCTTAATGTTATATATATAGTACTACTTTAGATTTTTATATATCGAGTCTAATTATCCTTATAAACTTGATTTGTGTCTTTCACTTATAAGCTCATTTTAAGATCATATATCATCAAATATGAGAGTCTTAATAATATTCACGAGTAGTTATAAAATCTGTCAGGTTGGTCCTTGTTAAGTTAGAGTTAAATGACGTTATAAATCTCTCTTAATGATGTGATTAAAAAAAATTAATTTGTTCTCTTAACTTATGTTAAAAAGTTCAATCTCTTAATATTTATGTATAAATAGCTTAATACATATAAAGTTAAACCTAAAATAATATTACTTCTATGTGACAGCAAGAAATATGATTTTTAACAGTGACTTTTGTCATTACAAATCGTTAAAACTTTTAAAGGTAATTTTACCAGCGACTTATAACGACAAAAGTCGCTGCAAAAAATCATATTTCTTGTAGTGATAGGTCAAACTCCCTCTCAACCTCAACTCGCGATCTTTAAAACACTTGTGATCTGGATTGGCTCTAAGTCCCAAGAATTGAGGAAATATTTCTCCTTTAACCATTGAACACGGCCCAACTGCACAGCAGCCCAAAATCACGCAACAGATACACTGCGTACTATGACGTTCGACATCGGAATGATAGATAGTTAATGCCTATCAAGGCTCCTCATGTTGTTTATTTGACAACCATTAATAACATTTATACTCCTCTCATGCAAAGGAACTAGGTACATTCTTTTTTCTCTCTTAAAATCTCTACTTAACAGTTAACACATTTTATTAACTTGAGCGTTGGAATATCTACATATACGAATTCTCTCTCTCATTCACCAGAACAGTGAGGAGCACCACCGACAAGGTGAACTCTGATCCGGGTAAGATTAACTAGTAGCATTTGTTTTTATAATATTTTGACTAAGATATTTAAATTTAGTAATTGAGCTTATTGGAAAATATATATATATATATATATATATATATATATATATATATAAAACTTACGTGGGCTTCACTCTTGTATTGTTGTCCAGTCCAGGTTTACTTGATGGTCACGAGAAGACTGACTGTTACGTATTAGTCAGATACTCCTAACTTCCTCAGCAGCACACCTCACACCACAACCACCGCCCATGTAGATGTAGTACTAATTCATTATGGCATTATTTATTTATTTATAAAAGTTTATTAATTATTTTTTGTTGATAAATGTTAGTATTTTTTCATTATTAGATTCTGGTGACCCCTCCTACAAAAATATTAAAGACTAACTAATATGAATGTGATGCCCCACTTATAATTAATAAATGATAATCCTATTATATCCACTTTGTTTGGTTTGAAATATCTCTTATTAGACTCCATTTTTTAGCTACAAGTAGATAATAGTTAAATTGTATGGGTCACATGGGTAGGACCCTGCTTATCAGTTAGGACATGTGGAGATGTTGTGGGTTAGTATACCCTTCAATCAGTGTTTTAAAAACCGGACCAAACCGGTCGGTCGGACCGGTCAGACCGCAAACCGGAGGGGTGACCGGTCTGGTTCGAATGTTGGATCGGCCATGCAGTTAAACCGGTGTGAACCGCTCAAAATCGGAAAAACCGGTGAACTGGCGGTTTCTCCAAACTGCCGGTTTGATTGCACACGCTTTTTATTTTCATTTTTTTCAGCTAAAAATTCCAAAATGACGTCGTTTTGTTTTTTTTCTTTTAAAAAGAAATAGAAGAAACAAAAGAAATAAAAGAGAGCCCAACATTGAAACAACTATGACTCTTTGGATTTAAATTTTTTAGGCACTTTTTATTCCGTTTATGTTGCAATTAAATTTTGTTTAAAACTTATTTGTATTTGTATTTTGTACTATTTTATTGTGTGTGATCACAACGTTTAGGATTTGAATTTAAGAATTTATGACATTATGAAATTTTTTAGTTTTTCAAATTTTTTTGGTGTCATGTCATGATTTTTTTAGAGACTGAGTCATCTGATTCGACCAGTTTAATACCTATATAGTTGTATTATAGACACCGGTTCGTTCTACCGGTTTATCCGGTTTAATTCAGTTTAGTCATGCGGTTCGACCAGTGACCCGATGGTTCGACCAATAAACCAGTGACCCAGTACCCTCACCGGTTCGATGTCCGGTCCGATTTTTAAAACATTGCCTTCAATTATTGCTCTAACAACTAAATTTTTTAACACCAAAAAAATATATCACTGGATGTTGGAATCTTTCTCAGCAACCTAAATAAAAATCAAAAAACATTAAAAAAAAGTTGAATCTTTTTGGACCAACCCTATATATAATACTACATGCGCTAGCATTATTTTTTATTTCCAAGAACCGCACGTAAAATATTACTTTTTTAAAAAAATAGTTTTTTTTAAGAGTTTTAAAACTGTTGCACGCTCAAGTCGGGGGTAAGAGATTGAAACTAAAATCTTGATTAAGTTAGAAGAGATTTACGTCATTTCATCTAACTGCTTTTGAATTTGTTTAAAATAGTTTTTTTAAGTTAATTATGTACTATAAAATAAATAAACTTGACTATGTCAACATTTTTGTTAAAATAATTATGTTTTATTTAATTTAATAAATATATAAAAAAGGTTAAAAAAAATAAAAAAGAATAAAAATATACCTTATTATATTTAAAATAATTAAAAATTATCAAGGTGATGCTCCATGAATCTTGCTTATATTGTTGGTGCACAAAGATGATAAATGAATAGAAAAGAGAATTGTATTTAATGAACTTGAAGAATGACGGCTACAAGAAGAATAAAAGGCACTTACTTCTATGATGATATCACTACTCCTATTTATACACAAAGACTAGGTCATAAAGACAGCATAGTAAAATACTAAAATACCCTTAAATATAAATTACTTCTAACACCATCCCTTAATTTATATTTATACAAAACTAACAACACCAATTCCATCCCTCAAACGAAGAAATTGGTCAGTCTTGATTGCCTTTGTCATCACATCTGCCAGCTGCTTCTGAGTGCTACGGTGCACAACTTCTAACACTCCATTCTGAACCTGATTCCTTAAGAAGTGATACTTGGTCTCAATGTGCTTGCTTCTCCCATGCAGCACTGGGTTCTTGGCAAGATTGATTGCAGACTTGTTATCAATCATCAGCTTCAGAGGCTTGTTTACCTTAAACTTCAGATCCTGTAGCAAGTTCAGAATCCACACAGCTTGGCATGCAGTCAGAGCGCCTGCAATATATTCAGCTTCACAGGTTGATAGAGCCACAACAGGTTGCTTCTTGGAGCACCAAGAAACAGGACCTCCCAGGAATTTAAACAAGTACCCAGAAGTACTTCTTCCATCAACCCTGTCTCCACACTAATCAGAGTCTGAGTAGCTCAGAAGCTCTGATTCAGTCTTTCCTTCAGAAGGGAATAGCACTCCATGCTTCAAAGTTCCCTTGATATACCTCAGAATCCTGACAGCAGCTTGGTAATGGGACCATTTTGGTTTACTCATAAATCTGCTAACCATTCCAACTGCATAACAAATATCAGGTCTGGTATTACACAAATACCTTAGAGAACCAACCAACTGTTTAAAGGTTGTAGCATCCACATCCTCTCCATCAGAATCAGAGTCCAGCTTCTGATTCGTATCAGAAGGTGTAATTGCAATTTTGCAATTTTCCAGCTTAAATCTCTTCAGAAGCTCAAGTTCATACTTCATCTGATGTAAAATGATTCCTTTCTCAGAGTACATAAACTCCATCCCTAGAAAGTAACTCATTTTACCAAGGTCTGTTATCTCAAATTCATTCATCAGAGCCTTCTTGAACTTAGCTATCTCTTGTTCAGAGCTTCCTGTCAGCAATATGTCATCAACATACAAACATACCAGAATCATATTGCCTTCTGGAGTGTGCTGAACATAAACCCCATATTCCAACTCACATTTCTGAAACCCATGCTTCTTGAAGAAAGAATCAATCTTCATATTCCAGGCTCTGGGTGCCTGTTTCAATCCATACAAGGCTTTATGTAATCTATACACCATCCCTTCCCGATTCTTTTTTTCAAAACCAGGAGGTTGTGACACATATACCTCCTCTTGTAATGGACCATTCAGAAATGCAGATTTCACATCTAAATGCATCAGAGGCCAATTCCTGTTAGCAACTATTGCAATCACTAGTCTGATTGTTTCATGTCTTGCTACAGGTGCAAACACTTCAAAATAATCTAGCCCAGGTTTCTGCAGGAATCCTCTTGCTACTAACCTTGCTTTGTATTTGCCAATTGATCCATCTGGCTTTAGCTTCTGCTTGAAAACCCATCTGACACTGATGTCTTTCTTGCCTTTTGGAAGTTCTGACAGCTTCCAAGTCTTGTTTCTCTTTATAGCATCAAGTTCTTCTTTCATGGCCTGCAACCAGACTTGCTGCTTAAGAGCCTCTTCTGTACTCACGGGTTCAGAGTCTACTAACATAGCACACTGAATAACTTCTCCCTCAGAGTCTACTTCAGTGTCTTGCAGCATATCAAACCCTGCAAACCTTCTTGGAATGCTTCTGATTCTCTGTGGTCTTTGATCTTGTTCCACATGATTTCCTTCAGAAGTTGGAGGTTCAGAGGTACTATCTTCAGAAGCTTCAACATCAGAGCCTTGACTTTCAGAGTCTCCTTCAGGACCACCTTCAGAGTCTGAATCGCCTTCAGAGCCTGAATCGCCGTCAGAATCTGAATCTCCTTCAGAGTCTGAATCTCGTTCGGAGTCTCCTTCAAGAAATATCTCATCAGAGTTGGATTGAGTTTTGTTCCAATCCCAAGTTTCTAATTCCTTCACAATGACATCTCTGCTGAATTCAATTCTATTAGTCTCTGGACAATAGAGCTTGTACGCACCTGTACTGTGGTACCCCACCAATAACATAACTTTGCTTCTATCATCCAGCTTCTGTCTTCTAGCTTCTGGAACATGTTTGTAACAAATAGAACCAAACACCTTCAAGTGACTAACACTTTGCCTATCTCCAGTCCACTTTTGAATAGGAACTATTTCCTTCAGCTTCTTCGTTGGACATGGGTTGAGCACATAACATGCTGTTGCAACAGCTTCACCCCATAAATTATGAGGAAGCTTCTTCTCTTTCAGCATGCTTCTTACCATATCAAGCAAAGTACGATTTCTTCTTTCAGCAAGACCATTGTGTTGAGGAGTGTAAGGAGCAGTAACCTCGTGCTCAATTCCATTCTCCTCACAGAAAGTTTTAAACTCATTGGAATTAAACTCACCACCACCATCCGTTCTGAGAATCTTCAGCTTCTGACCACTCTGCTTCTCAGCTTTCACTTTGAACTATTTAAACTCAGCAAACACCTCATGTTTGTACTTTATCAGGGATACCCATGTCATTCTAGTAAATTCATCTACAAATGACACAAAGTATTTATTCCCTCCAATTAATGCTACCTGAAATGGACCACACACATCAGAATGTACTACTCCCAAGGCATGTTTTGCTCTTGGAGCAACTCCTGATGAAAATGGCAATCTTGGTTGCTTCCCTTCCATGCACACCTTGCATGACTTCTCAGGTTTCTTGATGGTAGAAATTCCATGTACCAGATTCTTTGATTTCAAATGCCCTAGGCTTCTGAAATTCAAATAACCAAATCTTCTATGCCACAGCTCACTATCCTTCTCAACACTTGTTGCACTAAGGCATTCAGAGTCTGCAGTTTTAACATTCACCTTGAATGTCCTGTTCCTTCCCTGTTCTGACTCCATAATCAGCTTCTGATTACGATCATACAGCTTCAGAAGATTGTCCTTCATGGTAACTGAGAAACCTTTCTCAATCAGTTGCCCTACACTCATCAGATTGCTTTTCATGCCAGGTACATACCATACATTCTGAATCAATGCTGATTTGCCATTGTTCAGAGTAACTCTGACATTTCCCATACCTTCAGCATTAAGGTATTTATCATCAGCACATCTAATCCTTGTACTCTTCCTCGAGTCAAAGTCAACCAACCACTTATTGTTTCCAGTAAGATGATTTGAACACCCTGTGTCCATATACCACCACTCTGATGAATTCATATCATCAGTCTCAGAAGCCATTAGCAACACAGATTCACCATCAGAGTCATCAGAGCTTCTGGCTATATTTGCTTCTTCTGACTTCCTTTCTTTGTTTGACCGACACTCAGAAGCAAAATGACCAAACTTCTGACAACAGTAGCATTGAATCTTCTTCTTGTCAAACCTTTCTTTTCCCTTCTGATATTTCTGCTTATCAGAGGTTGAGGTTTCTAGCTTCTGAACTCCATCAGACCTTCTCTTGGCTTCTGACCAAGACTTCTTCTGATAGTTCTTACCAGAGTCTGCTTTCAGAGCCTGCTGCTCTACTTCTCTTTCAGAGTTTCTCTCAGTCAAACGCAACTCTTGTGCTTCTAGGCTGCTTTGTAGCTCTTCAATTCTCATGGAACTCAAGTCCTTGGAATGTTCAATAGCTACCACAATGTAATCAAACTGAGGGGTAAGTGATCTCAATACCTTCTCAATGATTACTTGTTCTGAGAGTGTTTCTCCACACGCCTTCATCTCATTAGTGATCAAAATCATTCTTGAGATGTACTCAGGGACTGTAAGACCCATAATTCTACTGTATTGTACGCAAGTTATAAGCGTAAGTAGTGGCTAATAGTTTTTAGGGTTTCTGTAAGATTAGTTTCATAAGTATCGTGTAATAACAACGTTTTGCTGAGTTGGAACTGGTTTTGGATTTCGTATGCTAATTACGCTCAGGCTTTTGGTTCTTAGTCCTCTTTTATATACGAGAACGTTCTTGTGATTTCAGAATTTTGAGTTTCGACTTTCTCCGTTTATTGGAAAAACGAGTAGAAAACTGTACCCGCTTCTTAAAATTTTACGGTTTCTGTTTTTCGTCGAATTTTAATTGGAGACTTTATATATCGGCGTAAGTTGGAATCTAGTTTCAGAATATTTTTTGGGAGCTAAGGAAATAAATTTCAGTCGGAGAATAAAGTTTAGCGATAATATTTGGAAACGGTTTACGACGGACGTTTATTTGTGAGATTTTATGTTTTTGAGATTTCCGTCCGTTAGCGAGGTGCGACTCGCCGAGAGCAAACGCGACGAGCTGAGTAGCGTAAAGAGGATATTTGTTCAAAAAGCAATCATGAGTTATTTGATCCATTGGCTAGGGATTTGTCTTGCAACTTTAATTTTAATCTAAGGGCCTAGATTGATCAAGACTTTGATTGAATAGTAAGGAGGTTTAACTATTGGTCTTGGAAGCAAAATCCCAAAAAAACTACTCCCTCCCCTCTCACTCACTCGGCCGAACCTCTCACCCTCACTCATCTCTTCAAAAATTTCATTCTTCTCATCTATTCAAGCTTGGATCTTTGGCTTACTTAGGAATCACTTGCTCTTTAAGGTAACTAACCTCTTCCATTTCTATTCTTGCCTTAAAATCTCTTGGATTTTTAAGTTTCACAATTTTGTTCTTGAGAAGAAAAATGTTAGAATTTAGTTTTGATTAGTTTTGGTTCCATAGATGTGTTCATAAGAGTGATTAGTACACATGAGTGAAACATGAGTTGATTTCTATGGTTAAATCTTGTTTTCACAAAGTTTTGTTTAAGAGTTTTGAAGAAAAAAATTGAAATAGATCAAAAACTTGGATTGTGTTGTAAGATTTTGGTTTTTGAAGTTAGATTTGAGCTTTTAAACAAAATGGATTGTTGAATATGAATTTTGTTTCGAAAAATGGACGTTTATTTGTGAGATTTTATGTTTTTGAGATTTCCGTCCGTTAGCGAGGTGCGACTCGCCGAGAGCAAACGCGACGAGCTGAGTAGCGTAAAGAGGATATTTGTTCAAAAAGCAATCATGAGTTATTTGATCCATTGGCTAGGGATTTGTCTTGCAACTTTAATTTTAATCTAAGGGCCTAGATTGATCAAGACTTTGATTGAATAGTAAGGAGGTTTAACTATTGGTCTTGGAAGCAAAATCCCAAAAAAACTACTCCCTCCCCTCTCACTCACTCGGCCGAACCTCTCACCCTCACTCATCTCTTCAAAAATTTCATTCTTCTCATCTATTCAAGCTTGGATCTTTGGCTTACTTAGGAATCACTTGCTCTTTAAGGTAACTAACCTCTTCCATTTCTATTCTTGCCTTAAAATCTCTTGGATTTTTAAGTTTCACAATTTTGTTCTTGAGAAGAAAAATGTTAGAATTTAGTTTTGATTAGTTTTGGTTCCATAGATGTGTTCATAAGAGTGATTAGTACACATGAGTGAAACATGAGTTGATTTCTATGGTTAAATCTTGTTTTCACAAAGTTTTGTTTAAGAGTTTTGAAGAAAAAAATTGAAATAGATCAAAAACTTGGATTGTGTTGTAAGATTTTGGTTTTTGAAGTTAGATTTGAGCTTTTAAACAAAATGGATTGTTGAATATGAATTTTGTTTCGAAAAATAAGAAAAAAAAAAATTTCTCGTGTTCTTGAGCGACTCGAAGAACACAATTTAGAAAAATTTTATTTCGAGTTTCAAAAAGAGTCGGGTATACGATCGAATATCGTTACGAGCTAACAAATGTGGTTAGGGTTTCAAATGAAGAAAAATTGTGTAGGATTGCCCTTTTGCCTCATTTGGCCGTGGCATCCATGTAGGGTTCGAGGAATCGAATTTCAAAAATTGTTTAGAGGCAAATTGCTTCCCATGAGCATTGTTTAATTGTTTGATTGGTTATGGGATGTTTTGAAAAGAAAAATGATCTCTTGCCTTAAGAAAAACTTATTTGAGATTTTTCGAAAATTTGCGATTCGACTCGATAATTTCTAAATCGTTTTGATAAGTGCTAGTTAGGTATTATGGGATATTACCATGCATTTAGAAGTGAAAAATTTTGAGTAGAAGGGTGTTTTTGAAAAAATGGCCGTGGCCCTTCCTTATGTGGGGGAAGAAATTTCAAAATTTTTCTAAGTCCACAATTGTGTGAAAATTTTGTATGTGTTGGATAATCTTAGTTTTGAAGAAAAATGAGTATAGGAAAGGTTGTTAGGAAGAAAAAAATGTGTAACTTGTAACGCAAGAAAACTTCGATTTTTCATAAAAATATTTTTGAAAAGTTTTAGTTGTGTTTCAAATGGTCTTGTGGTGTGGGAAACAAGTCCTTGAGGTGGAGAAATCCAAAATGGTTTTAGTTAATGATTTGAAGACAAAATGATTTTCGTGTTATAAAAATAGTACAATTTACTTCGTGAATTTTTAAACACTATGAGAATAACCTGAAATCATTGAGGGATAGCTTTAGGAAGTACCTTAGACCCCTCTGGAGCTTTATGAGCGAGTTTCGTTTCGTTAGGATAAACGAGGAGTATTTTATTGATGTTACGCTACATTTATTTTAGGTAGCGCGTGTTGTAGTTTTTCGCGGAATTAAAGTAACGGAAGCTTGCTAAGGTAAGGGCACCTTTCTTTTGTATTATTTCCGTAATGGCATGTGTGTATGCTTTGTTTGCGGTGTATTTTGAGTGCTTGACATGTATGTGTGATGTATTCTCGGGATGAGAAATTGTTTACAATATATGTGTGGTTTACATATGTTTGAGAATATATGTATGAATATGTGATTGGCGTGCATATGATTTTGAAAATATATGTACATATTATGATTGTTTTACATACGCTTGATAGGTATGTATGTTGTTGCATTAGCATATAAGGGGAATCGTATGCTCATGCATTCATAGTACGTGGTTATCGGGAATGGACCACGGGGTGCGACGACCAGTGATTGGTGTCCTCCTTTTTGAGTTTGGTGTTGTCCGTGTGACTCATCCGGTGTTATCCCACCGTGATTGTTTTGGTATTGAGTGCGTGACTCTACCTGGTGTTATCCCACCACTAGTAGGAGGTGTTATCCCACCCGAGCCTACGACCTTCTGCAGAGGTTTATTCCGGAATAATGCATGCATGTGAAAAAGACCCGGCTAGGGTGATCACAATCATTTAGAGTCTGCATTGATAGGCTGGTGTGCATTTCGATACTGTGTGCAAGTATATGAACTGCTAAGTGTTTATTCGTTTTTATATATACATGCTATTTGCTGTTGTGTTATGTGTGGTGACCCTTGCATTCTTTCATTTGCGGGCTCCTCCCACCCAGACGATGGATCACCCTTTGTTACCGGTACTCGTGAGGGAGACGGTGACGAGGTGGGACTTTCTTGATCGCCTGCTTCTGCCTGCCTGGAGCCTCGACCCAGCTTCCGGCACGGCTAGTTACCACGGGCGCGTTAGGATTACTACTTATCTTGGTACCCGTCAGGTCCACCAGTGTCTGATATGGCAGACTCCACCTTTCTCCATACCTCTACCAGTACTGCTCAGTGCATTGTGGACGGTTCCTGGGGGACCACTGCCAGGGGCGCCAGATACACCAGAGGGTGGTGGATCGGTCGTTGGAGAGACCTCCACGGATGGACTAGTCACTTCTTCTTCCTCCTCCATGGGCAGTTGGGGTGATGGGGCTTTACCCGACTTCTTAGGGGAGCCGGATGATGTTTTTCAGGAGGCAGCGGCTGCTGCAGGGGATGGGTCCATTGGAGGACCCGGAGTACCTCACTTGGTATCTCCCACTTCTACCTTGAGCTTGGTACTGTTGTCGAGTGATACGGACGACTCCTGATGCCGATGTGCATGATAGGACTAGGACCACTGACTTTAGAGTAGGATTCTTTTGGACAGGCCTTGTTGGCCGGTGACTGGTAGCATGTTTTGTAGTAGGTTCTAACGTTTTTGGATGACTGTATTCTATACTCTTACACTTTGGATGAGCCTCTTTTGGTATTGGCTGTAGTATTTCCCTAGTCGCGACTACCTTGTATATTTGTCGTGAACTAGATGTTATGTTTTGGATATGTAACTATTCAGGTACACACTTTGCTTATGAGAAGCACTATGGATGCATATAGTACTATTTCAGTCACCTTGTTGGTCGTACTATTATATGCTTTAGTTCTGTTGTATGAATAATGCCGGCTCTTGTAAAATATTTTCCGCGCACTCTGTCTCGTGTTTTAAAAAAAAAAAAATAATGCCCCTTTTTAGGCTTTGAAAAACGGGGTGTTACATTGTGGTATCAGAGTCCGGCTTTAGATCATCAAGGGAAAGGTGTGTCGTAAGAGTTGTCAGTCGAGTTAGAACTAGAGTTGGATTAGTTCTAAGTGACCATTGCTTTGGTGTGTTAGACTACGAGGCTAACCACTTAGAGGGGGGTGAATAAGTGGTTCCGTTAACCAATTGAGTTTTTAAAAAATTGTTCGGTTAAACGTGCGTGCGGAAGCGACTCCGGGATCGGTAGTCTCTTTGCACCGTTTTGACTTATTGAAAAAGTAACTAAGCCGATAAAACTATTGAGGAAAAGTCGATCGGAATAAGATATTCGAAAACTAATTCAATTAACAACAACGTTTCCAAGCAAGTTATTCGATTCTTTCAAAAACAATTCACAACACAAGATAATAACAATTGAATCCTTGTGAACACTTACGAACACACAAATTCAATTGTTTACGAATATAATGAAAGCAATAAAGAATGAAAGTAATGCAATCAAGACACGAGAGTTTGATTAGGGAGTTCCCCGGATTTCGCGTCGTCCACGCGTATGTCCGAGTACGTCTCCCCCCAAATAACCAAACGGGTTATTTGAGATATGTATAGAATGAAAACAGCTTGAACACAAGTGCACAAATTACAATGAATCCAATAAACCTATATTGACTCAAAATGTAAAACTATGCAAACCCTCAATCGACGAACGAATCTTCACCCTCTGATTCCAACGATCCTACCCGTGCAACTCCTTGCAACGATCGTCCAGCTGAGTCCTTCGATTCTTCTCAATTGATCCTCCAAGATATCGAACAATCTTGGATCCCTAGTGAGCAACCAAACCTCCTTGCACAAATCAACCCGATCGCGAATCTGCTTCACCACGAATCGCACCGAACGTTATCGACCAAGCGTACAACTCCTAAATGATTGATCCCATACTCAATCTTCAATTGTTGCAACTTGATGGAAGATGATGATCTTGTGAAGGATAACACTTTGATCCCAATTTTTCACCCAAATTGTATCCAAAGTGTTTTACCCAAAGCACTTCTTGCTCTCTCAATGATTCTCACTAGATTTCTCAGTTGTGTTCAGTTACTGTGATTGTTTCATTACTTACAAAGGAACCCACACATTGCTATTTAAAGAGAAAATAGAATGAGCAAATTTAGGCATAATTTTCAGTAGATGTATCGATACAAATGATTGTTTGTATCGATACAAAGCCCTTGACCAACGTTCAAATTTGAAAATCTTGACCTTTGTATCGATACAAACACGGGATGTATCGATACAAACATCAGAATCTTGAAATCTTGACTGATATGTATCTAAGCATGCAAGCATGCTTCGAATCATATGAAGCTTGCTGGTTTTTCAGAACATATACACATGTATCGATACATGCAAGCATGTTTCGAATCATATGGAACATTCTGTTTTTGTATAGAAGCTGTTGTATCGATACAGAGCCTGTGTGTATCGATACAAAGTGCTCAAAAAGTACCAGAACAAGTTTCAGGACATTTGTATTGATACAGAAATGTATGTATCGATACAAAACACCAAAAAGTCAGTTTTTCAAGGTTTTGAAAATAGTTCTTTGTTGTCAAGTCATTTGTAAAGTTTGCCAAAATATGTTCAACCTATTTTCATGTGTTTTGACAATTATTAAAACATGAGGATGAACTGGTGCACTTACATTCTCCCCCTTTTTGATAATTGTCAAAACTATGCATAAGCTAAACTAAGCCTATACCTATTATGCAAATAAAAATAGCAATGATATACAGACGCAAAAACAACACCAAGGCTTAATCACAAAAGCTTGCTCCCCCTGAGTTGATGCCATAATGCGTTTGATGATCCTTTAGCTTGTGCATCCAAATCTCTCCCCCTTTGACAATATCAAAAAGAAGAAGAGAGCACATTAGCAGTAACAAGTCCAAGCAAATTTTCCATCTATTAAACATATCGTGCACTTACATTTGTCGAAATGCACTTTATGATATAGTATCCTAATCAAAATAATTACATATAACGATATGCTAAAAATATATCAATGACGAATACCAAATATCATGATAACACATGGAATGTAGAACAACAAACCATAAACCAACTCATGATTATTTAAAAACACATCGACATTTTTGTAATAAAACATACCAAAATATGGGACGAAAAATAAACAAAACCATGCAATTAAATGCATAAACATACAACAATAATCCAAACATACGAAATAATTCAAAATAAAGTCATACAAACCAAAGTGAAATGTTGCTCAAAACACAGCAACATTAAATAATATCCGTACAACCAAATCGAAATAAAGAAAGTCACGAAATAACAAAAGAGATTGTTCATGCGATAAAAGAAATGAAATGCCATAGAAACAAGAACAAAAACATCATCAATCATCATTCATATTGTCATCATCTGGGTTGGTGGATGGGTTGGTTTGGTAGAAGGAATTCATCTGGGCTTCGAGGTTGTCAAACCGGGTGTTCACATAGGTCCGGAGGTTGGTAGTGGTGGTGTAGATGTCTTCAATCCGGGCACTCTGAGCAGCATAATTCTGAGTATATTCATTGTAGAAAGTAGTTTGTTGCATACTCATGTTCCTCATCATTTCCATCATCTCATTCCAATTTCCACCTTCCTCACCTTGGCCTTCATTTTCACCCTCATCTTGTCTAACATTCCTCCTTGGTCTCCTATTACGAGGAGCAACAGCAGCCTGACCCTCATCATCATCCGGTCCATGATACACATACACATTGTCTACATTCAAGGACCAATTCATCTTGGACATTTGTGTTTCACTAAACTTCTGTAATTTCCCAAGAGTAGTGTACTCAATGGGAAGCTTTTGTCCAAGCTTGAAGTGCCTTAAAATGCTAGCAATCATGCTACCATATCCAAAGCTGTGATCACGACTAGAATTCCTTAACTCAAACATCCTACTCACAATGTAGAATGGCCAATCCACCTTTGCATCATCCATCAGCAGGAACATCAAGTCTATGTCCTTCTTGTCCATCCTAGAACTAGCACTTTTTGGACGTAGAATGTGACTTACAATCCAATAGACAACCCTTGCATTCACACTTAATTTTCCGGTTCCCATTGTTTCCGGAATGTTGCCATTTCTTGTGATTGAAGAGACAAAGACATTGAAGTCATAATCAATTTGGCTCAATTCAGAATAGGCCAAGAGATCCTCACCGGTTATCCTAGTCCCGGTACACATATCAAACAAATCAAACCACAGATTAGCAGTAAACCTATATATCTTTCGACCCCAACAGAATTCAAACTCAGCCCCATTTCTTTCTTGCAGTCCAGAATAGAATATCCTAGTCAAGGTTTCATTATACTTTGTTTGTAAATCACAAAAGGTATCAAGTTTCTCCCTTTCAATAATTTCAGCAACATCATTCAAATGCAAATTTTTCAAAACTTCCACATCAATAGACTTTTGAGGTAGAACAGCCCTATTTCTACAATATTGTGTATAGGTGTGTACACAATCCTTATGAACAAATTCATCTTCCCTAAGACCAAAATTAGGAACCTCATCACTCCTAGTTGCTATTTCCTTATCTTTCCTAGCCTTCTTAGGTGCCATTACAAGAGAATTGAGAAGTAGAGCAATGTACCTTACACTTTTTGATGAAGAACTTGAAGAATTTCACAAACCCAAATTTGATGAATTTCCTTGATTGAAGCTTTATGAGACTTGAATCACGAAATTAATGATGGAGAATAAGTGGGTAATGAGTTTGGAGTTGATTGGTGAAAATTTTGTGAGATTTGGTTGAGTTTTGATGAAGTTTGAAGGATTTGGGGTAAGGGTTTTGATGGAAGCCGTGAGAGAGGAAGAGATGTTTATGAAGTTTGATGATGAATGAATGAAAAATAACATATAAATTCAGTTTTTACGCGTTTGTATCGATACAAACAGTGATATGTATCGATACAAGTCAGTTAAATTGAAGCATGTATCGAAGCATACCTGTATGTTTCGAAGCATGGGCGCCTTGCTGTTTTTCTCAGCACGCCATGTATCGATACACACTTGTATGTATCGATACAAGTCAGTTTAATTTTTGAAAAATTTGAAATTTTGAAAAATAACTGACATGTATCCATCCACAATTCATTGTATCGATCCAAAACACATTATTTTCAATTTTTCTCAAATCACATGAATCAAAAAGTTCAAAAAGAAATTTCGATGATTTTCAATTAACACGTATGAAAGAAACACATACAATTATGATGGTATATGCGTATATATGTGAACCAAAGCAATACCAAAGCAAATCTTAACATGAGAACACATGTTAAACCATAGATGCATGATAAAAGAAATCACATAACATAGTTAAAGTACCACAAACAATCATATGCGAAAAATATATATATATCTATGTATGTATGCAAAAATTACACATAGATGCAAAACTTAACATATACATTCTAATATGAACTTAATAAGATAGTTGTAATGATTTTTGTCAAATCCCCATTTGAGACGTATAAAGCTCAAAAACTTATTAATATTTTTGAGTAAGAATTCTTGGAAAT